>OY979667.1:15536272-16786272 GCA_963855955.1 Luperina nickerlii
CGCATGATAAACATTTAAATCGATAACTGACATCAATGCAAACAAATAATCACTCTGAATGTTTAAAATAGTCAAACACCTACGCAACAAGACATATCAAGTAAAAAAAAAATGGATGTCACGTGATCAACTTTGAACGTTAATATCTCGGAAACGTGACACTTTACGGGGTCCTATTATGTTTTCTGTTTGCATTGATAGAAAACTTGCGTGGCCGCCATTTTGAAAAAAAAATCAAAATGGCAGACAGGTAGGTATGCTCCAAGTCCAAAATTAAAAATTATAAAAATCCAATACACTATCAATCACGGTCTGAATAATTTTGAACGCTTATTCAGTGCTTCATAATTATGTTCGAAAGATTTGTTTTTTAAATAAATGGCGCAATGAATGTTGCTGAACTGTCGTAATAAAAGCCATTGCTACTGTTGTTATTGTGTCGTTTCTCTTCCTAGAAAACAAGAGAGGGGGGGGGGGGCAAAATATAAATGGCTTGTGTTTAAGGGGCTTACAAGACCTAAACGCAAGTTTTCGAAACAATAAAAGTATATGATAGACTACAGTAAAAAAAATCAGAAAAAATATATGATATTCTTCAGGATATATGCTAGATAGATAGTGTGGTGAAAACATAATACAACTAATTTGATACGATAGAAAAAAATCATGAAGATGCCTCTAAAAATTTTCTTTTTACAATAAAATCCATACTAAAATACATACAATCATTCTGATTTTTTGTCAGATTATTCTACAAGCAACATACTAAAATACTAGTGTTTTAATTTTTTTGTCCAAACAATAGATTCTTTGTAAATCGCATATTCTTATTTTCGAACAAAATACGTGCGCATGTGTGCGTAAACGCTGTGTAGCGACACTGCCGGCCGAGGCCTGATGCTATACGGACGTGTCGCTCTTTTCGCCGCAATAATTTCCGCCAAGATTGTTATGTTTTTGTAAAGTTTTATTTGTAAATTCATTGTTTATTATTATTTGCATAATCTTCTTTGCGTAAATATTTTTATTTCGTGTAAATATAAAATACTTTGAAGTTAAAATAGCGTAACCTTGTTATCAATTATCATTTATTGTAAATATGAAGTGAAAAATTCCGTTCGGACTACAAAACGTTCATATAAAACGCTGAACATATTATATATACGAAATTAAAAAATAAGAGCATTTTATTATTATTGAATATTTATTTTTTTAACAATAAAACTATGAATTTAGAAACGTCTAAGATAGTGCAGTCATGACGCATATACGCATAAGCTCAACTTTTTCGACTACATTCGTAACTGTTACGTTAGCGTATGAGGCCGATGTGTAGATTTGTATTCAAGAGTCCTCGGGTTCGATTCCCAGGGATTCTCTAACCGAAGTTTTCTTTTTAAATGTATTTTGAATTTATATATATTATGTATTTATAATTTTTTTATAAATAATAATTAAAACGTCTACAATGTAATTATCTTTCACAGGAGAAACACAGTCGTAAATATCAACACGGAAGTTATTTCTAATGCGAAACTACAATTTAAAAAAAAAAACTAAAAGCACCTAACTTATTGATATTGGGCATAACGAAATAACAAATTCATCTAAAAATTGCGATGAAAATTATCACAAGCAAGATTTTGGTTTTTATTATTATTGATTTCGTTTATAATAAATAGATTCATAATATTATGTATGAATGTTAGGTACCTATCTTTGAGGCTGTTTACACATTATGCCGCAGCTGCAGCGGCACCGCCACTGCCGCGGCGCCGCTGCATCAGTCACCCTTGGATTTGTATGATGATGAACACACGGCGCCGCGGCGGAGGCGACGAGTTTTGATAAAACCGTAGCAATACTGGCCGCCGAATCATGCTGCCGCCGCCGCGGCGCCGCCGTGTGCAAGGGTTCATGCAAATCCAAGGGCAACCAATACAGCGGCACCGCGGCGGCGGCGGCGCCGCTGTATTATATAATTTTTTTTTATAATGTACTACAGTCGCGCGGTACGTAAACACGCGATAACCCCTCCCGCCTACAGTATTTTAATTTCATCAACCTACTTGAGTTTCTTTCTAGTTTTGTGACTGTACCTACAGTCACAAAACTAGAAAGAAACTCAAGAAGTTAAAAAAAATATTTACCTATAGGTACCTATAGGTAAATATTTTTTTTAACCGACTTCTAAGAATGAGGAGGTTGTCAATTCGGATGTTTCTATTTATTTTAATGTATGTTCGGACATAACTCCGTCATAAAAATATGTAGATGGATTTGCAAAATTCTTTTTTTGTTCAAAAGAGGTTTATTCCGAAATGGTCCCATTTAAATTTCGTAAAGATCTGATGATGAGTTTCGGAGACAAACAACGGAACTCTTCAATACATGCCAGTTTACCCAATCACACAACATAACATCACGCCTATACCCTTTAAAGGGGTAGGCAGATGTGTTCAATAGCTTCCTGTCACTGATATTAACATAGCAATTAGTGTTATATGAATTTGGGCGGGGTAGGTACAACTAAAAAGTGAAAAATAAAACTTATTTACAAAAAAAAAAAAAACAACCGACTTCCAAAAAAAAATACTACAAAGTGAAAAATAAAGTCTTTAATTTCGGAAGTCGGTGTCAAAAAACGAAAATGCAGATCCAACGACACCGACTTCCAAAATTAAAGTTACCTAATTACTTTGTGTTGTTTTTTTTTTGAAGTCCGTAGTTTTTTTTTTTTTTTTGTAAAAAAGACTTTTCATTTATAAAATAGAAACACGTTGTGAATGGAATAGAAAGAGTACAATAAAAATACATGGTCTTTTTGATCAATAGATTTAATTAAAAAAACTTATTAACGAATTCAAACAACCAAAAACAGCACAATATAGTCTCTTTGCCATATTATTAAGTAAGTACTTGTACTTATTTCAATGAATATTTGTCACAAATTGCACGCTTACTGCTTACGAAACCGTCACACCGTCCGGCGTCCACTCGTCACTGCGGAGCATTCGAGACTGTTTGTTAACCGAGTGTAAACCGAAATCGAGGCGCGTAGGTATGATTCGCGTTCCGACCGTTTTTATGAAGATAGAATACTGTATATATAAAAATACCGTGGCGGGCGGTGCGCGGCGGCGCTGCCGCAGACACGGCATAATGTGTAAAAGGCCTTACTTACTTGACAAAGGAGAATGGGTAGACCGTACCCAGACACAAAGTTAATTGCAGCATTATGAACTATGTTCATCTTTATTGCCCTCATGGAGTAGTTTGCTTAATTAATCCTAAGACAGCATGTCTGAATTCACTTGGAGAAAAAAGTTATGTGAGGAAATTGAATTGATTTATTAAAAGGAAATATTTAACCAATCCTTTCAAAACTTATTGACCTGCTAATGATGGACACTTTTTGAAATTAATGAACCTCTAAAATTTTTTTGCGCTTCTAATGATGCACTTTTTTAAATTATTGAGCCTCCTTTTAACTTAATTTAAAATAATTAAAAACGTAATTTAAAATCTTCTATTTTTTTCATTTTATTATTGATGAATGGGCGGCCCGCTTTTGACCTCGATCACGCCTGATGGAAAGCGATAGATGATAAGTGATGATATGTGATGTTATTTTTTTTATAGATTGGAAACAGTGGTACCACAGGAAGATCACGATTGTGAAGTTATTGATAAAAGTACATATTCATCTAAACGTGTACTAGAAGAAATAACGGGATAAGAGCTTGACCCACCTCTTTTAGTTTTAACGTAACTCCAGAAAAACTTCGGATTATTTTTGAGTTCGTTTTCCAATCGCTTCATATAATTGTTGTAACAAAGTTTTGCTAGGTCATTACAGCGCTTAGTTATAATCTGCAGTTCAATTCTGTCTAAAGGGTTTTTGTAAATATTGTGGCGATTTCTGATCTTATTTTTGCAATTAAGTAATTTGATTAGATCTCGATTGAACCATGGTGGAAATTTACTTTTTTTTGGCACTCGCTTAGTTATAAATTTTTCTATACCTTCCTGAATAACGTCATAAAATACCTCCACCATCTCATTAACTGCCTGCTGTGCTTCAAGTAACTCATCCCAGTCAGTTTCACTCAAATATTTCCGAATTGGTATGTAACTCGTTTTTCGGAAATTAGGTCTACCGCAGGTAGTGTTATATGGGAGTTTAGCTTCCTTATTTAGAGAAATCACGATATCGAGGGGTGGATGATGCTGGTCAATATTAGCAATCGGATCCTCACTTTGACTCACTCTACACAATGAATGGTTACATAGTATAAGATCTAAAATGCGGCTTGAAGCATTACATACATTGTTAAATTGATTAAGCCTATTAACATACGTGAAATCTATCAAAGTTTGACTTAAATTGGACAACTTAAGGCATTTATCAGAATTATTGACTATACTTCAATCGATATCACCGATATTGAAATCACCTGCGATGCAGACATAAGTTTAACTGTTCAAACACTGCATTACATTTGTCCAAAAAGTGTTCCAAGTACGAGATACGTACAGGTGGTGGCAGGTATACAGAACAGAGAGCTGCCCGACGTACAGATCGAGCCGCAGGTAGATCTAAAATTACCCAAAGGTCTTCACAATTACTTTCAAATTGTTCTGCTCGTTTGGAAATTATAGATTTTTTTACGGCTATCAAAACACCCCCACCTTCTTTACTACTCTGTAGACAAGAACTTTCTCTGTCCCTTCTGTATACAATGTATCTGTCGTCGAACAGCTCGCTGCTCAGTACGGTTTTATTAAGCCAAGTCTCTGTAAAAATGATAATGTCATAGTTATTACAGCATACATTACGAAAGATGATAATATGCGTTTTTGTTCTCACGCCTCTACAATTCTGGTAATAAATTTGTAAATTATCGAATTTTGTATTATATTCAAGTTACAATTACATGTATTTTTAATTAAAATATAAAGTATGTTTTTTTTCACGTCAACTTATTTAGGGACTCTAGATTCTTAATGAGGATATGTTCTGACCCATCACTTTTCCTGACGAAGATTCTACCATTTCTAACCCAGACGAATTGATATCCTTTTTCTTTTGCTTGAAGTCTAGTAGCAGCATGCAGCGCTTTGTTAGAAGGAGACAAATGTTCTTGCACATATATTGGCTTCTTTTCACCAGCCATTCCAAGGTCCGCTGTATTTAGTTTTTCGACGTTATTCTTGCCTTTATTGTAGTTAATGACAGAAGCCAAGAGCAGGTCACGAGTTCTTGGGGAGGCCAATTGGACTACGATAGAGCGCGGGCGGGCACTAGAATTTTGTAGTTTGGCTACACGGGTGCAATGATGGATATCGGTGTCGCTCAACTTGCATCCAACGACTGATCCTAGTTGCTTAACGACTGTATAGAGATTCTCCTGTTTATTTTCGGGCAAACAATGAACTTCAAGGTAAGTCGAACGTGCCTGTTGCTCCAAATAGTTGATTCGCTGGCCCATATCCGCCACTGACCTCTTAAGGTTAGTATTTTCTGTCTCTAAGTCTTTTACCGAGACTTTCAAAGCCCTATGTTCAGACTGATATTCTTCAAACTCCTGTATGTGAAAATTCAATGACGCCGTCATCTCCGTAAGTTCTTTCTTAATCGGTTCAAGCTCTTTATTTACGACATTGAGTATTGTATTGTTTATTTGACGAAGCATAGAAGCGAATTCAGCCTGTATTACTTCCTGGAGGATATCGCGTACATCATCACGAGTCACAAAGGTTGCTTCAGGGGTCGAGTTCAAAGCAGGTCTCTTGTTCCCCCTAGAGGTGGAGACATTACGGGTTGGAGTATATTCCTTTTTGGAGGTATTCGAGATGTGACTCCCGCAATTAGAACACCTCCATTTACAGTAGACATCCGTGTCCTCGGAAACTTCCGGAAGAGACAGGCACTCAAAATGATACAATTTACTGCATTTGGAACAATTAATCGATTTTTTTCCATCCTTGCTGTCTTCATTAGCACAGCATCCCCATAACAATGTTGACGAAGCCATTCAAATTAATAGTCAGTCTCACAACAATTCCAATGCCGAAATAATTATTAAAAAGAAAAAAATGTATACTGTTCCAAGCACACTATTAAAGACCCCATCAATCTTTGTTGGTAAAAGTGCACTCTAATAAAGGCCCTGCGCAATACAACGAGCGAACTAACAGCGAGCTCGCGAGAAGAACGTCGTATGCGCCGTGCTATCTGCGGCGCTTACGCGTTTTATTATAACTGGTGAATTACTCCTGACGGTAGATGAATAACTATTTTGATACGTTTTTTGTCTAGAATTGATACACAAAGCACTAAGTTACTTATTAATTGTAGTCGGATTGTTGTTATTGATATTATTCACACGATCAGCACTTTTAATGACACTTTAGAGCACTTTTGACGCGTACCAACAATATTTTCTTAGGAGCAGTTTGAATGGGTAGTTACTCGTACAACGTATAATTTATTATTGCCGACTTTCAAAAAAAAAAACACTACAAAGCTACAACCGACGATACCGACTTCCGAAATTAAAGTTATTTTTCACTTTGTAGTGGTTTATTTTGGAAGTCGGTTGTTTTTTTTTTTTTTGTAAAAACAGTTTTTATTTATCACTTTTCAGTTGTCCCTACCTACCCCACACAAATTCATATAACACTACTTGCTATGTGAATATCAGCGACAGGAAGCTATTAAACACATCTGCCTACCACTTTTAAGGGTACAGGCGTGATGTTATGTTGTGTGATTGCGTAAATAATGCATACAAATGCGATAGCAGCGATCGCGGTTGATTTGCTGGCATTTATTGAAGAGTTCCGTTGTCTGTCTCCGAAACTCATCATCAGATCTTTACGAAATTTAAATGTGACCCTTTCGAAACAAACCTCTTTCGAACAAAAAAAGAATTTTGCAAATCCGTCTATTTATGATGGAGGTCGTCTATATAGGACCCGAACATAAATAAAAAAAATAATAATAAACAAATCCGAATTGAGAACCTCCTTTTTAGAAATCGGTTAATAATTTTGTTGTCATAACTACTTGTTTCCGCGTCATCTATTGGAATACTCGGGCGTAATCGTAAATCGTATGCTGTATGTCATAATTGTGATGGGCGTCGTCGTTAGATGGCGTACGCGTCGGTTGTGTATATGTGTGCATGCGTTTCTCAAGGATACTTAGCTCTACTAGTCCTCTTAAACGCCTACCAGAAAAGTACCTATTTTACTACCAAAAAATTCGAAATACCTGCCGGGAAATGGTTAAATGCTCACCAAATTGTGTTTCATAAAGTATTGTAGAATTTAACCTATTTTTCTTTTTATTCTATGCCATAAAGAAGATTTATAAACGCCTTTAAGGTGAATGGGTAGTAGTAGACCGCGAAATTCAAATTTTCTTACGTTTTTTGCAATTTTTAGGTCAGTGTCAGATTGTATCTTGATCAAAATATGATTCGCGACAATAACAGGTACATATTTAGAGAAGTATAATCATTAGAATCATTAATATATCTTTCTAAGTTAGATTTCTACCACCAACCACCAATCTCTTATGGAAAAGTGTTAGTGGTAGAAATCTAACTTAGAAAGATGTATTATTGATTCTAATGATTATACTTCTCTAAATATGTACCTGCTATTGTCGCGAATCATATTTTGATCAAGATACAACCTGACACTGACCTGCAAATTGCAAAAAACGTATGAAAATTTGAATTTCGCGGTGTCAACTACCCATTCACCTTAAGGTGATTGGATACTGACACTTTTTCATACATTCTATCGGGGTACAAATCTCGATACTTAAACGATTTTTGCAGAATAAAAGCACGTACATTAAATGATTATGATCTATTATTGACGCATATCGTAAAAAACTTATAAAAAAAACACTATTTGTAGGATATTTAGGCCTGACAAAAAACGATAAATCTTTGTATGTGTGCGCGGGCGGAGGCACGCCCTCTACAGGATATTTCAAGAACCATCAAGAAACAGAACAACATTTTTGCTAAAGTTATCAGTTATCATCTAACGATCAAGATCTACTGTAATCTTGATCGTTAGATGGCGTTGTTTGTCAACGAATGGCCAATTTTATAACATGCGTGATATTGTTGACAAGTTTCGAATCGTAGGTATGCTGTGTGTGTGTGTGTGTGGGTGTGTGAGTTATATTTTATCAATTTAATCATGAAGTGAGAAAAAATGCATTACTTAGTGATAGGATTATCTGCGATCTACCCTGGGTTCGATATTACTGTAATGAATGTCTAAGTTCAAGTAAGTACCTACATGCATTTAGTAAGTAGGTAGGTACTAACTTACACATGAACTCTTCGAGAAATTTTCTGATATAAAAATCATTCTGCATTATGTAGGTAAGTACCTATTGAGAGAGCCCTTTCTTTTAGTAGGAGTGGGCGATACAAATCGTATATAGATAATATCTATGTATCGGTACAATATCCAATACCTACCTATATATCCGACGGCACTGAATCTATATTATATCAGGTATCCGCATACCTGGAACACTATACCGATATCGTATCACATGATCTATGATATTCGGTTCAAACTGATTCAGGTACAATACGTGCCACGATGAGACTTGACCCCGCCTCCCCCGCTCTTTCCGCCGCCCCTATGACGTCCGGTCCCGTCCTGCACTCAGACCTCATACCGCTAAAGATACCTAAAATCGTGTACTGCGCATGTCAAACCACGTGGTGTGTCAAGTCTCATCTTTCGTGGCACGCATTATACAGTAGTAGTTACACGGTTTTAGGTACCGTATCCTTGATGCGCGCGGGCGGGAGTGATGTACCTAGCTAGAGATGAACGAGCGAGAAAGCGCGCTAAGCTAACGTCTAATACTAATTTTAAACATTATTTACAGGAGCATAGAGTTTAATACCGAATACATTATTTTGTAAACAGGTAACCATCAATAAACGTCAAAGGATTTTAAATCGTATGGCATTCTCAACAAAAATAGGTACGTTACTCGTAGTTTTAAAATCATTTTACGTTGACCTTGATTGCACTTTGCTGTTTTCGTAGGTACTTTTCGTGTTCTATTTTTAGTTACGCGTCGCGTTAGCTGCAGTTGGCCGAATTTCTCTGCTTGATTTCTTTACTTTATAAAGTAGAAAAAAGAAACCGGCCAAGAGCGTGTCGGGCCACGCTCAGTGTAGGGTTCCGTAGTTTCCCGTCCGTCACAATAAGTGTTCCCACTTATGAGTTTAAAAGTGAGTATCCAATTATCCATTATGTTCGCGCTCCAGCAGCACTCCGCGCTCCTGCAACTGCTTCCGGTAGTGGGTACGTACGCGAACACGGAGCGTGCAACATTGCACGCTCCGCGGCAGGCGCTCCGACTCGTGACGGTTTTTAGCGCGAACACAAAGGGATACGTTCAGGATAATAAAATACAATGTGGAACAGGAATTACGACATTAAATTAAAACGAGCACAGTACTAGTCCATCAAAACATTTTAAAACATGAAGATTAGTAGGATATGGAAAATTTAAAAATTTCAATTTTCAAACAAAATAAATGGCAGAATCAACTGCATAAAAAGTAAACACGCTTTATCTACGAAAAGTCACTGACCTATTGCGCGGCGTGATGCGGGGTGCAGCGGGCGGCGCGGGCGGCGCTGCCGCGGTGTTGGGCGGAGGTACTTTCAACAAATCAGCGGCATAAATTCACTAAGTTGCGAGTTGTTAATTAATAAAAGATCACTGATTGAATAATTAATCACATAATATCACATCACAATCTTTAAATCATCAATAGTCAAATTTTCAAAGTGTCCCCCGTTGTTCATTATGCACAAGCGACATCGTCTTATTAAATTTTCACGGACTCGTCTTAACAAGTCCCCATCTGCCATTCTTTTAAGTTTGTCGAAGGCATTAATTATTTTAATTTCTAAATCGTCCATGGCATATCTCTGGATAAAAGTTGTTGAACTTTTCTCAACTTGTAAGGTCGCCGTGCATGCCGTTTCAAAATTCTATGAACAGTTCTGTGACTCACTTGAAACCGCAGCGCTGCGTTCCGAAGGCTACAAATCGGGTTGTTTTCAAAATGTTGTAATATCCGGTCCTCGATACTTGAATTTGAAGACACGCCCTCTCCTTGAGGAACCAAAGGCTGATGCTCTCGTAACCTCTGAACGGCCAGGGTAAAAACACGGCTATTGGTAGGGCACGTTTTTGTGTTACCATATTTCTCCCGATATGTACGCAATGCTAAAGCCGCATTTTGGTGACATTCTCCGTACGTAAATACCATGTCGGTGTACTCGGCAGCTTATTTGAGGCATAATTAAACTAAGAAACTTACAAACCTAACCTAAATCACAAAACTAATTACCTAATAAATGCCTAAATAACTTAAGTACTAATATTACACTATCACTTAACAATAAGTCACACTAAACTACACACACTATGCACTAATCCAACTATCATAAATCGTCTTTAATCACAATAACAACTAAAACTTTTCATAAAATAACAACAATGCGCGCGCGGCTCGTCTTGTGATAAAAAAGTCGGCGTGTGCTACCTTCAAAGGGCGCCGCTATGCACTGACTGACATAGTTACCGAGTCAAGGACTTTTTGCCGAAAAATTCCGCGCACACACACACTCGCAATTTTCTATGCACCACTAATGCATTATTTGCGTAAGTAATATTTCTTTTTCTTTCTAATTGTAGTATTTTGCGGGAGTGGGCGGGGCGTGTCAGATAGGGATCGTATGACACTTTTCTCTGTCTTTCAAGCATCTATCTATTGCGAAGTAGAGAATAGAATCGTACGGTTTTGCACAGGTTCTTGACCTTACAATGTTTACCTATTATTACGGACTCAGTTCTACATCATGTTGAAAAATAAGAAAATGAAAAATAATTTCCTGTGGCTAAAGTATTCATTGGATTTGATTGATTTTTTGTATACGGGTAAAGTGGATGCCACTCTTTACGTGGTTTAAAGGAATGTCAATCGTCCTGCCCCACTTTGTATGTAAACGAAGTTTAAAAAATGCTTGCATATACGATTATACTACAAACTTAGTCCAGAAATTATTTTGTACAACTTTTTGTCTTTTTTGTACAAAAACTGTTGTTTCCATCAAGTTCAAAATAATTTTCCTAGAAAGTCCTTATAGAGTTCTACTTTGCAGATTTTTTTCATAGTTTCTAAATTTATGGTTCAAAAGTTAGAGGGGGGGACACATTGTTTTTTACTTTTGGAGCGATTATTTCCGAAATTATTGACATTATCAAAAAATGATTTTAGTAAACCCCTATTCATTTTTAAATACCTTTCCAACAATATATCACACGTTAGGGTTGAAATTAAAAAAAAAAATCACTTCCCACTTTACATATAGGGGGGCTACCCTAATAAAACATTTTTTCCAATTTTTATTTTACCACTTTGTCGGCGTGATTGATATAGGTACATATTGGTACTAAATTTCAGCTTGTACTAACGGTCACAGAGATTAAGCGAGAACGGACGGACGGACAAACAGACATGGCGAAACTATAAGGGTTCCTAGTTGACTACGGAACCCTAAAAAGAAAGAAAGAAAGAATTATAAAAATATAAATCTAAAAAACCGAAACGGCTGTATTAGTTTCATTTCAGAGTGCCATATTATCAACAATACCAAACGATACATTCACTGATTTCGAGTACTTATACAGTTACAAAAAAAATACAATGATGTACAGACGCCAGCACATCGAGCTACTACCATTTGTCAAATTTCTTTAATAGATTTTCAACTTTATCGCTAAAGCATAAGGTTCAAAGTAGATTGGAAAAATTTGACAGTCTCGGGTAGGTTGATGTGCTGGCGTCTGTACATGAATCGAACAAAACCGAAACCTAAATATCACAGTACTACTTTCGATTCCGAGTTCCACACTGATTCAGTCAATATACAAGATGTTGCTTTGCATCCTCGTCAAAATTCAGGAGGTTGTCATAAAAGACGTAAATAATCAATTTAAATTACGGTACCTGGCCAATAATTATAAACGCTCTTTTTTTTGTTGTTTACATTTGACACTAATTCAGAATGAAGCTCTTCATAAAAGAGGAGAATCACCCGTCGCCATTCCACGCGCGAGGCACCGCCCACTTAGGTACTACGACACACATACACGCGCTTGCGCACGTGCGCGGTTTTACCTAGAGTGACCGAATAAATGGCCATAATTTATCCTAGTTCGAATTCGAAAATCACCTTCATTATTGTCATAAATTACGCTAGATATTTAAATCATTTTTAAGTATCATAAGAATGCGGAAATCTTACTAATGAAAGTAGTAGTGCCCCAAAGAAAAGTTCATTGACCTACTGTAAGTAGTAACCTACGGTAGTTATCAATCAGCTGATTAACAAAATGTTAGTTTTGCTTTATTGCGTTTTATTGCAATCCTGCTGAAAGAACAATCCTAAAATTGGTATTCTTAGATCTTAGGGCTCTTTCAATTTAGAGGTTTCGTGTCGGACCGCTGCCGCACGTTTACCGTGCCGGGCCGCTACAGTACGGTAGCAGTCCGATACCAAACGCCTAAATCGAAAGCGTATCCGACTGCCGTGCGTTTGTATGCTAGTGTTAGTGTTAGTGTAGTGTTTGTTGTGTGTTATTATTGTTTGCGACGTTGCCGTCCTGTTGTCGAGCGTTCGCGGTACCGATGCCGCACTGTTGCCGCACCGCGCGCTTTGTATAAAAACTAGGGATGCCGCGATACGCCTTTTTGCCGATACGATACCGATACCGATACTCTTATAAAAATATCGCCGATACCGATACCGATACCGATACGCTTACAGAATTCAAAAAGGAAGGTAGATTAAATAAAACACAATTAATTAATAGTTTTAGTAGTCAAAATTAACATTTAAGTATAAGATTTTTATGGAATTATCAATTGTCGAAATTTCAAAGTGATTCCATATAGCATTTTTGTGTTTTGAAGTTGATATGACTACTATTTATATTATTTGACTCAAACGACTAGTTATAAATGACCCACAATACACAAACAATTACGATATGTAATTCTTAATCTTATTTGCATGGAAAAATACTACGCGCACGCAACAACATTCAACGGTTGAATGTTGTTGCGTGCGCGTAGTATTTTTCCACATCTATCCCATTTCGTTAGGTTGAATTTCAACCTAACGAAATGGGATAGATGTGCGAGTGCGAGGCCAAAGCGGGCGGGCGAAACAAAACACTGAATAAAGCGCGGGGTTTCCCCGAGCATAGTTAGTTCGTGCCTCGTTTGCAACGAAATAGACGAGACAACACGCGCGTTTACATTACATTTTTAAAGCGCGAAAGGACATTGCTCGTCGTTCATACATAGTTGGCCTAAGATCCAACAGGGAGGTGTATTTACTTTTTGGGTTTTAGATAATGTATATATTCGATTGAACTTAAATTAAAATATAATAAAAACAACGGACACTTTTGTGAATTCGGAAAAATCAAAACCCTTTCGGATTTTGAGGTTATAATTACGTCAATAAAAACATTCGGTATGTAGCAATAACAGAAGGCGCGCGCCAAGTGACATTACTACCAAATGTCATCTGTCAATTCATGAATTGTCAGTGTCCATATTATTGCTCGTTTGACGTTTCAAACAGCGCTCAATCGAGTTTTTTGATAAGCCGTATTATGGTTCCGCGACATCATAGCGGACGTGTGTAACTAAAAAAAACCATTATCGTATATCAAGCGTTGAGAATACTGACGCTTGTCTGTGTCAAACTTGGCTGTATGAGCTATAATACCTTTGCCTATTAAAAACCTCAAATTGAACCAAAAAATAATAACACCGATGATTATAACGGAAGTGAATACTTTTTAAAATGTTTTCGAAATTAAGAAGTGTCCGTTCTATTGAAATATTTGTAATGTATATTATTAAAAGAACTAGTAATTATAGTAAATGTTTCATGCGTGTCGATTCATAGGCCATTTTTTACAATGTCCTTTGAAATGTATCGTTGAATCGGCCATAAAAATATCGCCGATACCGATATATCGGCAAACCTGAAGTATCGCCGATATATCGGTATCGGTATCGGTATCGGATGCATAAAAACAAACGACCGTGCGTGCGCAATAGCTACCGCTTCGGCACCGCAGCGGTCCGAGAGATTGAGATTGATAATGTTTTACGCAATTAGGGTGCTGGGTTAGGACAGGACATAATTATGTAGGATACTTTTTTAAACGGTTTTATTTAGCTTAACCTGTTTGTTATTTATTTGGTTCAAATTTAGTAGGTACTTGAAATTTTACCCCCTTCCTGTTGGCAAATTGATCTGATATTTGGTACACACTTTAGTTTTGATGACAATACATCAGTATCACTGTAAATCCAAGATGGCCGCCGCTACGAAATGGCGGATTACTTACATATTTTCTCACAACCCCCTCAATGTGGGTATCAAATGAAAGGGCTTGACTAGTAGAATATTGCCGTGCGTTTTTGTAAACCTCTCACCGTGAAAACTTAGGTGAAGTGAGCGTGGAGTGAGCTATCAATAGTGTCAATCCCTAACAATCAGGTGGAATGACAGCTTACATCACTTAGGTTTTCACGGTGATATTTGTACAGAATAGGCCGGCTGTACACTATAAAAAATCGAGCCGAGCGGGCGCGCCAGCGGCGCTCGTCAATCAAGTTCCCCATTTCACCTCGCCCCGACCCCGCACGAATCGACTCCCGCGCACCTCATACCGCCTGTCGACTAACAAGCAAGTGAGAACGCGATAAAATTGAACAAAAATAGTGTGCGGAAATATGAAACTTGTTCCGGGAGGGAAATACGTGTTTTTGAGCAAGTTTCAAGTTTGGCTGCTCCACATTTTCTGACACGATTACCCTAATACATGGTCTGGGGTTGAAGAATCCATAACTTGGTATTTACTAGCTAGAAGCATAGTATAAAGAGGGGAAGTAAGTTATCTTCATACAAACGCACCGCGCGCGGCTTGTATGTGTGCGTCATCGTATCTATGCGTCGCCGCACGCACACTTAACAAAATCTCGACCCGTTTCTCAGTGCGCCAGTCGGGGCTAACACAGCATGAAATTCGCGCGTCACGGCTTTTCGACACCGCTAAATGAATGAAAAATGTTTGATAATCGCAGGAGAACGTATTGCTGTGTGTTTGGATGTCTTAATAATGCATCGATTCCAGAATTGTCTCTGTTCAGATTACCTATTGAACAGGAAAGGTAAGTAAATCACTTATTCTAGCATATAATTTTTACTTGATGATGAGATACCTACTTACTTAGTTTTTGTTGTAAGTACTAGTTTTATATCAGACAAAGAAAGTAGGTAGACCTACTTTCCCACTAGAATGCATTAGGTACTTTTGATCTGTCAATTGATTTGCCACTATTGCTTTGTTTACGTATAGTCATGCTGATTTCTCAGTATTGTAGGTATAGTAACTAAGTAGCTACTTACAGTTATAAAATCGTAATTAAAAAAGTAATTGACTAATTGTGAATCAGATAAATAGAGCAAAGTTCGAAGGCAGTACTATCAGTAACCCACCGTTTTCTCGTACTCATCACCGCTCCGCGCCGCCCGTCTGCTGGCCCGTCGCTCTTTCTTTCATAGTGAAAGTTTTGATCATCGTTTAGGGAAAACCGACCTCACAAACCCTGTACTTACCCAGACAATACAAGTAAAAAATACAACTTCCCGACCCTTGCCAATTTATAGGCACTGAATTAAAATTTAGTGACAACCCTGAGACAGTAGGCAATTATATCGCGGATTGGGCCGGAGATAGCCTACTTCCCCTCTTTATACTATGCTAGAAGTTCATGCACGGCGCGGCGGAGGAGGTCCAAGGTAGGTATAAGTACAAACTATTTACTTACCTATTTTTTCCCTAAGCTACGATTCACCGTTGCGTAGGTAGTACCTACATACCTAATCGAATAATTGAATTATATATAGTTCTTGTGAAACCAGCATTCAAATCGAAAAGGTAGGTACAGGAAAGCCAATACACAAACAAACGATTTGTTTTTTCATAGTATTTGCGCTTTTCAGTGTTATTAGCACACAGTGCGTCAAGGTCAACGTCATTCTCAACTAGCTAGGCGTCTCGCCTACTGAAAACCATTCGTTCAGAAACTGAACTGCAAACTAATTCAAATAAGAATAATTTTATAATTTATTCATTAGGTACAAGCAATACGAAAACGTTATTTCAATCAATATAAATAAATGTTTAGCGAACAGTGAAGCAAGAGTGAGGCAAGTAGGTACGACGTCTTTTTAATTTTTGAACGTATTACTTATATTGTGCCTTGTGAACTACATTTCAATACGTGAAACGAGCATATATTTCACCTAATTATTTATAGGTTTAGTAAAGTTTATTAGGGTAAAAAATGTTTTATTATAGCAAGTTATAATAACATTCGTATGATGTCGATGATGATGTACGACGTATTTTAAAACTGACGTATTTTATTAGTATCAAAAATAAATATTCGCAATAAAATTGAACGACTACGGACCTTGATATTTTAAAGATTGTGACAAGGAGTTGGTCGTACACATTTGTAACATCACACTAAAAACAAACTTCCACTTAACTTTTTAAAATCACCGACCATAAGCTTATTGTGTTGAAAATTCTGTTTGCGCGATGCAGAATTTTTGATTATAACTTCTTTGTTTTTGAGAAATTGTTAAGTAATTTTATGTCATTAATTGTGTAACTACTCTATAAACATATACTATACTTGTTTTATTAAAATTGTGATATAGTTTAACTGTTTTCCCGATTTTTTGAAATCATATAAATTACTTTTACAACAGCGCCATCTAGTAATTGTATTCTAGGTGCATCGTCTTCATTGTATATCTACTTATACAGAGTTGATATGACAGAGGGGCATTAAATTACACTACGTATACTATACGTGTATAGTATTAATTCGATACAGTACAAAAATAGAAAGCGCCAAAAATGAGATTTTTTTTTTTTCAAACAAACTAAATAGCTTAAAGTCAGAGTGAAACGCAACCACCCTTTATAAATAAATTTGACTGACCTTAGTTAGATGCCTAGGTAACAAAGTCGCGCAGGAGCGCGTGTGCGTGTGTGTTATCTCTCTTGGCGGGGGCGCGGGGGGCGGGCGGTTTAGACCGCTCGCGCCGCCCGCGCCCGGCTGGTTGTTATTTTGTTAAGTACGCGCACACACAAAAACACAAAATTTTTAAATTCTCGATGTGTCCTCGATTCATATTAATGCACAAATTATACCGACGGAGAATATTGTTATTTATTAAATCACTGTCCGTCGCTAAGCACTTTAATTCCCGTAATCTTTGTACTGCCAATTGTATGGTGCCGGCGCGCGGCGTTCCTAGGGCTATTGCGCCGGTCACCATACCTTTCTCGGTATGTTCGCAGAGCTAAATCTGCGTTTCCACGGCATTCACCGTAAATTAAAATCATGTAAGTGTATTCTGACGCCGTGTAAGTTACACGAGGCATTGCTGAACACTTTAATGATTACACACACACACAACCAACGTTTAATTACGTATCCTATCACAATAAAAACAGTCAAACACAAAAAAACACTAACACTAAATAATAATATTCCCAAGTTAAACTTATTTAGTGTCTATCACAATAACAAAACAAAATCACAATTATTGTCAGCGAGTTCGACAAAACATAAAGGCGCGGCGGCGGGGGGCTCCCGTATTACGTAACGTACGTCCCGAATGGATGACGCTTGCGCACTGTCCACTGAAAGAAAGTTTTTTAGCAAATTCGCAAGGATCTAGAATGCAATAGCAACACAGTGACCTATTTCTATTCCTTTTACGCGCGGGAAAAAGGCGCGGGGGTTTTGCTATGATTGTCACTCTCATAGTGAAAGTGCAAGTGTGTGTGTATTTATTGCTTCGTGAAATATTTGGTTGTACTTGTGCGGCAACAATGTATCTTATACTCAGATTATCGTTTTAAGGTGCATGACCTATGCGTATGAGATAATCAGCTGTTAGGAAATATACATCGTGTTCAAACGTAGCAAAAACTTCAAAAATCATTTGTGACTAAACTACTGCTCCTATTTAATTGATTTTTGGTACAGAGCTTGAAAATGGTATCTAGTATAGGCAGTTTAAAGAAAAGCCCCTCTGTCGTATCAACTTTGTATAATTAATGTATACAAATATTGTAAAACATTTCAATCAAGTCAGTTTTTGTTATAAATATTGATGTTAAAAAATGCCTTTTAGGTGCCTATTTGAAATAAATTATTTGACTTGACTTTGAGTCTATTATTTATTTAGGGCTGACTTTTCAATCATCTGATAACTTTATTCGTGGAATAATTTTGAAATTTTTACAGTTCATACAAAAACTGTCAAACGTCAATTTTATTCCTTGAATAAAAGTTATCTGGCGATGGAAAAATTTGCCCTTAGTGTAATAACTGTTAAGACACGACAAAACCATTTAAATAATTGGATAATTGGTGGTGTTGAAAACGTGGCTAATCATGATATGAGCCTTTATGAAACAAAATAAAAATATATAATAAGTATTCTTTTCTTCAGTTTTTACTTTATTGAATGAAGGATAGTCATCATAAAAATCTTTTATTTCAATTAACTCCATCTCGACATACTTATTTCAAACCAAGTTTATGAATTCAACGCCATCTAGTGGTATCGAAAGTAAAACTATTTTACTGTACATGTGTGTGTAATCAAATAAAGTGAAACGGCTAAACGTTTAGAGGTACAAATCTTTGTATGAGACGAGTTATCAAGCAAAGTGAATATCTCAAAAAATTAAGTTAATACTCTAGTTGACGCATATAATGAAGTTGTCCCTCAAAGATTTCTGAGTTAGGCGTAAAAATTGAAAATGTTCGAATTTGCGAATGTGCTGCCATCTCGCGAAAAAGTAGCTGGGAGATCAACTATTCAATAGCCTTAAAGTTAATTTCAGACCAAATATTTTATATTATCGCTAAATAGATGTTACCAATATTTTATTTCACGACTTTCAATTTAGTCAGTTTTACTGAGGCAAAAAAGCTAACGGTCGATCGTACAGTTTCTTTGAATATCAAATATAATATTGCGTATCCCAAACACAATGTTACTTGGTATTTGTATTTCATTCGCTTGCTCTTGCATCCCTATGTCGACGGAGCCTATTTCTGTGTAAAGGGTTTAAAGTAACCTAACCTCGGGGTGCCCTTCGCTCGCTCTTGCATCCTACGTCGCCAATATTATTCATGTTGGGTATTAATGTTACTATTTCAGGGAAACAAGATTTGATGAGCATTTATCCATTTTGGTAGGCATAAAGAATATAAATACAACACTCACAATTATTCTGATGATATAATTATTTTTGAACTTTGACGACACGGTCGGCGCAGTGGCTGAGCGATCGACTGCTGCGCTGCGTGTCCCGAGTTCGATTCCCGCACGGAACAAATATTTGTATTGCCTACAGGTAGTTGTTCCGGGTCTGGCTGTTTGTGTATGTGAATTTAAATGTTTGTAAACGCACCCACGATACAGGAGTAATTCCTAGTGTGGGACAAAGTTTAAAAATTAAAAAAAAAAACTTAAAACGTTCTTTAGGCACCTTGGTATAGAGTGGGTTTATTTTATTTGAAATTAACATATTTTACTTGGTACTTAGTGTTAGGGTTAAAAATTATTTTGGTGAGCATTTAAATGGTACCTACCCAATATAAATCTTACCACAGCAGCTAATGCTACGACGCTGTAAAAATACAAGTGGTGCAAATTACTGGCTTAAAGTTTCTGTAACCTATATTACTTTTTTCATGAAAATTGTTAATGTTTGACTAATAATAGAGCTAACCTACAGAGTGATATGAATCTTAATAACAGTACGTAGTTTACTAGAGCTAGTTTAATGTATGGACTCAGGTCAAATCAATAATAGACATTTGTAAGCTGTCTACACAGTGCGACCTTGGCAACAACTTTTAAAACTATACTAAAATATCCAATGCATGATAGATTTATTTGACTTTTACCCAATTCCAAACGAGTTTCCAGGTGTTAAAAAGACGACAGCTATACATTTCATATAAGTATCGAGAAAAAATGGATATCATACTAATATTTACTGACAATTCCATTTATTGATAATGATTTTAAGACTCATTTTCATATAGGTTAGGCAAAACTCTGGGATAATTGCGTAACACACATGAAATGCCAATCGATCGCAATGCCTTTGATTTAAACGGTTCAGCCATATTCATTGCGATTACATGTTGTTGAGTAGATGAATTAATCAAACTAAAAATGAAGCAATGGATTAGGAATTTTCTTCAAAACCCTCGCATTGATTGTTTGTTACGCAATTATCGTGCTGGCCAAACTACATCCTAATTGCGTAACAACTATCTATCACATTCTGAATCATTATGGAGGACTAGCTTCTGCCCGCGACTTCGTCCGCGTGAAATTTCTTGTTACTCCGACCCACCCCGTCGCATCGCATCGCCTGCCCGCGCTATTACTTCGTTTTTGCTTAGCGTTCTTTCTGACTTTTTTGTTTTTGCTCGGCTTCTAAAGGTCACAGCGTGATGTTAAATAGCCTATAGCCTTCCTCAAGAATTGGGCTATCAAATGCAAAAAGAATTTTTCAAATCCGACTGTTAGTTCCAGAGATTAGCGCGTTCAACCAAACAAACAAGCTCTTCAGCTTTATAATATTAGTATAGATATTGCTAATCCACTGCTTCATATGTTCGAATAATTTGTCTGCTCAACAACGTAAGTAACGCAATGAATGTTGTTGAACTGTCAAAACGAAAGCCATTCCTACAGTTCGTGTGTCGCAATTACCCCTCTGAAGTGAGCGAGCGGGATGCAGGAAGCGAGTGCGTGCATCGATTGTTTTAATTACTAGGAACTCTAGAAAGTCACGCGAATATTTGTGCCAGTTTTAACACCTCCATACAAGTTAGTTGACACAATCGGCGCGAACGAATTTCGTCCCGCATCCTGAAGGCCAATTCTCGTAATTTAAAACGTTCAAAATCTAGTCGCAACGTCTCATCTCGGCGACAAGCAAATGTCAAAAACTTGTCAAAATGTAGGGAAATTAGACGTATTTTTTGACAGATTCAGACTGAGATCAGACTGTGAACGTTGTTAAAATTAATAGAATTGCCCCTCTGCTCTCTCCCTCGCTTCAGTTTGGCCAGAGCTTCACTATGAGCGTCTTTAGCGAATTGAAAACCGATTCATCTTCTAGTTGCATGTCTCTGGTACATGCATTCCTGTTGTCTGATCTTTAAACTGCATCCTTATTCAATTTAAACAATTGCTGCATCCAAATTACCCACATCTCGAGTCCTCGCGCCTTTATTGGTTGAACAGTGGTTGTTAAGCCCAGGTTGACACGAACGCGTTTTTCTTGAGGCGATTTTTTTTCGTGCACTGTATTTTCAACGCACTGCTTAGCGCCGAGAGTTGAAAATCCAACATTGTGTTTTTTTGACGCGGTGGAATGCGTTCTGTGAGATTCTCAATGCTCGGCTCAACAGTCAACACCGAGAGTTTAAAATCCAGTGCGCGATATAATCCCACCGCGATATTTTTACGTCAGTGCGTAGGCGGGCTTAGTCTCATTGAAACGACCTAGGCTAGGTCACACAGGTATTTTCGAGTCTAATACCTAAGAAGCCGACCCTAACGTAGTTGGGAAAAGGCTAGGCAGATGATGATGATTTCCGGGTCAGGCAGTGTTTTTAGGTTTTCATAATCTGGTTTTGTGCCCGGTCACTGGTATTATGCGGCACTTGGCTCTCATGGGACTTCAACATACTTAACTGTCGAAAAAGAAAGAAAGAAAATACGTTTATTTGCAGCAAACATGACGCATAAAAATAAAAAAACACAAACAACAGAAAAACAAAATAATAATAAAAAAATAAAAAATGTGGATGATAAAAATGGGTGCAGGTACTGTACACACGCACAGATAATACATACAGCCGTGATGACAATTTATGTTAGAAGATTACAAACTACATAGGTTATTGACGCAGTAAATAATCGTATTCGAAAACTGTATTTCTGCGACATTTCGACTTGAACAGATATCGAAATCTAAACATCTAAACATGATGTTTAGATATCAATACCAATCATGGCTCCAGAGTTTTGCTAGCTAATTTAATTTTACGATTAAGGGTGTATCTCTAAACCAGATCTATTCTATTTTATATTAATAATTGTAGTTTATAAGTACGAAATATGTATATTGCAATACAGAATATTTTATTTGTTCACAGAAAAACAGTGATGCTCCAGAGGCGTGGGTCAAACCTTGGCAGACCATTCCTTCTAAGCCGAATTACGGCGAGTTGAAGGTGCAGTGGCCCGCAGACACTGAAGACTGTGGTCAGGTATGTGTTGATTAACAAGGTTTTTATCCTAACTAATATTATAAATGCGAAAGTAAGTTTGCTTGTTACCTTGTCACGCCTAAACCACTGAACCGATCATCCTGAAATTTTGTATATACGTTGTCAGGTGTACAGAAACGGACCTTTCATCCCGAAAAAAAGTGTTCCCGAGGAAAACAACAACAACATAATAATTTTAATAAGATAACAGATGGCGCCACGTGTCTTTCGAATAAAAAAAACAGGACGAGCTAGTATTCCTGTAAAATAGAACTTCTAGTCTAATCTGAAATTGACAGCAATATATGTATTATAAATTCCTTGTTTATAAAATAATGTTATTATAGTAATGAACTAAACTGTCTAACACTGTCCACCCCGCAACGTTAGCGCGACGTCAACGAGAAACGAGATTATTCGAACCGTGGTGGTGAACACGCAGCCATAGTTAATGCTATCGCTATTTCGGTGCCGTCATCTCGTTCTCGTTGACATCCCGCTGTCGTAGCGGACAAACGGCCTAAATTTCTTCTCCGGGTACTAAAAACTTCTATCTCAAAATTGTGAGTCTAGAGGTGTGAATATCGGCAGTTTAATATTGACCCTGAAAACATTTGTATCATTACAAATACTCCATCTGTTTGCCATATAAAGGTGATTACGGACGTTACAAATGTTGTTGGCCAATTCTTCCCTTGCGATGGTAGGGCTAACGCCCGCCTGGTTTGCGACCACCCTCCCACCGGAGTCCGGCGTCGAGCAGCCTGCTGTTTTCGTCGATGCGTGGGAGTTCCAATGCCTTAGGCATCTTCTGGGCACGCTCGTTTCATCATAGACCTCATCCATCGCTTTCCATCAGGCTTGACCGAGGTCAATAGCGGGCCCATTCAGCAATGAAAAAAACATGTTTTTTTACAAAACCAATACACTTACTATTTTCCTATAAAGGTTATATTCGCATGGCGCGGTCCTCTTCTAACAGAACAGACATCAATGAGGGATCTAACGGCGTGCGCGATTCTTCTGCGTTACCTGTGCGACACCGCTGCCGCGCCGCTGCAACGATGCCTGGTCGAGAGAGAAGACGCCTTGGCTGGAGATGTGAGACTATTTATGTAACAATGTCTGAAAAAAGTACTTACTCATTATTTCCCATGAAAAGTTTATTAAGGTCAGCAAAAGTTTGTAAAGTCGCTATAATTTAACTCTGGAGATGGTTGCCAAATAAGTTACCTGCAAAATTCACTAGTGTATGGCTCATGTATAAGGTTGTGGCGTTAATTCAAGTTTAAGAATTTTTGGTTTAATAAAGTTACTTTTAACTACTAGTTATATTAAACTAAGACCAAAAAGGTATTTGTAGCGCTATCGATTATTTACGTCGCATCCTGTATATTCTGTTATTGCAAGCCTACGCAAATGATTCTCGAATACTACATGATTTACACTTTACATTTCCCTTACAGATATCCTACAACCTAACAGAAAACATGGCTACCCTCATCAAAATAGAACTGGACAACGTTCCATTGGACAAGCTAGAGTCAGCTCGCGACGAGGCGATAAAATGCCTACAGTCTGTATGCTTGGGTGAAGACGCGGTGGACATGGAACGCCTGCGCAGACTGTTGCGCAAACAGCTGAGGGAGGCCATCGCTAGCCTCGAGTCGGACCCACATCATGCTGTGGCGTTCAGATGTATTGGTGATGCGCTGTACTCGCAGAATGAACATCATGTAAGTCAAATTATTTGTTTACCAAATTGACTACAAACTTACAATTGTCCATAAATTCAAATCACAATTGCCGTTCTTTGACAGTTGTATGAAATGGCTATAACGCGGCAAATTAGCATAATGTGAAATCAATCAACTTTAATTTCGGAAGTCAGTGTCGTTGGTTCCGCATTCTCGTTTTTGACCACCGATATCCAAAATTAAAGTTGGTTGTTTTTTTTTTTTGTAAAAAAGTAATTAGTTTCCACAAGTTATTGGTTTCACACAAATTCGTATAACAATACTTGCTAAGTAAATCTCAGTGACAGGAAGCTAACACAAAACTACCGAAACAATGTTAATACAATTTATATGGAAACACCCCTGAGAACCACCCCCTATCCAACAAAATAGTAGTTTATAAAACTGTTGCATAATAAGGGGTATTAAACACGAGTGTGTGTTTACAAACCGAGCGGAGCGAGGTTTGTAATAGTATCACACGAGTGTTTGATACCTTATTATGTGCAGTTTTATACAACTTTTTATCTACTTTCATACATTGAGATTGAATATACTAAATAAAAGATCAAAGTTCAAAAAGTAAGACATACTTTACTGTTTATGATAATTATTGAAGTTTTTTATGAGTCATTTCCGTCGCCGCATCTAAAATATCGGGCGGAGTCAAATTTCCTTCACATTCACTGGTATCAGACATTTTTAAGCAATAATAGAATAAAACACTAAATTCAGAAAAAGCGTAAAAGTGGCGCCAAAAACCCAGCTCTTCACCGCACTTTAGCGCAACCACAGATAAGTAAAATTTACACAACAAAACTTCACGCTCCCGTATATATGTAAAGCCCCATCCACACGCTGGCTGTTTGTCACAAACACCGCAAACAGCAAACAAAGTGCCAAACATCCTTTGATCTGGCAAGAAAAACCGACACCGATGCCGGACACTGCCCAACACAAACACAAACAGGCAAACAACGACAAACACCCATCCACATGTCCGTGTTTGCTGTTGGCTGTTTGCCATTGTTTGTCAAGCATGTGGATGGGGCTTAACGAGTTCGATTAAAAAAAGTTATGCATTCTCCTTCGTGATTTAACTTCTTGGTTAACCTGTATCGTAATGGAAAAAAAATTACTTTATAACATATTTGCTCGTAAAGGGTCTCTTATTTCACCAATTTCAATATCGTAATGTATCTCATTACGCACTTGCGCGGTAATGTAAAGTAAATCGCACGGTTTATCAAGATGCTCCGTCAAAACGAACGGTACTTTTTTAAATCTTAGCAAAGAGTTTTTATTTCAGAAAAGATGTCAACATTTTATGAATAAAATTAACTTTGGGAGATAAACTATAATAAATAAACATTTAATTCTTTAATTTAATTAATTTTGACAATAAATTCAACCATTAATATCTGTAACAAAAACAAAAATATTAATTTAGTTTATTAATAATACTGGCTGTTTTGTTCCTATGCCTGAAAAAAAAAGCGCGAACGCGCGCGCATCGCTTATCTGTTAAGAAGTAAAAATTATTCCGCGCGGTTTTTCTTTTCGCTGTACTGTTTTTTATTTGAAAATGTCGTCAAGTAATGATGAATTTATTAATTCCACACCGCCAGAAGTCTCAGAGGCAGTGAAAAAGGCTACTCTAAGCCTCGCCCGAAAAATCGACCGATAGATACTTACAAGCGTATCAAAATTTCATCATATGGAAAACAAGCAAATATGCAAGTTCAGTCCGAGTTTTATTTATTTCCTCGCAAATATGTTATAAAACGTCGTATGACATACGTGCGCTTTGAAAATTACAGCCTCTGCTTTCTTTTAGCCCTCGCCTACGGCTCGGGCAAGCAATATCGCCTCGGCTGTAATTTTCAACTTACCGCACTTATATCATAATGTACTATTATAACATTATTTTGTTCGAGAAATAGTGTTATAATGAAATTTTTTTTTTCTATTTCGGTATTGTGTTTATAAAGTATGTCAATATAAACTCGTTTAAAATTTTATAATTAGAATTTTACGACATGAAAGTAGATAAAAGAATTTTCGAAATCGATCCACAATTGCCGGTGATATCTCGTAACATAATGGATATACAAAAAAAAAATACAGTCGAATTGAGATCCTCCTCTTTTTTGAAGTCAGTTAAAAAATATTAAGAACTTACAATCCATACAATAGAATCAAATAGAAATTGATTGCCATGTTCAATAACATTTATGTGACAGTACATAAAACTTCGAACTATTTGTTTTTGCGTTAGGAAATAAATGAGAAAGAAAATAGTGTATTTTCTGTCAAGGTTTCAATCTTGAGTTTTAATAATGCACATCAACTTGTACTGATTTGTCAAACAATAACCGTTTATGATTGGTTCTCAGTTACGGTCTGATGAGAACTTGTTATAACAAACACGTGAATGTAACAGATGATGTAAAAGTATAATTCCAGGTTATACTTGGTTAAAAAGAATTCGCCCAAAAGTTTGTTTATAAAGCGTTAAAAACGTATTATTTGGGGAATAATCAAACTTGACATTCAAAGCTCTCCTGGCAATTTGAATAAATGGGGAATGGGTCGACCCTTTTCACGTTTTAGGGTTGATCCTGTGTCATTGAGTGAAGTGAGTTTTAAGTGCTTAAACACAGAGCTATTTCAGGTAAAAATTTGCACAAGGCAATTTTCATTAATGAAAATATGTTTACACTACACTCTTCTTGATCTGCTGAAAATCCTATTTTCATTGTTAAGGTAATTTAAGATCCAATTTAATTAGCTAGCGGAGCTCGGCAGTCGTGATGAGTATCGATGTCTAAACACGATATCAGACAGGCAATTCTCATAATTTTAAGAACGCTCACAGTCTGATCTCAAGTCTCAATCTGTCAAAAATACGTATAACACGTACGTACGCGACGGGCACACGCGCGCGCGCGCGCGGTGCGTACGTATACGTGTAACATTTTTGAAAAGTTTTTGACATTGATTGTCGCTGAGATGAGATTGTGACTAGATTTTGAATGTTTTTAATTACGGGTATTTGCCTTCAGGTCTATGTAGATTACACAAAAAAAAAAACGGTTTTTTCTTAAACTGATATCGATACTATCACGCTGCCTAGTTTCGCTAACTAATTTAATTTGCCCTGTATTGGGCAGGTATTGTCTTACTCTGAAAATGCTTGACATAGTTATATCTCTTAGAGCATCCGATGGCACTTTGGAACAACTACATAATGCTGATGTTAATTCTCATTTGCTTCCAGTTCATCTCCCGCATGAACCCTCAAACCGACATGCTGGCGTTGCTGGAGGAGTCTCCCGACTACTGGCTCGGTCTGCTAAAGAAATACTTCGCTGCGGACTACGTCACCGTCATGGGATCTCCTAGCATTGAGTTGCAAAGCAAGTACGTATCTGTTCTTAAAGACTGTCACCGCTGCGATGTCACCGACGACGCCGTGGAAGCGGCGAAGTTTTGGGCCAACAAGATATGAGAAATGTCGTGTCAACGGCACGAAGGAGAAGAAGACTGTCACCCAGTTTCTGGATCGAAAATCGAACGACATGTCAAAATTATCGATGTCAAGTAATTATTGATGTCAAGTGATCTGATTGACTGAAGGTAATTCAGTCAACCAATCACAGTAGTTTTCGTGTGATATTATTTATATATTCATTTATTGCACGATGTACACAAAGTTACAGACTGAGACAGGCTTAAAGAATGAGTACATGACCCTGTTAGGGCGCAGCAAATTAACTTACAACTAGGTTAAATAATAATGAATACTTATTATAATAATAATAAGTCTATAACTATACTAAAGATTAGGAATATATTTTGAAACTAGATAAAGCAGGCCAAGAAGAATTTTTTTTAAAAGCATCTGGATAATTTTTTTTATAACTTTAGATGAATTGTAATAAAGTATATTTTTTATTAATCAGAATGGCAGAAGAAGAAAAGATACGGTTAGCAGAGCAAAGAACGGAACTCGGTGAAGCAGGACTAGCTGAGAAGGCAAAGCAGTTACGAGAAGCCATGGATTTCAATGAGGTAACCCCACAGACTATTATGTCATGAGTTATCAGAAGACAGAAAGTGAATTTCCTTAAGAAAAAACTCACCTAATGAAAGGTACATAATTATTAATTGATTGAAAATCAGCATTAGTTGCGTTTGCAGCACCATTTCACTGTGGGACAACTCGAAAAGTTACGCCGTGTGCATAGACCCTAAAGCAAAAATATTATCAGCTTTTAATATCCACACAACAAAGTACTCTTTTATAAGCATGTTTTTTAATTGTGCACATTTTATTACAATGCATAGGTACAGTGCGTGCCACGTAAGAAGAGACTTGACACACCACGTGGTCTGACATGCGCAGAACACGATTTTAGGTATCTTTAGCGGTATGAGGTCTGAGTGCGGGACGGGATCGGACGTCATAGGGGAGGCGGGGTCAAGTCTCTTCTTACGTGGCATGCACTATATACATATTTTAATGGTAGGTAATGTACAGAAACGCCTCGTCTACAGATTTATTATATTTATAGATTATTAAGACCATGTCTTTAGATGTTAGATTTTCTAAAAACATGGTCTTAAAAATCTATAAATATAATAAATATAAAAAGTCAGACCTTTAATAAAAACTGTTTAAAAAAAAAAAACAATCGACTTCCAAAAACACTACAAAGTGAAAAATAAATTTCGGAAGTCGGTGTCTTTGGATCTGCATTTTAGTGTTTTGGGAGTTGGTTAAAAATGGCTGCTACAGTTTACCACGCGATCTGTTGAATCATTATGTGCCGCAAGCAAGGCATTGCTGTATAAAACAACTGACCAAGTAATCATAAAATTAAACATGACTCAAACAAGGATCGAATAATTATATTTTAATGAATAATTAAAATATAATATTTTAATGAATAGTGAGGTAGTCACTTACAATGATGTTTACCATAAGTTTATGTAAATGAATGCTAAAAGGTTGTGTATGCGCGTTTGCATTAATTGGTTATCAACTTTTGTAAGACGTTTTTTATTGTAAGCGGTACTCAATTTGATAGCTATTGTACTGACGTGACTATTGTCACGTTAGTACAATAGCTATCAAATTGAGTGAACCTATTGTTTTTAAAGAACAAATGTAATTAGCGATGAACATAAAAATGTTGATGTTCATCTATTTAAAGAACAAAACAACATGTTTTTCAAGCTCTGACTCGTGTAACGGAACACGTCCCTCAAAGTTAAAAACTTTGTAGATTATTTGCCATCTCTTCCCTCACAATCTGTTTTTAGACACCCTTAAGATTCAGGGGAGGAGCGTAGTCTTTGTATTCGGTGGCGGTAAGTCTATAGAACATTTTGATTTTCAGGCTCAGATATACCTATATCAGCTAAACTTGCCCCTGAAAGTTAAATTCTCTGCAGATTATTTGCCACCTCTTTATTAGTATCTGCTTTCAGACACCACTAAGATTAAGAGGGTACATAGTCTTAGCGTTCGGTCGCGGTAAGTATATAAGCATTGAACAGTGCCGTGCAGATGTCAAAGCCTTACTACGACGAGCTACGACTGGCATTTGAATGTGATCGAAGTCTAGCGTTCAATTGCTAATTGCCAATTCTGAAAATATCGTGTATGCTTTGGCCCTATAAAATATTAAGTTAACAATCATCATCTGCCTAGCCTTTTCTCAACTATGTTGGGGTCGGCTTCCAGTCTAACCGGATGCATCTGAATACCAGTATTTTACATGGAGCGACTGCCTATCTGACCTCCACAACCCAGTTACTGGGTAATACGATACCCCTTGGTAAGACTGGTTGTCAGACTTTCGGGCTTCTGACACCCGTAACGATTGTCAAAGATCCACGAATGACAGCCGGAACCAACGGCTTAACGTGCTTTCGCGTTAACGTGGTATGTAAAGATGGTCACCCATCCATAGACCAAGCGCGGAAAGCGTAGCTTAACCTGATCGATCGACCTGTGGAACTTAAATAATTCACATAATCTATTTTTTTCCTAGCGTCCTCCTCCTGCCGGCACGTTAGCCTCAGTACCAGTGCCGCCATGCAAGTTCAAATGCCACAACATGAGCTCCTGGAGCTCAGACGGGGAGCCCTGCCCATACTTCGATCTCAAGGAACTGCCCGTGTACGCCAGAGTGCATAGCTTGAAGACCAACTTCGTTTATGTGAGTATTATTATTAGATAGAGCAGAGGTTTTTATCACAGACTAACTGGTTCTAGACTACCGTTTGACTAACCTAGCCAGAGAGCATAAAAACAAAAATTAGAAAAAAAATGTTTTTTTTTAATAAACAAAATCGCACGTTAAGTCCGGAAAGATGCGTTTTCGTGGAATTTGTATACATTATCCTTTCACGAAAGCTAGCCAACCACAATAATTTAACTTAAAACATGATAAATGTAGAGATGAAAGTGTTATAAAAATAAATGTTTCATTTTTAAATCTACTTTGAAGCTTATCTTGCACACGGTCCTAGATAAATCGTAACAATAGTCCTTTAGATTAAAATTAACGGCCACTGTGAATGTGATTGAAAACGATTGTCTACTAAGTGGAAAATCGTTCAGACACTGCGCCATTTGAATCCACTGTCATACAAGTCAAGGGTTTTATTCAGGTCAGGCAAAGTTTTACTGAATTGTTCCATTGTGAATTTCTTGTAGAAATCCGAGGGTTGGACTTGTGTCCTTGTTACTCCATTTTGGAATTAAGGCGTAATGTTATCTAAATCTAAACTAATATTCTATAGAGATAAAATTGTTTGTTTGGTTCTTATAAACATCTTTGGAAGTACAGATCCGATTACAAAAAAACTTTCACAGATATAATAGAAAGCTACACTATTGCCAAGTGCCATAGGATGAAATGTTTCTCCCACGCGGGCGAAGTCGCATGCAGAAGTTGTTTTTAAATAATACTTATTCTTTCCATACAGATAAACCTAATATTCGACACAAGCTCAGTAGACGAATCGACTCGCAAGTGGCTCCCTCTACACATGAACGGCCTGGCAGAGTGCGCGGTCCATCGAGGTGACACGCTGGTGCCTCACGAAGACGTCATCTCCGCCACGGAACAGCTGACTGTCATGTTCAACAATGATATCGGCTTTGATCGCTCTGGGAACTTCTCTATCGGAAATTTTGGAAACTTTGTGCATATTGAGACGAGGGTGAGTGGGAACTTTTAACTAGTAGCATACAACGTAATCAGTTTATAATGTTCTGACTGCTGGGACACAGGCAAATCAAATCAAAAGTCATTTATTCAAATTAGGCTGCGAATCAGCACTTTTCGAACGTCAAAATTACAAAAGACAGTCCCCCAAAACCCCCGCCCTACACAACTTCCCGGTGCATTCCCTGGGAAGAAGTGGCACAACAAACTCCACAGCAACACAGCTGTCTGTTCAATTAAAAAAAAACTTGCTTCTAGTAGGTATGCAAAGTGGTTAATATTACGACACAGATAATTAAATTAAACTCTTTGCCATGTCAGCTAGCCACGCCAATATACCAATAAATAGAATGCACCTATACTCAAGAAAAAAAATAATGAAAACAAAATTTAACACCTAAATAAAAGCCTCCAGGCATAAAAGGCGTGACTGCTTACATATTTATGCAATGCTGGGTTATGTTCACATAGCTGTTACTCGAAGTCACAAATGATAAACTAGGACCATCTAAGTAAAATAAATAAACAGTTAATTGCTAATAAACAATACCCTGGTCAGCAAGACGACCAGTCACAACAAGCAGCACCCGTTCACGAGCATAACGCAAATATCAGCCATTACCCCCACTCGCCATATGTGAGGGATGGAGGCAACCCGACCCCCAACGCTACCGCAAGCAGTGACATCTAAGGGTGTTACGAACTTGCTGCGAATATGATCAATTGTCGAGGTCGCTAGCTAACCAATTATTGCAATACAACTCATTAAGGTGCCACTAGTCGATATTTTATCCAAACAAATTTTGGGAGAGTATTACTCCACTGTTTGACATTGTACATCCAAAGTTAAACATGATATCATTTTGACTTATTATTGATTTTGTCTGTAGGGAAACAGAATAGTAAAATAAAAAGCCGTTAAAAAGTTATGAGCCGACAAAGATTCGATTTTCTTACTATTTTTAACGTAACTTTGGGTGTAAATAAGTAATAAAAGAACTGTGAAATCTTCAAAACCAAGTCCGTACCGAACACAGTTATCGAAGAGTTCAATAAATTTTATTTGTAATTGATTAATGCAGTGGTTTTTTTTATAAATCTCGCTTTTCCGAAGCACTTCTCGATTTTTTTACTCGCCTATCAATTCGGAACGGTGTTTCTGTGCGTGAGAACTAGACGCTGTTCGTATAGACTAGCGTCTAACTGCTCATCACTGATACTAGCTCTGTCGGACACGAAACCAGGTGAGACAGTGTACTTTTTGGCCATGACCACCAGTGAGTTCGAGCTCGCGACTAGTTTACTCTTAATAAAACATTGAAGTGAGTAGATTATGTCAATAATAAATTAAAATAAAGTTAAACTGAATTGACTTATGTAGTCAAATAAAGTATACAATTATAGGAACTCATATAACCTGTCAGTATGTAAACTAATTCTGGAGAAAGAACATAAACATTGTCTTGAGTTAATCACAGCAACCAACTATTCTTATTGTTTAGGTAGTTGTTGGTGGAATAGTAGGCCTTTGAACAAAGGTTGTATTTTACTTGAGCATTAAACGCATTAAATGTCAAATCTAGCAAGGAAGAGGGCAGTTTTTTATAAAAGGTTTATACCAAGGCTCAACAAGTGAGTTATGAACCTTATGAAACCGGTGAAAGGGGGCACGTAGTTTGATCCTTATTTTTTAGTATTAACATTGTGAATATCACTGTTTTTATTTGTGTGTATTTTGTATATTTTGCCTATAATATGAGACATTGGCTAAGATGAATTGTGATGAACCGTGAGAATACCAATGTCTTTAAATAAATCTCATATAGAAACTCTTTTTGGCCTACTGGGCCTCCTCTCTGCGGGAGTAGAAGCATAATGCTGACATTTTGCACATTTGCCCGCATTACCAAGTTTCCTGTAATTTTGTTTGTATATTGAGGTATCGACTTACGTTAGTCCGCAGTCCGCAGTCTGTACATTACTTTTATCCGGAAAGTGTTAAAGATATAAAAAATAGATGCGACGTAAATTTTTTTATCTTGTTTTGTACGACTTTTGAACTATTTTACAAAGGTATTCTGAAGTATCCCGGATCTAATCAACTGTTTATCTTGTTCCAGTACAATGATAACTCACTGATTATCTCCATTCTATTGACTACTTATTTCAATAATATTTCGATGAAAAACATAATACATAATTGCTTTTCTTATCGGTTACAATAATATGTTCCTATAACATTGGCATTTTATTTTCTAGTGTGAACCTCAAGATTACGACGAGGTAGTAAACCATTTGTATGAGATACTCTATGCCGCTAAGATCACAAAAGAAAGGCTACTTGTGTTCGCTCAGAGACTCATCAACGATGTCGCTCAGGTAAATATCCATTATAAGTTGAAGACATCACACTTGGACATGAAATCGCTCAGACAAGATCACTTTTGAGCAAAGGATAGATGTTGCTTCAATAGTGCTCAAGCATTTGTTACATCTTTACTTGAAAGCCTCTTGGCTATTACAATATTTTTTAACGCTATTGACACATTTTTTTTTGTGCTAGAAACACATATGGTGAATGCGCAGTGGTAGACCGCGAAATTCAAATTTTCTTACGTTTTTTTTACGTAAAACGTAGGAAAAATTGAATGCGCTGAATGCGCATTCAATTTTTCCTACGTTTACCTTAACCATAGGTACAAGTTAACATGAAATTAATTCAGGCAATCAAATCAGTAGTTTATTTTAAGAAACAAAATACGTTTATTTGCGCCTAATATCGTCCATAAAAGTAAAGATAAGTCATATAAATAAGTCAAAAAGATCACACCATACTCTTGTCAAAACTGTTTTAGAAAACAGGCTCAAACTTTTTAGGTAAGAAGATCAGGCGACAAAATGATGTACGACGCCCTCCGCGACTCAATCTACAGCAAAAACAGCAACCTACACTGGGGCACAGTTCTTCGTCAACAGAAGTTCCTTAAAGAACTCATAGAACAACTGAATGCTGGAGGAGACTCTGCTGAAGCAGCACTTTCTGAGGCTAGGAAGACCTTCAAGAGTATCACACAGAACGTGTGGCTCCATCAAGCGACTGACTTTGAAAGATATAAGCTTAGTACAGAACCGTGGAAGAGATTTGGCGCGGAGAATGAGATTACGCCTGTTGCGTAAGTAATTGATATTTTGTTCAGTTGTTCCCTTTACCTTACTTTTTTTTAACAGGTCAATATTTATCAAAAGTGTCAATTTCAAGTGTCATGCGTGTTAAGTGTCAATCGATTTTTATTTTATTCTAGTCGGGAAATTTCCTTGACTTGTCTTGCTAATGATTTTTTAAATGTATTTCAATCCGATTTTTGTTGAACCTTTAGGCATCAGCTGAATAAGCTGTTGAAGTACCGACATAATTATCTTTATTGTCACCTCATTTCGTATTTCTATACTAATATTATAAAGAGGTAAAATTTGTTTGTTTGTAAGTTTGTATGTAGGGGGTAATCTTTGGAACTACCAGTCGGATTTCATATCAAAAGTTTTTTTTTTGCAATTTGATAGTCCAATTCTTGAGGAAGGCTATAATATATAGGCTACTTAACATCACGCTAGGACTCTTGGAAGCCGAGCAAAAAGAAAAAAAAGGCAGAAAGAACGCTAAACGAAGAAATAGCGCGGGGAAGCGCAATGCAACGGGGTATGTTGGGGGTACCAGAAATATAACGCGGACGTAGTCGCGGGCAGATACTAGTCCATACTTAATATTATAAATTCGAAAGTAACTCTCTGTAGTCTGTCTGTCTGTCTGTACGTTACCTTTTCACTCTTAAACCGCTGAACCGATTTAGATGAAATTTGGTATAGAGATAGTTTGAGTCCCGGAAAAGGACATAGGAAAGTTTTTATCCCGATATTCCCACGGGAACGACACTTATGCGGGTGAAACCGCGGGGCGCTGCTAGTATTTAATACTTCAAGTACAGAGGCGGAATTAACATTTCTAAGCCATGTGTTCACCAACATTTAAATCAACTGGTTAAATATTTAATCAGTTCTATATTTAAAATTTCCATAGGAAATTTGGCATAAACCAACTGTTTAAATACCTAACCGGTGGTTTGAATGTTGGTGAACTCAGGCCTAAGCATATTATTTCCGATTCTATCTTTTTAATAGTCCCAATAAATACTGACGAACGTTAATCATTGCCCTGCATATGCACTGCTGTTTGGCACGATGACTATACTATCCTCCACTATTTTCTCCAGACCTCGTCTATACTGGGACGCCGAGCTCATGTCGGGCTGGGGCGGCGGCTTCGTGCTGGGAGTGGGAGGCTGGGAGTCGTGCTGCATGGCCCAGATGAGCCCCGGGCCGCTCGGTCACGCTATTGAAGATATGGCGCCGCTTATGGTCGCACTTAACTACTTCACACAGTTAGAGGTATGGTATGAGTTTGAGCGGACGTGTCTAAAAAGTTCTTTATTATGGCACGGTTTGCAATGAAAATCAACTAATAATATTACTCTCTATACATAATTTAGTTAATCTAATCTAACTAGCCTATATTGTCCCACTGGAGTGCAAAGTTTAATTAAACTGTTTTTCATACATTTAATGTGTTCATTCAATCAAATATAAAAAGAAGTCGGTAAAAAAATTATGGTTATCGAGTTTCGTTTGCCGACTGGAATATTAGGAAAAGTGTAACTGCGACCAAAAAAATATTTTGTACGCATTTTTTTACTGCAGCTTTAGCTACAAACTTGCGATCATACGTCATAAAAAGTAAGAGTAAGAGAAGTTTTTTTAAAATAAAATGTACCTTATTGTTTATTCCATAGGGCCCGATGTGGCGTCTGATCCGAGGTTGCGGTCTGTCCTACGGCTACGCTATACGCATGTCGTCGAGTGAGGGCAGATTGATATTCTCTCTCTACCGAGCAACCAACGCGGTCGCCGCGTACAACAAAGCGAAGAGTATTTTGGTAACTATATTTACCTTATCTAAAACGTAAAAGTTAATATAATTATGATTAACCACTACCCATATAATCATGGTTTACATTTTTCTTAGCTTTTATTTTCTTTTGTGAGAAAATTGTTTCAGAATGTTAAAAAACAAGAGACCTATTTTGTTGTTTGCCTTCCAATTTCAACTCTGCTCTGCTATCAAAAACCGAGAAATTAACTATTTCTTAAACTTGTCTCACCTATTGCGTAAAAATCACAGGGTGAAAACTTAACTGAAGTGGTTCAATAGTGTGAATTCCGAGCATCAGGCGGAATGACAGCTCCCTTCACTTAAAGTCTATTCAAATTTATGTTTCAAACTGATGTTATTTGTCCTATAGGAGGAATACCTGGCCGACCCCAAGTTTGATGAGGACTTATTCGCGTCTGCCAAGAGTACGGTGCTATTTGAAGTTGTTGAGAACGAGAAGTGTCCCGCAGACGTCGTCAAGCGATCCCTCATGAACTATCTTTACAGAGTAGCTGCTACATACAACAAGTAAGTTATCTAATGCTCGGTTCCTATAAAAAAAAACCATGGTTTTGCTTACCAATAGTAGCATTTTCTTGTTGCCAAACTGGGAATATAAATAGATCCGTAAGCTAATTGTACCTGTGATAGCTGCTTCCATAGTTATGGGTCTACTATGCAAAGCTCTGAGGTCTTTGCTTCATTATTGGTAAAGATAAAAGAGTCTTTAATTTTAACCTTTAACAGTCCGTATGTAATAGGAATCGGTCATTAGACCACAAATCCACTCGTTTTTCTGGTTTATTTAGCTACAAGCCGTGAGCCTAATGGGAAAATGATGAACTTTCTTACAAAATGTCATCCCCGATTTAACGCCGTTAACGGATGGATTTTCAAAAATCCATCCTTAGTGCTCAATTTCATTATAAAAGAGACTCTTGTGCACAACTTTACACTTCTTGCTTGACCCACATGGCCCTTTGTACACGGCACGGTTTCATTACGGTACGGTGAATAAACCGCGCCGTAGCAAAAAAGTGTCCGTCAACAAGCTTCCATAGTGTCCCCCATACATCAGATGCCGTAATCCTGTGAGATAAGATAGTGTTAATCCTGTGTTCTAGACCGAAAAACGAATGGCGCTATTTACACTAAAACAATGACTATGAATACCCTTCTCATCACGTCTCGTAACCCCAAAAAACAGATGTTGGACGATTGTGATCACTATGGTCAGACGTGGCCGGCAAAATTTGACACATGTTTCACAAAGTGTGGGTCGGAGGAATTTTGGAACGAGTTTTGGAACACAAAATCAGGAGCTAGATCTTTTCGAAACTTGGTTTTTTTTAGACTTCCTACACCAATAGGTATTTTTAGATATCTTAAATCCTCAATCTCTAGTTTGGGATTCAAAGGCTTCATAATTATGATTTCTGTGTAAATACATAGGTAATATTTTTGTTATTACTTAATCTTTTTTTTGTCACAGCGACCTAGTCTGCGCGATATTAGCAGTAACACCAGAGGATGCGCACGCGGCGGCGGCAAAGTGGCTCCCGTCTCTGTTCGACACGCAACAAAGCAAGCTGGCCGTCGTCTGCCATCCCACCAAAGTCAACGATATGAATACTGCCTTTGAAAAGTAAGTGGCTTCTGCTTCTTTTTAACCGACTTAAAAAAAGAGGTTTTGTTTTGCCCCGTACCTAATATGTGTTTAACGCCGCGATTTAAAAAAAAGAGAAATTGCTATTTTTTCTACAAAATATTTTATTTTTGTTCACAGAATGAACGTGAAGTTGGACGTATTCGAATCTATGGAAGCGTCGCATTTCAACAACTAGGTGCCTTAAAGTGTACAATTATTAAAATTTTAATACAAAGCTATTCTAATGTTTTTTTTATCTGAATTATTACATGTTATCAGCAATGCAAAACAGTGAGATTTTATCAAAATGTACGGTTATTGGTTGTGCCTGCTTGGCTGTGCCTCTTGTATAAGTACTAAGAATAATATTCATAGGTAATTCATTTTTATAACAACTGGCAATTATAAAAGATCTTTATTAAATAAAATACGTATATTATATAGCATGTGTTTTCTCTGTAAGGTGAAAGATCCGACGGTGCAACCTTCCTTTACAAGTTGAATGCAAGGATATTTTCATACCACCAGCTCGCTGTTATCAAATTATAATGTCATGTAAACCTAACCTAGTGCATGTTAATACAGCCCGCTGGCTGGCTGGAAAAAGTGGAGACATTATTTTCGAAAGAATCCGCGTAAAGTGATGAATTGTTACAAATATTGTGCGGACGAAATATACGACGAGAGGCTATGTTGCGCCAGATTTCCGGAGGCTTTTATCGGGATTTATTACATAAAATTCCTCCTAGTACAAAATTCAGTTTTAGTGATGGATGAGGTAAAAAATTAGGAGGGTGGATAAACTGTTTAAAAAACGGCAGTATGTACGTACCCCAAACTTTTTATAGTAGATTTTACAACAAGTGCACAAAACAAACCATTTTTATCCGAGACTTTTAGCAGCCCGAGCCGAAGGCGAGGGCTGATAGTAATGTCGAGGATAGAAATGGTTTTGTGGACGAGTTATAAACTCTGCTTTTCACTTCGATTGCGAGGAAATAAAACAGTAGTATAACATAACATTTCTTTAATTAAAATTCAAAGTAAAATTAGAACAGTTTTGAATACTGAAGGAAATTATTGTTTTTTAAATCTTACGTCATTGATATTAGGCTGCAGACCTATACAGCCTACTATTAAATTAATTTTGTAATAATAATTTTCTTAAATCAACTAATCTACCGTACTTGAATAAAAATTTTAATATCTATTATATCTTAAAAAACACATAAGGCAAATAAATTAAAGTAAATATTATATAATAACAAATTCTATCTATGAACTTCTTATTGCATTTGGCTGTATGGCTCATTTTCTTTGCCTTAATATAATACATTTATGAGTAGATACGTTAATGCCCTTGTGCACAAAATTCGATTTTGTGCAGCCTATACCCTGCACAAAGAAGCACTTTCAGAGCATGAGAAGTGAAAAAGTTATTTTTTATCAAAATCAAAAACCGTCGATTAGTAAACAAGCTGATGATACATTTTTTCGTCGAGACAATGGGGATTGTCCAAAATTTCTAACCATTAGATTTTATTTTATTTTTTGAAAATTTAGAGTATTTTGAGAAACTAATTTGAATATTTTGATGATTGGCTCAATAGTTATTTTATAAAAAATTATTGAATTATTTTAAGTTTTTAAGGTAGGTGATGTCATCAGTGGCATAAAGATTAAGTTGCCTGAATAGTACAAAATTAAAAATTTTTATCTGTCAACACAACGTCATCAATCCAAAGAGTACTGTCACATCTGTCAAAGTGTCAATAGGCCGAATAGACGTCTTAAATAATCGAATCCTATCTTAGCATATTTATTTACAAATGTTTTTTTTTATGTGTAAGTGTCCTCCAAGGAATATACTACTCTCTATCGTCACTAGAACAATCGACGCGGTGACTTAGAAATAGAATAATAACGCACGCGGCGACATTATTACTATTATCGCTGCAAGTTGGAACAAAGCACTTCCTGTATTCCATAACTCTTCCAGTATATTAAATATTGTCGAGTGTTGAAATAATGTATGTACAATAATGAATTATAAACAACATTGTTTATATTTTTGACATACTTATTTATAATAATTTGACATTTGACAGATTGTAGACAATCTTACTTTTTTTTCTGAGGTAACGATACAAAACTGTACGGCCAAAGCCGACGTAATTTGAAGGGCAAAAAAGGTCAATCGTATTTTATCAAAAATATCAATAAAACATGACTAGTTTTCATAATTAATTAGTCCGTAATGATCAATAACGCTATTCCTCGAAATGGTTTTTCAATTACAACATTTAAAAAAATATGAACAATGCCCATTAGTTAAAAGACAAAAACGTGCTTCACGAATCGAAATCAGCGTTGCGAATGAATTTCGGGCACATCAACGCGGCCCGGCTGGTCTAAAGTAATTTCAGTGTGCTTAGAGCAAGATAGGTGTGGTGTGTGCCAAACAAAGTATCTACGCGTTGCACCCACACCTGTCATACTGAAACTGACCGAATATTCCCAATGAGTCCAAGGGACAAGGTACCAAAGCATTTCCCAATATGACCATAAAGATTCAAACTATGTTAGAGTCGGAATGTACTAGAACCTGCAGAACGGACGCCTTTTTAACACTACCTTTCGACGGTCATTCTGGTATCAAAATCAGATCATCCAAATTTATTTCAATAACAATTTTGGATGGCCAAACTAGATCTGAGTCAAGCATATTTTCACGTGGCCATCGCAGGTTCCTGAGATTAAAACAGCATATAGGGTTTTCCACGGTTATTTAACAATTTCTGCTACTAATTCGAAAATCGATTTGGTTTTTATTATCCCACTGCAGGATTAGGTGCGAAAAGTAGAGTATCTCCTCGGGGTCGGGGGTCTTCGTAAGGGTGAGCTTGTATCCCTCGCTGCACTCGGAATTTTAGTCAACTCCCTCGCTTCGCTCAGGATTATCCTCTTAATTACCTTCGGGATTCAATATAGCGTCCGTGACTTAAAGACTGGTTCTGGTTTATCCCCTTATCTACTACTAGCTTCCGCCCGTGGCTTCGCCCGCAAGGTATGTCGATAAAAACTATCCTATGTCCTTCCCCGGGATGCAATCTATCTCTCTGCCAAATTTTATCGAAATCCGTTCAGTGGTTTAGGCGTGAAAAGGTAATAACATACAGACAGACAGAGTTACTTTCGAATTTATAATATTAGTATGGATTTGTCGCCTAAATGACATAGAAAGAGACCCCCTATCTATGACATTCAGACGCCAAATGATGTTTGTAAGCTTCTGAAATCAAATTGTTGTATTGATTAAACAAAAGACGACTTAAACCCTGTAGTTTATAAAAGCGTTTGTGTAGGTCTTTAGGTTGTGGTCAGGTATAGTTTCCAACTGAAACGAACTTGTGTCCTATTCTTTTCAGGGATTACTTACACGTAATAGGATTGACTTTTAATAAAAAAAATACATTATTGTGATAATAATTTTAATCACCATTTATGAATCTTAAAGCTATGTATGTCTATACAAAAAATATAACTTAAATTTAGTCAGATAATTAGTGAACATCATTATAAATCATCTCACAACCGCTGCAACATCTCCATCATATAATTCAAACCCATCCATATAATAATATCATTGTTCAACATTATAACAGAAATACTGGTTGTTCAACGTCAACAAGCTACAGTGATCGTTAAAACCGTCACCTAGACACGGTCCCTACAAAAGTGGATCAAATAGACCAGATAAAGAACTTTCTAGTAAATTGAGCTGTCTACTACATCCAGCGATTAATCACAATATAAGTTATATTATAATATTTTCAACACTTATGAAACATTAATTTTAACAGCTTTTTGTCGAATCATCATAATGCCTTCCAGAATGTATCGTCCAATGGGGGTTTTCGTGAAAATTAACGACACCAGTTGGCACCACTTTGACAAGAGGTCTTCCATTTCGACAATAAATATAAAACATACGATGACGTTCATCATTTGTTCGTCATTCAGTCATGACCAAAGAAAAATAGGCTCTTTGATAGATGCCTGGACCTGACGTGTCAGTGCTGCCACCTAGCGAACGTCATTTCAGAAAATCCTCATTCAGTGTTTTTCTATCTACAACTTGGATATTTTAGTCTTCAATATTCCGTAAATGTTGTAATACTGGTTAATTTTGTTAGTGAATTTAAAAATGTGTGATACAAAAATAAAGTCGCCAGCGCCCTAATTGCGTAACACACTTTCGATCACAATCTGAATCATTTTAAAGGATTGCTAATCCATTGCTTCATATGATTGTAAAATGTGTCTGTTCAACAACGTAAATAACGCAATGAATGTGGTTGAAATGTCAAAATGAAAGCCATTGTGTGTTACGCAATTACCCCGCTGCTTGAAATACATATTACGGTTTATAAATGTAGCGTGTAGGCCATTCTATTCTCATAGTCCCACCACCCACGATTGGTGAGGTATATATTAATATGCAATATAAATTACTTGTCTAAACATAATAAAATTACATTATACATGCAAAGATATATTTACAGTTTTTATAACTTTTTAAACTAATCGTAATGAAAATAAGGATTTATCAAGTAACATTAAATTTAAGGTTTACTATGCATATTTGATATGCATAATATGTAAATAATGCATGTTTAAGCACCAACATGTGTATAATATGGGAAATATATGAAGCATAATTTTGTATAATTTTTCTTTTTAGTTTCGTATTTACGAATCAACATGATCTTTATCACTGGCTCAGTGGACACTATTCAATCCGTTAAAGATACGTATTAATAAATGTACGTGCTTTGAAGAGAGATTTGGTAAATGTTAAAATTACACATTAATTAGTCTAACATTATATTAATTCGCTATGGACATCTACCTGACGATTAAAATTCCCTAATAAATGAATGACTAATTTACGTTAATCATATTCTACGTAATAGAAGAGGCGGCCCCATTTACACTACCTAACATGTGTGGTTCGCGAAGTATCGTACACACACCGACACACGACGCGCTGGTGTTGCGTGACCCGCACCTCATTTAACGTTGTTTTGGTCGTTTGTCAAAGTTACGAACTCAATAGATGAACAGAACATAAAGGGCCTTTAACATAAGGTCTATTTATATAACCCAGGTACTTATTAGAGGATGTAATGTAAACAACGACAACTATTTGATCTATAATACTAACTACACAGTGTACAACGCATAGCAAGAATGTCTTCTAAGACACGAAGTCGTCCCCAACTTTTAAAATACAGGCCTTTTAACTATTTTAAATAAACTTATGAGATTTTGCTACCGAAAAGTGTATATCTTGCTTATGTTAACAAAATTCCTATAATTACAGCAACAATTTAATACGGTATCGTTTATTTGATAAACTCCTACGCCAGAGGTCGTGCAGCGGTCACACGCACGTACATATTGTGAGGTATCAAGATTATAATCTAAGACCTCGAAAATGTTCCTCACCTCACTTCGACACGCCCGCTCGACGTCTGCTAAAGCTAACTTTCCATAAAACAAACCTAATTAAATGGCCGAAACCAGAACTTTAACCTCGAACCTTTGACCGGCAAATGGTTGCTCTATGTTTAGTGAAAGAATTTGATAAAACATTAACTTGTTATCATCTGCGCATAACTTCTCTAGTCTCGCTCTCGCTACCTCATGCTGGGTTCAGATACTTCAGACCCAGATGTACTCTTTTTTCCTATGTACACGAACGTGAAGCCTGTTGCAGGCTCTAGGTGTAGTGTCGTGGCTAGTTACATCATGTTGGTGTCGATGGGCGGTGCGTGGTTGCGGAGAGCGTCTCGTATGTACCCGCCTATGCTGCCTTCGGCCACCAGGTGGAAGAAGAACAGGTGCTCGAAGCTCTTCAGCGAGATGGAGCGCAGTGCCGGCAGGCGCAGCAGGAGTGCGGCAAAACGACCTTCTTCAGAGCCGCGCGACCGTCGGCAATACTCGTCCAGGCAAGAGAACATCTGTAAAGCCACACAGATTTAACTTGAAACCATACCCTTGACACACATTTATCAAACTAATGAAGTAAATAGTAAAACGAATCAGATTTTTTTTTAATTTGGTATTTTTCTTTTGTCGACCTGGTTGCCGCGGTTTTCGATTATAATAATACTACCCGCCTCTGCTTCGCACGGTTTCAACGACTTGAACATACGTGGAGAATTCTCCATTATAATTATATGCAAATTTAATATTGTGTTATACACATAAACCACCTAGAATAAATTCTCTGAATGGTGGTGAAAACTGCACCATCCGTTACGTACACTTTGACCGGTTTTGTGCTTCTCGCTTCCAGCGGATGTAATACTAATACTGAACTCAAATCCCGCAATTTCTAACTTAAAAAATCGATAGTAACATCACGATGATCATGCTTAGATGCTGTTCAGTTTTATGCATTTAGCAACCAAGTTAGATTGTAATAAACCAAGTTCTATCAATAACAAACGCGTGTTTGCAACAAAGACTCATTTAAAATTCAATGGCCATCGCTTTCAAATGCAAAAGAGGTCAAATGTGATATGACAAACGCGAATTCATTGTCATATAATTACATAGGTCGTTGAGCGTCGCGAAAATGACACTACAACGAACATTTAAATTTTTATTCAAATGTATATTTCTGCGGTCAGGTGCTAAATACAATGTATGCAAATTACCTTTTCTCGTAAAACTTCGACTTCTTGCCTGTTTTTCAATCCTTTAACATCTGGAAAAATAAACGAGAGTAATTTTAAAATGTTTATGTATTATTTTTACATGTGTGTTTACACGTGAATGACGGGTAATTTCAAGTGTTTCCTTTGTGGTTTTGTTGAAAAAATAAAGTTTCCATTAAGTGTAAACCAGAGAGTAACATTTATTATTGAACAATCTGGCGTCCCTAGAATGACAACAGGATAAGTGTAGTCTCATATTACATATTTTCAGCGCGCATATTTACCCGCACAAAACACAATCAGGGCGCAGCAATTTCCATAACATCAGCTGTCTAGACATACACGATGGCAGGGGACATCGATGCGTAAACTGTTAGTAACAGTTTCAATACATGATTCTGAAATTCTAATACTGCGTTGTAATTTTTTGTAATTTATGAAAATAAAAAACTTGCTGTTTCCTACAAAATAGCAAGCTCTTTTTTTTTTTTGTTAGCCTTTTCTGTCCCATTACTGGGCAAAGGCCTCCCCCAAATCGTTCCAGGAACTCTTTTTCTCTTTTCAATACCTACGCGGTCAAAATGTATCGAATAGCATTTTTTTTTTTTAACTTACTAGTAATGTGGGGTTCAGAATCATGTACCGAATGCATGCTAATAGATTGTGCCTCGCTGTCCCTGCGACCCTGTTTAAAAAACGACATCTCCACTGTTGAGAGCACCGCAGCGATATTCACGCTGTGCCATCAAATTTTAGCAGCGAATTCTTTGAACTCTATGAATCAATCTCCACACAACGAACTCATCGTTGTGTGGAGATTGATTCATAGAGTTTCTATTGAGTTTGAAGGCACGGCGAGACTACAGCCGCGATTCTTTCGACTGTGGAGAAGGCGCCGAATTTCTGGAATCCTACGTTTTTACCCGAGAAGGCGGATAATGTTTTTTCGAAAACTGCGGTGTTATTCTGTAAAAAGATCACCGTGATTGATAACTTAGGTAAAGTGAACTTAAAGTGAGCTGTTCAAAGTGTGTGAATCTTTTTGACACTATTGACAGCTCACTTTAAGCTCATTTCCCCTAAGTTTTCACGGTGAGATTTTTACAGAATAACATTAGTGTTCATGTGACATTTTCTGCCTACTAGTCATATCATCAAGTTATTACGTACCAGGGTTGAGCAGTACGATTGCCTTGAGCGCGACGTACTCAGCCTGGTCTACACGCAGAGTGCGCATCTTCAGAGATAGTTCTGAGAGCACGCGGTCGAAGATCTGACCCACGCCCGCTTGCAACGCCGAGTTGCGGTGAAGAGTCATGCCTGAAATACGGTAAAATTTATGGTAAGTCACAGTACGAAATATTTTTAAAATAATAAATATAATAATAATAGCCAATGGATTAATAGCCAAGAGCCTCAACCAACACCTGAGGAGGCTCTCGTTGGGCAGCTGGATCAAGGGCTTGATCCAGAAAGCGGTACTTCTGGACACGGCCCGCAATGTTAGGAGGTTCCTCTCTCTGGAGCCCTGACCGCCGCGGCTACTATTTTTTTATATTTTTAAATGTTTTTATATTTTTTTTATAATAATATTTAAAAATATAATTTATATGTATTTAGTTAAATAAAGGAAAATAATAATAATCAATTTATTGACACACGTTAGGAAACACATTAACAATGATAGTTAAAAGAGAGCATAGGTAGAAGTAGCCGTGGGCCCCAAACTCGGCACAGCCTTCATCTTGTTGGCCCAATAAAGGCTCCTACAAACAGACGCGACACGCGATATAATCGCGCGCGACACATAGGCACCGCTCGTTGCGCGACTTGCGCTGCCTTTGTGTCGCGTGTCGTGTCGCGCCTGTTGCCTTAAAAGTGTAGGTACTCGTTCAGACACGGCGACAACTCCGCAGTTCCATGATCCAGACCCTCGCAGTTGCTGTCGTGTCTGTGCGGATAAGTACTAATTGTAAAACATGTGCATCTTGGAAGAGAGATTGCTTATAAAGCATGTGCGGGCGGTGGCGTTAGTTTAGAGAAGTCATTTTATAGAGGTCGAAAATCATAGCAATAATAGTTTTCTCGTAACACATTAAGAGATCTGTGGGTCAGCTGCTCCAGAAGTGGGGGTATACTAAATTACAGATAACCTATTTTGGGGGTATGTCACAGTTGTCAAAAAAACTTTACACGTAATTTCATACCGCGCTAAAACTTGTGGGATGATTTTTGGATGAAGATGATTTCTTCAACCTTAAAGGCTCCTTCAAACAGGCGCGACACGACACGCGACACAAAGGCACCGCAAGTCGCGCAACGAGCGGTGCCTTTGTGTCGCGCGCGATTCGCGTCGCGCGTCGCGCCTGTTTGCAGTAGCCTTAAAAGAATAGTCAGCTGCATGGAGTGAAGAAGAGTGGAGATGGCTCGTGTAACGCAGGTTGATGTCTTAGTACAAGAGGAAGGGACGTCACACAATTTGTAACCCCTTTCATAAGTAGTAAAGATTATTATTATTATAACAAACATATATATATATTTATATAGATAGATAGATGTTTGGAAACAGCCAAACATCTATCTATCTATATAAATAAAGCAAAGTCGGGTTAGTTACACCATTTATAACTCAAGAATGGCTGGACAGATTTTTATGATCTTTGATTTGTTAGATTTGTGTCCGCCCCGAATAGCAGAATAACTATTAAAACGAGAAAATTACGCGAAAAAAAAATTATAATTCATTTTCTCATCCATTTTGTATGGAACGGCTTTTTTGTTGATATCTTGAGAACGGATTGTCTGATTTCGATAGATGGCGGTACGAAGTTCGCCGGGTCAGTTAGTTTGATAATAAAAATTAATACTTATTGATATACATTAAAGGCTCCTGCAAACAGGCGCGACGCGCGGTGCCTTTGTGACGCGCGCGATTATATCGCATGTCGCGCCTGTTTGTAGGAGCCTTAAGATAAGTTCGGTTATTAGTATTACACCACTCTTTAGAAATTGCATCACGCTTGTACAATTTTTCTGTAATTTTTTCCTTTTCTGTTGTATAAGTATGTACATATATAAAAAGTTAAATAAGTTAAAAAATAAAGATAACGTTTTGAGGATCACTTTATCTAAACTTACTATTTATATAGAAAGAGAAAATAAATAATTATTTGTAAGTACGACTTTTTGTTACGCTTTCGCGCTAAAACGGCTAAAAGGATTTGGATGTTTGGCACATTTGGGTAGACGATGACTTTTTTTTTTTCTGGATGGGAAATCATCAAATGACTCCTCCCGCTCTGGGTGGAGCGGAAGGGAGTGTCAGACTCTTACTGACTAAAACCCACCCGTGTTCCTTCCTTCGCCCTTTATGTTCCGGGCCAGCGGTAACCCTGTCGGACAATCCCGCTGAGTAAACGATGACTTAGATTAGGACATAGGATACTTTTTCTTCCGTCCGATATACCCACAGGATCGAGACTTATGCGGGTGAAACCGCGGGGCGCAGCTAGTTTACAATATAAATACCTCCCCCCCTAAATATAAAACTAAAAATGCTACCAGTAGGTACAGACGCCAGCACATCAAGCTACTACAATCTGTCAAATTTCTTTAATAGATTTTCAACTTAATCGCCAAATCATAAGGTTCAAAGTTGATTGAGAAAAATTGACAGTTTCGGGTAGCTTGATGTGCTGGCGTCTGTACATACTTAGATACTTTCACACATTCACTCCTTGGTAATGTATGTATGTAATAGTTATTTATGATACTAGTGCGGTAAGTTGGTTTTTACAAACGAGTAGACGAATGTAAGCCCGAGACGAAGTCGAGGGCTTACCATAGTCACGAGTTTGTAAATACCAATTTCTGCACGTGTGTCATACAATGTTTTTCAACACATTTGCGAGAAAACAGTACCGTATGTAATTAAACAAACTTTATTTAACAGTGGAAAAGTCGCAACAATTTTTGAAGTTTCTAATATGAAAATGGTGTGAATTTGCAAATGGCGCAGTGTTACCAACTCTCAAAAATATTTATCCCTAAAGTTTGTGTCAAAAACCCCTAAAAACGCCTAAATTATTTAGTCGTCCCCCTAAAAAAAAAATATACAAATATAAATTCATAATGATTTAGAAATAATATGCTGTAATATGTTTCAAAAGTCTTTTTATTACAAGTTATTTAATAGGTACATAAAATATTTCGTCTTCATCTGAAGATTCAGCGTTTTTGAAATCATACATGTTGACATTGTTTGTCGTTGTTTTATTGTTGTTATATTAATATTGTATTGTATGTGTTTTATATGGGCCTTGACGCCTGAAATAAATAAAATGAATAAATTTTACATTTTATTGGAGCAGTGCAGCAATCTAATTATTAATTTAAAAATATTAAAGAGTCAAAAAAATCCCTAAAAATACCCCTAAAAATTTCAGACCCCTAAAAAAATCCTATCTCACTTATTTACCCCCTAAATCTGGGGGGAAAACCCCTAAGTTGGGAACCGTGAAATGGCGCCACATGCACGTGGTGAAAATTAGAACTACATCTTTCGTCTCATTTACTCTTTAGTATTAAAGTGAGACAACGTATTGAGCAAAAGCGCTTCCAAGGAGGTTTGATCAGTCAGGTTGTTTATTCTCGTAATGTAAAACTCTTTGGTGGAATTATTATAATTTTTTTATGGAAATTAAAAAAAACAACCGTAAAGAAAACGCACGGTGCTATACAACGGGATATGCCGTAAAATAGGTACTTAGGTGAGAGTACCTATTTTACCGCACGTTCCGTTGTTGTATGGTGCGTAATTTTTAACTTTCGAACAATGTATACAGGCTTTGTAAATGCATTTTTCGAGCAAATGTGTTGAAAAATGTTTTTTAACACCCTTGCTCGTAAAGCTCATGTAATTCCACCGGTATTAAATATGTAAAGAGGGTCATAAAAAACGCGTGTGTTATCAAAGCAAATTAAGTTATAGTCCATACAAATTCCATAACAGTATTATTTGCCATTTCAAATTTGGAACTGATCGCCGCCGCACGACTCCAGCTAGTGAGCAGCGCGCTGTTGCTATTCAAATTTCGAACTAATCGCCGCGCGGCGCCAGTCAGTAGGCAGCGCTAGCGCGCTGTTAAAATGGCGGGAAAGCAACAGTGTGCATTCACAGATTGAGTTTATATAAAATTAAAAAAAAAAACAGTTTATTTGGTAATTTAAAGATTCCATCCAAAACAAAGCAAATATAAGTGCCAAAATAACTCAGACAATAAATTTGGAGCCACAAACGAAGAAGTTTTGCCCTGAGCCGCGCCCCTCTACTTCTACTGATGATGATACTTTTTTATTTACAACTAATGACGAATAACAATGCTCTTCTGCCGCCTTTCAAGAAGTTTCGTCGTCTCCAACATTTACCCTAACACAAAACAATGACATTATGAATAGTCATAATAATAATAAAAACATAATTAAAAAACCAACTACAACTACGTATCATTTTAATAATTGTAATTTCACTAACTGTTTCAAAAATTCAAAATGAACAAAATATAAAATGTTTTTTTTTTCTGTTTCCTCGCAAATGTGTTAAAAAACGTCGTACGATATACGTGCGTATTGGTTATAACTTGCTCGGCTCAATTACGCCCTCGCCATCGGCTCGGGCTGAAATTCCGCCTCGCATGTTATAACCATCTTAACGCACTAATATCGTAATGTACTATTTCCTCACTTGGGAAGGAAATGTCATTGCAAATTGTTTTGCACGTTTTATTTACTTTAGACAGGTTTGGAAATTAAAAGATTTTGAATGTTCAGACTAAGCAAGTCGGAATAGTAAACGCCATGCGTTGTTTTAAAGAGAGTAATCGTGGAATTTTTTGCCGGCTCTTCGCCATTGGAAACTAACAAATTTCAACCGCGCACGTAGCTTCTGACCGTTTCATAAATACCCATACAGTACAGCAGTGCGATTCTATAACCATCTCACCGTGAAAACACAAGGGGTATCGTATTATCCAGTAACTGGGTTGTGGAGGTCAGATAGGCAGTCGCTGGTATTCAGCCGCATCCGGTTATACTGGAAGCCGACCCCAACATACTTGGGAAAAGGCTAGGCAGATGATGAGGTAAACCATGACGTGGGTTAAGAAATACGGGACTTTTTATCCAGGTAGTATGTTCCCGAGGGATAATTTCCGACCTCCTTTTCTCTTCTGTATTTTGTGATTATTTTCTACTTCTAATGCAATAGCCAACAATACTACGTCAAATTCAACCATTTTCAAAAATTAGAACACGTCGAACACGGTAGGAATGAAAGTATTTGACTATGCGCAGAAACGGATACGTTCGCAAGCGACGTACGGGACCGGTCGTATGCGTCGACATCCTGCCGGACGCGATCGGCTGTCGCTGCATTCGTTTCTATCATTTCCGATCCGATGCGATACGAGCCGTTTGGTGGAAACCATCCTTTACACATACCTACATAGCTTAAATTAATAAAAGTCTAGCGCACCCTGGTCAGTTACCCCCGCTTCAACCTTGCTGACTGGCATCATCACCATCATGGCATGAGCTATACTAGTTCGTGGTTGATACAAGACAAAAAGAATGGTGAAGGTTTGTGTACGTACCGGGCATGAGGCACATAAGTTGTGGCGGCGATGTGGTCCTGTTGCCGGTGCCATCGACTCCGTCACGCTCCTCAGTCAAGTACTGGAACATTTTGAAGGGATACATATTAGAATTGCCACATAAAAGAAGTACGATTTAAGTATATTTTTAGGACTGGTGGTCTTTTAGTTTAGGACTATTATTTTCCACTTTACTGATAAATACAGACTGAATTAATGTTAGTAATACTGTCAAGTCTAAATCTAATCTAATAGAATCAAAGAATTGCTTCAATGAATCACCTCATGGCCTCACAGCTCACACTACCGTACTGAAGACTATTGCTGGAAAATGTCTTCGGCTTTGTTACCCACTATCTGATCTCCGTATTGCAGACCCAGGTCACCCCATTAGCTTACTTTTAGACCGCCAAACCACAATAATAATAATAATTTAGTTCTCGAAAATGACCATATCACACTGTACTGGGATCAATCCATCATCACTGACAGGACTATTATAGCTAATAAGCCTGATATAGTGGGATCGATCAGAGCGGCGCGCAATGATTGTTGACATAACCGTCCCGCATGATGAGAACCTCGTAAAAGCCGAGAAAGATAAACAGATCAAGTATCTTGACTTGGCTCGCGAGGTTGTCGACATGTGGGATGTGGACTCAGCGATCATTGTGCCGAAAGTCGTGACAGCCAATGGTTTAATAGCCAAGAGCCTCGACCAACACCTAAGGAGGCTCTTGTTGGGCAGCTGGATCAAGGGCTTGATTCAGAAAGCGGTACTTCTGGACACGGCCCGCATTGTTAGGAGGTTCCTCTCTCTGGAGCCCTGACCGCCGGTAGCTTGGACCCTGTTCCCGATACCGGTGGGCTACTATTTTTTATATTTTTAAATGTTTTTATATTTCTTTTTATATTAATATTTAAAAATATAATTTATATGTATTTAGTCTAATAAAGAAATAATAATTAGGCCTGTGTTGTACTACTGCAGGGCAAAAAAGCCTTTCATGAAGGAAGAGAGGAGAGAAAGGGAAGGAGGTTTTAACACATACATCCTTAATAACAAAACCTGTACGAACCTCCATAGACCGCCATGCGATGGCGAAGAGTAACAATTCGTTCCAGGACCCCTTGATGAGTAGCATCTGATCCTCTAACTCCAGTTGACTGAAGTGAGGAATGTCGCGCGCCCACACCACCAGAGCTGCTATCTGTTTGTTGCCTAAAATTACAGAATATTATATTTATATAATATCATTTATATAATTATATATTTTGTAACAATATTTTTGATTTTTAATAGTGTCCATACAGTTTCTTGCCCGTTCTTCTCCGTAGGAACCTTTTATGCGTTAGAATGTTGACTGACCGGCTCCTTGACAATACAAAAGTTCTTGTAAATAGTATAATTGAAACCAATGCTTTGAGTGTAAAAATAGGATACTGTCACCAATGTGTACGGTTAACAAGTTCAGTTGGGTGTGCGAGTACCTCCCGGGCCCCCGACTCATACTAGCAAGACGTATCATGGTTTCAGTTAGTTAGGACTCCGCAATAACTCTCCGTACTCTCCAGACAGAGGGTATCAATAAAGGTTTCCCCTTCCCATCAACTGGCCTAAGGGAAACGTGTGTTGTTTTTCAGACTTAACATACAGCATTATTATGAAATTCCAACAAAGAAAGAAAACTAACCATTGAGTTTCTGATGACAGGGTGAAAACTCTGATCACGATTCCTAAATTCAATTTGAGTTACTCCATTTGAAATAAGATTAGACATTGAAATAATCCTTTTTTACAGTCCGTTCAACAGATTTTCACTTCTATACCGTAGGCATAAGGATGGTATTGAAAGCAAAAAAGTGGTTACAATACCAACTGTTTACTGCAACTGCCATATGTCATGCCACCAACGCAATAGAATTCAAAATCGGTCGAACGGACTGTAAAAAAGGTTTATTTAAATGTCTAATCTTATTGCAAATGTAGTATAGGTTTGAAGCGGTTGAAGTCTGTAACCGCAAATCGGCGGATAAAACTCAAAACTTACCTAAGGCTTTAAGCCAACTAGCAGCGCCCCGCGGTTTCACCCGCATAAGTGTCGATCCCGTGGGAATATCGGGATAAAAATAGTCTCAACTCTATAGTCTCAACCGACTAACCTTGGGCAAGGTTGACAGCATTAGGGATTTAGGTATTATACAGGATAGTAAATTACTGTTTGATCAACACATTGACAGTATCGTGAGCAGGGCCTCGAAATCACTAGGATTTGTAATCAGAGCCTCAGCCTGTTTCCGTTCTCTGAAGCCGATCAAGGTTTTGTACTGTTCGTTCGTGCGCAGCCACTTGGAGTATGCATCACAAGTCTGGAACCCTCAATATGGGATCTACAATTCGCGCATTGAGGGTATCCAGAAAAAGTTTCTGAGATATCTTGATTATAAGGCACACCAGGTTTCCATAGATTACAGTCACCGTTGCAAGAGGTACCATTTTCTTCCATTGGATCGTAGGCGACTCATTAATGATGTGTGTTTTTTGATTAACATAGCGAATGGCTCGATCGACTGCCCTGAATTATTAGCAAAGTTAGGATTACGCACTAATACTATTGGATTACGTAGAAGGCCGCTTCTAGGTGTGCCTTCTGCCACTACTAATTATAGGCGTAATGCTTTTCTTATAAGAAGCGCTCGAAGTTTCAATGATGTGTCTTCTGAACATGATATTGACTTATTTTGCACTAAGATAAGCACGGCAAGGATGCTCTTAGCCAAATCATTTTTTGTGAACGATGCGCTGGCTAGTGGTTCTTAAACTTGTGTGTAGTACTTACTTAAATAAAAAAAAAAACTAACCTAACACAATGTACCTACTTTAATTGTTCGGCTTTAAGTAATCGGTATGTTATATAACTGTGGAGGCTTGTTATTAGCAACTTGATAACGTGTTGTTGTTACCTATTATTTGTAATTAGTCTGTAAGCCTTCTTAAAAGTAATAAATAAATAAATAAAACTATCCTATGTCCTTCCCCGGGATGCAATCTATCACTGCCAAATTTTATCGAAATCCGTTCAGTGGTTTAGGCGTGAAGAGGTAACAAAGAGACAGACAGACAAACAGAGAAACAACAGACAGAGTTACTTTCGAATTTATAATATTAGTATGGAGGAAAAAGTGTTCCCGATAAATAACAAGGCTTCGCAGCGTTTCACAAAGGATCATATTGTAAAATGCTAGAAAATTTTGTGTATTTAAACAATAAAACAAGTAGACATAATTTGCGATTATTATTTCAATAAACAGCATCATTGTTAGTCATCATATTATTTGTTTGTAAAAATTCTAGTAGCGTAGCATCACAAAAACATAATCTAAGCATTGCAAATTTACAAGACCACACCTCATTCGCAGATCAATACACAAGTAATGTATACAAGTAGATTTTATCGCATTCATATGACGTTGATTGATGGCTAACATCATTGATATCCACCACAATCCTATCAGACTTATTTACTTACAAATAAGGAAGCTCGTCCTTGAAGATTTAATGTAGGTAATCTGAACAGCAAACATGTTTTGTTCGCAAATAATAATGAGAAAAGTTATTTTATTATCGACTCTATTATCAATCCAAACTAATATTTATAAATGCGAAAGTGGGTCTGTCTGTCTGTCTGTTACCTCATCACGCTTAAACCGCTGAACCGATTTAGATGAAATTTGGTATATAGATAGTTTGAGTCCCGTGAAACGACATAGGATTCTTTATCCCGATATTCGACACTTAGGCGGGTGAAACCGCGGAGCGCTGCCAGTCTACTATATACTGTGACCCCACGAGACAAACATCTTGATTGCACTAAATAAGCACTTACTGTTCGCCATTAATTTTGTATGAATACAAACTTAGGGTCGATTCGCAATAAATTAAAAGAGAATTACGGCTTAATCGAATCTGTACCCACGCAAATTATAGGTGGGACAAACAACAAGGAAAAGGGATTCCAGTAAATATATGTTGAGGCTGAGAAAAAAAGGTACCTACAAAAACACATGAGAATAAAGTTCTGTAGTGTGTGGAGTTTATTTCTCGTACGATCCATTGTCATCATCTTAATGATTGATAAGTTATCTATATCTAACTATACTAATAATAAGGCGTGAAGAGTTTTTTTTTGTTTGTCTGTTCAAAAGCGCTAATATCTGGAACTACCAGTCGGATTTGTCTGAAAATTATTTTTTCGTTTGACAGCTCAGTTTTTGAGGAAGGCTTATAGGCTATTTAACTTCAGGCTAGGACCCATAAGAGCCAATAAAAAGAAAAAAAAAAGTCAGACAGAACGCTAAGTGAAAACGAAGTTATAATAGCGCGGGCACGCGAGACGGGCTGGGTCGGGAGGAACCAGAAATTCCACGCAGACGAAGTCGCGGGTCGAAGCTAGTCAATAAATAAAAACCATTGTCTTATTTAATTTTAAGATAAGACACCAACTTGTTGGAATAAAAAGTGATAAGTAGTAGAAAGTGCCCTGATATGACAAAGGTCCGGATTCAAAACATTAACTTTATCAGCACATACACAGGCAGTAGGTACTTTTAAGTAGGTATTACATGTTTAATGGATAAAGTGTGTGAAACACACACACAGGCACGGATACAAAGTGTGTGTTTGTGTGTGCGCGCAGTCCACTGTGCACCACTGTTGCACTAATTCAGGCATGCAATATTATCATTAAAATTATACTATGTATGTCATAAATTCCAATTAATACCTTATACAATGTCATTTATTCTAAGTAATACCATAAAAACTTCATTTAAATTACATTTAGTACCCTATATAGTGTCATAAATTAAAATCAATACGTTATACAATGTCATAAATACAAATAAATAAGTCATTTCAAAATGTTTGTTTTTCTCTGGCTAACCCATCGGGGTTTACAAGCGTGACGTTATGTTGTTTTATATACCCAGGATAAATAAAAGTGGGAACAATAAAGCTACGATACCTAATCTTTGAAAAGAAATTATAAAAATAAAAGAAATCCTTTTTATACTGATGTATCGATTTACCTCACGTTAAGGAAAATATTCCTTGCTTACTTGTTTTTTATAGGAATTTATTATGGCCTCTGTAGGTACGTATTTACCTTACATACCGGGTGGCAATTCAACGAAATATAAATACGGATCACATTCATTCTAGAATTTATAATTTTGTTTTTTTTTTATGGTTTGTTGAATAACTCAGATTTCAAGCTCTCGTCGAAAATTCCAAGCGTATAACTTTGCTTACAAAATACGTACCTAGGTATTACATCACGAATCACGATATAAATCCTAGGAAGGTCAATGAAAGGCAAAAATACAACCCCGTGTTTTTGCCGATTATAATTAAATTAGCTAGCTAAACTCTGCAGACGTTCATCGATAACTTATCGAGAAAAAAAAATGTTTTTTTGGGGTGAACGACCGCTGGACTGGCTGGCTGGCTGGTACTTGAAGTTTGAGTTGAGAAAATCTGTTTTCTTTGGTTTATCGTGTCTAGGTATCGAAACCCATCATGTCTGTGAAGTTTACACAACAAAAAAAAAAAAACAGATTTTGAGACTGATATATATCAAGTGACTAACTGCGGTCGATGACCCCACAAGATAAAACCATCAATTAATTTCTTTTTAGTTTTATTATGTTGAGTCGATACCCGGTCTGCGGAGTTTCTCTAGCTAATTCCATTTGATCCTGTATATAAGATTTTCTTCAAAGGTTGAAGAGTATGTACATGTATGTATATAGTCTACCATCGCCACCTACATCGCCTACCCGTTTCGGAATACAATACACAAAGAAAATGTGACTTTAAAACTACGCAAATCACTTATCCATGAGCAAGTTAACGTTAATATTCCAAGAAACTTGTGTGTGAATAACAAACTATGTTTTTTAAATATTATCTTCGTCGTCAATTTTTTGTCAGCTCAACTTGACAAGGATAAACAGCTGCAAATAATTACGAATTAATGTATGGTGTCGAAGGCAGCGATTTTAATCGCATTAATCAGTGTAAAACATACGATCTCGTAAGGGCCTAATTGTTACTCGTCGGAGTCAAATCGAAATAGAATTTTAATGCGTACTCCTGCCTACATTTAAGGTAAGAAATCATCATCATCTGCCTAGCCTTTTCCAAACTATGTTGGGGTCGGCTTCCAGTCTAACCGGATGCAGCTGAATTACCAGTTTTTATTTAAGGTAAGAACTATAGGTATAACATTTTATTTGAGGGATTTATGGGCTAAATAGAGCAGTGGTGGCTCAGTGAGCAGCCAGTGGTATCCACCCCGACTTCGAGGTCGCGTTCGAACCCAAGCTGGGGCTTTACTTTGTGCAAAGACTCCTAGAAACAGGCGCGACACGCGATATAATCGCGCGCGACCGACACAAACGCACCGCTCATTGCGCGACTTGCGGTGCCTTTGTGTCGCGCGCGATTTTATCGCGCGTCACGCCTGTTTGTAGGAGCCTTAAATAATTTCATCACCACTGTCCTCAAAACGGTGAAGGAAAACATCTAGAGGAAACCGGCATGTCCTAGAACCAAAAATTCGAAGACATGTGACATCTACCAACCCGTACTGGGCCCGCATGGCGGATTACAATCCAATCCCCTTCGAAGCGAGGAGGCCTGGGTCCCAGCATTAGGGACATTATAAGCTGAATATTATGCTATTGGCTAAATACAAATAGATACTAATTAACGCAACGACCTAAATTTAATTACAGACCATAGCTAAGGTTTCCCACGTATCTAAACTAAAATAATGTCGGTACAAAAATGTTTTATTACAATAATTGAACAAAGCAACATACGTATAAATAATATATTTTATAGACACAAACTGTGACGCCATTTTAAACCAGTTCGGAATTATGTATGCCATTGTAATAATGTATTTATGTACATAAATACATATCAACATACCTGAGTTTTTATGTTGCGTGGAATTTTTATTTCTGCGTTTTAATCTCTATTGATTCATATCATACGTCAATGATTTTGGATAGAAGCTGGAAGTATGTGGGATTATATTCTACTAGCTTCCGCCAGCAACTTCGTCTCCGTGAAATTTGTTGTTCCCCGACTCACCCCGTGGCATCGCATCGCATCGCCTCCTGTCCGCGCTATTACTTCGTTTTCCCTTAGCTATTGTTTTTTGTTATATAGCCTTCCTCAAAAATTGGGCTATCAAATGCAACGAGAAATTTTCAAATCCTACTGGTAGTTCCGGAGATTACCCCTGCATACAAATTTACAAACAAACGAACAAATTCTACTTCTTTATATTATTAGTATAGTAGATTTAACTTGGGTTTAAGAGCCTAAAAGTAAATTTTCTGTATTCTGCAAGAGTTAGGAGCTTGGCAAAGGTAATATTTTTTTGGTAAAGTATTTATTTTTTCAGTGCTCTTTATCTTTTGCATCTCCGAGGTAAAAATTGACAATTAAGAAAAATCTTCTATTTTCCTAAAGATTACACAACTACTTAAATGAAATCTTGATGACTTTTGTCTTTACACACATCAGACTAATATTATACAGAGGTAAAAGTGAGTTTGTATGTAGGGGTTATAATCTTCGGAACTACTGATCCGATTCCGAAAATTCTTACACTACCTAATAGGAAGCTAGTCTTGCAGGACAATAAAAAATTTCACGCGGACGAAGTCGCGGGTGAACAATCATTTTCAATGACATGACGTTAATGAACACCTGCATTACATAGATAGCATCATAACATATAAAACAAACTGCATTATCATGCCGAATCAATATCAAAAACACCGAATAGGTATTTACCAACGTGTGATCGCGGTTTGAGGAATAATGGCACTAATTATTAATCAAACTTCAAGAGAATTCGTCAAGTATTGTTTATCAATATGTATGTAAGTACTATGTTTTCCTTCCGACAAGCCTTTGTTTAGGGCTTCATACAAACAAGTAGTTTAGAACCCGGAGAATAATTGAGAATCAAGTTAAGTTTTCTTTATAGCTTTGGAACCCAATCCAAGGCCATTTGCTACTTATTAAAATTAGTAGAGAAATAGTCCAAAATATCAACAGACATAACAAAAACTCCGAGAAAATCGAATTTGTTCTAATTTCCTTGGTTCTAGGTATACGATCCAGGTATCTATCTGAAGCTCAATTCACTCACTCAGATCCGAGATGGAGCGTTTCGAGCAGTGTTAGTGTGCGACTGACAGACCGCACTTTGACTTTATTCGTATAATGTTAATGGTCATATTCGCATAAAACGTTGCTTTCTCAAATTCACTTATATCAACATAGTAATATGACACACCTAGGAATAAAATTCAGGTTCGTATGAGACGATAACTATAACTTTAACTAAAGTAAAGTCAAAGTGCGGTCTGTGAATGATGGTTGCCCTAAGTGCACGTCAGAGCATGCCATGGAACACTGGGAGCCCGGAGCCGTAGCGTTGCCGGAGCAGTAGTTTTCTTCATGAAACTATAAAGGCTCCTTCAAACAGGCGCGACACGAGGCGCGACACGACACGCGTCACAAAGGCACCGCAAGTCGCGCAACGAGCGGTGCCTTTGTGTCGCGCGCGATTAGTGTCGCGCGTCGCGCCTGTTTGCAGGAGCCTTAAAGCTTTTATGTAAGCCTCGGTAATCCTTACCTATCTGACACAGGCTGGAGACAGGGGCGCGGAACTTAGGCGGAACGTTGCTGTCGGGTCCGACGCGGAGGAACTGGAACTCTTCACTGGGGTCCGCCACCAGCGACTCCATCTCCAGCAACCGCTCGATTGATAACTCCTGGAGGAAAAAGGTAAGACCTTCATAAAGAGTCCAAGGTGCATAGAGTTACAATAAGTTGAATTAAAGCAAAGAGACTACAAAGGATTACTTTTATGGTTACTGTAGGCGTCAAAAACAAAGAAAATGGAACTAATAATACGCCTTAATTTGATTTCAGAATTCTGAAAATAATGAATTAGGTTCGGTAGGTAAATATGAAAACAGGAGAGACTGTATCATCATCTGCCAAGCCTTTTCCCAATTAGGTATGTCGGAATCGGCTTCCAGTCTAACTGGATGTAGCTGAGTTCCAGTATTTTACATGGAGCAACATCCTATCTGATGTTCACAATCCAGTTAATCGGTATTATGAAACCTCTTGGTAAGTCTGGTCGTCAGACATTCGGGCTTCTGCCGACCCGTAACGACAGACAAAGATCTACGAATTGTTGGCAACACCAACATCAACATTTTTAATGTAAATTTTGACGTTTATATTATCTGTGGAGCACTGTGTTTCGCTCTCTTCCAACCACGAACTGTGCAATAAATGGAGGTGTCTGTTACTCCAGAGTTTTACATCACCAAATACTGAAGCCCTCCTGCCCTACCAGCTACCTAGCAACATCACCACAGTCCACTGCTACGGCCCTCGTACACGAATAACAGCCGGAATCAAAGGCTTAACGTGCTTTCCGAAGCATGGAGGGTGGTATGTAAAGATGACCCACCACGGACCAACCGCGGCAGGCTTAGCTTAACCTGATCGATCGACCCGTGCGGCTGTCATTACTTAGCCATAAGCCATCCAAGATAGATTGAATTATCATTTCAGCCGAATGACGTCCACTGCTGGACATAGGCCGGCCCAAGCACCTTATAGATTCAATAATTTCCTCAAAAAAATACGAGTTTAATTAAAGTCCCTATATAAATAGAGTAACATTTAAGGCTCCTATAAACAGGCGCGACACGCGATAAAATCGCGCGTGATTCAAAGGCATCGCAGGTCGCGCAACGAGTGGTGCCTTTGTGACGCGCTCGATTATATCGCGTGTCGCGCCTGTTTGTAGGAGCCTTTACTTTATATGTGGTTATCTATCTACAACTATTTATACAACGTGTAACAATAAAATCCTGAAAGTACTTCTTATCTATTTTTATACCTACTCGTATAAGCTTGATTATCCTATATAATTCAGTGGAATTCCAAGGACTCATACAATAAAATCGAATTAAATGTGAATAGTCCTACATATTTTACATAATTATAAGATATTGTGTTTCTAATAATAATGTGGCAATATTGATATAACGCAGATTAAAATAAGATTTATAAGAGAGAAGTTTAAACATTATTATTGTTTAATTATAACAATTCTGTTTTATTGCCTAAGCTAAGAAGCTTGAGTTTGCAATTTTGAACAATAAAACGACCGCTGCAAACCATTAGGGCTCCTGCAAACAGGCGCGACGCGCGACGCGAATCGCACGCGACACAAAGGCACCGCTCGTTGCGCGACTTGCGGTGCCTTTGTGTCGCGTGTCGTGTCGCGCCTGTTTGAAGGAGCCTTTACTTGAATGAAATATTAAAGGCTAGGCTTTACGGTCATTGGATTCTCCGCACTTAATCCCATTGTCTGTCATATTATCTCGCGTAAAAGCTTTCATTAAACATACTCCAGCATTTAATCCGTCCAACATAATCTACAAACAGTTCAGCAATCACGTTCATCACAACTCCACGAGTGAAACGCAAAGAATCGATATCGGTAAACACAAACAAGTACTCCCAACTCGCGAATGATTCCAATAAACAAAGAAATCAGTCGTGGCGCATCACTAGTCGCGTTGTTTGCACACCGGCCATTTTAAATGAATACCACGATATTACTTTACTGCTTGATGGTAGGTAAGTAGCTTCTGATATACGCTAATTGGTGGCCCGAGGGGTAGGAGAAAATGTAATATCTGTTGTAAAGACTGAGTAGTAATTGAAGTTACTGTTGTTTTGTTTCAAGTAGGTTTACAGTACAACAATATAACAGAGAAATAACTATTACCTATGTACATTTGTACAACAATTTATTTAGTTTGAGGAAAAGTTCATAAATACCGTATCTTCATGGGTGATCACTGATCACAAGGTGCGTTTATATTTGTACGTATTTCAATTTCATGTTCAAGCACTAATAAAACGCGTTCATCTTACGTGAAAGAAATTATTTACTACCGATTTTTATGTCCATACAACATGGTAACATTTACGACCATATTTTTATCCTCAATTAAAAAAATAACGAGTTTGAATTATTATTAATATGTCGAGTGAAGCTAGACATAAAGCCTTGTTCCATACTTTGTCCCATTAAAATCGGTTTGGTGCCAATGTTATAATGACATTTATGTGCAGGAGTAAACGTTCAACATAGTAACTTTTCATTAAACTCAACTTAAACAAGAACGGAGTCGAGTGCAAAATTGTTTATACGTCTCGGTATCGTTAGTTCACATTCAAATAGCATTTGTTTTATATTCACTCTAATTATGTTAGTTGAAGCACGAGATGTACCCGATGGGGCTAATTAGGGCCACTGCTTCTTGCAAACATCAGGCTGTTTCACAATAAGATAAATTTATTATGTAGTTTTACGCATTCCTATGTGTTTTAATGACGCTAGATGAAGTTGGCATTGTACAGACGCCAGCACATCAAGCTACCCGAAACTGTCAAATTTTCCCAATCTACTTTGAATCTTATGCTTTAGCGATAAAGTTGAAAATCTATTAAAGAAATTTGACAGATTGTAATAACTTGATGTGCTGGCGTCTGTACTTTACATATGAGGCATGTGAGGAGCGATTTCATCATATGATTTAGATGGCCTAGCTCGTAGCCGAACTTACTCATCGGATTCCATTTCATTTGACTTTGAGACACAAAGAAATTTACATTATCAGACTATCATATCAGCTACAACATTATTGTCATAATAATAATGTTCTTAATGCCTTTGTTTACCAAGCACACCGACTAGATTGGTGACTAATTGATGTCACGTAACTTTCTATTAGCAACGACGTAAGATGCTACTGCTCAATCTCTTGAAATATAGTCCTTATTGCCTTCGACGACGACACGATAACGCAGAGCCTATTCGGATGGTCTACTCTAAGCACGAAATCCGCAGCTTTGGCCGAAATTCGGGCGTTTCCTAATCAGTATCACCTTCGGACATAAGTTTAGTTCGGGGCCCGAACTAAGAATGTATGACGATACATTCTTACATTGATTTGACATCTGTCCTTACTCCTGATGTGTTTTTGCCCGTCCAAAAAGTTAATTAATCGTGAGTAGGGTTCATTCTGAAGTATCCAACTACTCGGCGTATCTTCGTTAACGAACTTAGAGAGTAGGCTACAATGGACGACTAACCTCTTAGGACTAAATTTTATGTACAAAGTGCCACCTAATCACACGATTACTGACCTGTACTTGCACTGAGCTGCTTGGATGTGCATCCTCCGTACCTCTGGCGGCTCTTTGTCTCTCCTCCTGAACCGCCTCCCGCTTCATCCCACACGCGAGACATTTCTGGTACCTGCAGTACTGGCATCTGTTCCTCTGCCGTTTGTCTATGATACAATTGCGTTCTTCACGACACGCGTATGTCAGGTCTTTTCTTACTGTCCGTTTAAAGAAGCCTTTGCAGCCTTCACAACTGGAACAAAAGAATTAGATGTTTATTGTGGTACAAAATTGGCAGTAAAGCCGATATCTATCATAATCATAAACCAGGCCGTTAGTAATCGTAATCTGCTGGTATTGGCATCTCTTAAAAAGACGGAAAAACCTAAAGCTGCCATGTTAGACAACCAAGGTTTCTAAGAAATAAAGACTAAAAAGCTAACCTATCTACCGAAGCCTTAATTGCCCCGCAAGAGCCTCTATTACTTATTTAAACAACCGTTGAACGTAATCGATTTCTGTCCAAGAAAAGCTACTTATAACACATAGTTTTATTCGAGTCGAGAAACATTTGAATGAGCACACATAAGTATACAAAACATGTCAAAATTACCATACAACTGGGAAAAACAATGCTAGTTATCTGCTGAGACCTAAAAGTAAATACTTTTAAAAGAAAGGTAATTTATTATGTGCTGACTTTGATATGATACTGTATACCGTCGACTTATAAAAACTTTAAGTAGATGAGAATGATAAAAATAATTAGAATTTAAATATTGCACTTATTATTCAAAAGTAACTGATATCAGCTAATGATGATATATCACCTGCTAAGCGTAAACAGACGATAAAATAGTTCGGGAGTGTCGATCCTGTCCACTCATACACTAAGAACTAATTAGCATTCGCAGAGATACCACTAATACACAGTGGACATAACTTCTAATTGACTATGTTATGTACACACACTAGGACTGACCATTTCATGTTTTAAGCATTGATCGATATCATTTCTTGTAGCAATGGTATAAATAGATTGAGCCGTCGACACCTTGAAAACTCTGCCTTTGAATTAATAAGGAGTTTGGAAAAGGTGTAATTGTTTGTCGATATAGAATTATGCTACTGAATTAAAAATAAAGCGTGTATTGAACGAAACTTCAAATTATGACATTGACGACGGTATTTGTTAAGAAAAGTTACTGCAACTGCCAAATCATTCACTGAACCGATGGATCAACAAGACCAACAGACAGTAAATGACCGACCAAAAACATTTTCATGTAAAATCTAAAGTATAAGAGTTGAAAATTTCAATTTCAATTGAAAATTTATATGTTTTTTATTTAGTTCACTATTGACACCTTATCCCGAGAATTTTCTTTACCTGGTATGTGCTATTATTGATCGAAAGGTATAATCTAAACCCAAGTTATGACTTGAGGGTTCAAAAAAACGACGTGGCGCTTTGAGAAAAGGTAGGTAGTGCCCTTGCGCTTCGCTTGCCTCGTCTGGGCGAGGGCACTCCCGTGCCCCCAGATAAGAGCAAAGAGCAAGTTTTGCCTCCGAAATATTTGTAGATATAACATCAGCAGCTGCTGATTAAACAAGACCGCTGATTTAGGTACACCTTCGAGTACATTAAAGCCTTATTTCACCAAGATTTAAATTATTCAATCGAACGTTTTCTCAAGTAACACTCTGAATAAAAATGCTCCCAGTATATTCGCTTCTTTATCACAGCGACGCGGAGCATGCATCACGAATCAATTTAGCACATTGTGGTCTATTTCAAATTCACTTCATTCAATTGGTGTTACTCGCATAACATAAATAAATGAACTTTATCTATTCCCATTAATATTAAAAGGAGGGTCATCATCTGCCTAGCCTTTTCCCAACTATGTAAGGGTCGGCTTCCAGTCTAACCGGATGCAGCTGAATACTAGTATTTTACATGGAGCGACTGCCTATCTGACCTCTACAACCCAGTTACTGAGTAATACGATACCACCCCTTGGTAAGACTGGTTGTCAGACTTTCGGGCTACTGACGACCCGTTACGACTGTCAAAGATCCACGAATGACAGCCGGGACCTACGGCTCCACGTGCTTTCCGAGGCACGGAGGGGTCTTGGTATGTAAAGATGGTCACCCATCCACGGACCAACCGTGGCAAGCATGGCTTAACCTGATCGATCGACCCGTGCGGCTGTTATAACTTAGCCACAAGCCCCTCAATATTTACAGGAGGGTATTTCGTAATATAAATAGTGGTGGTAGAGAAATACTATATTTTCTGCGCGGGTATAATTCCAACAAATCCTTCGGGTATAACGGATGACATCGGCGGGCACTCGATCATATTATCCCACATAATTTCGATATCCTTGGGTGTTCAGCTGAATTGGCTATTGATGAAAATGAGAAAACATAATATTGAAGCCTTGTGTTATTTGTTGTATCTTGCTCCCTTGACATTGTGAGGCAGGATAAGTCCAAAAGAATAATTCTGATTTACGATCGTTATTCTAAACGAAGGATGCATCAGCTCACGAGACATAAGAGTCAGCTTTAGAAGCAATGAAAATGAAGAAGTAAGTAACAACTACGCAAATCCAGCAACGTCTTATAGCTGCCTGCTTAAAAAAAACTATCAACAAAATACGATTTGAATATGACATCACTAGTTATCATATGTAGGACCTGCATCCAGCATACGTGAATTGAACAGAAATCAAGTTTAGAATAGATAAAGTTTTCCTCCATCTAGATCTCGGAAAAGTATGGTCCTTCTAAACATTTATGGCAAATAATAAATCGTACTATACAATGCTAGTACCTACTACTAATCATTCTGCAAATCTTTGTGCAGAAACTTGCACAAAGATTACTCATGTTTTCTATGTAGAACTGCGCATTACCCGGTGAGTTGTGCAATGAAAAAAAAAAGCACGAGTCAAATCAATAAAGTCCAATCAAAAGGAACAAGCGATGACGCATGTAATTCTCTCAGCCTGACGTTAATGACATGATTGCGTTTTGTGAGCCTTCGACATGTGTTCCGCAACTTCGTCCAGTCGTGACGAATACCACTTTCTCTTTACCTTAACCACTTAATGGGATATTGATTTTAGGAATATAAGTACATTAAATTAAATAAATTACTATACAGTAAATTATTCCTCGAATTTAGAAATTCTAGATGCTAACGTGAAATCGAACCGTTACCTACCTATATAAAATTTTTCGCGCGTTCGTCATTCTATATTTATGAGTCAGACAGTGTTCTGAAGAGAATTTGTAAACCATATATGTGTTTATGTTTTACCTAGGTACTACGATACGATAGCTGTATCAATGGTACGCGAGCGTGGTCGCGGGCGTGGTCGAGTGGCCATTGTCCGATTTCTTCAAAGTTTACAAACATAGCTTTAAATTTTGTATGTTAGAGCTTTAAATCAACTCGTGTGCAAGCACGCACGCGAATAAATTAGGCAGATAGGTGTACTACTCTTTAGAATTCGCAAAGAACAGCCTTTATAGCTTAAATATCGCCGGGTTAATTCAAAAACCAACTAACTGCCCAAATTATGATTTTGTGGTAGGGCGTTTTGAAAGTTTGTATCTATAAATTTCATATACTATCTTTGATAATGTTATTAGAAGAAACAGCATCTGATTTATAATTAAATCACGTATGCGTTGATTTATACTAGTTCATAGAATAGTAACAGGGTTTTACAGAATATTGCATTTTGTGCCCTAAACCCCGTATTTAGTTGCTTTTACCTCCCTACAAAATAAAGGCTTTATTTTCGAAATTAAGCGCTACTATCGAGTCTCAGAAAGTTACTGGTCATTAATTCAAGTATATACATCGAACAATAATATATTGTTCTTAATAATCTTGTTAGTTTCGAGAAAAATGCAAAAAATATAAAATTTTAGTCGCTTTTACTTCCCGATATTTGTTGAAATTTTGTACTAACCTGTGCTGTGTCCCTTAAAAAACCGTTTTCATCATGAAAACCATCTAAGCGTTAAAGACGGATTAATAAATTGGAAATAGTTTGATTAAAAACACACCTAAGTTGAAAAAAAAAATACATAAATGTAAGAAAAACGAACGCAAAGGCATGGAAAACTTATAAAAACATTATTCTTCATCAGAAGACCCATCAGACACAGTAGCATCCGGTACACGGTCTAGTTTAGCACTATCAGTCGCTAAATTTTCAAACCACGCATGGTATTCTTCGGAGATTACTCTTTTTTTGCACAATTTCCGCGCTGCCTTTTTTACCATTTGTTTCTGACCACGCAAAGCAGTAAGCTTCATTAGGCGATGCACTTTCGTAAATGGTCAAGTTGTAGACCGTCAACTTGCGGCAGTAATCATCATTTCAGCCGTAAGACGTCCACTGCTGGACATAGACCTCCCCCAAGCACCTCCACTTCGATCGGTTGTGTGCTTTTCGCATCCAACGGGTTCCTGCGGCCTTCACAAGGTCGTCCGACCACCTTGTGGGAGGCCTTCCAACGCTACGTCTTCCGGTACGCGGTCGCCACTCCAGAACCTTTCGGCCCCATCGGCCATCTGTTCTGCGAGCAATGTGCCCTGCCCACTAAGCTGCCACTTAAGTTTGGCAATTCGTCGGGCTATGTTGGTTACCTTAGTTCTCCTGCGGATCTCCTCATTCCTGATTCGATCACGCAGGGAAACTCCAAGCATAGCCCTCTCCATTGCCCTTTCAAAGACTTTCGTTTTGAGACACTGCGGTATGTGGGACGACAATATATTGCGTAGCTTCCCGAACGCTGCCCAGCCGAGTCGGATTCGACGATTGACCTCTTTCTCGAAGTTAGACCTACCTAACTGGAAGTTTGTCCTAGGTAAACATACTCGTCCACGACTTCGAGTGTAGCGTCTCCGATCTTTATGATTTAACATGAACTTCGTTTTGTACATGTTCATTTTAAGACCCACTCTTTCGGAGGGTCTACTGAGGTCATCGAGCATTGTACTGAGTTCCTCCATAGTCTCAGCCATGACTACGATATCGTCGGCAAATCGAAGGTGAGTTATGTACTCGCCATTGATGTTAATGCCAGCCCCTTTCCAGTCCAGAACCTTGTAGACGTCCTCCAGTGCAGCGGTGAACAGTTTCGGAGAGATAACGTCTCCTCGTCTCACACCTCACTGCAGAAGGATAGGTTTGGAGGTCTGATCCTGGAGTCTGACTAACATAGTGGCGTTTTCGTACAGACACTTCCGCACCTCGATGTATCGATAGTCGATCTGGCACCATTGAAGAGACTGCAGCAAAGCCCATGTCTCGATCGAATCAAAGGCTTTCTCGTAGTCCACAAACGTTAAGCAGAGAGGCAGGTTATACTCTTCGGTCTTCTGTATAACCTGTCGCAGCGTATGTATGTGGTCTACGGTGCTAAAGATTTTACGGAATCCGGCTTGTTCGGGAGGCTGGAAGTCGTCAAACCTGTGCGCGAGACGGTTCGTGATGACTCTCGAAAACAGCTTGTAGATATGGCTCAGAAGTGAGATGGGCCTATAATTCTTAAAAAGGGCATTGTCGCCCTTCTTAAAGAAAAGTATCACCACACCTCTGTTCCATGCTTGTGGTGTTTTACCCTCGAGTATGACGAAACCAAACAGTTTCTAAATGGCCTTAAGAACGGGTTTTCCGCCGGCACTCAGGAGCTCGGCAGTAATTCTGTCATCATCCGGCGCCTTGTTGTTTTTGAGCAGCTTCAGAGTCATCCTAATCTCGTACAGGCTGACGTCCGGGATGTCTGCGGTAATGTCGTTCAAAAAGCATCCAATAATAGTTGACCCCCGGTATCGATACGAATAAATGGAGTGAGGTATCAAGTTACAATGGAACGTTGAAAACGATCAAATTCCACTATAGAACTTCAAATAACATGTAAGCCAACATAAATTATCACTGATTACTAGACTTAAGCAGATCGTTTGTCCTAAATTATTGTTTTATAGCTGAAGTAATTACAATAAGACGCGTGTTCAAAAAATAATCTGGAAAAATTAATATTGAGCCCAAATTTTGTTACTACCTCTGAGTTTGAAAGTCTGGAAGAGGAGGATCAGCATCACAAGAATCCATTTTTAGTGCACGAACACCAGAAACACCTTACTATAACTTGGAACTGAATTTTTCGCCGCCACAAAATGAATCGCTATATCGTCGGCGCGAGAGCAACAACGACTTTGACGCATGTGCGGTCGGAAACTGTGGAATTTAAACGAACTACCCGCAGTTAATCGGTTTTACTTCTCGATATTTTGTTGGGATCATGATCAATATTATAGAAGTAAAACCTACTAAACCTATCTATTAACAACGACTTCTTGATTTTGTGGCAAGTATTAATAAATAAACAACAGGTAATACCTATTATCCTTTAATAACTGCTATTTTCATTGAATATTAACGCTATTTCCTCTTGTTTATAAGTACTAAAACCATTTAATTGGATGTGATCGTTTTTCTTTCCCAAAATTCCGTATATTTTGCAGGTTTTTTTTATTTTGAAAACTGGTTAAATTTAAGTATCTTGTTTGACTTCGATACAAATCATAATTTTTTTGATTAACAAGGAATATTTGTTTTTCATATAAACGGTATGGTTAGATAGTTGGTTTCACCACTCAGTATCTCCGTAACAAAGCATCGCACAGCTTAGTATGTTTTACCAGTAGAAAGAGAATAAAATTTTGAATCGGTGTGTATATTTAACTCAATATCCCAAAATCATCGAGTTAGTTGGTTTTTGAATTAACCCGGCGATATTGTTTTAAACCGATGAAACCCTCGTGATATATTGGCGAATATGTCACAGTTGTTATGCTATAATTTAGTTTTATGGACTAATTAATTCTGTATAATTAGGAATATTTTATATTCGGCTGTTTGTAGGTGTAACCTGTGTTTCAAGCACAAACAATAAACAAAATGGCGCTCGGCTAAATCGAACTTGAAAGTTTTGAAGGTTGTTCAATTCAATTTACAATCGTGTTTAGGTATTAAATTAACAGTGGACTACGGATCGATAATTGTTTTTATCAATGCTGTTAACATTGTTGTTTGTTAGATATGAAATTAAACAAGCAAAATACTCTCACTAATTGAAGGGTTTTGTGGCAATTAGGTAATGTCAACATGCTAAAGGCTTGTGCGTGTATAGCTGAAGCGATAGATAAAAAAATGTGTGCTGGCATTTAACGAGTGGGCTTTTGATGATTAACACCACATAAACGCATATAGTATATTTATTTATGCTTATATTGATGCTCTAGCTGGAGTCATCTCGCTACTTCTCTACAAGATTGATTTAGAGAACTCTCGAGATTGTTTATTCTCAAGAGTTCTCTAAAACAACTTATTATAGTAATTGAAGTTTTTCAATAGACTAAGTATATTGATGATCTAGCTAGAGTCATCCCACTGTTTTATATACAAGGTATTTGCTGATCAAGAGACTTCTAAGATTAATCTTCATGAACTTCAATAGGTTGTATTTAAGCTAGTAGCAAGTCGTCCCGCTTCTTTATACATATACAAGGTAGACTTCTCTAAATAGAAAGCTACACTGTGTGAAATTAGTATCGACTAAGTATATTGATGATCTAGCTAGAGTCATCTCACTGTTTTATATACAAGGTATTTGCTGATCAAGAGACTTCTAAGATTAATCTTCATGAACTTCAATAGGTTGTATTTAAGCTAGTAGCAAGTCGTCCCGCTTCTTTATACATATACAAGGTAGACTTCTCTAAATAGAAAGCTACACTGTGTGAAATTAGTATCATCATCATTCTCAATCTCTTGCCTATATTCCATTTAAGGCTCCTTCAAACAGGCGCAACACGACACGCGACACAAAGGCACCGCAAGTCGCGCAACGAGCGGTACCTTTTTGTCGCGCGCGATTATATCGCGTGTCGCGCCTGTTTGTAGGAGCCTTTATCTGGGGCCGGCTTCTCTTTCATACTTCTCTATTCGTCGTCATCCTCTTTCTAGCCATATAATCCATCTTTTACTCAGTTCAGTCTCTACTCTTATACCATCTACATACATAGGTACTCAAAACATTTCTCAAGACATTTACCTTATTTCTCCGCATCGCTTGCCCAAACCATGACACAAGTATAATATCTTGAACAGATTTTTAAGAATACCAGCGGCAGTCTTTTGTTTCCCTCAGTATTTAGACCAGCGTGAATTTCAGAAAACCTCCGCACTCACAGTGAATGAAAACCAATCAAAGTGAGAGTAGTTTCACATTTCATTGCGTTTTACGTTAACATAATTTACATAGCGCCGGTCGATACTGCGCAGCCGACTGAGAAAACCCTTGCACTTCGCAGAACACAAACTTAGAATAACCGGCATTATCGTGTAAGAATTAATTCGATCGTACATGCTATGGCTTCTTTTTGCCTTGGAGAACATAATTTATGTTTCCTATGTAAATGAGAATCCATGGTGTATTTATTAAATGGGGTAGGTACTTGACTTTTTTTTTTTTTTTTTTCAGGATGGGAAATCATCAAATGACTCCTCCCGCTCTGGGTGGAGCGGAAGGGAGTGTCAGACTCTTACTGACTAAAACCCACCCGTGTTCCTTCCCTTTATGTTCCGGGCCAGCGGTAACCCTTTCGGACAATCCCGCTGACCCGGCTGGCTTCGGCCCTGACGGGCCCCTTCACTTGATGCTGACATCTCTTTGAGGCGCGCGTGGAACACGTACGCGCCGTCCGGCACGGGCCAGAGGCCCGGACGCGAGAGGTCGCCGCCGCTGCCGATCGCCTCTACGAGGACACGGCGGTGCTCCGCCCAAGCGGGGCAGACCTCCACCGTGTGCTCCACCGTGTCCTCTGGGCAATCCTGGCTACGTAATGTTTCTTCAGAATCTAAGTAACTAGTTCATTTTTTTTATATTCGGGTAATAAAGGCTATTATTTCTTTTTCTCCATACGAATTTAAGGAAGCAACTAAGGTAAGATGCCCATGGGGTGGGTAATTGCGTAACACACTAACTCCTACATACATTGCGTTATTTACGTTGTTGAGCAGATTAATTTTTCGAGCAAAGGAAGCAATGGATTAACAATATCCTTCAAAATGATTCAGGTTGTGATTGATAGTGTGTCACGCAATTAGTGTGAGGATCACAAGGATATAGGAGATAGGCACTAACATTATCCTGCCCTTAAATCATCATACTAATATTTCAACCAATTTCAACCGTAGAAATAACCAATTTTAATATTTCTTCACAAGCGTAAGAGCTAAAAATACCGCAGCCGATGGCAATTAAAAGCTGGTATGCGTTGAACCATACGGGGGTTTCCCCAATTTTCCAACTTAGGATTCCATCAGTTAAGGTGAATGGGTAGTTGAGACCGCGAAATTCAAATTTTCTTACGTTTTTTGCAATTTGCAGGTCAGTGTCAGGTTGTATCTTGATCAAAATATGATTCGCGACAATAGCAAGTACATATTTAGGGAAGTATAATCATTAGAATCAATAATACATCTTTCTAAGTTAGATTTCTACCACTAACACTTTTCCATAAGAGATTGGTGGTTGGTGGTAGAAATCTAACTTAGAAAGATATATTAATGATTCTAATGATTATAATTCCTTAAATATGTACCTGTTATTGTCGCGAATCATATTTTGATCAAGATACAATCTGACACTGACCTGCAAATTGCAAAAAACGTAAGAGAATTTGAATTTCGCGGTCTACCACTACCCATTCACCTTAATCCGCCATTCCGCCATTTATTTCCAACAAAAGACATATTAATATTACTTAGCAATCTAATTGGTAAAGAAAGGAATCTTCACTTATTCGTATTTATCGTAGACTAGGTTTTAGTGTTCACTCAAGACAAAGTGATTGAATTTGGTGTTTAATTTCGACTTGTTAAACCTTACAATAAAATATTTCTTGTTATTCTTTATAGCTTTTAGTACTTATCTAAACTTTATTAGTTTTGTCAAATTTCGCATTCATTACTGTAAGTAGTCTTTTGAAAAACACTTTTAGTTCCATGCTTTGTTAATTTTTTTTTTATGTTAAAACGTTTCTAATTTGTCTGATAGTATAGTCATCACGGTGGCGGTGGTAAAAATAAGTAATTTTTAGAGGGTCATATTTTCTTTACTAAGTAGTTGCTGAAAAAAGAAAATGACCGGGACGTGTTTACAGCAGACCTTGATTTTATGAAAAAAAATATTGCTCTCTTTTTTCTTCCTGAATAATGCCTCTAGACTCTAGAGCAGTGGTTCCGAACCTGGGGGTAATTACCCCCGCGGGGGTAAATCAGCTATTCTGTGGGGGTAACAAAGAACCTAATAATTAAGACCTAATCTAATAAAATACCTAGCTAAAAAGAACAAATGATAAATCACCGCGCAGTAAGAACTGCACGTGGCATTTCTTTCAAGCTGTCATCGGGGTCGCCTCGCCATATCTGTTTTATCCTATTAAAGCTAACAGAGCTTCAAAAATGCTAATACCCTTTGCCACCACCTATAGATGTGAGAGTGGTTTTTCAACTTTGGTTATACTGAATAAAGGCCAGTAACCATCTCAATGTGGAACACGACTTAAGATGCGCTTTAAACGAAACTAAACCTAACATATAAAAAATTTGTGAATGCAATACAATACCACACCACAGGAACTATTTTTAATTAATTAATTGTTTATTGATAACATTTGAAGGTCGGGGTAAAATCAGTTTTCCTAATAGGTCCAGGGGTAACAATATTGAAAAGGTTAGGAACCACTGGTCTAGAGGCATTATTCAGGAAGAAAAAAGGGAGAATACATTTGTATGGAGAATCGCACGCCCTGTTCCCTCGTAATAACTAAGCTCCTGTCACAGCCTAATCTTGGGATTGCTCAGAGCATCCCACGCCCATATAATAACGTTAAGGCTCCTGCAAACAAGCGTGAGACGCGATAAAATCGCGCGCGACACAAAGGCACCGCAAGTCGCGCAACGAGTGTTGCCTTTGTGTCGCGCGCAATCGTATCGCGTGTCGCTTTTGTTTGTAGGACCCTTTATTCGTCAAGATCAAGACAAGCGGCTCATACACATTCATAACAAATCAAATGAACCAGTAACATTATTATGGAGTACCCCTAATAATGTATATTACAAAAAAGCTTTGGTACAAAAATAGCGGTACACGCGTTCTGTCTATGTACATGCCTCAAAACACGTGCCAACGAACGAATTTACACTCTATATATCTCATCATAGCCGTATAATTATTTATACGACGCGAAAATAAACAAATGTGAGAATTTTCGATATCAGGAATTTGTTGCGATTAATTTGTTGATAACGCCCTTCCTTCGCTTAGGGGTGTCACCGTGTCAAGAGGAGTTAGGGATTGTTCTCGATAGAAGAGCGGATCAGACAGGCGATTTAGTAGATAGAAATTTACGTTGTAAACACCCTATCTATCTATACTATACTAATATAATAAAGCTGTGTAGGTTTGTTTGTTTAAACTCGCTTATCTCTGGAACTACCAGTCGGAATTGAAAAGCTCTATTTGTATTTGATAGCCCAATTCTTGAAGAAGGCTATAAGGTAACACTAACTTTACGCTAAGACCCTTAGGAGTCGAGCAAACAACACAAAAAAAGTCAGAAAGAACGCTAAGCAAAAACGAAGTAACAGCGCGGACGGGTGAAGGCTACAAACAGGCGCGACACGCGATATAATCGCGCGCGACACAAAGGCACCGCTCGTTGCGCGACTTGCGGTGCCTTTGTGTCGCGTGTCGCGTCGCGCCTGTTTGAAGGAGCCTTGTAGTCCAGTCAAAATAGACATTTGACTTAGCCAAAATTCGCATAGAGCTGAAAATTGGCAGAGACGTTATATACATCATTATAAATAAAATGTCAAAAATCCCCTTCGATCCTACTTCTGCAAAAAAAATTATTCAAGGTCAAAAGTACAAAATTAAGGTTTTTTCCATTTTTCTCGAAAACAGTAAGTATTATCGTGAAAATAGATCAGACAAAAGTTGTAGATCATACAATTCTCTACAAAAATGGTCCAGTCACTTTTCTCTTACGTCTCACCATTCGTGAGATATCGCGGTTTTAATCATTAGAAAATTCCTATTTTACATAATATGCACACATTTCCGCACCACCTATGAGGTAATAATGTACTTGGCGCATTTTTTTAACGTGGTTTCCCCAGTAGGTATACTCCACGATCTATTGTTATAAAGAAAGTTTGATCAGATCGTATCCTATTAATTGCAGGAATAGTAATATTGCTAATGATCAAAGTGGAATAGGTTGTTTTTCTACATGTTATATTGAAAGAAATACAACAGATGAAGATATTTATGATATTAATGAGGAGACAATTGATGCATCCCTTTTCTTAGAACAGTGAACTTCTGCAAGAAGAAGAAAATAAAGACGAAGAAATAATTGTCGAAGTAGAATTAGACAATTATCTTATATAATGACATGTGGAAAAAACAATCTATTCCACTTTACTCATTAGCAATATTACTACGAGGATTCTTTCAATTAAAAGGATACGATCTGATCAAACTTTCTTTATTACAATAGATCGTAGAGTATACCTACTGGGGAATGATGATGATGATGGGACTCCCTTTCCCGCATTCGCGTTGTGCGTGGGGATTCTGGCTAACAGAGCTCCGCCGAGAAGCACAGAAGCTTCCTGGGAGCTTCACAGGCTTCGCGGAGCGACCTCATTGTTCCGAGGATTTCTGCACGTTGAGAAGCCACGGCCTCGCAATCCAGGATGACGTGGGCGGCTGATTCCTCGGCATAAAGGCAGCCCCTGCAAAGGGGGCTGTCCGTGGCGCCTATGATGAAAAGATGTTTTCACTTCTCATGCTCTGAAAGTGCTTCTTTGTGCAGGGTATAGGCTGCACAAAATCGAATTTTGTGCAGAAGGGCATTAACGTATCTACTCATAAATGTATTATATTAAGGCAAAGAAAATGAGCCATACAGCCAAATGCAATAAGAAGTTCATAGATAGAATTTCTTATTATATAATATTTACTTTAATTTATTTGCCTTATATGTTTTTTAAGATATAATAGATATTAAAATTTTAATTCAAGTACGGTAGGGTAGTTGATTTAAGAAAATTATTATTACAAAATTAATTTAATAGTAGGCTGTATAGGTCTGCAGCCTAATATCAATGTCGTAAGATTTAAAAAAAAATAATTTCCTTCAGTATTCAAAACTGTTCTAATTTTACTTTGAATTTTAATTAAAGAAATGTTATGTTATACTACTGTTTTATTTCCTCGCAATCGAAGTGAAAAGCAGAGTTTATAACTCGTCCACAAAACCATTTCTATCCTCGACATTACTATCAGCCCTCGCCTTCGGCTCGGGCTGCTAAAAGTCTCGGATAAAAATGGTTTGTTTTGTGCACTTGTTGTAAAATCTACTATTGTTAAGGAGGTTGTGGCCCGTAATTGTACCTATTATTATTCTAAGGTTATTCCTACTCAGGCTGAGAAGTTTTTTGGTTAATCGCGGGTGTATCATTGGTAAAGCCAATTTTGACTGTCTACCTACAGTCTGTTGCCCGTGACCATCTGTTGTTATGAAGTTCGGTCGATCTTTGGCGAATCCACGAACGAAATTGTGAGAAAGGCAAAGGGAGAAGTGGGTACGGGCCTAGCACCCTCATATCAGAGCCTCTCTTCGCAAGTTCATCTGCAGCATCATTGCCCAGAGATTCACTGTGCCCTTGGATCCACTGGAGAGTAATACGATTAGACGTCGATAAACTCTCCAGAGCTAGATGGCACTCAAAAATTAGCTTATTGTTAGTTTGTTTGCTTCCTAAAGCTTTGAGCACAGATAGGCTGTCGGATAGGAATTTAATGCCAAAGTTCCGGATGCCTAAGCGCTTTACTGCTGTTGCAGCTTGTGTTAAGGCAACACATTCGCATTGAAAGATCGAACTACTCGTATGTGTGCCTAGTGGTATGTGAAAGTTAATATTTAGGTCAAGGGAGTGTACGCCAGCACCTGAACCGTTTTGTGTTTTAGAGCCGTCTGTATAAATGCGCACTTCATTAACTCCTGACTGATCCCTTTCTTCCTGAACTGTTTGTATAATGTAGTTCTTGTTGAACATCGGTTGGTTTGGTGTTCTGTCACACGGGGCAGCGATGAGAGGCTGGTACTCAATCGCCCGGTCCAGGATTTTAGCGTGTGGACTGGTAATGTTTTTGCCCCATATGCCCAGATGCATTAGCCTGATGGCGGCTAGCGCCGCTTCCTGCTGTATGTACAAGTCAAGGGGAGTTAATTGAAGGGCTATCTCCATCACCTACTGGGGAAACCACGTTAGAAAAAATGTACTAAGTACATTACCTCATAGGTGGTGCGGAAATGTGTGCATATTATGTAAAATATGAAATTTCTAATGATTAAAACCGCGATATCTCACGAATGGTGAGTCGTAAGAGAAAAAGTGACTGGACCATTTTTGTAGAGAATTGTATGATCTACAACTTTTGTCTGATCTATTTTCACGATAATACTTACTGTTTTCGAGAAAAATGGAAAAAACCTTAATTTTGTACTTTTGACCTTGAATAATTTTTTTTGCAGAAGTAGGATCGAAGGGGATTTTTGACATTTCATTTATAATGATGTATTTAACATCTCTGCCAATTTTCAGCTCTATGCGAATTTTGTCTAAGTTACGACTTATTTTTGTCTATTTTGACTGGATTATTGATGGGATGAGACGTGGTGGGTCGAGGACCGAAATTTCACGCGGACAAAGTCGCGGGCAGAAGCTCACTAGCTTCTGTTTCTCATCAAAATCCGGAGCCTGTGAGTGATCCCTATAAACCTAATGCGGTAGGTAGTGGTGGAGTGGAGGCGAACACCCCATGATTGATAGCTACCCGTCCTATGAGGGATGTTCTAAGTCAGCGTCTATGAAGATAAGAGGGTGATCTGCTCATGTATAATGAAGCCATTAAGGCGAAAGCGCCAGGGAAGACCGCGAAATTCAAATTTTCATACGTTTTTTTTGCAATTTGCAGGTCAGTATCAGGTTCTATGTTGATCTAAATATATTTCGCGGTAGTAACAAATATTTATTCATAGCATTATAATAATAAAAATCATCAATACAACTCTCTAAGTTTATATTACCCTATTGAATGACAAATCATGGTATTTGAGGCCAACTCTACATCAAGGAATTGTATTGATGATTCTAATGATTATAATTCTGTATAGCCATATTTGTTATAGTCGTGAATCATATTAATCAACATACAACCTGACATTGACCTGCGAATTGCAGAAAACTAAGTAAATTTGAATTTTGCGGGGTACCTGAGCGTATCCCCCTTAAGGGGCTACAGGACCTAAACACAAAAAACGCAAGTTTTAGAAAAAATAAAAGTATATGATCGACTACAGTAAACAAAATCAGAAAAATATATGATATTCTTCAGCATATATATGCTAGGTAGACAGTGTGTTGAAAACATAATAATTATGTACAACTTATTTTGATACGATAGAAAAAAATCATGAAGATACCTCTAAAAACTTTCTTTTTACAATAAAAGTCATACTAATACATACAATCCTTCTTATTTTTTGGCAGATTATTCTACAAGCAACGTACTGAAATACTTGTGTTTTAATTTTTTCGTCCAAACAATAGATTTTTTGTAATTAAATAATTGCTTCATACGAGTATTTTGCAATAAATTACCAGCGTTGTGTCACCGCGCTTCTCTTTCTTTTCTATGCAGTCCGACAGTGACCGAGCTTTAGGTCATGTAAGCCCCTTAAATGTTGTTATGGTCTAATTAATCCACGCAGTCATTCTTCATATTTCAAAGCGACACACGAAAGACGCAAATTATTTCTAACTATATTGACACAATATGTGATGTAAAAGCCATGAAAGACTACCTGCCCTCCAATAGTGATTTTGAAATCAGTATAAAAAAATATCAAGGTGAAAAAAATGTATTCAGAATGCCATTACGAGCGGCTACCGATCGATAGAATTGTAAATCGTCTCAATAATGTATAGCTGAGCGAGTATTTTATTATACAGTCTGTGAAGTTAGCCCCAATAGTGTTTAAAAAACGTGTCAATATATTATATAAACGAATCGTATATACGAGCACTCCCACGCCCGCCAACTTTAATTAAAATGTTAGGGAATAATAAGATGGTGTAAAATCTTTAATTTTGCGCATGCCATAACATAATATTCATTTTACACGCAACCAATAAGTGTTGTAGCAAAACTACGGGATACACATGGACAGGGTTCTTTTGAACACAGACGCAACAATAGCGCGGTTGTCTAGACGGCGGCGCGGCGCGCGGGAGCTCCAGCTACTTATTATGTTTTAACAAATAAATGGTACAACCATATTACTTATACAGCATGCATCAGAAAGGTGTGGTATAGATCTTCAAACTGAATAACTTTCTCTTTCTTTAGCGAGTCGGACTCGCGCACCGAGGGTTCCGCACCATCATGTTTTTAAATTATCATCGGCGAGGCCTATATTCGTCAGAGAATTTTAACAATGTGCACTGCGGTGTAGAATATTGCAGTTTTATGTCAGCGCCATTTCTTGACCGATAGTGGAACTAATGTAACTTTTGTTGATGATTTCTGAAAAAGTGTGTTATTTAGAGACTTCGTTTTATGTTTCCTGTAATATTTACATAAACTTCTATCACATAGAATAATTTCAGATTTTTCTCTATGCAAACTTCGGAGAAAAATCGAAAATATGCGGTCTAAAAAAAGAAGGTCGGGTTTTAGTTTATAAACAATTTTTTTTTTAATTTAATGACGTTTTTATGGCGACCAGTGCGCAGATCTCATTCTAATCGTAATGTAATCTAAAATAATCGTAATCGTAGCGTAGGATACTATTTTCAGCTGAAAATAATATCTTTCTCTGGCCTTTCAATAATGACAAAATTGATCTTTGAAGGCATGGCTTTGGTTGTGAAAATATTAATGATTAAATATTATTTGTTGCGAAGTCCCCTCATTAACTAAATCCCTTTTAAGAGGCAATTTAATATTGCTTATTAAAACGACACCACGTCTCGAAAGAAGTCTTCTTTAATAACCACATAACATTCGCCATATACAATACACTATACATGCCTTTACCGTGCGTATAGATAGAGACACGTCGCCGTCGTAATGTAAATTCAAGTTTATTTTTCAATTGTAATAAAAATTCACAATCTCCAGCCATTTTGCATTTTTAATTAAAATAATAAAGATCCATGGCCCATCACGAACCGTAACTGAAGGCGAGACGAATTGATTGACATTTAATTCTATTCGAATGATTCCAAGGGTCTAGGATTCCCAAGAGTGATCTAATACCGTCTCAGACTTGAAAAGAAAAGAAAAAAATAAATTATAACGAACCACCATTTTAATTTTCCCGAGCGACTAGCGATTCAGCAGATACTATAAACCCCTTAATTTGGTTTGTATTTATAACTCCGTCGCATTTAAAGAACAATAATGAAAGGTGAGCGTGTATTTTGCCAAAACATATTCAGGGCTATTTTATATTTACACACGGTTTTCGTCTATTATTGTGAAACATCTCATCTCGCTACTATGTCCGTCAGAAAAACAAAATAGCTGACGAAAATGATGAATTATTTCGCACAAATGTATCTAACAATTTGCGAGGGACTAATTAATATTTATTTATTTAATACTTTAAGCACACAAATGTACAGAGGTGGACTTAAGGTGTAAAGATGGCTCACTGACCTTGTGCATGTGGGCGGAGCTAAACGCCCTACTCCCGAATACGTGAAATGTGTGCGGTGGCGCGCGACACTAAAACTATGATCAAAGAATATGAAGAGGCGCAGACATGCCGCACGTAGGTCGCCATTTTTGCCTACGATTCCAGAAGGGAATGGCGGATGCAAGGCTGATATATTTTGTACTAGCTGTTAATCGTCCGTGTGGAATTTAACAAAAAAGTTATTGTTGAGTTCGCAGAGTTTACGATAACTTATTAAGGCGCTGTACTTAGTCAAAATAGGCTTCACAAAACAATATTTTAGCCAAATGTATACATTTTAGAACAGCAAAAAAAAATGTTAATCTTGATCATATTTATGAGTGGACCATTGTGTTCAAAACACGTTTTCGGTAAATTTTCTCGATAGAAAAAAATCATAAAATAACCATTAAAATTGAAATCGTTGCAATTGTAATTGTGTTATTTATAAACAAATCTTGATAAAATTAATAACAGTGATGTATAATAATAAAGGGAACTGTTGTTTTTATTTATCGATTGTAATAAGATATTTGTAAGGATTAATTGTATTTAATGATAAATAACTCGAACGAAACGTTGCGCCATCGCGGCGTCTTTTTAGCTTCTCTTTCATTTCTACGCGGAGCGACAGTGAGTCTTGTTTTTTAGTTAGGTACTCTAAGGGACCCCTCCCTTGAGACAGTACTTTTTAGTTAGGTACTTATACTCTATGGGAGGGTATAAGTACCCAACTAAAAAGCAGTGACTAGACATGGGTCGTACTTGCAAAATCGCGTACCAGGGCTTACAAGTATGACTTCTTTAAGAAACCACGTCCTAAAACTAGATCTCGGGATACTTTCAAGTATTTTCTATCTGCATAGGAAATTGAACCTTAACTGTATACAAATAAGGAGCAAAATCACTTTTACAAATAAATACGTACTTATAGAGTATAGACGATTAAAGTTTCTACTACTATTCCAAACAAGAGCCCTGTTGGAAGAAAAAAACTTGCATAGGAAATTTAACTCTGAATTCTTACTTATGGAGCACGATCGCGTTTAGGCATGGGTCGTACTTGCAAAATCGAGTACCAGAGCTACAAAGTACGTCCACCTTAAAAAACCATAGCTCGAGATACTATCAAGTATTTTCTATCTGCATCGAAAATTGATCCATGACTTCATACAAATAAGAAATACAATCGCGTATTCAAAAGCCCTGTTGGTAGTAAAAATACTTGCATAGGAAATTGACCCGTTACCTTCTATGAATAAGGAGCATAATCGCGTTTACAATTAATATTTTCACAAACCATTAAAGTAAAAATACTTTCATACGAAATTGTTCCGTAGACTCTAATTGATAAGGAGCATGATCGCATTTCCGAAAACTGACGCGGTTGGGTACCTATGTAGTTGAGCGAGTAGCCGTATTTAAAATACTTTGAAGTCTTGCAATTATTTCGGGTCGGTACCTAGTGTACGTACTTTGGTATCTGTTTGTTGATGAAAGCTGTTTATTATACATATTTTATTTTATGATTCGTTTTTTCTAAGTAATGTTGTTGGTGTACAAATGTTTGTAGGTACTGTTTCGGTTCTACTCATAAGTTGTATAAATAAGCAATCAGTGTATAAAAAATGGTCAACAAGAAAATAAACGGAAGGCAATAAAGAGATCTTATTCGACGAAACAAATTGTAACGTAAGTAGGTAGATACCTACTTTTTTGTACACACCATATTTTGTTTGTATAGATTATCTATAGACGCGTAATTTCGACATACATTGCAACAGCTCGATTGGTCTAGTGGTCTCGTGCGTCACTATAGTTTTCTGTATCAGTCACTAATGTCCGGGTTCAAATCCAAACTTTTTGACATATTCTTTTTGTTGATTTTCTTATTTGATATGTTTTTTTAATTATTATTTTACTTTTTGCCGATTTTCTTGGTTGAAAATTTTCAGACTATATTATTATTGCTTATACTCTTTTGTAACACACTGTAGGTATATTATTTTTCTTCCGAATCAAGCTTGGTGGACGTTTTTATTTCATTTTTATTATATTACTCTAGATTCTGAAGAAAAATAATGATAAGAATAAAAATGATTGTTTTTATTAAAATAACAATTACTTATTGAATTATTTTAAAAATAAGAAAATAAAAATATGCACATTATAATTAAAAAATAACAAAACAAATGATAAGCACATTATAATAAAAAAATAACAAAAAGAGATATGCCGTCCACTGAGATTCGAACCTGGTGATTACGCAGTGAGAATCCGGACAGTGGAGCGCGGAGGCAATCGTGCATCTTGTTCGAGTCGCGAAATTACGCTTCTAAATATAATGGAAGTCGCTCATCGACAAAATTCGCGCGGTGCACCCCGCCGCGCCGTAGGCGGGGACTATTCGTATCCCACTTACATAAAAGTAAACTCAAATACATAAAAGTCGTCTATTCACCGCCACGTAAAGAAATACCTATGCTAATTTTAATGAAATTCTTCTAATATTTCTCCATTTAGTTCTTTTTGATCGTTTTTGCATTTTTAGTTTAATTATTATTTATTTTTAGTTTTTCGTATTAGCCTTTTTTATATACAATATTTGGTGAACGATTTCCTTGGGCTAAAACAAAAACACTATATTTTAATATTCAATCAATTTCATTGGAGATTAAGGAATCTTCACGTATAGGATCCACTTATATATAAAAAAAAAACTAAACTCCGTTTCTTTATTATGATTTATTTACATTTGGTTAAGTACCTAAATAAACGTAGTATACAACCTCCCTATTTGAATCGGATAAATATTCAATATTTAATTTCATAGGTTTTAATTTTTTTTCGTGGGAACCTAGTTTCTTTTTTTTTCTAAAATAAAAGTGCCTAAGTTACTCCTTATTCACCTATCTGCTAGTGAAAGTCCCAGTCACAGAAATAAATCCGCACAAGAATATGAGAAGGTAGTAAATCAATAAACTCAGTAATGCAAATACTCGTAGATTGACAACTAAGAACGCTCATTTTTTATAAATTATGGTGTTTGAAAACATTTTTTTTTATTGTGGGTACGTAGTTATTTTCTAAACAGTCAAAATAAAATGGCCCGAAGCGGTTGTTTTAATATTACAAACAGACACTCCAATTTTATTTATTTGTACCTATAGATAGATAGATACTTATTAGTCCACTCAACGAATAACCCAAAAAGAGGTGTAGAGTGCGTGAGCTGGGCCCTGAGCCATTTCTTCAGAAAGTTGCTCAGAGTGCTTAGGGAGTAAACATACTAAAAGTCCCCGCGTCTAGGAGGTGAGCCGGAGTGGGGGGTATAAAAATTCCCACTTTTGAGTTTTTCGCTAATATCTATAAAACGGTGCGTCGTCGTAGAGAAAACGTATTTTTCTTGACTTGCTTTGCTTTGGCATTTTTATTTATTTACAAATTATCTTATATTTACAAAATAAACAAAAACAGTATTTAGAAATGGCACCACTAATAAAGCGTCCACGCGGACAATAGAAATGGGCCCTCTGCAGCGAGCTAATCTATAAACGCATACTGATACAATTCGTTCATAAATATTTGCACTAACACAGCCAAACGCGCGTAGTCGATCGATAGCCGGGGCGGAGCAGCGAGCGACACAGCCACCCCGTCTCAGTGCTAACGCACGACTGCCGCCTGCGCCCGCGCAGAGCACCTCTGAACCTATATCTCAAAGTGGGGCATTGTCTTTGCAACTGTTGATTGATTTAAAAACGCTATTTCAAATATGTAGTACCTCTAACCAGCAATTTTTCAGTGTAAAAATATTTCCAAACATCAAAGCCGTTTAGAAGTTATAAGCAAATGTTAGCCAAAATAGCGTTTTGGTAAATATTTTTTTAAGGCAAAAGTATTAGCCTTATGAAAAAACCCTGTTTCAAAAATGCAGTACATGAATCTATAGCAAACATATATTTTTTACAGACCTTCTAACCAAACCGTTAATGAGTTATAAGCTTCATAAAGTGACCGTGTTACGGTACTAAACGAGAGTAAGGCCCTTAATGTCATAGGCCTTTTCTACCAGTACCAATATTCATTGGGCTATCTAACTAAATTCGACGTAATAGGAAGGCTTTAGTTTTAAAGATAGGACGACTTTAAATATTGATATATCCCTTGCTGCAGACCCTTCTAAGTTTCAAACGCGTTTGACCAATTTATGTTGCATAAGGGAGGGGTAAAAAACTTGAGCAAAAACTCCACAGCCAAACTCTTGTTTATCGAACATCTGGCCCGAGGGAGGAGGGTTAAGTTAGAATATCGAGATGGAAGTTAACACCTTTCAAGTAACTTAATTTATATCGATAATAACATCACGTATGGCAAACATAATACTTTGAGGATGTTCATGCGAGGGAACAGCGTCTCTACATAAGAAAATAACTTAGTTATGAAAATATATGAACGAAATTTTGTAGACATTAAATTATGATGTAAGTACCTGTATACTCCATAATGTTTTCCCGACGCTCTGTCTCCACATATAGAACAGAGGTGCTTGGAGCCACTTAGGGGGTGATTCGGGGGGTAGTTTTTGAAGGCGGGGGGCGGGGTGGAATCGTCTCGCAGGCCGTCTAGCATCGCCGTGTCTGGCTTCATCTCCGGCGGTGACATCGGCGACATAAAACCACCCTCCAAGTTCAGCCCTGCAATAAAAATGTCTAATCAACATTTGAACAACTTCAATAATGAAAATCTTAATTACAGACGCCAAGCGAGGCGTAAATATTTTTTTCTTTTTGAACTGCCACTTTCAGCAGTTATTTGAGTATTTCATCTTTAAGAAAGGATTTGCTTGCGTATAGAATAAAATATTGATCACTTTTAATTTTAAACCAGTCATTACTAAACCCCTAGAGAATTATATACTTACTAGATTCTAGAGTGTGTGTAAAAATAAAGTGTGAATGTTATCATTAATCAGTCTGACAAAATAAATTATAATCTTTGAGCATAAATTGACGGGAAACGATAACTCTTGTACCGACTAAGTATTATAGTCGACATGATTAGAAGCAGCATCGAAAACATAATGCAGTATTAAACAAATTCTCCGGAAAACAAAAAAGTATGGATGGCAGTTGTTCCAAAAACCAACAAAACCGGTTCATTGGTCCGAGGGCTTCTGCAGCCGACAAAAAAGAAAATAAACATACTCAGCCACCACCCTCATTCTGCTGCGCAGTAGAAAATTCGATTTCCTAAAGAACTTTGCTTTGAATTTCTTTAAAAAATATTTTTCGAATAGTGTCGGCCAATTGGGCACATTTTACAGAATGAGTCTGGCTAGCGATGATTGAAAATGTTCAGGTGTTTCCAACTGATAAAAGTTTGGTTTAAAAGCATACGTGACGCAATTCTCGTGTGCAAACGTGTTCATAGAATGTAAATCTTGTATTCTCGTTTGGTCCAAGTAAAGAATACAAGCTATATGCCATAATACCAATATCTGATCTATTAACTGAACATGTTTCGTTGGTCGTGCGCCTTGCAAACGAGTTGACATCCAAATCGATATCACATAAATCTTTGCACATGTTTTGGTGTGGCGGGCCTCGTATTTGATACTGCCCTATCTATATTATATCTCGAAGGTTTAATATGTCGTTTCGATAACTGGAACACTTTCAGTTTTCGGATGTATGTGGACCTGCAGGGTGATTGCGTAACACGGTATCAATAGCAATGGGTTCCATTTTGACAGTTCCACAGCATTCATTGCGTTATTTACGTTGTTCAGCAGACACTTTTCGTACTTAAGGAGCAATGGATTAGCAATACGCTTCAAAATAATTCAAATTGAGAGTAATAGTGTGTTACGCGATTAGGGAGCTGGTCTTGAACTACTATCAAGCAATAATTTAGCAATAGCTGTCTCACCATCTGTCTGAGAAAATAAAAAAATTGCGTTTCACGCAAAATGTAAGAATTTACGATCAATTATGAATAGTGTTTTTTAAAAAATATTCTAGCCGCTTACTAAGAATAACTTGTTTCTCTATAGTCTATGACATACCTAGATGATTATTCCCTACTGTCATGGTTTTGCTTTTGAACGGTGTTGATGAATCAACAATAAGGATAATAAAAAAGTGCTTCATCATGCCAGGTAGATAATAGAAAAGTACACACTTTAATTAATTTGAGCTTGATAATTTAACAATTATCCACCGGACTCATTGCATTGTAAATAGTTAAACAGGCTTGCGATTTCTTGGATTTTGTTAGTTATTAATAACAATCAGTACAAACCTCAACTATCATGATTCTCATAGTTTTATATTTAAATGTGACATCATTCGTATGTAGGTAATTAATAATTAAGCGCAACATTTTATGTGAATGTGTTGTATATCTACATAATCATGCACTGTAGAAAATAATAATAATAATTTGTTTATTTCCACTTCAAGACACAAAAATCAATGTGGCCCTGGCTCTTGTACTAGGAAGTCCTGTATCACAAGAGCCAGACCTCTCAATTTACAGAGAACATGATAAGTATAGAAGCGCGATAGACAAAAATGAGATTCGATATAGTTATGGCATGCATTAGGAGGTAAGTTTATAAATATACAAAATTAAAGAAAAGCAAAAAAAAAAGTAATAATAATAAAAGAGTTTACATTTTTTTTTCAATTAAGTTACCACTGCGTTCTTTTTAGAGTCTGGGTGTGACAGAGGTGTGTGTGTGTATGTGTGGTGTGTGTGCGTGTGTGTGTGTGTGTGTGTGTGAAATATATCTATGTCTATACTAATATTATAAAGCTGAAGAGTTTGTTTGTTTGTTTGTTTGTTTGGTTGAACGCGCTAATCTCTGGAACTACCAGTCGGATTTGAAAAATTCTTTTTGCATTTGATAGCCCAATTCTTGAGGAAGGCTATAGGCTATTTAACATTACGCTTTGACCTTTAGGAGCCGAGCAAAAAGAAAAAAAGTCAGAAAGAACGCTAAGCAAAAACGAAGTAATAGCGCGGGCAGGCGATGCGATGCGACGGGGTGGGTCGGAGTAACAAGAAATTTCACGCGGACGAAGTCGCGGGCAGAAGCTAGTATGTATATAAAATTCAATATCTATGGTCCTGACTGACTGATATTAGATATATCAACGCACAGCCTAAACCGCTGGTCCTAGAGACATGCAATTTGGAGGGTGTGTTTTTTGTGAAGAGTAGGTAAAGGGTTTTTCGAAATTCCACCCCTAAGAGGGTGAATGGAGGAGGGTGAAATTTCACGCGGACGAAGTCGTGGGCAGGAGCTACTATTATTATGTTTGAACATACTACAGAGTGCTAACCAACAGCTTTATAGTTTTAATGCTTAGGCTTAGGTAGTAATTGAAAACACTCGTTTCAACTCATAGGCTATTCAATAGGGCTAGGAAAATAACCAATTTGTGGCTATAAAACAGTTTACTGCAAATACTAAACAAATCTATCTTCGTTTCTGTTCATCTTTATGTTTCAGAGTAAGTATAAAATGCAACATGAATGCAGATTGTTAAAAGCAAGCGTTATCTTTATGAGAGAGCCGTTTGCATCGGTCGGTTCACTGGTAATACATCCGTTTCTCGAGTAGGTAAGTTAACGTCTGTCCATCGGTTGAGCGACTGTTTAGGGCTTACGTCACCGTCACAAACAAGAGACCACCTGATACGTCATTTCCGATCTCTTAAATTCCTATTGGTAAAGGCTGACTAAGTTTGGGACCAGTTCTTTTTTTTCCTGAGCATGATCTTGAGTTTTTTGACGGACTCTTGGCTAACAAATAACAAACATGGCGTAACCTTAGAAATCTATAAATAAAACTTTGTTTTTTTAAGTAAGTAAGTACTTACCTCAAAAGTTTATCAATTTTTTTTTAACCTGACTTTTTCGCATTGCATGATATTGATCTTCTATCTAACGAAATCATGAGCAAACCACTATGTTAATGGACATGTTACATTAGAAATTATAATAGCATACGACGATACGACCCCTACCCAGGAAAAAAATATCCTTGACAATCTCGAAATAAACATTTTACAGATGCAAATAATAAATATGGAAAGATGTGAACATTAATTCTCATGGAACATGTAAAGGTCATACATAGCACACGTATCAAACCGGAAAGGGATCGGCACCGTATCAACTCGAGCCGTTCAGTATTTCTTTGTATGAAACTCCCTACTGCAACGCACACCAAACGGAATCGTAACGTAATCGCCTCGCCTCGGGACAAGCTCACGAACCGGGGTGCGGTGCGTTACGGCTCGTCGTCCCCGCGCTTACGGCTCGTCGTCCTCGCGCTTACGGCTCGTCGTCCCCGCGCTTACGTCTCTCCGTACCCGAGCTTACGTATCTTCGTCCACCCTTGCGCCTCTCACCCCTCCGGCCTGCTTGCTGCACCATCAACCACCGTAAGCGCGGCGTCGCCTAGCCGTAGCCGAGTCGACGTATCGGAGTTTCTGATCCGCTTTGGTTACTTGCTTACGTTAGGTTGACGCCTGTTTGACGGCGCACAGTGCGGCCGATTTCCAAAAAGCTGACCAAAACTCGAAAAATCAAGTAATTGATTCAAAATTTCTTACTCGGGGGTTTTCGGGGTCGCTGATTACGAATTTGATTTTAAAAATTTGAAAATCCACCCCCTTCCACCCCTATTGGCCATCCCCTCACGTGAAATAGCGTACTTATATTGGAGCCGCGGCCATATTGAAATTATTACAATATTGAGAGTATTGCACATTGTATTGTTACCAGAACTAAAGGTGTTGAAATTATTACAATATTGAGTATTGCACATTGTATTTTTACCAGAACTAAAGGTGTATGCAAAATTTCAGCTCAATCGGATACCAACAAATGGTCGAAAAATGGTTTGCAAATTATTTTGACGGACAACTTACACACATACGAACAGTGCAAGCTAAATAAAAGCTTGTAAAAACGGGGGTCAATGCTGAGATGACGGATGATAAAGACGATTCAAGAAAAAGACTTACTCCTCCAACCCCAAGCAAATTGGGATAACGGCAGAAGTATAACGTTATGTAGTTCTCATATCGATTGTTTTCATTGTAAGTACAACAAATAATCCAAAGTATGGCGTTTGACATTTAAATCACAATAGATGTAACTTTAACAATGTAAAGGAACATTCAAGGTCCATAACAAAGCGTTATATGAACATGCTTCTGAATTGAAACGTATCACGCCTACAACTACTCGTATATACACACATCAAAAGTGTCTAGGGATCAAGCATTTTTATGCGGATTTCTTGAGATTGAGATGTGGCTTTGTAGTAATGATTTTATAAATTTATATGGATCCTTTTTGGTGCATTTCATAATTTGAAACAGGAACTGTTAATCAAATTCGAGTAAAAGATGAAAATCAGCTGTCAATATTTTCCCTATAAAAACATACAACGCATTGAAGACATTATTAGTGCTACTGTTTCCCTACTACTGATTAAAACCAACGTTATTATGGAGCGGCGACGTCATTTAAGCAGGGAAGAAATGCTCAGAGCCGTGGGAATGATAGAAGCTGGTTCCCGGCAACGTACTGTGGCTTTAGCTCTGAATACAAGTCAGAGTGTTATCAGTCGACTTTGGACACGTTACCGAAGCACTGGTACCGTGGCTGAGCGCCATGGAGGACGGTATCGCTGCACCACACGGAGACAAGACCGATACATTCAAATCTTAACTCGAAGAGCTCCAACAATAACCGCCATGATGTTAGCCGTGAGGCTTCATCACTCTTCAGGGAACTTAATTAGCGACCAAACAGTCAGAAACCGCTTGCATGAAGTGAACCTTCATTCCCGAAGACCGCTACGGGTACCACCTATAGCAATGCACAATCGTAGGATTCGATATCAATGGGCTCTTGAACACAGAAATTGGGCAGAAGAACAATGGCGTTTCGTGTGCTTTTCTGACGAGTCTCGTTTTGGTATGAGACCGGATACAAGACGTATACGACACTGGAGAACCCCTGGACGCCAACAGCGATTAAAATCCTGCCAGGAAGTCCATCCTTATAGTGGTGGAACCATCATGGTATGGGCGGGTATTTGGATCGGCGGAAGAACGGAGTTGATTTAGATCAGAGGCAACCTCAACGCTCAAATTTATGCTGAGACGATTGTATCTGACGTCATCGTTCCTCTACAAGTGCAAATCGGTCCCTTATTTCAGTTAATGCATGATAATGCACGACCGCACACCGCAAGAGTTGTAAGACAGACTCTCGCCGCAGCTAACATCAATGTCCTGCTCTGGCCTGCTCAGTCGCCAGACTTGAACCCGATTGAGCATGCATGGGATATGCTACAGAGAAGAGCTCTGCCGAATATGGAGGGTATCCAGTCGCAAGAAGACCTTTTTTTGTTGTTGCAACGAACATGGGCGGCCATTCCACAGCGTGATTTGGATGAACTCATTTTGAGTATGCCAAACCGATGTTCTTGTGTTGTTAGTGTTCGCGGTAGAAACACGGATTATTAATTGTTTAAGTTACCCAATAAAATTTTAAAGAAAACTGTTATTTCTGTCTTTTTTTCGAACTTTAATGTTAGTGGTTCAAATGTCAAAAATCCCTTTATTAGGAAAATGGCAAATTTCTTTATTAATGCAAAGGTGACTTGGTTTATCGTTACTGTGACAAACGAAAACACTTTATTTGATGAATCCTTAAAGAAAATTTTAATTAATATCAATCAGGAGAAAAGTTATTGCAAAAATATAATATGTTGATCCCTAGACACTTTTGATGTGTGTATATACATTGACGGAAGACATGTGTACCTGTGTCAAGCAAACACTTTCAATTTCTACGTGTGAATAGACCGCTTAGAGCTTCGACTATACATGACCTAAAGAGCGACTACATGACCTAAAGCGCGGTCTTCGTCGGACTGCATAGAAAAGAAAGAGAAGCGCGATGGCACAACGCTGGTAATTTATTGCAAAATATGAAGCAATTATCTATTTACAAAAAATCTATTGTTTGGACTAAAAAATTAAAATACTTTTAGTATGTTGCTTGTAGAATAATCTGACAAAAAATCAGAATGATAGTATGTATAATCGTAATAAATTAGTTGTATTATGTTTTCAAACACTATCTATTCTACCTAGCATATATCCTGAAGATTATCATATATTTTTCTGATTTTGTTTACTGTAGTCGATCATATACTTTTATTGTTTCTAAAACTTGCGTTTTTTGCGTTTAGGTCCTGTAAGCCCCTTAAATGAAAACAAGAAATAAGAAACGAAATACTCGATGTATTTACCGAACGAATAGTTTTGGTTTAACCTTTTTGATAGAACAGTCCTGCGGGGTAAAATTGTAATTGCATATCACACTATCAGTAGCAATTGCATTTCATTGACAGTTCTACAACATTCATTGCGTTATAAGTAGTTGAGCAGACAAAATTTTCGAATATTTAAGACGCAATGGATTAATCTGGAGAATGTTTCAGTGTTAACTTGATCATTCATTTCCTACCAAAAATTAAAAGCCGGCCAGAAAAAAAAGTACTGCTATCTTATGGGAATTGACCTGTTGAGTATTTTTTACTATTACAACGAAAGCTGCTATTTGAGATTGAAAATGCCAAAAATCATATTTTAATAACAAGTCTAGAGTTAAAACATGTTCAGGATGTTAAATTCAATTAAAAGTTGTATTTCTTTAATGTTATGCTTAAAACACTTGTTAAAAAAATATGATTTTTGGCATTTTCAATCTCAAATAGCAGCCGGTGGGTTAATTTTCGAATTTTTCAGACCCCCTTTCAGTGCCTGTTGCCAAAAATATACATATATTTTTATTTCTTTCTTATTTGCAAAATAGTTGGGCAAATGTCATCTAAAACTATTCTAAATTTCAAGTTGATAGCATTAGTAATTCTTGAGATATCCAGTTGTGACAGACAGACAGACTGAGTTTCACCATAAGGGTTCCGTTTTACCATTTAGGTACGTAACCCTAAAATCGCTCAAAATGTTATTTCCCATAAGAAAATAGGACTTTTTCTGTTTTTTTTTCTCTTTAAATTTTGGATAAGTATAAAATGTTCGACACTTGAATGATTTCCTTTCCTGTGAAAAAGAAGAGTCCAGAGCTGTCTCAATTTTAAGCTCTTCTAGAATTACAGAGACATTTTAATCGCATAATGACAACAATTTCAAATTTTTGCGTAATATCGGCCATGGCTGTTGATACTGTTTTCCTTAAAGAAAAGTTTGCCTTAGATTTTCTAAATCAAGCTTCATTTGTAAGCGAGTTTTGTCATCTGATAAAGAACTTTGGTGTGGGCGGGTCTGTTCACAAATAATTCTATACTTTGTTGATTTCTAAAATTATTCCCTTCATCTTGGTGGTTTTCTTAGAAGCAATCGGAGCCTTTGAAACGGGACTTTATAACTACAGTTCAAGCCCTTTGTGGAAAACGTACTCATACTTTTATTATGTGTTTGATCTTTCAACATGAAAATATAATAAGTAAGTTTCAGAAACGTATTTTCAATTACTCCGCGTTTCATTTTGTAAGGGACCTTTGTACAGTTTTACAAATTGTTTGTTTAGAAGAAGGTTCCTTTGGAATATCTAAAATTCTAGACATTTGGAATTCTGGATTCAGCTAGGTAACCTAGTGACACCAGACGAATACAATTAGTTAAAACTATTAAATCCAGCCGTTCGATTCTGTAAAAATCTCACCGTGAAAACTTAGGTGATGCGAGTTTGTTTTTGCTAGGAATAGACACTATTGACAGCTCACTCCACGGTCACTTCACCAAGTTTTCACGGTGAGATGGTTACAGAATCGCACTGCAGGCACCCAAGATCTAGCTATAAGAATTCCTAAGTCAGCAATTAAATAAAATTCTTTCATTCTGCCATAAAAGTTCATTTCTCGGTAAAGTGATTAGGTACGTTCCAGACTGAAACCTACGTAGCTGTCTCAAGGCAAAATCTTATTTCAAAGTCTATAAACTTGTATCATGTAATACATAAACTGTTATTATTATAGTTAGTTCACATAAATGTCGACGACAACTCAAATTAGATTTATAATTGAGTTTTATTTCAAAGAGATATAATCATGGCGCGTAATAACGATTTTCACTCTCGCGAAACGAGATCTATCGTATAATTTCATGTTAATCTTCGCAATTAACGAAATTCAGTGAAAAGGAAAGATTATAGTCACACACGCGCCTACCAGGCGGCGAAGCGCACTGTTACATGTATGAAAAACAAACATGCAGATTTTATTTCCATCATGAGTGTATACTTAGTTTGATTACTTTTACTATCGTAAGGTGACGTAAAATTATCAATTTTAGACCTCTGTACTGTACCAACATGCTAAAGCTGAACAAGTTAGGCAAATATTTTTTTTAATTGATATAAAATCTTATGGCGCAAATTAGTTTTCATCATCAGTCTTCGCAAAAAAAAAAAAACCGGGCAAGAACGAGTCGGACTCGAGCACCGAGGGTTCCGTACCATCACATGTTTTTAAATTTTCATCTGCGAGGCGAAATTTCAAATTAGTTTTTAAATTCTCTGATGAATATAGATTCATCAGAGAATTTTAACACTGCACGCTGCGATGTAGAATATTGCAGTTTTAGGTCAGCGCTATCTCTTGACCGATAGTTGAACTAATGTAACTTTTGTTGATGATTTCTGAAAAAGTGTGCTATTTAGAGACATCCGATAGTTGAAGTAATGTAACTTTTGTTGATGATTTCTGAAAAAAAGTGTGCTATTTAGAGACATCGTTTTATTTTCCTGTAATCTTTACATAAACTTCTGTCACATAGAATAATTTCAGATTTTTCTCTATGCAAACATCGGAGAAAATTCGAAAATATGCGGCCTAAAAAAAAGACGAAAAAGTGACGAGAATGTAAAAACTGCGCTCTTTCATACGATACCCCATATGCCTTAGTAGCCCCACTTCCAACTTTTCGGAACCCTTTCAGACCGTTGCAAAAAAAGAAAAAATCGTTCCTATTTTGCAAAATAGTTGGGCAAACGTCATCTCAAACTATTCTGAATTTCAAGTTGATAGCATTATTAGATCTTGAGATATGCAGCTGTGACAGACGGACAGACAAACAGACAGACTGAGTCGCACCATAAGGGTTCCTTTTTACCATTTTGGTACGAAACCCTAATTACAAATTATAGTGAAATCAAAGACTTCATAATCTTGATACTTGATTTACGTTATTTTTCATCAACAATGTGTGCCAAACGATCAATTTTTATAATATGGACTGTGAAGTGTGAACAGAAGGACAAAATAATACATTTGTAAAGTATGAATTCGCACTATCTACAATACTAATTGAAATTGAAACTAAATTACAATAGAACGGAAGCGTGTTACAGTCCTATCATGACATTGAATTGAACACAGGTATTTATTATAAAACCCGTATATTAAACTCTATCAAAATTTTGTTTTCTAAAGCTGATGAAAAGGCTACCTACGTCAAGACTACGTTTAGCAGAAAACATCGCTATCTACTCTTGTTATAATTTAAGTATGAAATTCATTATCATTCCATTCTGTATTCTGTACAATCGTACGTACTTATTTAATAGCTTAGTATATGTAATCGCAGTTCCGATTCGCTAACGTTCTTAACCTTCGTATGATGAATTATAATGTCATCAACATAAATAAACAGACCTATCATGAATCGTTTTAAGAACATTGTCAGTTTTAGACTTGTTTTGTGGTAATGAATAACTTGTTTATTATGACGTTGGTATCAAGCCGATAAGTATAAAGTAGTTTCTTATTCACATCCCAGTTTATCAAGCAATTAATGCCATTGATAGATATAGAACAAAGGCTTCTACATCGCAAACCTTGAAAACAGCTCAGCTGTTTGTTTAGTTTTAATTTACATATTTAGCACGCATTTTATAATGACTACTGCAAAGGCATGAATTGCCATAAACAAAATAACTTCAAAATAAGACAGTTTTTTTAGACTGACCTACTACCCTTTATGCATTAATTATCGCCATAAAAATAGACCGTGTCCACGGTAGCCGATTAAATTAAAATAGAATTTTGCATATAAGTACCATGTTCACACAAAATACAAGATTGCCACGGAAAATCTTTCTGCTCCGAGAAGAATTTTCCGTTGCCAATTACATAATTTGATATTTACATTGAATATCGAGTGAGCAGTCGACGGTCGGTATGTTAGACGGTGTAGCCATCGGTTGAAGCATGTTTCCGGGAGACGTAGGCGTCATCGGCTGCTGCTGTTGGCCCGGCGGCAAGGGCCTAGCCCAGTTGATAAGTGCTGTTACCGACATAGTCGGTTTGTCTTTCTTCGCCACGGACATGGCCACGCACAAGCATCCTCACATCACTATCAACCCACTGCACTTCAGCGACGTTCAAAAATAAACTGCACGGATACACAAGTTACGACGGGCAACTTAGCGCGCGATGCGATGGTCACGATCAATTTACGCTGCGAAAGATCAAACCCGTGAATTATGGTAATGACGCTAGGCTTCTAAATAATACGTGCAAATGTGACTGAGCGTGCGACGCCGGAGATACGGACAAAAGCGTCAGAGCCGCGACCGGGGACAAAGCAGACGTCGTAGTGACATTGTGATAGCGACTGTTATTGCACCCGACGCGACGATATCGCAATGCAACTCGTCCACAATGCGCCACGAGCTTCGGCGCTGATGCTTAGCTAGTGACTAATGCGCACTAAAATCCAACAAGCTCGAATTTGACAAAAAAATGTACCCGTCAACTTCCGCGCGGTTACCGGCGTGAAGGTCTCACCCGACGTGCTCAAGGTCCGCAAACAATCATACGTGAATAAATCTGAATTTATGTTGAAAACGAGTTGCTATAATCACATTTTTTGCCTTTAAAGCTGCAAATGATTCCGAATTGAACTAAATAATCTAAAATTTTATAGTTATATGTTAGCATGGAATCATCTAAATAATTGTAGTTGTTAGCAGTCGGCCTTCGTGATCGTGGCTGCGGCACATTTCTGTAATTAAGTTTTACGTCACTCATAGACCGAACTCCCTGCGATAGCCTCTACCATATAAAAATTCGCTATGTCACTTAGTAAAACCTAGCGCTATTTAATGGTACTTATTCACTTGATCAATTGTTTGTACAATCAAAATAGTTCTTTAAAGTTTTTCAGGGACGCGGTCACGCGGCGTCCCCTTGAAAGCTTTTAATACCAATATGTTATCAAACTGTGTCTTCAAAGCATCCTAACTGATAACCGAGCACCCATAAGAGAAGCGTTTAAAGTATTGGGCATCAAAAACGATAATTCAAACATGGCCAAATGTTTGTTTGTATGTACGGCATATGCGGCCTTGGCGCTGTGCGTATAGGGACGTCCGCTGCACGTGTTGAGGGCGTTCGTCATAGATTGACAACAAAAAGTTTTCCGGTCCTAAACCAAACAATGTGTAGGTAACACCTTGACGCTTTGGAAAATACACAAATGGAACAGTATTATATTTTTGCGTAACTATTATAGAAAAATAATTAAGTTTCGTGGATAAAATCTGGATAGATCATCAACAGCAACAAGAAAACATAAAAAAACTGTCAAGTACCAAAAAGGTAACTTGCGCTATACGTATTGCGATAAATAAAGCTAGAGTAACTTCGTACATCGTAAGGGTTTGGCCCAGAAAAATAAATAAAATAACAACTAGATATTAGATTACATCTGGACCACATACTGCGACGCTCAGTAAACGAATAATCGTGATCGATATAGATGAACAAATAAACCCTATAATTCATTACAAAGAAAGTAAACACAGCACAGGGTGTCAGAAAATTTTACCGATGAATATTTTACTTCGAAATATAAATACAATACAAAATTGATATTATAATAAATCCTTTGAAAACTGAAAAGCAGAATTGAAAGCGCGCAAAGAATATCTCTATCTTATTTACGGCGGGCGAACAGCGTAGGCGTTTGATAAAATTCACTTTCTATTCAAAAGAAACCAGCCAGTCGTGAATTCATCCATATCCATTTACGCTCGGTTTAGGGTGTAGGCAGGGAAGCACCTACATCATAGAACTACTACATTACCCGAACCTGTCAATCAAGCCGTATCCTTGACGACCCCGGGGCTATGTAATTGATAGTCTCTCGTGAGAAAAGAGGATTCTTTCGTAAATTAATCTAAGTGAGTGAACTTATACTTAGAGCGTGTTGAACAAGGCAACAAATCAATACAGAAATCAGACGAAGGAAAACACGCCATCGACAATGCGACAAAGGCTTTAGTAAAACGCCACACCGTCGCCTTCAGACACGAAATGAATGAATTGAGCCATTATGATATTGTCGAGATTGATGGGCAACACAAAGGGAATCGCTCCGACAATGACTAAGCGGACACCAACACTACCGGTATTAAACTTCACAAAGGAAATATTACATATTGTAACGACATTATTATTTATAGATTTTGCGATAAAAGTACGAGTAAGTATCATAATTATGGAAGAGTGCAAAGAGAATAACCTAAGATTTCAATTGCGGTCGTGAAAACATTCTGCACCAGATTAAAAAGATGCAACAACTTGATAAGTTAGAATTACGCAGCGCTCAGTGAGCGTAGAGCAGTTTGTCGCGCTATCAAGGAATGTTTCCACTTTCCTACACTTTCTTTGGTCCGCATGACGTGCGTGCATACGTGCATGTGGAGTATGTGGAGATGGAAGTCCGCCTGCCCCCCTCCGGCGGCGTTATCGATCTGCACCGACCTTGACTTGACGCGCGCTCGCCAGCCACAATAATTAACATTGACAATAGCTTTACTGTGACAATACCGACGCACGCGCAACACCTTATCAAACTCTTATGACTTTACGTACCTACTTTCCTTTTCATTTGTGTTTGCAACTTTAGTCTTCAAAATTTTAATTAAGTATCTAGCTATGGTAAGTAATATTCCGGAGTAAAAAAAAATTGCGAGTTTCTTTAATTATGTCTGTAATTTATATGGTGTACACAATAAAGAGTATTCTATTCTATTCGATTCTATTTTGGTCTTCGTTGAGAAATAATATATGTAGCTAGTTAATGTTCAAAATTGGCCATTAAAAGAAATAGGCGGACGCCTAATGGTCATTAACTGATGCTAGCAGCTTTGACGAGGACAAGTAATGCAAAGGCAAAGATAATACCGTCCTAGATTTGACCCGTAGAGTAGCAGACGTGAGACGCGCGGCGTGCGGGTGTACGGTGAGTCAAAGGCGCGGGGGCGGCGCGTGCATTCGCCGCGAGATATGGGTAAACGGAACGCAGAGAAGCGCGCCGCGGGGGCCTGCGACCTTGGCGCTGACGACTACAGGTGTTTTTTGTTCGTGCACAAGATCGCTGAGCGATGCCTCTGCTGGCCAGTCTGCACTGGGCGAGCCGGTAGACGCGCGGCGCGGGGAGACCAACCGGAACTCCAACTACAAAACAATGCTCATTTTCAACACTGAGATGCGTTCATTGTGAGACTACGTGGTAATTATAATTATTATTGCTAACCTGTACGGGTATAATATACTAATAGACACGTGATTTGATTTCGAATGAATTTTTATCGCACATAAACAGCTATTAAAGATGCAGGCGATACAATAGCTTTAAGTGATTAGTTATCGCGAAAAGGTTTTATGTTGGAAATCCCATTCAAGACGAACTAGCAGGTGATCGAGGAGGGGGGAGTGGAGGGGGGGTTCAGGGGATCAGACCGGAATAAATCCATCTTTTCAATTTCTATAAGGTTGTAAGTATGTTTTTTGGGTTCGTAACATATTCGGGAATACCCACTTGAAGTTCGCATGAATTCAGTTTTACCTTATCCATGATGTAGAGATTTTTAATAGGGTGAAGATTTTGCTTTTACAACATTGAGCTTGAAGAATGCGAAACATAATAATTTCTTTACGATGCTTTATATTCACATCTAGTTCAAGCAAAAACAAACTGACGGAATCCCTTAGTCTTCTGTAATGTCACCAACGCGAACCGTGCTGTTTTTTTAACAACGGACTTCATGGTAAACAGAGTTCAGTGATGATGTGGTGCAAACATAGTAATGCATCATTGTTGTAATTTGTAACGACCTATTGTTTGTACTTCGATCGCACTTAAATTTTATTCACGTGTGAACGGCATTACAATATGAATATCAAAGTTGTACTAACTATACAAACCCCTATTTATCAAATTCAAATTTCGCATCTCTTAAGAAGAAACTAAGAGTCGAGAGTCGGGTAGAAACCTAGAAATGATCAATATTTTTTCGTCCATTTATAATGATATCCATATTATCCATATCATATGTTTGTATTCAGAATAATGAGAGGTAGAGCGTTTTCTCATTTACCCGAGCGTTACATAATGACGCCAAGCGTTGTGTCGACACGAGACCTTGGCCGTGACCAAGCCAGAGAGTAACACTTCCCGCGGCGTGACGTGACGCCACTCGCGCCTGCGATTAGGTACACGCAACAACAATAACCTAAACACTCTTTATCAAGCTGTAATAAATTCGAAAATATTTTAATAAGCGGCTACAAAGGCTATTAACAAATCAACTCTGTTTGTCTTGTAACTCTGATAAACAATGAAGATCGAATACTAATTGAAATGTCAACTAGCGAAAAGACGCGGGTCTCGAGTCGTGAGAATTTGTAAAAAAAAAATACATTTGATTAAAACATGAGTAATCTCTTAATGAGGAGAAGTAGCTGATGTAGAAGTAATTAATGAAGAAAAAAGAGATGGCCAAAATAAACAACTGTTATGCGATGAATCTGTAGACAAGCTAATGTGTGTTGATCTATTTCAGAAAACGGCTTCAGACTTCAGAGGATAACAAAATGTTACCAATACTGTCAGCCATGCGTTATATTATAAATTATAATGTATTCCATACCACTATTAATCAAGGAAGGTGGAGAAAATAAAAGCAAAATACGGAAACAAGATGGAACTGCGTTAACAAAAACGTAACGCAACGTATTAGTATTCCATATGTGAAATACGACGAGGGCGGCGATGATTCAAATAGAGTGGAAGGCCTTGACAATGATACAACTTGTCTTGTATTTGTCTTGGATAACAGCTATAACAATAATGATCGTGCCTCTTTAGTTGATAATAGTGCACATTACGGTATGCCCAATAATATCTTGAATGAAATATTAATTAATCTTAATTTGAAGATGTAGATAATATGTTACTTATCCAGATGTTCTATGGTGTAGCCCAATGTCAGAAACGCTGCGAATAATATTATTATCAAATCAGTTTAGCAGTAGATTACGGATTGAGATTATTTGAGGTGGCTATACACAGATGACACAATAAGTTATCATAATTGATTGAAACGCTGGTCAAACTTACGTTATTGTGGTTGGCACACAAAACTGCGCAATAAAAAAAATATAGGATATTGAAATAAAACAAGAATCGAAAGAATTCCAGCAAATGAGAAAGCCAATAATTATAGAAAAAATGATTCAGGGCTAGCAGTTAAAGGGGTAATCAATTCATTATAATCATGGGTAATATGGGTTTATAATTTATGATGACAAACATCAAACTTTCTGCTTCAGTTACTGGCACGTAGTAATTTTACAATTGCCATGTCTGTTTGCCTTCGTTGTTTCCTAGAATTAGACGTACAATATTAATAGATCGTTAAAGTTATCAGGAACTTAGGACCTGTTTGTTGTATTTCAAGTCCCAGAAATGATAGAAGTGTATTTGGATGATTTTATAGTTGTTTGATCCCAGAGTATTTAATGGAAAACTAAGATATGAAGTGCCAATTTCACCAATGAAACTGAACGCATCTATACTGCGTCAAGAACTGTCAGTGTCAATATTCCTTAGCAATGATGCAGATGACAGTGACACTTCTTGATTGCGATTTAGGTGTGCAGATCTCGCTCAGTTTCATTGGTGAAATCAGCCCTTAATAAGTACTCGTTAGCCAGGCAATTTTACTTGTGTCCAATAACTGGAACTATGAAATACTTAGTATTCCACTGGTAATTTTTCAAGAGCCAAGTTGCGGTTCGTAAGAAACAAAGCTGGTAGGAGACAGTTTTGTACGCATCAGAATTTTATGGCCAGATGATTCAAGATGAAAGATCGAATTCGAATTAACTCTTTACGAGCAGTAAGCCAGTGCTTTATAAACTAGGGAGGATAACGACGGAAATATCTCAAATACTTTATAAATACGATACCCATTAAAAGCCTTATAAAGAATTAATTAACCATTGTTATGTTGGAAGGCAAAAAGATTTCTCTGTTAATCCTAGAGTGATCTTGAAACTGCCGAGGTTCCGATCTCGTCACAGTCTGCTTTGGCACGCTTTCGGTACTCTGTTACATCATCCTGACGTCAAACTATCAAACGAGGAAAGTTCTGTCTTATCTCGATATGAAAATCGGGAATACGCGAATGGAAATGCAGCGGCTAGAGCAATAGAGCACGGAGATAAATTTATTCAAAACACTAGAGTCAATACACTTGCAACCTTGCAGTGCTCTTTACGACTCGTGTCAGATAAAGACATAAGGGCATTAAAACATTACAAGTTTATATTGCGTATGTTAACGTTGTTGGTTTTAACTTCAATCATAATATTCGAAAATGCGAAAACGGTTTTACTTTACTTAAAATAAGAATTAAGTAACAAGTGTTTATCTTTTTTAAGAGCTCTGAAACTGAACATTTTGATAAGTGCAGAAACATTTCGAAAACACGATGAGAATTTGCTCCTGGCACATAAATTATCAGGTATCATAAAATTACGGTGAGTAGAAATGAACAGAATTTTATATTCAATCATTGACTTAAATACTTTGAATATAATCTATCTTAATTAGGATAGAAACAAAATTAGTAACAAAATTAAATTGACTTTTAAGTATTGGTTGATTGCTAAATAAGTAGTATTGAAAGTTGAATAACTGGTTATCTACACACAAAATTTGCCAAGGTATGTGCACATAATATCGCATACATAATCATAGAAACACCAACAGACGATGGTAGGAATTACGGCTGTTTAGTTGCATGGGATCCAAGAGCGCTCTTATTTCCAGAGTTGAAAATCGTGAGACAACCCTAAATAGTCAACACGGGTGACACATCACAAACATGGGTGGCTAATGCGCGCGTAGCCCGTCATGACGTCTATCATCAAAGATTAATATTAAAATTACGGTAGTTTATTAATGTTAAATGCCGGTTACGGATCGTGCATCGATTTTCGTGTGTCGCGAGCGGCGCCGTTCTCGCGGCCGATGCGGGCGGCGTCGCTGCTCTGACTGGCGCGCCGCGTCCCCGCTCGTACCCCGCATCGCCACCGTTTGTTTTGCTGTATTTTCGTTGTTAATCATTCTCCTTGACCTTGTGCGACGTCGAGTGGTCCACTGCACACGACTGCGCACCCCTCGCCCTGCCACCCACCCGCGCTGCCTGTCGCGCCGCATCGCACGTGCTTTAGTCCTTCGAACCGCACCATGCAATGTGACCAGCCAGACTATACGACCTTTCCTTTCCTTGGATCTGTCTTGTTCACTAGTCTATTAAGATTACCGCATTTGACTATAGACTATCTTACGTCCATTATAACTTATATCATATAAATAAATGTATCTCGATCTTGGTGTTTGTAATAGATTTTATGCATCCTATCGAGTGCGTTTCAATTAACTTTGCTAATTAATTTACCAATACGATTGAGACTGGTGGGTTCTGTTTTAATCCGAATTATGCAACGAAATCTTCTCAATTTGTTTGATTGAAGCGATTTCTTCAAGTTTTCCAACTCATTAAAAATTTTATCTTTCAAGTACAAGCAGTTTGTTGTAACTGTTTTTTTCTGTCTCTTATTAGGTATATCTTGGTCCCTAAAAGTCATTTGGTAGTGAAGAAGGGCCACAAAACAAGTTGGTCATAACTCATAACAAAGCTATCTTATTCTATTCAATATAATAATGGGAAAGATTGTAGTTTCTGAGCTAATAAAAACAGCTATGCAGTTTTCTTCATTGTAGCTGAAAGTGATAACACTATTTCTTTCTTTCTGTAATTTATTATCCCTCGCTTGAAGTAGCTTTATTATCTTAATAAGCACAAATTACTCACTTAAACATTATTTAGTTATTTGGGCACACGTGCTTGTCTTCGGGAAGTTTCGTTTTCAGAAAATAACTGTCGGTCATAGTTTAGTTATTAGTTTCGCATAACTTTTATTTTGAAACTGACCTTTTTTATTTTACTATATGCTTCCTTTCATGGAATATGTAATATGGTGATTGACTGAGGTTTTTTCAATGCATACAGTGTCTGCGGCATTTTGCTGCTATACACGGAATTATAAAATTATAATTTCTTCAATAGTCAGTACATTTTTGGATAATTTTGCTATCATCATTATTGGTCCTTTCCTTTTACTTTATGAGGAAATAGCTCTTGTATGTAATAGTTACACATAGTTGCTATGAACCATAATTTTATTTGACGATCGGAGATTTGTTTTTTTTAAGAACTTGCCTTATTATTGAGGCTTCTGCAAGTATACATATACTATAAATATATGCTTTTGTTTCGTGTTTGGTCATGATCAATGAATGAGGTTCAACCCGTGTGTCGTCGGATATATTGCAGCTGTCAATACTGGGTACCTACGCAAAGTAACTAAGTGGACATTAATCCGACGTGTGTTTAGGAACATTAAATAATTGGGCAGAGAATGCTGCCCAGCGGGACGCCAAAATATCTAGAGAAAAACAAAAAGATTTTGACTAGTAAAGATTTCTTTTTTACTATACCTAATATTAATAAAATCTTTACTAATCAAAACCTTTTTGTTTTTGTTTAAAAAACATAATAGCCGTACGTAGGATATGTTATGTTGGGATTAATAAATGGATTTTTATTCAGATTTATGGACTTTGGTATATTAAATGTTCGGGGTCCAACATTTTGTAAGAATGACGAAAATAAATTGATATCATCTTTGTTATCTTTGAAACAAAACAAATGCATTATTACCAATGTGACCTCGACAGATAATAATAACTGATCGCAAAATCAGGTAAATGGTCAGCAATAAAAATTCTCGTTAGAGAGTAGGTATCTACCTAGTTTCATTGTTTGTTTCCCCTTTTTAGAGGAATGAGAACCCATCGCGTGAATAAGCTTTTACAGACTAACATTCAAGACAATTAAAATTCAGGATTCTCCTCTCGTTTCGGCACGATTTGACGAATATGTAGTTCATGATCTGGTAAAAATATTATCCACTTAGCCAGACGATGGTGTCGAGTCTGACTGCCCAGGGTGCATCGGGCGTACATTTATGCATCACCACTCATGGAAGTTATTTTAGTGTCAGGTTAGAAATATCAGACAGAAAAAGCTAATAGTTTTACATTAATGTAGGTATAAAATCACGCTTGCATTCCTAGAAGGGGCAGGCAAAGGTGTACTATTCGGCAGTGTTAAGGCCGCAGCACACTTGTAACACCCGACGCCATCCCTTACTGACGCTTACTTATTGGCCAAATGACGAAAATAGCTCAACGGGATAAAAATGTGACCAATGAGTAAGCTTTATTGATGTCGCATAACGTGGTGTGTTTTATAAGTCTGTTTCCGCCTTTAAAGCATTGTGATGATGTGTCTGTTGTTCCGGATATCGAATGTATCCGTATCGCAAGATTACAGCGGAAGTGGGTATTCCAGGCTTATCACCTTTGCCAAGCACTTTTATGGAAAATGGCCAAAAGCGATAGCGGAATGTTTGATAAGATCGGAGCGAACATCTGCAGACAGAATAGCAGTTGATAGCAGATAGTCGTGGCTATGGATAGGGCTGGACCTTCCAAGTGGCTGTCTGCAATATGTCAGGAGCGAGCCCTCAGCTTTTTTTATGCATTCACCCATGCATTGTCTAAAACAGCTCAGCATGATCGTGATAATGGATCGGATAGAAGAAAATGCGCTCAAGACAAGAGCGTCAGTGAAAGCAGCTCTGCAGCTTGTACCCTGCACCCCCATTTAGGAAAACCTTGGAGAAATGGAGACGCATCTTATGTGGTCGAGATCCTCAACAGTGAGGGAATGACGAAGAAAGAGGATAGATAACAGGGAGGCCTGTAAGCGGCAGTTGAGAGAGGATCTAGGATACAACAAAATAACATAAGTAAGTGCTTTAACAACATGGCTTTTTTATGGTTTTAGTAATTTCTTTTATTTTAGTAAACAAAATCCTCTTATTTACTCTCCAATAGATTAGGATCTGGGTGACAAACAAAATCAAATTAATGAAAGAAAAGATAAGATAATCTTCTGTATTCATTGTTTTGTTTTTTTTTGTTGTAGGTAAGTAATAAAGCTTTTTTTAATAGGTACTATATACTTTCACGAATTTGTTTACGAGAATTTAACACACTATACAAAAAAAAAACTTAAAATTGGCGCACATTTTTTAAATGTGTCAAACGTAAAAATTTTCACCTTTTTAAGTCTGATTAAAATAGGGAGCATCGATTTCCAAGGTATGTTTATTGTTTATGTTTTAAAGAATTATTTTACTTCGCATTCACATTCATGCTTGCAACGCCATCTAGTAACGAGACAAGGAATACTCAGTAAGCGCCATCTAGGACGTTGGAAGGACACTAAACTTCAAAATAATTTCTACACAGAATACACTCATGAAACTCAGAATCACTCATTTGCACCCTTCGTGCAAAGGTGATTAACATATTAATTTACTATACTGAAAACATACATATGCTTATAATGCTTATATTGTGATTCAGTTGTCGATTTTTATAAAATAGGTAGTATCGATTTTAAAATGTTTTTGTAGTCATTCTCTAATAAACACCTGGATGATAATAAAGTTATTAAAAATCAATACATATAAAAGAATATATATACATATAAAAGATTCTATGTATACTATTAATTTACTGTCACTTTAAAATATAGCACTAGGTAATAACAATGATTGATTATTTTTCTGAAATAAAATTCTGTGAGTAAAGTTTGGTATAAGTAATTCCTTGGTAGTTACTAAGTAGTTTGGTATAAATAGAAGGAATTGAGTCTGTATTCCTGACTATTTCGTAGCAAACAAACAATAATCTTTAAAAACACAGAACCCTAGAAAAATATTACATACTTACATAAAAATTGTACAAATGGTTTTATAATTTAAAATTAAAAAATAAGTAATAATAATTAATATATTATACTTTAAAAGTTACGAACTTGGTCTAAGTTTTAAAGTATAATTTATTAATGATTCAATGACAGTGCAAAATGATACAAAATATGACACTTGAATTATTTTGTAACTAAAATAAGGTTCTTGGGCCAATTTTTATTTTTGCATTTAAAATATTTATTATTATGAAATAGTAGTAACTGTAAAGTAACAATAGCAGTGTGGTATACCCACAGAAAGCCATTATAATTTATAATCAATTTGACACAAAAGAATTAAACAGTGCTTTTGTTGTTGTTGTGAATTCAATACTTACACTGCTAATTAGTGTTTCAATAAAATTCTCAAATTAGCATTTAGTTTATTCTGCTTTCATACCATATTTATGAGTTAGCAAATGGATAGTTTGAGGTAGACAGACCAACATCAGCTACTGTATAACAGGTTTTTTAAATCAATTAGCAATACTTCACAGACAGTAAGTAAAAACTAATAGCAATACAGACTTTGTGACCAAATGCTTTTAAAATAGGACTAGCATTTTATAACCTAGATACAGAAGCAAGATGCCTTTGAAAGTTGGTTGGATAATCTTACATTGTATCCTTTTTTTAATATAAAAATGGTGTTAGACAACATTATCTTTTATCTTATATACTGAAGCAGAATCTGGCTGATATATTCAACCTGTTAAAGGAGTTTAATGCATTTTTAAAGCTAGATTTTAGAGTTGTGTTCCATGTTATTGTTAATTAAAGATTTTACAACCAGTTGAATTTAAATACATAGTTCTAAGCTTTTTTTAGTTTCATGTGCTATGCTATCAATTTGTGTATGGGTCGCTTTTATCAAAGCATAGTAGGGTCACAGGGTCATGTTAGGATTTCTAATAGAAATCTAGTAGAAACAATATCATATTCCACATTTAACAACATAACTAATATTCTGATATCTAACACCCACCACATTCAGTTTAAAGCTGAAGCCATAAGTCGTGTGTAGTGCTTGCGTAAATACTAAATACCTACTTAACTATACTGTGCCTCATTCTACAATAACACCAATACTTGTCTGAAGTCTATTCATGACTTGAGCTAAACACAATACATGATACAAACAACACACTCCCTGGTAGATTGCAATACGAATAAACTAGTAATTCCTACTGGAACAGTTGTTTATCATGTAAAACAAGGACCTCAGTATCGTAGATACGACATAGGTACTATGATATTGTATGATTTGGCATAGCCAAAGTTTTTAATAACAGAATATTATTATTAAAATTTCTTACCTGAATCTCTCGAGGGCTCCATCATCTGGTTTAATGTATCTATCGTTTACGTTATACCACTTTCATAGAATAGTTCAGTGGCTAACGATGAACCTGTCAGTAACAAGGTCGTTGAACTAAATATACCTATAGGAAGATGAGTTATACACCCCCTTGCTGTACACAAATGTCTTTGAAGATATTATGAGACACACTAGTAATAAAACTTTACTATAATCAAAAGAGGCGATAAAAGTGGTTAATATTTATAAGAATTCACCAATAACCCAATTTCAATTAATTCTCAGTGACATAAAACAACGCGTCACGTCACAGTCGAATTTCGTTCAGAAATTTTGATGAATGATACTGGTGATAGTAAAAGAATAAAATTTCCGAACGAAATTCTGTTTTTTTTGTTCTGGAAAGCTTATAAACTTACAAAAAGAAAACTGCAGCTGTTCACTACACCTAAATTAAAATAAAGTAGGTAACCAGAAAAATATTAATTTTTATGTTATATTAAGGTAATCTGTAGAAAAGTAAATAAATACAAGAATCCTTTCAAAATATTTTGGTTCTATAATTTCAGTACAATTTTCTTACCAGATAACAGTTTTAAATTTTTTTAAAAAAAAAGCTTGTTTTTTGGCTCAAAATAATATTGCAATTTTTTTTTAATGATTGTCTATGATCATAACGGAACGCAACTTTTTTTATTTTTCAATGTCAAGTTAATGTCATCGAATAAGGTCAGTTCTCATTGTCACTATAATATTTACCTGAGATAACCGTTCTATTGGTCAAAAAATTATCTAGATTACGTATAAACCAATCAAATTACCGAAATGCTGTGTGACCTTGTACCTGTAAGTTTAAAATTGGAAAAAGTTTTATATAAATACGTTGCCGACAAAATTACAAGATTACTTTGTTGAGTTTCCCGGCGTAACTGTTTAGTGTAATTTTTGTATTGTAATACATTTTTTAACAGTACGACAACACTCATAAGTGCTTCATAAATACGCAATCGTACGTGATTTAATAAAATAATTAAACTTTGCAAGTGAATAACCTACGTGAACATGGAAAACAAAAATGATTTTCAATATCCCCACACTTTCATATTGTGTGGAGCGTCTGGAGATCTTGCAAGAAAAAAGATTTATCCAACTATATGGTATTTATACAGAGACAACCTTTTACCTCGTCATACCAAGTTTGTTGGTTATGCTCGTACGAAACAAACGTTATCAGAAGTTAAAGAGAAATGCAAAAAATATTTAAAAGTGCGTCCGGGAGACGAAGAAAAATTGAAGGAATTCTGGGAAGCGAACGAGTATTTTGCTGGCTCCTATGACAAAAGAATCGACTATGAAATGCTCAACCAGCTAATTAGCAAGTATGAAAAGGGCCCAATTGCTAACAGAATATTTTACCTAGCAGTGCCACCAACTGTGTTTGAAGATGTTACAGTAAATATACGAAACGCATGTGTATCCATTAAAGGCTTCACAAGAGTTATCATTGAGAAACCCTTTGGTAGAGATGATGCAAGTTCAGACAAGTTGAGCAGTCACCTTGCTGGCCTGTTCAAAGAAGAGCAAATTTACCGAATTGATCACTACCTTGGTAAAGAGATGGTTCAAAACCTCATGACTATCAGATTTGCTAATCAAATATTCAGCCCTTCATGGAATAGGGAAAATATTGCATCTGTACTAATCTCTTTTAAGGAACCATTTGGTACTGAAGGCCGAGGAGGTTATTTTGACGATTTTGGTATTATTCGCGACGTAATGCAAAATCACCTTCTTCAAATTTTGTCACTTGTTGCTATGGAGAAACCTGTTACTTTAAATCCAAATGATATAAGAGATGAAAAAGTAAAGGTTCTGCGCCACATTAAACCTATCGAGCTGAATGATATTCTCGTTGGACAGTACGTAGGTAATCCTGAGGGCAAAGGTGAAGAAACAGTGGGATATCTAGAGGATCCAACTGTGCCGAAGGATTCTGTAACACCAACATATGCACTTGCTGCACTTCGGATTAATAATGCAAGATGGCAGGGTGTGCCTTTTGTTCTTCGTTGTGGAAAAGCTCTAAACGAGAGAAAAGCAGAAGTGAGAATTCAATACAAAGATGCACCTGGTGATATCTTCAATGGACATGCTAAGAGAAATGAACTGGTGATACGTGTTCAGCCTGGTGAGGCTTTATATTTGAAATTAATGAGCAAATCACCTGGAATGAAATTCGACCTGGTGGAAACAGAATTAGACTTGACATATAGTATGCGCTACAGGGAAGCCGATGTCCCTGATGCATATGAGAGACTCATTTTGGATGTGTTTACTGGTACACAAATGCATTTTGTACGTAGTGACGAATTAAAGGAAGCTTGGCGTATTTTCACGCCTGTTCTCAAAGAACTGGAACAGAAACATATTAAACCTGTCCCATATGTGTATGGATCACGAGGCCCTCTGATAGCAGATAGTAAACTTGCTTCGTATGACTTCAAGTACACCGGCTCATATAAATGGCAGAAGCCGACACTATCTTAAATTTAATTGAATCCTATTATCTAGGGCTGATGGTGGTGGTTTGCTTTTATGGTTTTTGATAATAATTGTTTAGCATAATAACATTGCAACAATTACTTCAAGTTATACAGTTTATTAAGTTACATTCCGATTTAATCACAATTAGTTACTATTGTTGTCTAATTATATTTTGCATTCCTTTACTGTAACCTCTTACAGATTTTTATTGTTATCTTTGGAAAGTATTTTTTAAGCCAACATTATTTATTAATTATACTAGTTTTTGCATGATAGTATAATAAATTAAGGGGACCATTTTAACTTTATGACATTGGTTGTGTGTGTGCCTTATCCATTTCGGCAAACTGCCTGATATTGACTTGTGACAAATAAATGTAAGTTATGATAATCACGTGAAACTCATGTATGAGTTACCTCCGATCAAATTATTTTAAGATAGTCAGGGGTCAGGCTATCACTCATGTCAAAAATGGTGATAAAAGAAAATTAATTTGATATACTATTTATAATGCAACAAAAAGAGGTTATTATGATAATTTATTTATTTATGTAAGTATACATATTATGGTAATGACTAGCTGATAATAACTGACAAATTTTAATATTTTTATACTTACCAATACCTGTAATGTTTAACTTTGGTAAGGAGAGTATGACCATATTTCATAAATAAGGTAGCTAAAATATGATTTTTTTTTTATACAAGTCTACATACACCATAACAATAAGTGAAAAAGTTGGGTATTTTACATTTAATAAAAGTTTTTTATAAGAAAGTTTATCATGGGATTTCACATATTCTCAGTTTCATTAGTAAGTTAAAAATATGTTATACATAGTTATATCTTAAAGTGCATGCATTTTAAAAGTGCATTTGAAATGATAGATCAAGTTGATATTTTGCTAGAAGAAACATTTATGACATTTGTTTTCTTTTTTTTATACAATGTGTTGTTGTTTTATCAAGAATATTGCAATTGTAAGAATGTGTTTTCAAACTTTATCTAATACTTATTTAGATTTATTTTGCATTGAATTTAAAGTGTCCACTCATACATTATGTTCAACAATATTGTTAGTAGTATAGTTAGTAAAAGTTAATATTATACTTGGCAAATGTATTGTTATTGATCTGTTTCTATTGGTTTTATTCATAATTATTTATTGAAAAGACTTAATGCAAGTGTAATGCATATTATGCATTACATTAGCAAGACAAGACCTTTTGTAAAGGTGATCCATTAAATTGACTTACATTATGGATCTGTATAATTATACTTGGGAGACTTATTTTCAGCAGTATAAATGTTCTTTCGTTCATAATTTTATGTAAAAGGCTTTTGACTCTTCGAATAAACAGTATGGTGCTGCAAAATCTTATGTTTTTCCTTTGATTACCTACTTAGGACCACTACCTATGTACTTATATATATCTCAAAATAACTGATATCACCTAATGTACCTACTGAATAATATCAATAAAAATAGCTGATCGTCATGATCGTAAATGTCATGCTAAGCTGCATGCTCATTCGGGCTTTAGCACGCTTGTTTTTCATGAGTCATGCCTAATTCCGTGACAAACCTGCGAGTTTGCAAAAAATATGGTTTGTTTGCGTTTGTCACTAAGCGTAATGATTGGTAATGACTATGTTTTACAGAATCACGCCATCTATCATAGAACTGAACAACAATTAAAATAGTCTCTTGTCTGGTAGCTAGGTGGCTCTACAAGACTGTCTTTTTAGGGTTCCGTACCAAAGTGGTAAAACGGAACCCTTATGGTGAGACTCAGTCTGTCTGTCACAGCTGGATATCTCAATATCTACTAATGCTATGAACTTGAAAATTGGAATAGGTAATATGGGCTGGTGCCCGCAACTCCACGTCAATGCGCGTATTTTGCGTACGGGTGGGAAAATCGATCATTTGATCCACCCCAGCTCCTCAAAGAAGGCCAGCAACGCCTTGATGTTACTGAGCGTCTCACGTAGGGTACCTGGGTTACCGAAGTACTTTGCCCTGTACGTGGCGACTACCGGGCAGTTTAGAAGCACATGTGTCGCTGTCTCATCGTCCTCCATGCAGGCCCTGCACAGCGGGCTGTCTGTCACTCCTATGACAAAGAGATGTTTATTGAATGACCCGTGGCCAGTTAAAGCTGCAGTAACTATACGCAGCTTTTGTTTAGTTAGACGGAGAAACTGTTTCGTGAGGTGGCCATCCAATGTGGGAAGTGCTTCATTAGCCTGCCTGCATTCGCCTTGGTCCGTCCATAATTTGTTGTGTTGGTCTCTAGTGCGTTTCCTTACCAGAGTGCGTGTATACCCGAACGGGAGGGGCGCGATGGGCTCAAGTCCCACTGGTACCATGCTCGACCCTCTTCTGGCAAGCTCGTCGTCTGCATCATTACCTTAGCGAACCGCTGTGTCCTTGGATCCATTGAATGGTTATAATTGAGGTTACCCACCTGGTTGAGGCGCTGGTGACACTCGTATATTAGCCTAGAGTCAATTGTATAACTGTTCAGCGCTTGCAGAACAGCCAAGCTGTCTGAGAGTATGCCGATTGAATGTTCGTTTACTTCCCTGGCCATAATAGCTGAAGCGGCTAGAGAGATGCCCAAGCATTCGGCCTGGAACACTGTGTTGTGGACCCCCAACGGTGTGGCTATATGTATGTTGAAGTCCTCCGAGAAGATTCCAGCACCCGTGCCACTAACTGTTTTGGATCCATCCGTGAAGATACGCAGCTCTGCAGGGCGCAGCCCCTCGCATCGGCGATCCTCCTGAAGCTGGATCTTGTATTTTTTATCAAAGATAAATTGTTTAGGAACCCGATCGTTTATGGGTTTTGTAATGGGGAACTCTTTATGGAGTCCCTCAAGCAGCATGGTGTGTGGTGTATTACTCTTACCCCAGAAATTTAGTGTGTTAAGACGTACTGCCGCCATCGTTGCTTCCTGCTGTATGAACAGGTGGAGCGGTGGTATTCCTAGGATGGCTTCAACTGGAGCAGTCGAGATAGTCCTCATGCAGCCAGTAGTCGCCATGCAGGCTAGTCTTTGCATGCGTTGTAGTTTGTTGTAGGCTGTCACTAGCTTGGTGCGGGGCCACCAAACCACAGCTCCGTAGCTGATCATGGGGCGAATCATTGCAGTGTACAGCCAAAGTATAATTTTAGGGGATAGGCCCCACTTCTTACCTATCATTCTCCTGCACTGCCAAAAGGTTATGCAAGCTCTGTTCAGTTTGTTGTCCAGATGACTGCTCCAGTTTTTTGAATAGTTTTAGATGACGTTTGCCCAACTATTTTGCAAATAAGAAAGAAATATAAATATACAGGGTGTGGCGTAAGTAGTGGCCCACCGGTAAGGATTTGATATACCAGACAATTTACTATAACATATTACAATTTTAACCATTTTTACCCAATGGTTCCAAAAATATATTTATTTTGTTTTTTATTTATGAAATTTCTACCTTTTTGTTACAAATTTGGTTGTAGTTTAAACAAAAACCATTATATTTTTATTTCGATTTCTGCTATTTACTGCTGAAATACTAGACCTGTCGTGTAAAATTATGGTTTTTATGTAAATTTAAAGCTTTTGAAGAAAAAGTTAGTTCTTCTCTGTTTTAATCATAATTTTTCACATAATCATGCAAATTCAAGAGGGGTTTTTGTAAAAAAAAATACTACTAAAATGGTTAAAATTGTAATATTTTATAGTAAATTATCTGGTATATCGAATTCCTAACGGTGGACCACTATTTACGCCACACCCTGTATGTATATTTTTTGCAACAGGGACTGAAAGGTAGTCTAAAAAATTCGAAGTGGGGCTACTAGGGCATGTGGGATATCATATGAAAGAGCGCAGTTTACACATTTTCAAACATTTTTTCTTTATTTTTTAGACCGCATAGTTTTCGACTTTTGATGAAAAATGTAAAAAAAATACCGTTCCCCCCTTAACTCCGAAGTTTGCAAAGATATCTATAGGAAATTATTCTATGTGATATGTAAAGATTACAGGATAAATAAAATGAAGTCTGTAAATAGCACACTTTTTCAGAAATCATCAACAAAAGTTACATTAGTTCCACTATCGGTCAGGAGATGGCGCTGACTTAACACTGCAATATTCTACACCGCAGCCGCAGCGTGCAGTGTTAAAATTCTCTGACGAATATTAGGCCTCGCCGATGAAAATTTAAAAACATGATGGTACGGAACCCTCGGTGCGCGAGTCCAATTCGCTCTTGCCCGGTTTTTGTAGTAATGCAACTACGTCAGTTTGGTTTCGAGAAACCATACAAGAAAAATCACTGTAGACTAACTAAGGAGGTAACACTAAGGTAACCCGCGAAATACAAATGTTCTTATGTTTTTTGCAATTTGCTGGTCAGTATTAAGTTGTACGTCGATCAAAATATGATTCGTGGCCGTAACAAATATGTATTTACAGAATCATAATCATTAGAATCAGTAATACAACTTGTTAGGTTAGTATAATCCCAAAATGTCAAGATTTCATGAAATAGTCATTCTGTGGAATTACTTGGAATACTTGGTCTTAGAGAGTTGTGTTGATGACTTTAATGATGTAACTAATATTTTTGTGAAATATAATTTAAAAAGAGTGTCCATGGAGTTTCTTGCCCGTTCTTCTCCATAGGTACCTACGCTTTGGAATGGGCAACTAGCTTCAATTTTCTGACTGACCGACTTCTTGACAATTCATAAGTGCCTGTAAATGGTTTAATTGAAATAAATGCTTTGAGTTTGAGTTTGATTATAATTCCGTAAATACATATTTGTTACGGCCGCAAATCATATATTAATCAACGTACAACTTAATACTGACCAGCAAATTGCAAAAAACCTAAAAAAATTGAATTTCGCGGGCTACCCTGGCGCTTTCGTCTTCCGCCTAGTGGTGCCCTCATCGTGTTTGGTTATTTCTTTTATTTTAGAATGAAAATTGAAAATGCAGAAAATAAGCACGTTAAGTTGTGCACAGTTTTACATTGTTTAGTTTTATTATAATCACTAAAACGGAAAACAGTTATCTTGTTATCCGTTTTAGTGATTATAATAAAACTAATCAATGTAAAACTACCGTTTATAATAATATTAACATATAATCTTGTGGAGCACAACTTACCGTGCTTATTTTCTGCATTTTCATTCTAACTAAAATAAAAGAAATAACCAAACAAACGATGAGGGCGCCACTGCGCAGTCGGCGTTTGGTCGGCTAGTCAATACATATTATAAAGAAATTTTCTATTATTTTTTTTAGTACCAATGTAAAATACTATCAAAAATGTAATATTTTATACGCGTATTTATTGGAACTAATTGCTTTATGAAAGACCAAACCAAAAGTGCGTTGCTTCTTTTGAAATTCAATATTGGCGATATTTTTCTACTATTTTATCTGATTATTTCAATTTGTTAGAGTAACACTGTGGAACTTCCGTTTGTGCTTGACATTTCAAAAGGTAGAAAATAACCACGAGGCGAATTTGGCTTCTGTAGCATAAAACCGAGACAGATAATCAAAATAGTAACAAGTGTGAAAAGGACAGCACTAGAGTTACATAGTTTAATGTTTTTGTTGTGAGTATGTAGTGTGCGCTGTCATGTCAGCTGAGTGATTATTGAGTTGAGCAATGGTGGTGTTTTTACATTTTCGAGAGCTAAAATTATAAACAGCTTAACTAAGTCGTGCAATTTCGCTTAATGTGTTTATTCATTATTTAACGTGATGAATAGGAATACGTGTTAATGGATTTTGTTTGAATGCTTGGCAATGCTCTAAGGAGTATTTGCTAGTTTTCTGGACTGCGTAAGTGTTATAAATCTTTGTTGTTCAAATTTTTTTTCATACGCGAATACTGAACTGGTTTACTTAGATAGATGATCCAGTCTGTCGCTCCATTATTGTGTTTCTATATTGCACCAAACGTTGTAATTATTTTAACACTAAATATTATGTAAAGTTTACAAATGTACCGATTGTGCACATAGTCCGTGCTATGACGTTGTTGTTTATTTTAGGCTTGTCTATTATATTTAAATTACGCGTGGTCTTTTTAGTGTAGAAAAAATTATATTTGTTAAAAAATATTGGTTACACTCATTTCATAATTAACCTGACAGATGATGATTTACTGTTAATAATTTGCGAATTTCTAATGTTTTTGTAATATTTTTTTGTAGGTCTACTATAGTATGTAGGATATCTGTTTTTAATATATTTATATAAATCTGATATTGTTTATGACATTATCACAGCTTACAAACGAATAACAAAAACATTACAAGACAATCCTCTGATGAGATGTTTGAAAAGATGGCAAAGTATATAGGTAATAATAAAATATTGAGTGAGAACTTTTAATTTAACATAGCATCACACCTGTGATCCCTGAAGGGTTAGGTGGAGATGCACCTTTAACACACCCACACTTTTAATTTAAATGCTTCTATTAAAAATTATTTAATCAATATAATGAAGCTGTGCTTGCCAGTACCTATTAAAACTAAAACCAGATCAGAAACCATGACAAGGTTTCAAGGCAATATATATATCTCATTGTTTCAAATAACCAATGTAATCTATTAAACTTATAATAATTGAACTCGCAGATTTTTGGTTCAGTAGATTTAACATATGAGGTATAATGTAGCAGTATTGAGTATATAATAATGAAATGACTCTCCACAAATCTCAGTTTTAGTATAATAATGAATTTTCTATGTAGTATGTTAGAGGGTTTGGTAACGGCACTTAGTCCTTCAGGTGGACCATTGTGCATCGGCCATGGCAGCCGTCAGAGTTACTTCCATCCAGCCTACTTCCCCCCAGAAGTCGATTATATCTCCTGGTTTGTTAAGAAGAACATAATTATGAATAAACATTATGTATTTTTATTAGGTTTTATCAATATCAATATCTAATATATGGTAACTGATTATCTCACGTGATTTATCTATGATCATTGACAAATATAATCCTGAAAGATTACAGACCTACCCAATCTAGGTTCATAAATAAACATTATCAATTCATAATTTTTATTTGTAGTGTCCATGGATACGCAAGGCAGATGCAAGCAATAGTTACGCTAAGGAGTGATATATTTTAGCTGTGAAGGTGCATAATATACTGCCACCATGCTGTATGTTTTTCATGTGGATGCTGGTCAAATGACCACATATGACATGAGCCTCACATTGCAGAAGTAAGTATCCTTACTATATTATTATAAATGAGAAAGTGAGTTTGTTACACTTTCACTCTAAACCAACTGAATGATGAAATTTGGCAATCAGTTAGTTAGACCATAACCTGGGTAAAGACATAGGCAACTTTTGATCTTTTGTAGACCTGGTCACGAAAAACAACTAGTGAATTATAATATTGTTATAAAAAATCACAGGCATGGTCAGCAGTAAAGTCATTAACTCTGTCATCTTTGCATATCATCAAAAAATCACAGAAAATGTGTGCTGGATACACTGTTTTTAAATAAAACTAATATTTTTGCAAAAAAATTATATTTGTAATTTACGTCTGTTACAATTTAATGTTTTAAATCCTACTTCCTACTAAGTATCACACTAATATTATAAAGGCGAAAGTTTGTGTGTGTTTATATGTTTGTTACTTCTTCACGCTCAAACGGTTGGACCCATTTTAATAAAATTTTGTATGGGGGTAGCTGACACCCTGGATTAACCTATAGGCTACTATTTATCCCAATGTTCCCACGGGATCGACACTTATGCGGGTGAAACCGCGGGGCACAGTTAGTAACATTATAAATGTGATAGTTTGTATGTTTGTTACTCAGTCAGGCAAAAATAGTTGAACGGATTTGGATACAATTTGGCACACAGATAGTTTATAACCTGGATTAACACATAGGATACTTTTTCGGTAGTATGTTTTTAAAACTGAAGTGTTAAACGACTTTTGTTGCTGGCTGTACTATGATAGATGTTGTTTATGTTATGTTTATAAAGAACATATATGTTTTCATAACTTTTTCTACAAATTTATTTAAAAATTAATAATACTTGTTGAACAAGCTTCAACAGAAATAATTTAAATTCGTAATCATTCAGGTTTTGCTTTTCTACTCTTTGTGCTTACTTAACAATTTTGCAAGTCATGCACCTATAATTGTCGGGTCGGCGGACTAAATAACATAAGTCACAGTGACGTTCCTAATAACATAAGTCACTTTCTGTGTCCATGAAGTCCGAGAGCTTCAAGTGTTCCTTTTAACATAACTCAACTTATGTTTTTTATAACGCCGCAAGATTAATGCGATTCAAGAGGTTGAAAAAGGACGCCACTTAGATTCAAGCCCGAACAAGCGAATATGACTTATGTGCTTTAGTCCGCCGACCCGACAATTTATCTTACTCATAGCAACATAACTCGTCATTATTTTAAATAAACGAGAACTACTAAGCTATTAGATACATCAGCTGCAGACAATGGTTTACGCTAATCAGCGGTGCAGTGCTGCCGGTGCCGCGGTGTGCAATCTCTCCCGCATGCGGTAAACCGCAAGACAACATGCGTTTTTAAAAATTATGGCTTTGTTTCCGCATTCTGCAAGTAGTACCGTCGTAGATGTGCATCTTTTGTAGTTATTCCTTGCTTCAACAAGAGGAAAATTAATAAAAAAAAATACATACGGATTATAATACATAATATAATCCATATTAATATTATACATTTGAAAGTAACCCTGTCGGTATGTTACCTTTTCACGCATAAATCACTGAACGGATTTCGATAAAATTTGGCGAGAAGATAGATGGCATCCTACGGAAGGACATAGGTTACTTTTTGTCCCAGTAGCACGTCCCCGTGGAATCATTTTCGACATCTATGCGGGCGAAGCCTCGTGCAGAAGCTAGTTGTTTAATAAAACGAAGTTGTCTAATAAAACGATTATTTTTAGCGTGTCTTCACTCAAATTAGCAATAGAGAGGAAAACTAAAGTGTCAGCAAACTCCTTGGTGCTCCTTGTGAGCGGGGGCGAAGTTCTACAGTCTGATCACATGGTGTCCTCGTACAGTGCTGGGACAGACACTAATCCTATATACATGTTCAGCAAACCGTCAGTCAAGGAGAGCCATTTGAAACAGTCCAGTAAGTCTTATAGTTGGGTAATTACTATGCAATTAAAAATTAGTTACTATGTACAGACGCCAGCACATCAAGCTACTACAATCTGTCAAATTTCTTTAATAGATTTTCAACTTTATCGCTAAAGCATAAGGTTCAAAGTTGATTTGGAAAATTTGACAGTTTCGGGTAGGTTGATGTGCTGGCGTCTGTACTATTATACTAAATTACTAAGCTTAGGATTTTATTTCTTAACAAAATGTGTATATAGGTAATCTTCCTATAAATAAACATGATACATTTTGACTTTATACTCAAAATGATCATCAGATTATTTATTTATTTTGTATGTTATCTTCACAACATCCTTTTCTAAGTTATTTACAAACAAACGTACATCGGATGTTATCATAGTATCTGTATTATTCATGGTTTGTGTCATTTTCAGTGTGCGATTTAAGCCCAATAGTGGAGTTGAGCACTGGGGAGTTTTCGAGCGAATTCCGAAGTGCTTTCGATGGTAAATCGGTGGCGGAGTTAAAGGTTGCGGTGGAGAAATGTTGTGCCCTGCAGCCGAATGTATACACTGTGATATCTTGCGCGACGCTCGCGCAGCAGTTCAGTGACCTGGCGCTCGAGGTGTCCAGCAGTTGCGACCAGCTAGTGCACGAACAGCATCTGCAACACCAAGTAAGTGAATATCCTAATGTGTTACATGCCTAATTAGATTTTAATAAAAAAAAATTACTGTTTTCAAACCTCACTAAAGATTTTTCTGTTTGAGGCAGATTATGCAGGTACAGTCAACCACAGATCAGTGGTAACAATTTGACACTGACAGCGCTTTTATGTCGTAGCAGTATTTCCCTAGGGCACCAGCCGATATATTCTGTAATAATCTCACCGTGAAAACTTGTGAGGTGAGCTGTCATTCAACCTGAAGATTTCGTACTATTGAGAGCTTACTTCACCTATGTTTACACAGTGATATTTTTCCAGAATAGCTCTATTACCACTGATGTACGATGGAGTGTTTTTTTTTTTATCGATGAAACATATTTTGTTCTTGAATATACTGTAGCAAAACGCATCTGGTTTACGAAAATCAACAAGAAAGAAATCATCTTTTTATTACTACTATTATTTTTTTTATTTTTACTTTTATTACTACTATACCATTACACGAAATCGACTGATAAAACCGTAGACCTTGAAAATGTATTTAAATGAATCCGAAAAGTGTTACACAACTCTTAACTCTATTAAAGTTGGGGAGCGGTACAATACATATTAAACAAGTTTCTGTAATTAGCACGCGCGGAGTGACTGATGCCACCATGCCAGGGACTTTAACCGTATCATCGTCGTAGCGAATCCAACTAAATGGATATTACGCTAATTATAAATTCTCGTGCTGTTATAATACAGTTCTTATCTGAATATTATTATCTAAAAGGTACTTTTGGCCATCAGATTGAAGTACATATCTACTTTGCATTCATATGTCGAGTTGATAAACCAGTACTTATATGGTATTTATTATGTTTAAACAATTTTTACAAGTCAAATAACGAATTATAATTCTCTATTTAACGTAAAATCGGAAAGTAGTCACGCTATCGAAAAAAGATTCCCTTGGTCCAAACATTAGAACGAAATTAAATTAGATATTTCTAAAAGTAGAAGAGGTTCGAATTTCTTGGAGCACTTAATTGGTAGGTAAATTCTCCAAGAACTCAGATAACTAGTCCATAAATGTGTCAATAGGTACACGTTTGAATGACTTAATTTGCGTTAAATTAATAAAACTAGAGCAATTGGTGCGTGCGACCTCGACCTAATCATTCACTTGATGATTCCGTTTCTAAAACAGGGATGGGCGGCCGTGGTCGCCAACTTGGAAGACATTTTCAACGAATTCTGTGAGAGATCACGAAATTTTAAAGAGTCATTCAAAAAACATCGACTAAAAAAGGAGGAGTATCATGAAAAGTTATCTGGGTGAGTAATTATTCCACAATTTATTATATGTCAAAGATAAAATTAGATATTATGTCATTTAGGGGCTGTTCCAGTGATAGTGTAGGAGCTAGCTACCAGCTGAATTCATCAATCAGGGTTAGATTCCGTATAAAATTATGCCCGATTAGTTAACCTGAACTAAAAACTGGTCAATAATTTGTATTGACTAATCAAAAAAACTGTAAGTAGTTAGTCTGTCTACAGAGAATTCAGAATAGCTGATACAATGTGTAATTCTAATTATGCTGTCTATTTTAAAACTTTCATAAATCATAAACCTGTTTATACAGTCTACATGCTAGCAAAGCAGTACTTACACACAGTTACTGCAATCAAAGTGTATCGCTCGTACGTGTCAAAAACTATTAATGTAACCCGTTCAAGTTAACAGCAAGTTCAATATTGATTTATTTACTAACGCCAAAAGAAATAGGTAAATAAAACAAATTGGCCACCAGTTCAAACAACAATTCCTTTTTACTATTTACCTTGAACGAATAGCGTATTTTCCGGTAAAAAAGTAATGAGTTAGATTGGAAAAATCTCTTGAAGTTGTTCATACGTTGTTACTTGTTGTATAAAAGAATTTGTCTCGTTTGAAGCGAAGAAAAAAATGTAACTACAAACTACACATGAATTCCTCGTGGATATTAAATCGGTATATTATAGCCTAGGTGCGTAATAATTACTCATTGTGTATATTTCATGCCCCAGTGTGTTTAGTTGACCTACCGGCGTTCGTGCAGCGCTGTAATGTTATGAATAAATTGTAGAGTACAGTCGAGCCCGCCATGCCTGTAATAGGACAGTGCAGCACTTCGGTATTGATTCTAGACGCCTTTGTCTAGTCCGGTGCAATCGCACGTAGGTACCCCATACGGATGTACTGCTTTGTTTTTATGAGTTCAACGCACTATTTTCTCTTTAGGATGAACATAATCATAAAACCCAAATATACGAGTCATTTGTTAATGCTATATTTGGGTCTGTAAATGTCAAAGTATTTTCGGGTCACATTCGGACCTCGGCGGACACCGGCATTTCAATTGACCTTGACCGGCGCGCCCCACTTCTGTCTTGCCTATTCTTGCAAATATTTCTGTCTAGACCAAAGTTTGAAGATAAGCACGATCTTTGTTATCAACGCGTGATAAGTAAAGTAGAAACTACAATGATTCTGAATATGCTTTTGCTAATCTCTACACATGTATCTGATGTATTTAAATATTTCGTAATGCAAACGAGTTTCGCATTTGAAAAGGAAAGATGTTTAGTCTGTGAAACAAAGGGAACAAACAGATAGCATCCTTGTAATACATAATTACCTAGGTACAGGTAGTCTGTAATGTTCTATAAAGGGGTTTTTCCGTGTGTGTCTCAGAAGTCCAAATATACACCGAATACCACCAGTCGAAGGTCTATCAATAAATAAGTGCTTGAATATTTTCTGTTCTAGGCTCAATGAAGTTTTAGAATCTCTAGGCAAGATCCCAATACTGTCCGCGCTCCAATTAAATGCCGAGGCTCATCGATTCTCGGCCTTTGATGTATTCGAAGACACAGATTTTGAGGGTCCTCCCTACAGGATCACTCATCCTTTGGACAACAGTTCAGAAACCAAGGCTTGTCAAGATTTTGGCGTCGAGGCGTTCAAACTGTCCGACGAAGATGGTAAGTGGTTGAAACAATACACGTCTGTTGAATTTACCGAGTTATTATCACACTATTTGTGTAATGAGTTCATGTTTCAAATTTTAAAGGGCTTGTGGAAAAGAAAATCTGTTCCGTCCATATTTTAACAAAAGTCGTGTTACAAAGTTATTCATCGTTTCTGCTTCATTCATTCTGTCCAATCGCGTCTTTCCTGTAGGTGATAACAAGGAACCGATTGAAAAGTTAATAATGTTAGTAGGCTAGTGGATGAATTAATTTATCTTCCAATGTCAATGAGTCGCTGTACGACGAACTAGCTATATTTAGCTAATGACTTTTTAACGCAAACAGGTTTGAGCGGAAACGATTATGGGCAGCGGTGACGTCACCTTTGTGATTTTAAGGGTCTTTTTTACTATCATTCATAAAGAGATTATTGTGCCTGTGTTTATAGCCTTATAGGTAGGGCACTGACTGATAACATATTCCAATTATAACACATCTGAGGCAGTGCTTTAGCTTATCTTTGTTGTGAGTCGTATAATTGATTGCTCCGCGTGTAGATCCACGACTGTGACACTGCCTAAAACTGTGATATTCGATGTTATAAATATAATTAATCCATATGCAAAATATGTGTCAGGCCATATGAAATTCAAGGGTCATTGTACAAGAACAATAAAAAAATGTTGTTCATTTTCTGTGGCGATAATTTCACCTACTTTAATAAGTACAATGTACAGACCGTATAGACCGTACTTACAATTCTTTATAGCAGAATGTTGGTAAAACACGAGCACAATACCTACATTATAACATTTCCTCACGAAAAAGAATTACGTAGGAGGTCCTAATCTCCCAGTAGAGTTAGCCCACGTTCGCACGGACGTAATATTATCGCGGCGGGATTTTATCGCGCCCTGGATTTTCAACTCTCGCATTGAGAATCCAACAGAGCGCATCTCAGCGCGTCAAAAAAACACTGTTGAATTTTCAACTCCTGGCGCGAAAATCGCCGCGGGTAAAACGCGCCTTTTCGTAGGCGGTCCTAATTTCCCAGTAGAATTACTCAGAAATGTCAGAAAATATTAGCATTTGATACATTGTTTTGTTTACATTGTGTTGTGTCAGTTATCGTTTTAATTATCTGTAGGTATATATTTACCCTCAATCTAACTACAATAAATAATCGTTATTTAGTGTTCATAATAACATGCGGCAAGCACGTGCACCGCGTTGAGTTTTTCTTGATTCTGTTTTGTCGAAAAAGCAAGAAATCTTTGATAAAATAGTGAGTAGTTATTATGAATCTTGATCTTTAAGGAAAGAGAGATAAAATCTTTAGTAGAAAAAAAAAATGTTTTAATAGATGCTTTATAGCAGGGCGGCGCATTGGTGATTGAGGATGGAGGTTTATTATTCATAATTCATCCATAGGTTTCTGATCAAAGACTTGATAACCCTCAAGTCATTTGATCAGAAACCCACGTTTACCACGTTTTCGATGGTTGACACAAATAACATCCATTCAAATATATATAGATACAAGAGATTTTATCCTATGAAAATGGGACAGGCTTTTAAAAGGATTTGCGTGGGTTAGTTAGTTTATTGGCATAATCATATGCCAGTATTTATTTTCCGAGTTTTACTTGGACGTTACTGACATCTGTGAAGGAAAAACATCGTGAGGAAACCTGGACTATATAAGTCTTTAATCGCCAACCCGTCTTGAACAAGCGCGGTGATCAATGCTCGTGTCATCTTTGTATGAGAAGAGGTATTTGTCTATGTACGAAATCCGTAGTTTTAGCCGAAGTTACGGACGTTTCCTACTCCTTATCACTTACGGACATAAGATCAGTTCGAGGCCCGAACTAAGTATGAATTCTACTAATTTTAACAACGTTCACAGTCTGATCTCAGTCTCAATCTGTCAAAAAATACTTCAAATTTCCCTACATTTTGACAAGTTTTTGACATTTCTTTGTCGCTGAGATGAGACTGCGACTAGATTTTGAACGTTTTAAATTACGAGAATTGGCCTTCTGATGTGTTGTTGCCCGTCCGAAAAAGTTAATTATTCGGGAGTAGGGTTCATTCCAAAGCATCGGAACTATTTTCGGACAGGCCGGTATCTTCGTTGATCGACAAGATAGTAGGTAGTATATATATATGATGTATAATTTGCTAGAATATTCATTACAGCTTCATATACTTAAATCTTTACAGTGTTCGACCAAAAACTATCATCAGGCAACGAGGGAGCTTCGTCTTCGGAGCCTTTGCCTCTTATTGAGGAGTCTGATGAAGGAGTCACGTTCAAGGCACAGTCATATGAAAGCAAAGAGGAGCCTTCCCTGCTGCATTGGATCCTCGCACAGGGAAACAAAGCCTCCTTGCAGGATATATTGGACTATTGCCAGAAGGGATTAGCTTTAGTAAGTATACTCTGAAATGAGGTTGACGAAGATAATTGATAGATGATGACGTTTGCAGTGTTTCACATGGCATATTAAGATTCTACTTTGCGAATATGTTGCTGTGAGAGACGTACAGTGAAATATAGCACTTATTGCAATCGTTATAGCATTCAAAATAGAATGAAGTTGTAAAGAGAATTGGCGTAATACGGTCCAACGGTTTTCAGGTCAAGCTCGTTGGAATTTTACAAACGCATTTTCCATTCATTATGTAAATATGAGTAATACCTACGTATTAAATTTTTATCAAAGTATGTTTTCGGGTTACACTTTTTCATGTGTTCATTCTCATAAAGCCATTAAAATTGAAAAAGCTACTCAGTAGTAGGTATGGATCCGATGAATATTATGAAATAATTGTACCTGTACTGTGTATAATACCGCATCTCAAACATAAACATTTAAAGAAACATCAATAAACATTATTATTTCTTTACCGATATTTTTGTCAAGTATGAATACACCATTTTAACACATTATAACAATATCTATAAAAAAGAGTAATATAAAAAATTAATGAAAGGAAAAAGGGGGAAAGGGGAGGGGTTGCCCAGTAGTGGGACACAAGGCTAACGAAAAAAAAAAAACAAACTTAACTGTTTAAGGTAGTACATTGCTCCGAAAATACATTACACCAATTTCTACTACAATTTCATAAATCTACAGCTAGACGCTGATCCCCTGAAGGAGCGTGAAGCAGAACTGTACCATATTCTGGAGTACGCCAATCTGCATGGCCTGAAACATATCAAGGGTATTGAAGAAAGGCTGTATGGTCTTGACCAGCTCTTGAATGACGTGAAGAAGTTGGAGCGAGACCAACGCGATCAGGCTGCATCGCTTATACAGGTGAGGTGAACTGTAAAAGATTCTGGAAACATTTTTTTTAATATAATTGAATTAGTTTTATTTTAGTTTTATCACAACACTATCAAGTTTTCGATTAAATCTTTCAGTTTTTGGTTTTACTTATGTACTTGTTTCGACTATAATTGCCCTACAAGTTTCGAACTCGAGATCTCTCGCGATTTCGTAAATTTTCCCGAACAAATACATGACTGATAATAATTCTCTTTGGTAAAGTCCCTCTCCAATGACTTTAAACATATCATCATAATGAATCAATAATAATCGATATTGACAACTGCAAAACTGGGCCAATAAAATGAAAATAAATCCCAAATCTACAACATTATAGATATCATACCATATTTTGCCATAATTTTTAAGTTCTAGCCTTTAGTTCTGTTATTATGTGTCATCACTTATTTCTGAGATTGCTGATAAAACTATAATTGGCGACTATGTAAGGCAGAGACTATTGTGATCTATAGGTACTTAATATAAATTATACATAGAACTGCTGGTGTACGTTAATAAATAAATAAATACCAATACTCTTAACAGCCTTATTACAAAACAAGGATTATCTTTAGAACCATCGAACCATTTTTATAGTAATAGACGTATAGTACTAATTTCAAAAACTAACTTCAAACACGAGATGAGTAAGTTGTCAATTTTGTATTAAGAACTTTACCATGCTATGAATAAAGTTTATAATACATTAGCAAGCTCTAAGGTTTGGGCTTCGACTCGTTTTGTAATAAGATGGATTGACTTTGCTTATCCTTATTCATTTCCGAGGATACCTACACACACACACCTAGGAGTGGCTGCAGCTAGCTAGAGTGCGTGGACGTCACTCTTATGACACTGTTATAAGGCTCAAATTTCGCTTAAGGCTTAAATGTCACGATGACTTGTGATTACCACTTTCAAGTCATCGAAACAAGGTTGTAATTTGAATGACTCTCGCATCAGTTGCTCAGCCCCGTTTACTCTTCCATTTCTATATTTCCTATCTAATGAAACAAAATAACTGTGTTCTTCAGTGCCGCGAGCGTCTAAACACAGCATGCGACCCTTCCGTCCTGCCAACACTAGTCCAGTCCCACTGGTGCCAGCTGAAGAAGTTACTGAAGGGACATCAGACGCTCATCGATATTAGACGGCGCATCGCCAAGTCGAAGGATGAACTCTCACATATATTGAAGGCGAGATTAGAGTAAGTAGACTTTTGTTATATAATGCACTTTTTTGCAATAATGCTTTCACGGAGTTGATGGGGTTGCCGCGCTACTGCAGTGCTTCCGGCATGTTCACAGAGGCGAGAATAGATGGCTTTCACGCTATCATGCGCCTCCATTATGCGCAGGGTGCACGCAAGTCCCAACAACATTCTGAAAACTATAGCTGATAGGTGGGACAGCCCCCATACTAGGACATTGTATACGCCTACATGCTGCCACCGTGGCGTCTTAATGAATAGTTTGTGTTGTTTTCTGGTAGATGTAAGTACTAACACTAATTTCTAAGTCGTGTGTATACTAACCAAATGACTACACTTATGGGTCCGAAATAAAAGATTTTAATTTAATTATATTCAAAGGAAAGAGACATTCTATTATTTTAATTACAAATATTAAAGCTAACAACTATTCTAGCTATTCTTAAGGGCATCGAGGTGTGTTGCATTTGTCTGCTGATTTGGCAACGCAGCCCTTTCCTTTCTCCTATCAGCGACCAGAATATAAGCAAGCTTTCTGAAGCACTTAAGGGACAGGGAAGACAGACTTTTAAAGTTGAGTTTATTCCGCAGTCTCTAAAAATGTGTGAAATAATTTTTACAGATATCTCTCAGTCGGTTAACCAGCGATATTTCTGTTAACCGGCGCCAACACAGTCGTTTAATTTTAAGAGATCAATACCTAGATCTTTAAAAACCTTCTGTATTTTATTTACGCAAATAAATGATTTTGAGTTTTGATTTGAAGCAGTGTTTCCAGTATCCACAAAAATTCTACTATCACCAACATGTGTTGTCTTCACAAACACAAGTTAACCAGTTTTTTACAATTTGCAGGGCGGTCCTGATGATCGAGAACTCGATGTCAGTGCAGGATGCGCACGCGATGCTGTCGTTCCAGTGCTTCAACCGACTGTCGCGGTACTTCGGCATCGTGGCACAGCTACATCGAGCTCCGCAAGTTTTTGTCAGGGCTGTGCACGAGGTGTCCAGGAGACGGACCTTTTCGCAGGCACATCTTAAGGTAAACATAACATCAGAAGGCCAATTCTTGTAATTTAAAACGTTCAAAATCTAGTTGTAGTCACATCTCGGCGACAAGCAAATGTCAAAAACTTGTCAAAATGTAGGGAAGTTAGAGGTATTTTTGACAGAACAACAACAGATGTTCTTAAATTACGAGAATTGCCCCTCAGTACTTCAATCGACTGTCGTCGTACTGCGTTTTTTTTAATCTGGACTAAAAAGCCATTTCTTGTTGACGTATGTCTTGCTATTAACTATGTATTCTAAAAACTATAATTCATCCTAATAAAACTTATTGTTTAAATTCCAGTGGGCCACAGACCTGGCTGAAAAACTGCTCAAAATACACGACGAAGAAATTAGCAGGCGGCAAGAATTCAACACAGCGTTCGAAGGTCACTTCCTACGAAGTCTCTTCCCCGGCATGACGGAGCTACCGCCAACGTTTGCCACACAAGGCCCGCCAACGTTTGATGCCAACCTGCCCAAACTCACGGAGGCAGATGTGTCGTACATAACCAACGCGTTCCCGGACCTTAGTGAAGATATACCTAGTTACGACATGGATACTACTGTGCAGTTTTTCCAACAGAGGTACGATAAATTTAGTAAAAAATGTGTAAACTTGTATTCCTTATCGCAGATAATTTACATTCCATCGCCACTTACTCAACTGTATACTTTAGCGTTTTGCATTATAAGTTGATTTTTGAGTGACTATTTGTAATAAAAAGGGCAGGCGAATGATTATGATGAATGATGATTTGTAATAAAAACTTATTTACAACGAAAACTTTCGAACAAAAAAAAAATTTGACGTATGAGGGAGTTATGCCCGAACATACATGAAATATATATATATAAACATCCGAATTGAGATGATCGTCCTTTTTGAAGACAGTTAAAAAAAAAAGACAATTTTTTTTGGTTGCAATGGAATTTGAACTTTGTGCGGTATGAAATAAAGTTCAACTGTTCCCAAAACTTGATAATCGTCCGAGATTTTGAATTCAAATATAGTGTGTTGTTGGGCAATTTTAAAATACAATTCTTTTGAATGAATTTCAGAATACGGGCTTCGGAACATGAAAGTAAAGATATGGATATTCAAGTGGATATGGATAAGTGAGTATTTTGTGGTTCTTTGATCTTGAATCATCTTTTCAAAATAAGTGTTATAAACTTCTTGGTTTTCTCGTTCAACAGAGATTTCGACTCAGTAACGGAAGCCAGCGACTTCGAAAAGCTGGGCGGTCAGAGTGCGACACAAAAACAGAAAATCGACATCTCGACTTTGTGCATTCCCGAAACGATGGCCGTGTCGACGGTAACCGAGGTGCGAAAACTACCGGTTATATTGGAAACCGCGGAGAGCCCGAAATCAAACGAGTTCGAAAACTCGGATTATTACATCGAGGAGTCGCTACCGTCGAGCTTGGAATGGGGCCGGGACGAACGACAGGTGTACATCTACCCCGCGACACACAACACGCCACTCTCGTAAGAACTCCGCGGTACACGACCAGTTGAACAAATAAATTATTATACAGCCTCCTTTGCAACCCATTTTAGTTTTTAATAATGTTGTAAGTGAACTGAGTAGTTAAGGCTTTTGTCTTAAACTTTAAGACACGTTAACACCACAAGTCGCTAAAACCATTTAACCCTAAACGAATTTAAAACATCCGTCTATTACTGTCAATCGATTGCAGTTGACAGAGACAAAATGATGATTTAAATATGTTTAACGCCGAATATATAATTTTTTTTTGTAGTAATTTGTGGTGCAAGCCGGCTTAGAAATTATTATGCACACAAGACAAATTAATATAGGCTGTGGTAGTGAAAAGGTTAACATTTTTGCCTGTGTACCTAACTGTTCGACTGTACCCCGCTCTCGGAGCTCTTACCTGAGTGGTTGCCGTTTTGTTATTATTTTATTTGCTCCTGTCTTCACCGGCCCCGTATGAGCTGTTTAATATTATTTTTCATTTGCGTATTTTTTCATTTTGTTTTTCTTCATATTTGTGTGTAGGATTGTGACGTCCAGTAGCTTCCGTAGAAACTTTTATCTACACAATATTCTGACGGGACTTTTTAATTTTCAGGACAACATGGACACGCACAGAATAAATATGGAGAAACTGCAAGAGTTTTTAACAAAAGTTTATGCGGTTTGTAAAGTGAATATTGTATTTATAGTAGAGGAGTTGACAAAGATGAAAGATGAGGTTAATGAGCAGAAGAAGTTCATGACGAGTAAGTATATAGAGATATTAGAAGCTTGGGAGAAGAGCAATGCTGAATGTGCAATAAGATTCCGTGAGGAAACACAGAGACTCACAGTAGACCACGAACTAGAACTAAGTGATATGAAAGCAGCTCTCAACGAAAAAGACGAAGTTATAGCTACCCTCAAAACAGACACAGATAACATCAAAAACTTACACCAGAAAGAGATTGAAAGATTAGAAAAAGAACATCAGGAGACGAAAGATTTACTGGAGAAGACAAGAGAAGAAATACAGGGATTTGAGAAGAAGTTTGAAGATATTGAAGCGCAGAAACAGAAGGAGATCAAAGACTTGCAAGAGAAGATGCATCTGGAATATAAGGCTGAGATTGAGTCTTTACGATCGAGGTAAGATTTGTTTTTGTGTTTGTCAACTAGTCATCTATTTGTATTATTTTGTTTGTCTAAAATCACTCAAATAATACATCATGTCTGTACCCCAAAGGGCTAGGCAGAAGTGTAGGTATTTTTTATTACCATTATGTCTTGCTGGTTATGTATCGGCGAGCCTATTGCATTTAATCGGGTGCATACCCAAAAACTTGCCAGGAAGAACTTAATAATACTTACCACTCGAGAAACCCAACCCATGACCCCAAGTTAAGCCATCCCACTATAAACCACTAGGCCCAAAGAGGCAGTCAATCCATATTCCGTGTAAAAAAACTTCTTTTTTCCCAGGTTCCGCCTAGTAGCTCTAACAAACATGGACCGATCACCTTCGGAATCGAGTCTCGAGAAAATCGAGCGTACTGACGTCATCGAGATATCGAGTCACAACGCGATCGTTATGCAGACTAAAGAGAACGCTGAGGTTGAGAAAGAAGAGGCTATCAGAGAAGCGGTAGCTAAAGCCGAGGTGGAATGGAAGACCAAGATGGAAACCGAAATCGCGGCCATTAATACGAAATATGACACGGAGAAACAGGTATGTGTTTACCATAAAGCATGCCGCTTATATTATCTATGGAGTGTTGTAATAAACAGTGATGCCAGTGGAAATTTTTCGAAATGGGTTCCTGGCAAGGAATGATTTATGGCCAACAACAGTGTGCAAGGCATTAGAAAACGGGCATAAAACAATACATTCCAGGGGTTTTAATAGGCCACAAAATAACTCCCATGGTTATGAGTGATAGAGATGAGACGACTCTTTGCATTTGCAAAGAGTCGTCTTTTTCCTTTCCTACCTCGAACTTTTTCAATAACTGGATGTGCCATTTTTATAACCGATGACTGTGCATTGCATTGCTTTCTTTTTAAGTAGTATGTAGTTATATTCATATATTGTGCTTTCGACAAATCCAAAAGAAACGAGATCACTGTAATAGCGTTTCCTTTCCGCACTCTTCACCTAGATTAGCCACTTTTTATATATTTCTCACACATTTCGCTTATAGCTTTCATCGTCGATGTCAACAAATGACGTGACACGTCGGCTTTTATCGGAGAAAGAGAGACAGATAGATGCGCTGCGGGAGCGAGAGGCAGCATTAGTGAGAGAGTGCGGCAAGTACCGCGACACTATACAGCAGCTAACCGATCCTGAGACCAACGACCTTGATGCGCTGCTTAAGACACAGGTATGTTCGCTTTAGGCTGAAAGCAAAGGATTTTTATTACTTTATTTTTTAGACTTTTATAGTGCAAATGTTTATGAAAATGGACGATGATGTTAAAAGTTTCATTCTCCAGGGCGTACTCTGAACTCTTCTACGGCTAGTTTGCACTTTAAGCGTCCGCATACGGGCCACCGGCCACAGCCACAAACGCCGCCACGAGAAGCTAGAACGACGATTGAACGACGATTTGTAGCGTGTGGCGGCCACCGGCTTCAACCGTGTGCGGCGAGTCCATATAAAATGTATGAAAACTACAGGAAATATGCCGGTGGCGTCATTTTGTGGTTGTGACCGGTGGCCCGTGTGCGGGGACCCTAGGCTTTGATTATAAGGTTTATTACGCGTTGGCTCTTAAAAAATCAGTGCTCGTTTTTGTTCTACGCCGAACCACAGTAGTTATATCTTGCTTTTACATATGCCGCCGATAAATGACTTGCAAGTAGCTACTTTCGGCAGTATTGATTTTTATATTCTTATATTTTGCTTTTGATGATATATGAAAAGTAAAACGATTCGATTCCCATTTATCGGTCATTGTTTGTTAATGAGGGTTTTCGTGAAAATTTACGACACCAGTTGGCACCACTGTGACAAGAGGTCTTCCAATATAAAATATATGATGACGTTCATCATTCGATTCATTCATTCGTTCATCATTCAGTCATGACTAAAGAAAATATAGGCTCTTTGACAGATGTCTGGACCTGACGTGCCAGTGCTGCCACCTGGCGAACGTCATTTCAGAAAACCCTCATTGTAAAAAAAAACCATTCATTATCATGGGATACATAAACTTTATCATTGTATTATTCTAGTTGGCTTCCCTCGAAAACGAGAACGCAGTTTTGAAGCAGCAAGTTAAAGATTTGAAGAAAGACTTGGAAAAGAAAACAGAAGAAGAGAAAAGTAGAGAAGACGATAGCGATGGCAGGTAAGCAGTACAACATGGACAGTCATTTATTTGTAACTAGAAAGTTTATAGCTTAAGACCTTAAGAAATATTTATTTTAAAGTTATAATCATCTTTCTATCGAAAGCTAGAAAAGGCTATATTAAATTAAAAAAAGTCCTTTTAAACTTGTTGTAATTTTAGCATATTTTGCACGTCGTCGTTGCTTTGCTGTTGTCCGCCCGGATGTGCCGAACCATACCGACAAACAAATGTGAATACGGCACGAAGCCCTTGCGAGCTTTTTCAGGGCCGCGGTTCGTGCTGTTTGGTGTTTTTTACCAATAAGCAAATATTTTCACCACGCTCTTTGTGAGGGCTCGAAGACTAACGCACCAAAACTTCAATATTATAATCTCCCACTATGCTTTCAGATCGTCCCCCAAGAAGGAGGACAGTAAGAAATGTCGCGGTCGTTGTCACACGCCGTTCGGTCTGTCGGCCGGTACTCTGTCGCTGTCGTCGTGTCTGCCCGGGCATACCGTGCTCGTCATGTGGGACCCGGCGCATCTCAACTATACTGTGCTTCAGGTAAGTTTAATAGCGTATGACATCAACTGTACAATATTTGAACCTTTAGCCCATGTTCGCACGGACGCAAAAAATATCGCGGCGGGATTTTATCGCGCCCTGGATTTTCAACTCTCGGAGATTTTTTTTCGCGCACTTGATCTTCAACGCAGTGCTTAGCGCCGAGCATTGAAAATCCAACAGAGCACATCCCAGTGCGTCAAAAAACATTGTTGGATTTTCAACTGTCGGCGCCAAGCAGTGAAACTCGAGTGCGCAAAAAAAAATCGCCGCGGGAAAAACGCGCCCGTTCTACCTGGGCTTACGAAATTACGGCCCTGTCAAAGTCAAAATCAAGCCACTTCAAAAAAAACCCTACAACTTCAAACAATTTTATAACTTTTTAAATAGTGCTAGTCACTCTGAGATGAACTTAATTACTACTAAAATAAAGTTGATATTTATTTAACTTGAAACATCAATTGGAAACATACATTTGAATAGACCATACGTGGACTCGACAGTTACAATATAGCATACATAGTGAAATAATTTCTGATAAGACGGTTTGCTTTGCGCAGTTACCGAGTAAATAGCTCCGGTAAGGATCGAGGGTTTGTTTCACGGATAAAATGTATGTCCTAAAGTAAACTCAAAATGCAGCAAAAGGGAGGCAGATTTTTGCCGATACTGTTTTTTGCACCTACAATTTAAAAAAAAAATTAGAACTATCGTTTGACGCATGAACGAGGCAGATCCGACGAAAAACAAGCGCACTATAACAAAATTTGGATCTGCCACTCCATTCCGTTTGGTAAAAAAAAAATCGTAACCGTAAAAAATCGTAGTAATTCAAAAAAATTACCTTAAAAACTTTAGCGCAATATGAAAATATGTTTATATTATATTGTACCATATAACTCTTGGACATTAGTGTAACCAATAATTTATTAAAAAAAAATCTTTTTTCTTAATACCTGACATTTCTTAAACTTGGACTTGCCTCCCTTTTGCTGCAAGGTCCTCAATTCTGACTGTGGGGTATTATTTTTTTTTTAACGAAAGCTTATTCTTTCGTCCTCTAGAATAATTAGCCTATAATATTTCCCAATGTTAGGACACGGCCTCCTCTTTGTGAGAGGTGGTCCGTAATCCAACACGCGTGCAAAGTGCGAGTTGGTAGTTGTCACGTCTTCAAATTATTGGTTCTAGTACACGCCTCACGATGTTTTCCTTCACCGTTTTGAGAGCAGTGGTGATGGAATAATTTACACAAAGTAAAAAAAAATTGGACACAGTACGTGAAACAAAAAATACAAAATTAACAAAATAAAAATAATGTTTCAAACAATAATAGTGTGTGCCTCACGGCTGCCCCAAAAAGGTACATTTCAGCATTAATGCCAGACAGATGCTGCGCCATTCTGGGTTCGAACCTGCGACCGACAACTCGTAAGTCGCGGCGTCGCGTTGCCAGTGGGCCATCAGCGTCTGTTTAAACTGGAATTAGAGGGTTCTTTCTTTTTACTGGATACCATTACAAATCTTTATGTTGTCATTTTTGGAGATGTAATAATAAAACAAATAAATCTGTTTCCAGGAAGCATCAATAATGTATTTCGTGCACTCTGACTGCCTGCCGGCGCTCGAACTGAGCATACAAGCTAAGAACGAAAGTGAGAGACGACTTTACGCAGTCGCTACAGTCGAGTCTAAGGAGTACTGTTATGCTAAAAAGGTAGGTTAATTTGAACCTAAAAATATTAAAACAATAATTATTATTTTCGAAAGTTCATACTTTTGCAAATAACTGCAATGGAATTTAATATTAGACAGGCATCATTATATTTTCAATTTGAATTGTCTTCCAATAATGTGTACTATTGGGGTTGTAGGCTCCGGTATTTTGTTATACAAAAGTTTGTCTCGAACCAGTTTACATTTGTATGTAACTATCCTTACTAAGGACGATATTGTAAGACCTTCAATCCGCACATAACAATCAAGTTCCTCACTAAAATGTTGCACAGAGCGGCAACCGCTACGGCATGCCGCGCGGCTCGCGCTTCTACCGCGTGCGCGTGCGCCCGCCCCGCGCGCCGCCCGCGCCGCACCCGCCCTGCTGCGAACATAAACACAGGACCGGTGAGTATACAAGCTACCGCTCACTTAATACATGACATAGATACCCGCAGAGTATTATCTTTAAAAAACTGGCCAAGTGCGAGTCGGACTCGTACACGAAGAGTTCCGTACCACAAAGCAAAAACGCCGAAAAAAACACCTTTGTTGTATGGGAGCCCCCTTAAATATTTATTTTATTCTATTTTTAGTATTTATTGTTATAGCGGCAACAGAAATACATTATCTGTGAAAATTTCAACTGTCTAGCTATCACGGTTCATGAGATACAGCCTGGTGACAGACAGACAGAGAGACGGACAGTGGAGTCTTAGTAATAGGGTCTCCCTTTGGGTACGGAACCCTAAAAAGTATAAAAAATAAACTGTAATGTTTTTATTTCTAAAATTACTGAAACTTCGCGGTCATGGTGATAATAATATATGTTTTTCACCAATCGCCTTATACACTGTGTGATGCCGTTCATTTGTATTTGTATTCTCTTTGAAGGTTTTCTTTAGGGTTTAGATTTTTGACTCATGACGTGGATCACAGTCCGCGTATATAGGTAGGATTTTAATTTTATTTATAGTAAACATGTGAGTATTTTGTACAATAAGCACAGAAATTACAGTTTATTTTATTAAACCTCTGATCTCAGCTGCTATGACACCATAAAAGATTTTGATTAAAAGTAAAAAAAAAATATGTACATAAACTGTCTAACTAATATTGAAAGTAAAACACACAATTTTACCTTTTTGTTATGCCTGCAATCCCTCGTATAAACGTGGATCCACGCGAGACACAATGGCTTTTTAATTGTTTCTGTAATTACGGCATTCAACCGGTTAATGGTAACTGATTTGATTACAATTTCATAGCGAGGACTCTTGAAAACCGGAAAAAAATAGAGGGTAATTTTATCTCTGAACGTTACACTGGTGTGGCGTGCACACGCACAGCTAACTTTTATAAAAAAGCTTTAAATCTAGCACATTGTATTGGATAATTCTCTGAAACGAGGTATTTAATACAATACTTTTATGGTGTCTCACTGGTTTTAAGCTAGCACCATCAATGTGTAGTTTTTGCTTCTGCCCCAGTGCTTAACCACGCTCTTTAGTTTATTCCAAGTTAGTTTAAATAATTAGTAGTGACCAATAGAAATACTTACCTATTAAAAGCACTGTGCTTTTGATACACCCTTTCATGTGCCTCGTTACAGCCCCATTCAAACTTTATAACAGCTCTGAAGTGAGCTACTTGTTGCGCAGTACCTCGCCCCCCTCACCTCCGCTGACAGGTAAATTTGTTACTGCTCAGCGACTTGCCTCATGTTCGGAGCCGCCATACAGTTTGAATCGGGCTGTACCATGGATTCAGTTCATGGTTCTAAAGCCCTTTTTCAAAAAAATCTGCTGTTTCATACATTTGACCGCAAAGGTGAGTATTGCACTTTTCTATGAAACAGCAGATTTGATTTTTTTTGATAGCCCATGTTAAATTTCTGCGCTAGGGGGCCTAGAATCATGTGTTGAATTCATGGTTACAGCTTGCGCGTCGATGTCACTGCCACCCTGTAAAGCACAATATTTTATACAGCAATATCTTATCTCTGTCGGAACGATACGAACAAGATAAACAGAAATAATCTTAGCGTGACGTTGTGCATTGTTAAAACACGTGCACACAAAACTGGCACTAAAAGCGTGACACCTGTTTTTTTCTATGAACCTATTCCATTTAGTCTAGATCTATATATTTATTTGAATGCGTTGTTTGTCCTTGTGGTCATATCTGTGGCTGTACTATGACGTCATTGTTTCGCTGCGAGAGAGATGGAGCTATACAGTTCAAATAGCACCATCCCTCTTTCGCATCGGCACAGTGATGACTTTAACACTTCATAGTACGGTTGTTGTTGTCTAACCTCGCACGCGCGTTGCGTTGCAGATGCAATCAAGGGCGGTGTGCTGCCGGTGTTCGGTGACGCCCGCCCGCTCAAGAAATGGTTGACCTACATGCATGCCCCAGGTCTTTGCTTATTTCTCTTCATCTCTCACGTTTTCATTAGCTTGCTGAGCCTCACGTTATGCTTATTTGTTTTGCTTCACCGCCACCTGGATTCATATAATTTAGTTTTAAGATGGTGGAGATCAACCGCGGCTAAATGGCAGGTTGAGTATTTAAAAGGTCGCTGCAGTTATATGATAAATCGAAAGTAAATGCTCTCGTGTTCAATTCCAAGTTTTCAAGAAAATAATACACATAATTAATTAAATAAATTATATTTTTCTTTATTATACATATTAATTCTCTCCTGCGGTGACCCGAATGCTACTATAATTGAATAATCTCTTAGCAAAACACATCCTGTATTACAGTATATTGTATATCTCTGTATTTAACAAACACCAAATTAGCAAACAGTAATTAAATGACTTAATTACCTATGTAACCCGGTACCGGCAGTCACTGTAAAAAAACGGCTTTAAAATCAACGTGTATCTTTCTAAACAGACCCACAGAAGTCAGTAGACACAAGTCAGTCAACGAGTTCAGCGACGGAAGAAAGCGCTCGAGCGGCTGAAGTCGCCACGGCAACGCTGATCAACCTGGAGTCGCCGGTGTCATGCAGCGATCCTGTTTCCGCTGCTTCGGCGCATACGCACTCTGAAGATCAGCTGGATTCTATTGAGGCCAGTGAACAGTGGCAGAATGCTAGAATGCATCTCTCTACCATAAGTGCTGTGTGAGTAAATCCTAATTGATACTGATTTTCCAAAAAGTAATTTTTCGTAGATTTTAATTTCAAACCGGGCACTTGAAACGTTAATCTAAATAACGTTACGCGTAGTTCCGGTAACGATAATTTGTACCGTTCCACCAGGATCGTAAAAAAATTAATTCCTTGGCTATAATGATACTGACAAACGGAACGAAATCTTAAACTGTTCACTAACAATATTATGAATATATCTTTATTAGTATAACGATATAATAACGTTATTCATTTCGATACTCAACTTTGCCAGCTTCAAGGCTTATAAGATGACGAAAAAGTATGAAGAATAACGCTACAAATGAATCTGTAACGTTTCTCCTGTAACGTTATTACAAGAGGATACGCCTATGTTACTGATACCTATAACGTTTTATAATATTGTTCAACGAAAATGATATTCTATAAAGTTTTTGTTACATTATTGAATCTTTAGGTTTTAGTATCGTTACAAATTTTGGAACGTTATAATAAATAAATAATAAAAATAAAAATCGTTTATTGTCAGGCGTCATCGGCCCATAGCGTGTTAGTTTTACCAAAACTTAAAAAACTATGTTAGTAGACTACAACTAGAGTACAACAACAAAAGAAAAAGAAAAACACCATTTCGAGGAAGATCTATCACGTCCCATGTCTGACATGTAGCTTGATAAACCTATCCATTGTTGGCCCTTCCAACCTATCTGAAAAAACCTTCAGAATGCTGTTGCTGCCTCCCCTCACCCTGCGCATCACTGATGCCACCTTTTTGCGCATGATCGCGAAATAATCGTCCGTGTGCGCATCAGCGAACATCCCTGACGCACTACAGTGAGGCGGAAGCCTCAGCAGCGCCCTGAAGGCATTGTTATATTGGATGCGCAGTGCGCTGTCTGCTTTTTGGGTATGATTAGCCCACAGACTGCTGGTGTAAAATACTTGACAAAATGCCTTAAAAAGTGTTATTTTAACGGGTGCTGAGCATCCTGCAAACCTGCGTGCCAACATATTTCCCCTCACAGCCAACGCCCTGCGCTCTCTCTCCATATCTAAATCATCCTTGAGATCCTCCGTAACAATATGGCCCAAATATTTAAATTGGGATACCCTCTGCAAGGGTGAACCGTTTAGTTCTACAATAACATTAGTGGTAACAGAACGAAATTCATTTCGTTTTCAAGTCCCTGTTTCAAACCACGGGTAGCTGCGGCTTTCTCTGCAAGAAATGTAGTGCCTTTTGGGTTTCATTGGAGTATTTCGTTAACACTTCTTCAAATACAGGTGAAATTTATCCTTGATGAAAATAAGGTCATGCGGTCCTATGCAAGAACCTCAAGATTTTAAGTTCATAAATGAAGTTGCTATAATTTGATTGTTACAGTACGGACATGGAATGCAGCGTAGGTCGTTGCGTGGGAGCAGAACCCTTAGAACTGACAGTAAGCGCAGTGGCCGTCGTGTCCAGGGGAGATGTCGGCGCGTCGGAGCTGGCGGAGGAGGCCGCGCCCTGACACGCCGAGCTGTCCGCACCCACCGCCACCTAGTACCCGCACCGCCTAGTAAACTAATGGAGTGACAATCATATAGTGAGTTTGTACACTTACATATGAAATAGCTGCATCACGCCAGCTCTGAAGCCGATCGCTATGTACTTGGGATATGGCTACAAAAAAGATGGCTGCGGCTATACGTTACACAAACAACGCTTAAATCGTCGTGGGATAATAGCTTGGATAACAAATCTCGCCGTGGTACGGCGGTAATCACATGCTGATTACAAATCTCCTCATACGCAGCTCTCTGACTTATCGTCAGAGTTTGATAACAGGGAAAGAGTACTAGCACTCCATTTATTTACTACTCCGTGCGCTGCAGCCTGCTTGTCGAGTCTACTGGAATGGAACTTTACACGCGCGACTTCATTCGACGTGGTTGTGAGGAACTCGCCGTCGGAATATTAAGCAGTCATGATGTTGCGGCCAGTCTGTGTCTTCCACGGTACTGCTTCCATACTCCCGGTCGCCTCTGTCGCGGTACATTACCTCGCGCGCCACGCGGTCACTCCGTGTTTCCCTCTCTCTCTCCTATATTCTATGTCTATTTAGAATATAACGTAGAAATTACCGTCTCCGATTCCCTCTATTGAAGTTCGTACTCAATTAGGCAGTGATTTTTTCTCAATAGTACAAATTTGTTTAGTCGTGTTGAAGCTTTACGTGATCTTATGTTGCGAATGTATTCGTATTTTATATTTCTTATCTCTATGTTGTGTTGTGTTATATTTTAGTTCCTTTAATACCGTCTTATTTCATATAGAATCATTTATTTTTCTTATTGAATACCAAACTATGTTAGCTATTTTATTGTAGTATAGTGTTATTGGTGATTATCAAGTTATATTCTAGCACAAAAATTAATATGTGTGGGTATCGCTGTGTACTTGATTTCAGACTCAGCGCTTTGTTCACAGATCGACGAAGTGCATTATATGTCTAATAGCTAGATACGTGTCTAATATGGTTAGAGTCACATTCTCCTTAAGATTCTCCTACCTTTATAAGTACTATCTTGATAACTAAGTCATAGTGATTATTTAGTAGGACAGTCGTTCCTCTTAGGAATTAATCTTCTTACAATTTGTCGATAGGCTTCAGCGATGTTAATGCTTTAAACACTCGATCTCGCCCCTATTTGAGCTCTGAATCCTTACCGAATCCACATTGTAGCTTATATACTTATGATATTTATAGTTTCGCTAGAGTGAAGTAATCACTCGGGCTGTCAGTTGTTTGTTTGTCCTACACTCCGGTGTGAGGAAGAGAGAAGAATAATATAAATTATGAATTGTGAGGCACAGACACTTGCGTCCGAATATTGTTTTAGCCTTTCTAACACTAAACTAGATTCGTTCGAAGCGCAAATTATGGTGTTATTGTAAAATAAGACGACATGCTTCACGTTAAATTTGTTTGTGGCCTTATTATAAGTGGCGCCCGACGTGGGGCTGCCGGTGTCTCTGGTCCTATTTCCACGCAACTCGCGATAGGAATATGGTTAGAGGCACTTAGCGGCGGAATGCCGACTGCTGTGATAGTGCGTGCTGTGCTCTCCTCGACCCCTCGCCGAACGGTTCTACATGTGTAACTCACAAAATTTTGTGTAATTAATGAGTTAGGGGCCTATTATTAAGTGTTAAATTAATGCAAAAAATTAACTGTACGTATATTTGTACATGTAAAACCGTTCGGACATATTCGGCTCCATTAGTTCAGAAATTAAAATATTTATGACCACGATACAGATTTCTTTTCGAATAGTTTTTAGTGTAAACGTTCATATCAATGAAATCATTTTCATTTATATAGATTCTCAATATTTACTGTAATAACTTGTGTTGACACTGTAGGAGACAGTGATGTGGTCGACTTGCTCACAAGTCTTGCAATATACGGGGTGCACATTTTGGGGGGTGGCATGCCGGTTGCATTGTTCGTTCGTTATAGTGCAATACCAGCCCGGATATTGCAATACACTGCAATATTAACGCAATCGTTTGTAAATACTTGTTTGAGATATCGTTATAGGTACCCATAATTGTGTCGAATCTAATTAAGTTTATGATATTTCGGTATCAGCCAAAATTCGCGATGGAAAGTGACGGTTTATCGGTTTATGAAGTTACATGTGAACTGCTTGTGGTCGTTGTGATGGATCAGTGGTATGTCGCGTAGTTTTATTTGTGCTGGACACGAATAAGCACATTTGCAATGAATGAGGCTTGGGTTGCGGACGTGTGTCGTCAAAATTATGGAGTCCTAACGTGACAGTATGAAGGTTTTCGGAATGTTCTACAAATGCATAATAAATCGTGCGATCGCTTAATGGACTATTTTGTAGTGACCAATTTTATTGTTAGTAATTAAAACTGTAAAATTGACAATTTTAATGTAATTTTTATATACAATAAATAGACCATTTTATACAAACTGTTTTTTATTTTCTCACATTTCAAATGAAGGAGATAAGTTTCCTTAAAACCAGTGTAGGAACATAATGCTTATAATAAATCTATCTTTGTATCTTAGAGACAAAATTAACAACTTACACTAGCTTATTTATAATATTTACAATTTACAAAACTATGTACAGGAACATTATTATAAGAGTCCACTAAAAGCGTTCACAGCTTGTTGGTGCTGAACATCGAAGTACTGTTTACATTCAGACATATCGTTGGTGGTGAAAGCGCAGTCTGAGTAGTTCCACGTCTGCATATCTAAGTTAGTTTGCGCACAATCCTGTCCGTACCTGTAGAACCTTTGCTCCTGCATGTCCATTACAGGAGAAGTTCTACTTTCAGCGGGATAGTACTGTTGCGCCTCTTCAGGGTAATACGCTTGGGGAATGTATGCTTGCTGTTCGCAATAAGGTTCAGTTTGCTGATAACCACCGAACAGTTCTGGGGAGGGGGTCTCGCTGGACTCTGAGCCGCCCGCAGCTCGTTGCCAGTCCAACCAGTACGCTTCCTCAGGCCTGGAGTTTTCGCTATTGAGGTCAGCGAAGGTGGGCGGTGATTCTAAAGTGTGTTCTTCTAGTGGGAAGTCTAGTCTGATGGGTTGGTCGAGTTGGAAGATTTCTTCTGGGTGGAAGATGTCGTCCGCTGGTAGTGCGGTCGGGTCGTAGTGTTGTTGCTGGAGGGAGGGAGCGGGGGGCGCGGGTGGTGCGTATGCTTGATACTGCGGCTCCTGGGGGGTCCACGCTGTGGTGGCGTAGCTCTCTGGCGTCATCTCGGGCCGCCACCGACACGAACACTCGAATGGCCCACAGGTGCAAGTTAGTTGAACTGTTGGGGTAAAAAAGAAGGATAAATGATACGAGTTTTTTCAGATTGTTTATTTGAAGTTCAGAATAGGAGTTGGGTGGATAGAGTTGGTGCTTATAACATTAAAACTAAATAGCTTATGTTCTTGGCTGATTTCGTGCAGTGAGTGTAGTTATATCGGTGGCAAAAATAAAATTCAGCGACAGATTGAATGAGTCAAAAAAAAAAAAAAAACGAAATCTCAATAAAACGAAACTCAATTCACCTCTTTGGTTATCTGGTATAAGTGGTGGCGGTTGTGGGTGTGGATTGCACACTTTCTGCGCCATTTGTTTATCAGATTTCACTGTTAATATCTTGTCTGCTATGGCTGCTTCCCTTGCCAGCAGTAGTGCTAAGCCCCGCACTCTTCTGCCGGCTCCGAGGGATCTCCGTACTTCGCTGGCCCCTTTAGCCTCAGGTTTTGGATGGTCATGGGCACCCTTCGCTTGGAAGAAGATAGCGTGTTCCGTATGACGCCAGAAGTGAGTAACTGGGTAACCGCAGTGTCCTCGACATGGCAGGACTTCTAAGCGACCACCGCTGCAGAGTCTGTTTGGACATGGTTTGCCTGTTGGAGGAAAATTAACATTAGGGAAAGTTTTATTTTATTACTTGGAAACTAATCTCTGTCACATGAACGAGGATACATGGTCAAAAACGGCTTTATCGGTACTGCCACGTGGTTAACATACTGCGCCACTAAATCGATTGAAAAGCATGTTAGCAACTTTCGCCCAACGTTGCCGGTTGCGGCATTAATGATGTTCAGCGTTAGACTTTAGGAAAGAAAAAAACAAAATACATTTATTTGGGACGAAGATTTATACTGTTACGAGCTCGTGGTTCGTGACAATAAAAACTGCCGATTTAATAACCAAAAAATTACACTTTAATCAACACTAATAACAACAACAACAACACACACTATTTACACTATTACAACAACTACACACACACACACACACACAACACACACACTACACTACACACACACACACACACACACACACACACACACACACTACACTATTTTATAACAACTCAAACACACTAATTATTAAACAATTGCACTATTGATCACTCTAACTCGCACTTGAAGATCGCTTCTGATAGGTATATTCACTTGTATCGCTTATCCAACACTGACTCTGCTCGCGGCCCATATCGGCCTTAATAGTGCCTCAGATAGTTCTAAAACCTTCTACTGTAGAATGTTCGAGTACATACCGGCCCCGACTGATCAGATGTCTATAGTTCTATAAAGTTCTAACAACGAAATTTCTAGAAGGATCATGACTACTAGTTCTGTTAATCGATACCAGATGGCGCTAGTGGTAACTAATGTCACCATGTACCAAGCATTAATTGTGGCGCGCAACAATACTGACCTATCTCTTACTTTAAATAATACCTAACCAAGACCTATAGCTTTGAGACAGGAAAAGTATAGTCCACGCGGAATTAGTTGGCCGCGCCTTGGGTGGGGACGGGGGTGAGGGCGGCGGGGTTGCCTATTGTTAGCAACGCACGTACTAAGTAACGACAAAGCGCCCCCGCCCCTCCGTCCCACCGCACACATACCTAAGGCGCGGCCAACTAGTTCCGCGCGGACTATAAGTATGAATAGATTAGTGATTAATTAAAATATACCTCCAATTCCATTACCTTGCTGCTTCTTCCTCGCTTTATCACAAATCGCAGGTCTCAGATGCACTCTGGACCCATCAGGTAATCTGCATCTTTGAGAGCAGACCAGCACTCCTAGACAGCTCTTCTTGAGTATATGCACGTTGTGGTTATTGGTATTCCTCATGGCCCATCCTGAGGCGTGGCGTCTTGCTTCTTCACACCCAGGTGGGTATACACGGCGCACGTGACCGTCACACCACTCGCCGAACGTGTCGAACGCGGCCACGCGCGGGACTACTGCGTCGTTTATGTCCCAGTCTGGTGTTTGGCCCTCCGACATGTCGCGGTTGCTGGTGCTATTGGAATAATGGAAGGTTATAGCACATTTTGCAGCAGTAGACAGAGTTTTACAAAACACGGGTTAATTAAAAATATACCTATCCTAAGCTACGTGTGCTAAGAAGTTAGGCAAGCTTAGTTATCTAACTTTTATTTTCGGAAATGAATAAAATAAAACTTAAAATAAAAGCCAGAATATTTAATTAATTTGATAAGAGAGAAGATAGGTATATAAGTTTATATTTTTGAATCTTATCCCCGGAACTATCGTAACGTAGGTACCTATTTAATAAATAGGTGGAAACACTCGTAGACATTACACTTACATTCGTCCGTACCTACGTATAATCTAGCTCCTTCCAGAATAAAAAGCAAACATCCAAATCGCGGAGAAAGCTCGGTTCCCCCTCGCAAGCCCTCGTTGAGCCAATTGCTTCAGAATTACATCGTCTGAAGGGGCGGCCGCGCCTTAATTGGGCAAATAACTTTGTGTAGATATCCACTTACGAGGGTGTAAGTAAATAAAGACGAGTCTTTGAACATGTTTTTAGATTGTCTACAAAATGGGAGACGAATGGGGTTTAAAATGTTTTTTTTCAGTAGGATTAGGGAGATAGGGTAGGTACCTATTAGGTATAGCACATTATTCATTAGTTCTTGCAAATTATCGATAAAAACACAGGTTTAGAAAGGGATTAACTTCTACTTTTGTTTTGCTGCAGTCTTCATGTTTGCGATGGCGACGGTTCTAGTGGTATAAGTAGAGTTATATGTACCACTGAAAATCAGCGCTGTGCTGTGGCTCTCCCACAGCACAGCATAATGCTGAATGGAAGCCTTCTTATGACGTGCAGCTATCGGCAATTTCTGTTTTGTGTTATTTTGTTTTTATTTTTCTTTATTTTCGTGTTAATTATCTTTTTGTATGCACGTGTTTCTGTGACAAATAAAACCTCTTTTTTCTTCTTACCTACCTATGAATTAAGTGTAAATTAAGTAGAGTTCGTATCTACCTTCCTACATTTCACAAATTACAAACCTTTATTTAAACAGCATAACATCAGAATATCCTGATATATTTTACAACTTATGACTCACGACACAGGCTCAGTATTTTCGCCTATTCAAAATAAACTGGTGGCTTAATGCGTCAACAAAGCAACGTCACAGTTTCAATGAGTTTCAATTAGATTCAATTGACTCCCTCCAGCACCTTCCCCAACCCTGCCCAGTTTGTCTTCAAGTTTATTTTATGATTCTACGATTTATTTTTGGTAAATGTTATTTGTTGACTCGTCTAACGGTCCTAATATGTAGGTAGGTAACTTTTAAAAATTAATATATGTACAGCAGTACCCTAACTGTACGACACTAACAATCAAAATCTGAATCATTTTGAAAGATATTGCTAATGCTTTGCTTCATCATCATAGGCTAGCTTTTTCCAACTATGTTGGGGCTTCCAGTCTAACCGAATGCAGCTGAATAGGTACCAGTATTTTACATGGAGCGACTGCCTATCTGACCTCCACGACCTTGGAACATAAATGCATTGCTTCATATGTTCAAAAAATTTGTCTGCTCAACAAGGTAAATAACGCAATGAATGTTGTTAGACTGTCAAAATGATATAGCCATTGCCTACTGTCAGTGTGTTACACAATTACCGCTTTACCGGCGATGTACTCTGTTACTTCTACATATTTAATTATATGCATTAACCTATCCTGCTAGTTTCAATTATCACTGCACTACTTAGCAGTTGACAGCCTGCACAGTCTATTTACAAAGCCCATGCCGTTACAGTGCAATCAGGATTGTTACATTACAAGCAAATGCGCCCGGGTTAGGGAGCGACTTTACATTTCATGTTGCATTGCATAAACTAGGACAACTTATTAGTGTTAGGTACATTTCATGTTACAGCGTGGTGACACATAACATGAAATTGTAACAGTCGTTGAAACAAATCCGCCTAATTGTTGTGTTACATGTTTATGTTGCATTGCATTACAGCCAAGATTGCCGCTCTTTTATTACGTCTTCATAAGTCCGCTGATTTGTTCTTTATTTTAATAGTTTATTTAATTAATTTCAACGGGTTAGGTGGGTATTTATTTTTATGATTCATTCGACACGTCGTTTTTACGAGTACCTATATTGTAATTATAATTACGTAAGTATAGGAGTATCTACCTATATATTTTTACTGAGTGTCATAAAAAAAGCATTCTTTTGAATTGGTTATTGATCATAAATGTCTAGTAGGTGGAGGTACCTACCTAATACATAGTTGTTCCTATGGTAGTAAAATTAATGATAATTGGTGGTTTGATCTTAACACATTTCTATCTTTAATTTTAGCAAGGTAGATAGGTACACACGGCTACCTACATATCAAACTATAGGTACACTTCCAGTACAAGGTGACCTCTTAGGGATTAACTAATTTGTCTTTCACATCAAGTCTACGGGTTTGTATGAAAGTGCGCGCATGTAGCGACGCGACAGCTGGGAGACTTTATCCGCGAGTTTGGACGTAACTGTCGCCCGTCTATTCGTTGCAATGCAAGTGCGTGCACGGCGACAAAAATATTCCCAGCTAGCGAGTTGCCACTCAAACGAAAGTTTAACAAAAAAGTAGCGTTGCTGTCGCTCCCTTGTGCGCATCGTCCAAATCTCGGCGACGAAGACAGTGGCAGAAACAAAAAAAAGTTTCTGGGCAACTAAGTTGCTCATGGGCGACCTCCCTTATTGTACAGACGCCAGCACATCAACCTACTACAATCTGTCAAATTTCTTTATTAGATTTTCAACTTTATCGCTGAAGCATAAGGTTCAAAGTTGATTGGGAAAATTTGACAGTTTCGGGTAGCTTGATGTGCTGGCGTCTGCACCTACGGCAAGCCGAACCAATGAGAGGTCAGCTTAGAGGTACTGGAAATGTACTTACAGGTAAGCTTAATATTAGCCGTGTATAGGTACCTCATTATTTTAGTGTGTCATTCATTTAGAGGTTTGGGATTGCTATGTGCCTACCCAGCTGTTGCTTCATATAAGCTGATCTAAGAGGCAAATTTACGTGCACTTAAGAAACTATGAGGAACATAACTGTACCAACTTCATCTCCTAGATATAGGTAAGTCGTTAAAGAAATCATTGCTGTGATTTATTCTTGAAAACTGATGCAATAGGTACTGTTGTTTAATATATAATAACTAGCATCGCCCCGCAGTTTTACCTGTATAAATGTCGAGCCCGTGGCAATATCGGGATAAAAACTATCCTATGCCCTTCCCCGGGATGCAATCTATCACTCTGCCAAATTTTATCGAAATCCGTTCAGTGGTTTAGGCGTGAAAAGGTAACATACAGACAGACAGAGTTACTGTGGAATTTATAATATTAGTATGGATGGGTACCTATATTTTAAAATTTTCTCTATATTTCAACTCCTTGACTTAATCTTCCCTCCTCCTTCCTTCTCTACTTTTCGTAGAACGCGATTTTACTCTGAAATATCATCTCAAAAAGACACGAAGTTTTTGTAAAGGTGCTGATATATTTAAATATGGCAGGTAGATACACTAATAATTGTTATTTTCTTTTTATTGTACAGACGCCAGCACATCAAGCTACCCGAAACTGTCAAATTTTCCCAATCAACTTTGAACCTAATGCTTTAGCGATAAAGTTGAAAATCTATTAAAGAAATTTGACAGATTGTAGTAGGTTGATGTGCTGGCGTCTGTACATCCTAGAGGGATGTTTTAGAGACACCTTTTTTAAATGTTAACTTATTTGTTACTAACTGCGCCCCGTGGTTTTTTCCCGCATAAATCTCGATCCCGTGGAAATATCGGGATAAGAAATATTCTATATCTTAAACCAGGTCAAGGGCTAACTATGTGCCGAATTCCATTCAAATCCGTGTAACCGGTTTAGCGTGAAAGCGTTACAAACATACAAAACTTAGTTTCGCATTTTATAATATTAGTTAGGATTGTTAACCACTTCCAGCAGCAATAAACAAAAGATATTCTATCCTATGTTATGACGTAGGTATTTCCCGGAATAGTAGATATTAGTAGAATTTAAAATATGGTTATTAAAAAATTATAGAATACCTAATACTGAAAAGCAGCTCCAGATGCTTAATTGTTTACTTGTCGAGAAGCAGGCACTGTAGTTTATATAAAAAACTACAAAAACACGCCTAAGGCAAATCTACACATGTATACTTTTTACCTAAGTGAGTGACCGCTCTAGTAGGTAGGTACTTATAAGATGTCTTTAAACAGAATTAGCCATACTAGCATGGCCACAAAACCATCTACCTGATAAAATATTATAGAAAAAAAGTGGAGTTAAAATTTAAAATAATATAGTAAATTATACCTAGTCACTACTAGTCAGAAGTACAGTCTACATAAAAATCTATAAAATTAACTGTCCCATTTTAACGGGTAGATAATCCTTGATCACAAAAGCGCTCTATGTTCAAAGTAAAGCAGCTCTATGTTCAGTCTTGACGAAAATATAAATTATTGTTATATAATATATTAAAATGTTCAATAGAAATAATAAGTAAATACTTACAGGATAACCATCTCCGAAAAGATGCAAACGCTTCACAATCACAATGCAGGTAATCTGTACAGTCTTAAACAACAATCACAGTCCATCTAGCCACTGCACACGTCAACGATTTGTCGCGAATATCGATACTATTTGTACAACACATCTACACACGAGGGAAGCCTGTGGCCCACTAAGTTGAACAACAAAAAATAAACACAGGGATGATATTCCCCACCATACCGCGAGGTGGGGACCGCAATCAACCAATCACAATCCCCCAGTCCCATGACACCGCCTCCCGACCAATCGGAACACGAGCTTGAACGCCAATGACGGTTTTCCAAAATGTTACGCTTCTATTTTTCAGTTAAAAAGGGGAATTTTCAGTGCGCTGCCATTTTTAGAATATCGTTATCAGTAGGAATTTTGCTAACGTATTTTGTTAAAATGTTAAGTAGGTACTAATGTTAGGTGGTTATTAAGCTTAGTTTGTAAGTTATAAGTACCTAGATGTTGCGTCAAAATAAATTTTCAGGCTTGGAAATATCGGATTACGTGGGCCAAAGTATCAAGCTGACGCATACGTACTTATTGCGTGCGATTATCCAACAATGCAGTGGTTTTTTCCGTGAAAAACCGGAAAAATTTAAGTATGAAGTTCAACTTATTCAATAGATACCTACCCTAAAAAAAAATAATCGATTTCAAAAAGCACCATTAATGTTCTCTTGAATAAAAATACAAAATAAAACATTTTTAATTACTTACACTTTTGTGTACCTACGGCTTGAAAATTGTGAATAAAATTAGGTGTGATGCAAAACCTTACCGGATGACTGCCGGATGCGGATTCAGTCTACAACAGGAAATGGTTTGTTGTATGGTGCACTTAGGCGTTAGGGTCGTTATTAGGACTTACCCTCATTTTACAGTGTTATTGCGACATGTAAAGTGTTGTAGAATATTGTAGAGCCACTACACGCAGCAAACAGACAGTCTTCATGATGCCATCCATTGTGTGAAGACACTTATCTTGTAGGTGCCATCTGAAAGCAATATTTGTTACATACTTAAGAAGTAGGTTCTTCGTATTTTAAGCACTTGGTCATTTATGGCTGGAAAATTTTATTTCCAACACTTGGTTAGATATTTATGGCTAAAAACAAGGTTTCATTTTCTCTGGACTCGACTTCTTAGAATGAAGAACACTGGGTGTTTAATTTAGATAGGTCACCGCTAAGTTTATCTACCTAGGTAGAGTGGGGCCTATACGAGGCTTATTGGTATCATCATAAAGGCGCGGGCCCACCGCGGTGCACGGAGAGGCTACGCACGTGTATTAAACTTCGCTTTGGAAGAAAATGTATGTGATTGTATCCACTGCAACCCCCGGAGAGGCTGCGCATGAATTGACGTCATTGATACACGCGTGGCTTGCTCGAATAGGCGGTTACATAGCTCAACGCTGGCGACGTGGGTCTACGTTTCTACTAGAGTACACGAATATGACCCACGACTATGTACAGCTCGCTTATCGCAGCGCAGTTTTCAGTCAGTTTTTTGTCCGTGGATTGCAGTGGCACGTGCGTAGCCTCTCCGTGCGCCGTGCCACGCTATACATAGTCGTGGGTCATATTCGTGTACCTACTCCAGTGGAAACGTAGACCCACGTTGTCAAACAAATTAATACACGCAGCTAAAATGCGCCGCGTGCCCGTGCACAGCATGCGCCGCGGTGGGCCCGCGCCTTAAAACACACACTTTAATAGGGCGTAAACTGCTGAACATATCTACCTACCTCTGGTAGCTAAGATTCCGGTCTTTTCACAATTCTTGTCGCATTTTCCTTGTGACTAAATAATAATGATCGAAGGTTGGATCGAAGGTTAAGCTACGCTTGCCGCAATCGCTTCGTGGACGTGTGACCATGCATTAAGTACCTACTTATCAAGACACCTCCGTCCCTTTTTTTTGTTCCTTGAGGAAGTCCTCTTGGATACCATCCGTCTGGAAAGAACGGAGGGTAATGTCGGACTCCTACCGACTGTTCCTTCTAGTACCATGAGTCGGGGGCCTGGGAGATACTTGTACATTCGCCGCACCCCCGCCTGGTATCAGCCCGCCATGCCTAACGGGCCCCATCACCAAGTGCGGCCGATCCCACGACCGCACGTCCTTCCATGAAGGCGCGCATACTGCGTACCACCTCTTTGAGCCTGACTGCTCGAACCCCTCCGTGCCTCGGAAAGTACGTTAAGCCGTTGGTCCCGGCTGTCATTCGTGGATCTTTGTCAGTCGTTACTGGTTGTCAGTTTATAGTCCGAAAGCCTGACAACCAGTCTTATCAAGGGGTATCGTATTACCCAGTAACCAGTACATGGCCTCCATGTAATAAACTAGAATTCAGCTGCATCCGCTTGGACTGGAAGCGAACTCCAACATGTTGGGAATCGGCTAGGCAGATTGATGGTAGTTTATCGTCAAAGACTTATAAAGAAAATTCGTTACGAGGGAAAATGTAAAATAGCCTCAACGTATTTCCCTGGCAGCTGCACTAGCATGATAATGACAGAACACGATATATAAGGCAAGTGTTCAAGATGTGGAGCGTTCCTGCAATAAAATGAGGCAGGGCGCTTCATGCGGGCGCACGTTACAACGACGCGTGCGCATGGGAAAGCTGCTTTCTGGCTATTATTGTTGTGTTATGTTGCAAAAATATATATTTTTATTTATGTATAGAAGATATTATGTGTAGAATTTATGTATAGAAAGTTCGTGTATCTCGTGCCGAGCAGAAAATTCTCGAGAATTCCGGCCAAATGTACCAATAAAGTTAATATTGTTTTGTCTTTCATTTTTTATGAAACTTTGTCAACCGGTGGTCAAAAAAATGCGGCTGCATTTTGTAAGAAATTAACGATCGGATAATTCCTGGAGCGGTTATCTAAATATTTGTATGAGCCAAATCTTTTGTTTTTGCCAACTAACTGTCGGGCGACAAAGTGAAATCTTAATCTTTTAATCCTGTTTCTGGAGCTTGGAGTAATTTCATCTTTACGTTTTTTTAATGCCCAGGTTGGTGCTCGCACCGAAGTTGATTAAAAAAACTAAGCTTAACACTATGACACAATACCTAGATACGTTTGAAATACCTTAGAATATGGCACTACTTTCAGCTGAAACCAGCTGAAAACCTATATATAGGTACTACATAATAAGTGATACATACATAACTGTGTCATTTTTCTAGGCAATATCTATTGTTCTATGAAATCCGTTGCCAACTTGCTGTGAGTAGGTACCTACCTAGGTATCGTGAATCTGCGATGCGGTGTGTAAAAACACGTACTGATTAGGAGGAAATCATTGAAGATTTTCAATTGAATTACCTACATAAGGTTAGGTATACAGAAAATCTCTGAATATAAATCTTTTTTTTGCATTGACGCAAAAAATGTCAAACATTTGAGAGCGAGACACAAATTAAGAATCTTATTTTGCAAAGCAGAGTTAGTTTATTTAATTTCACCAAAAGATTTATCATTTCTAAGAACCTTTGTTCATTATTAAGTATAACGATGGCAATAAACGGCAGAAAACCAATTCTCTCCTTCTTTGTTTTCATGGCCATCCGCTAAATAGATGAAATCCGTTTAATTTAAATCCTGGGAATTTCGACATTGCTCTATCGCTAAATTATTTCGGAGTCTATGTTCGGATTTAGACCGGTAAAACTTCAGGGTGATTATACGGACTTAAAATTGGAAACTGGGACATTTTGGGACCGGTTTATTCGTTTATCTTGTTGCTTAGATCGGAATAAAGGGTTTATCGTGAATGACGGGACCGCTTCGTTGATGGATTTAGGCTAAGAAGATTAAATTGATAAAAACAAAAATAGTTGTGTTTAGTCTCTGAGTAGTTCTTCGAAATTTGATTCATCGACTGATCCATATGGCCAAAATTTAATTTCACTTTCAGCTCTGTAACACATGTTCATGTATTTTACATATGAAAATAGGTAGGTATACCAAATATTACATATATTTGAATGAGGGGCTCGTTTTTATAAAGTAGTTTTCAAGATATCGACGTTCGAATATTATGTGCCCAGATGAATCAGAAACAGATATAAAAAGTAATAAATACACTGTTAGTTATGATTGTTAATGCTAAACAATACTTATTAATTCTTGACTAAGACATATCAAAAGTGTCATATTTAGAACAAATTTAAGTATACTCCTGTAATTTTTTAATTATTCATAAGGTCTGAAAAGGATATGACTAGAACTACTAACTTGTACACGGTCAAAAATTGGACAAGGAGAATAACGCAACAAAAGCGCTCCTTTTGTGCTGGAGAGGGGAGAAATTAATTTATTTTATGATTCATATGGGTGTCTTGACCATACGAATCAGGCACAGATGAATCAGGATTTTGCTTACAATCATGCATAACTCATCATACATATAGGCTTCATGTTTTTAATTTATCTACACGAACCTATAACCCAAGAGCATCACACGAAACACAGATTGAAAGTTTTACAACAATAAAATAAATTTTATAAAGTAGCCATTGTAATTAGAATGCCATCTGAACCAAACAGATGAATCAGATATTTTCCTTCGTAACACCGGGATCTAAGCCAACCAGCCGCACGTCCACCTTTTAGCTCGTTCGTTGCACGACTGAAATGTACTCTGTGCACGACTGGCTTCCCCTGCGTGGGAAACCAGACTCCCATTATTAATTTATTATTACCCGACCAAGTACGGTCAAGCGCAGCTTATTATACGCCGGACAATTCTTATTTACTTATTTCTATACACACTAACGTAGTTATAACTAATATACATTTTTTTTGTAAGATTTTCATCATTTCATTCATTTCCTTTCCATATAATTATAATTTATATTGATGTATCAAAGGGAAAATGCGACATCGACCATTTTGTTCCGGAAAATGGCAAACGGACGCGCTATATGAATCAGAAGAATAAACTTCAAATATTTGAAGTGAAAACTTCTTTAGCGGCGCTGTGTACTTTTTTTGGAATGGGTAAAAACTTCTAAATTCGCGTCAGGTCACGTGACCCTGATCGAAAATTCGTAAGACGTAAGACGCGCGTTGTTGAGGACAGCGCCATCTATGCACATCGGGAAGAACTACGAGGGCCTCGCGTACTAACTACGTAGTTCATCCAACAACGACGAGATGGCGCTGAACCACGGATATATAACTGACGACGAGCTCCATGCGAGACCAACACCACGAACTGAAGTCTATCCTGTGTGCTTATTTGTAAATCTGAATAAATTCCTTTCACGAGAAGAATAAACCAGTCACTTTGGTCATCATACCTGATTTGCAAAAAACCCTATAAAATAAGGAACACACCTTAACACGCGTGTTTTGTTTATAAGACGATTCACAAAATACACTCGTAATTGTTCAAGTTTTCACTTCTGTCGGCACTACCGGAGTGCCAGTGTTTTTTTTATTTGGTACCTAGACAGCAATTATTAAAAAAAAGACATGTCCCAGTAAGGGATAAAGCTAAACTGTACAAAAAAAATACATGACGTTTTGTTAGTTGGTAACAGAAATGGTTTATATATACCCATAGAAATCGAAAATTTTGTCCCTGAAGAACTACCCTTCTACTGTCCAAATTTGTTTTAATCTGTGTTGGTCCTTGATCGGCACTTTAGTTTCGATCTATCAAGTCTTCGTTAAATTTAATAAGGTATTAATTTAAAAATATTTTATCTTTTTTCAAAAATAATACAACGGATTACACATAGTCAAGTACTTAGAAGTATACAAGATGGGAGCATCTGCAGGCGAAGTAAGACGAATCCTGTATCTCGGCATACATCGCCAGCAGACCCCTCAAAACAGACAATACTATGTATTAATACGTATTAGCCCAAAATACATGCAAAAGATGCATCAATGAATGATCTTATTGAACATGAAAACTGAAACAGTACAAAAAATTGTGTTAGCCTGTGTGTGTAGTGTACACGTGATTTTGTGTAAGTATAGGTAGAGTAGTGAAAAGTGTTGGGCAAAAAAATAAAATTGGATATTGGACAAAAGCATTAGCTATTTCTGAATAATGAACAGGTTCTCTGTTTTCTCATAGGAAAAGGCAATTAGGTAGGTAGTTATGTACCTTCTTCTTATATAAAGATTTGGTGAGCGGATGTAAGTTGAGTTCTTTATTTATTTTATTGTGAGGAAAAGCACCAATAAGAGTTTAAAATCTTCTTATGAAAGATGTTTTGGGCGTACATCGTGCTTTCGGCGCTTGTTGGTCAGTATCGTAATCCTAACTAATATTATAAATGCAAAAGTACAGACGCCAGCACATCAAGCTACCCGAAACTGTCAAATTTTCGCAATCAACTTTGAACCTTATGCTTTAATAGTTTGTTCGGACTGTCCCAGCCTACCTAACATTCGTTTTCAGTTCATCTATCTGACGAGCAAACTCCTCTTCATTGGTAAGTTTGAGAAAGACGAATATAATTTAGAATCACTTATGGGGTCAGCTGATGAGAGATTACCTGTGTACGTATTATGTGCCTAAATTATATTTTCAGCTACCTATGGAAGTTTCTGACTGTTTATTGGCACTATTCCTCCATGATTGGTTTAAAAACATGATTAAATAATCAACACAAGTATCGTTTTATGATTGGCGTAGAGGCAGTCCCCTTTATTTATCGCCTCAGTCGCCAATTGACGCCCATGAGTAGAGTTGGCTTGCGAACAATTTGCGTCCCCCGCCCTAAGGAAGTGGCCAATTCGCAAAATTGGGTTCAGTTCCGGCCTAGATCTATAAGAAGGTAAGACCAAAAACCATGTGCGAATTTGCTTCTATCAATATTTAATACATAGAGACAGAGAGATATTCGAAGACATGTGACATCTAAAAACCCGCACTGGGCCCGCGTGGTTGGATTACGGCGAGAGAGAGAGAGAAGAGTATTCTATTCTATTCTATTCTATTACGGCCTGTTCCCTCTCATCAAGAGGAGGCCTGTGTCCTAGCAGTGGGAGAATTATAGGCCGGTTAGACAGATAAGATTTAAAGTTGCAGCGAATTTAAAATATTATCTTGGCTTGTTCTAGCATCGTTTAATATATTATAACCAATTTGAAGGGTTTTTTTTTTTGAGGATGGGAAATCATCAAATGTCCCCTTCCGCTCTGGGTGGAGCGAAAGGGAGTGTCAGACTCTTACTGACTAAAACCCACTCGTGTTCCTTCCTTAGCCCTTTATGTTCCGGGCCAGCGGTAACCCTTTCGGACAATCCCGCTGAAAGTCTGAAGGGTTAAGTTATGTTTTACTTAAGTGAGGTTTCCTGTAAAACCGTGCAGTGAACAACTAATGAACTAGTTGTTAAATTGGGGCCCCTTGACTTACGACCGCCGCCGGCAACTTGTCTTGTACCGGACTATTTAGCGACTTAACTTTGTGGGGGATGCTTATCTTTGTCAAGTTGCGGACAATCCTAGATATAGCTCTCTCTGTAGAGGTAAATCACACAATTTTGTACAGCCGGTCGATTCTGTAAAAATCTCACCGTGAAAACTTACGTGAAGTGAGTTTGTTTTTGCTAGGAATTGACACTTTTGACAGCTCACTCCCGCTCACTTCACCTAAGTTTTCACGGTGAGATTTTTACAGAATAGCACCGCAGCTTTGAAATGTGTGTGTGTCTTCTTGAGAACAGATATTTATGAATGAATCTTAAAATCAGATAGGTATTATTCCCGAACTGTCCATATTTATGATCCTGACTGTAAGATAGGTACTTAATCATAATCAGCCTCTATTGTTCCCACTGCTGGGACACAAGCCTCCTCTCTTCGAGAGCGAGTGGGCTGTAATCTACCATGCAGGCCCAGTGCGGGTTGATAGATGTCACATCTCTTCGAATTTTTGGTTCTAGGACATGCCCGTTTCCTCACGATGTTTTCCTTGACCGTTTTCAGAGCAGTACCTAGTGATGAAATAATTTACACAAGGTAAAACGCCTCTCTGGGTTCGAACCCAGACCCACTATTCGTAAGTCGCGGCCACTGGGCCACCACTGCTCTCTGATAGATCTCTCTCTCTCTCTCTCATAGATATTAGGTAGGTATGTATAATTCGATTACACAAATAATCGAAGAAAAATTACTTTAACATTTTATGTAAGTATAGTCACCAAAAGAGATAAGTAACCAAGGTCGTCGGGTATAGTTGAAGTTTAGTAAGAGACCGATGGATGTTTTCGAATGAAATTTACTTTGTTTAATGAACTGTTTATTTACCTACTATTAATCAAATTAAATTTTATTCGAAAACATCTATCGGTTTGGTGACTGTACTTATAAGCCGAGTGCCCGGTGGGATTTCCCATCGGCATAAAATTACAAACTTCCATACAAACTTTTATCCCCTATTTAACTCCTTTAGAGAAAGTTTTTTTCAATAATCTTTCCTTAAGGCTATTGAATAGTTGATCTCCCAGCTACCTTTTCGCGAGATGGCAGCACATTCGCAAATTCGAACATTTTCAATTTTTACGCCTAACTCAGAAATCTTTGAGGGACAACTTCATTATATGCGTCAACTAGAGTATTAACTTAATTTTTTGAGATATTCACTTTGCTTGATAACTCGTCTCATACAAAGATTTGTACCCCTAAACGTTTAGCCGTTTCACTTTATTTGATTACACACACATGTACAGTAAAATAGTTTTACTTTCGATACCACTAGATGGCGTTGAATTCATAAACTTGGTTTGAAATAAGTATGTCGAGATGGCGTTTATTGAAATAAAAGATTTTTATGATGACCATCCTTCATTCAATAAAGTAAAAACTGAAGAAAAGAATACTTATATATTTTTATTTTGTTTCATAAAGGCTCATATCATGATTGGCCACCTTTTCAACACCACAAATTATCCAATTATTTAAATGGTTTTGTCGTGTCTTAACAGTTATTACACTAAGGGCAAATTTTTCCATCGCCAGATAACTTTTATTCAAGGAATAAAATTGACGTTTGACAGTTTTTGTATGAACTGTAAAAATTTCAAAATTATTCCACGAATTAAGTTATCAGATGATTGAAAAGTCAGCCCTAAATAAATAATAGACTCAAAGTCAAGTCAAAGAATTTATTTCAAATAGGCACCTAAAAGGCATTTTATAACATCAATATTTATAACAAAAACTAACTTGATTGAAATGTTTTACAATATTTGTATACATTAATTATACATATAAGTAGGTATATATGAAGATGATGCACCTAGAATACAATTACTATACCACAATAGTTACAAATAATTAAAAATCGCTATTTCGTCGTTTACTAGATGGCGCTGATGTAAAAGTAATTTATATGATTTCAAAAAATCGGGAAAACAGTTAAACTATATCACAATTTTAATAAAACAAGTATAGTATATGTTTATAGAGTAGTTACCCAATTAATGACATAAAATTACTTAACAATTTCTCAAAAACAAAGAAGTTATAATCAAAAATTCTACATCGCGCAAACAGAATTTTCAACACAATAAGCTTATGCTCGGTGATTTTAAATAATTAAGTGGAAGTTTGTTCTTTAGTGTGATGTTACAAATGTGTACGACCAACTCCTTGTCACAATCTTTAAAATATCAAAGTCCGTAGTCGTTCAATTTTATTACGAATATTTATTTTTGATACTAATAAAATACGTCAGTTTTAAAATACGTCGTACATCATCGTCGACATCATACGAATGTTATTATAACTTGTTATAATAAAACATTTCTTACCCTAATAAACTTTACTATACCTATAGTATAGATAATTAGGTGAAATATAATTATGCTCGTTTCACGTATTGAAATGTAGTTCACAAGGCACAATATTATAAGTAATACGTTCAAAAATTAAAAAGACGTCGTACCTACTTGCCTCACTCTTGCTTCACTGTTCGCTAAACATTTATTTATATTGATTGAAATAACGTTTTCGTATTGCTTGTACCTAATGAATAAATTATAAAATTATTCTTATTTGAATTAGTTTGCAGTTCAGTTTCTGAACGAATGGTTTTCAGTAGGCGAGACGCCTAGCTAGTTGAGAATGACGTTGACCTTGACGCACTATGTGCTAATAACACTGAAAAGCGCAAATACTATGAAAAAACAAATCGTTTGTTTGTGTATTCGCTTTCCTGTACCTACCTTTTTGATTTGAATGCTGGTTTCACAAGAATTATATACCTATAATTCAATTATTCGATTAGGTACTACCTACGCAACGGTGAATCGTAGCTTAGGGAAAAAATAGGTACCTAAATAGTTTGTACTTATACCTACCTTGGACCTCCTCCGCCGCGCCGTGCATGAACTTCTAGCTAGTAAATACCAAGTTTATGGATTCTTCAACCCCAGACCATGGATTAGGGTAATCGTGTCAGAAATTGTGGAGCAGCCAAACTTGAAACTTGCTCAAAAACACGTATTTCCCGGCAGGGGCGGATCTACTTAAAGGCTTTTTGGGCTGCAGCCCAGGGCCCCTTGGATACAGAGGGACCCCAACCGAATTGAAAACAATAGACGATATTGTCAATAATAAAAATAATCTAGAATTAAAAAACCTGCGATCATAATAAAATGGCAATTGGTTGAGTAATTAGGTAGGGCCCCTAAGCAGTATTAGCCCAGGGCCCCACAAATTCAAGATCCGCCCCTGTTTCCCGGAACAAGTTTCATATTTCCGCACACTATTTTTCGTTCAATTTTATCGCGTTCTCACTTGCTTGTTAGTCGACAGGCGGTATGAGGTGCGCGGGAGTCGAGTCGTGCGGGGTCGGGGCGAGGTGAAATGGGGAACTTGATTGACGAGCGCCGCTGGCGCGCCCGCTCGGCTCGATTTTTTATAGTGTACAACCGGCCTATTCTGTACAAATATCACCGTGAACAATGACGTATTATATATAGACACGTTATCAACCAACATCTCGGCGCTTGGAGGTCTGCCCCGCTTGGGCGGAGCACCGCCGTGTCCTCGTAGAGGCAATCGGCAGCGGCGGCGACCTCTCGCGTCCGGGCCTGGTTCAAGCCATGGTCCGGGGCGAGAGGGAGTGGGGGGCAGTCGCCTCCTTCTGCGAAGCAGTCATGCTAGCGAAGGAGGCGGCGGGACGGCTGAGGGAGAGAGCCTCCCGTCCCAGCCGCCGCGGGAGACGCTCCGGGCGTCGGGAGCCGCGCGACGACTCCCGGCCACCGTAGGCGCGGGCCTGCGGGCGGAGAGTAATGGGTAGCTCACCGTCCGATCAGGACCAGGCCCGTGCCGGACGGCGCGTACGTGTTCCACGCGCGCCTCAAAGAGATGTCAGCATTAAAAGGAGGGGCCCGTAAGGGCCGAAGCCTGCCGGGTCAGCGGGATTGTCCGAAAGGGTTACCGCTGGCCCGGAACATAAAGGGCGAAGGAAGGAACACGGGTGGGTTTTAGTCAGTAAGAGTCTGACACTCCCTTCCGCTCCACCCAGAGCGGGAGGAGTCATTTGATGATTTCCCATCCTGAAAAAAAAAAAAAAAAAAAAAAACATCTCGGCGCTTAAAAACGGCGAAAATACTAGATAACTACTTATACGCGTAAAGAAAGGGAAAGAAAATATGACACCGTACGGCGGGATGTCTGTTGCTAGAGGGAGATAAATAAACATCTTCAGTTACCTACGTCACAGGATAAGTAATAGTCAAATTACATGCTCATTGGTCGAGCGCATGAGTGACGTAGCTATCAGAGGCATATGGGGAAAAAGGACACTCGATTTTCTAGAGTTAATAAAATAAGTAATTGATAATTGTACCGTGTTACCTACTTTACGAATAAAGTAATACCAATATTATATCTTTTAAATGTTTATTACAATCCGGTTATTTCACAAAAACCAATACTTTTAAATAATGTGTTTTAAATGACGTATAATTTTACCATAATTATAGGAACTGCAGTCTTTTTTATTCTTCGATAATTTTTTTTCGTCACATAAATATTGTCAGCTGAGAAATGCATTGAGCAAACTTCAGTATAGGTAGCCAATCGTTTTCACGTCTTTGAACCCTTATTATGTTAGCCACTTTTCTTTTATCAGCCCATCTGTAGGCAATCTAAAATGAAACGGAAAGCAATAATGTATATTCATAACATAAAAAGTGCATAATATTATATTCAAACAATATTATAAATTCTAACAACCACAAAAATCTTGTGTATTAGTGTCCCAACCTCCCCTAACGTCATGTGATTACTAACTTCATGCGCCGGCCGCCATTAGACGCAGCGTCGTACAAAATAAAATAAAATAATCTAGTTTTGTAAACTTACGCGTGAAATGACACATTTTTGTCTTTAACTTTTGGGGTATAATTTTTACATCCTCTGAAAACACACGACGGCATATTTTCTTTATGTTTTGCACAGGTTTTCACACACGACATAAATTAAAAACAAACATAGCGTCGCGCGACAGGTTGGTGCGTGACTGAGCGCAATGTGGCCAATTGGCTTCATTTCATGTTGCCATTTTAGAGTGCGGACAACGTATCTATTATAGTTTTATACATCATTGACCGTGAAAACCTAAGTGATGTAAGCTGTCATTCCACCTGATTGTTAGGGATTGACACTATTGATAGCTCACTCCACGCTCACTTCACCTAAGTTTTCACGGTGAGAGGGTTACAAAAACGCACGGCAATATTCTACTAGTCAAGCCCTTTCATTTGATACCTACCCACATTGAGGGGGTTGTGAGAAACTATGTAATCCGCCATTTCGTAGCGGCGGCCATCTTGGATTTACAGTGATACTGATGTATTGTCATCAAAACTAAAGTGTGTACCAAATATCAGATCAATTTGCCAACAGGAAGGGGGTAAAATTTCAAGTACCTACCTACTAAATTTGAACCAAATAAATAACAAACAGGTTAAGCTAAATAAAACCGTTTAAAAAAGTATCCTACATAATTATGTCCTGTCCTAACCCAGCACCCTAATTGCGTAAAACATTATCAATCTCAATCTCTCGGACCGCTGCGGTGCCGAAGCGGTATTGCGCACGCACGGTCGTTTGTTTTTATACAAAGCGCGCGGTGCGGCAACAGTGCGGCATCGGTACCGCGAACGCTCGACAACAGGACGGCAACGTCGCAAACAATAATAACACACAACAAACACTACACTAACACTAACACTAGCATACAAACGCACGGCAGTCGGATAGGTACGCTTTCGATTTAGGCGTTTGGTATCGGACTGCTACCGTACTGTAGCGGCCCGGGCACGGTAAACGTGCGGCAGCGGTCCGACACGAAACCTCTAAATTGAAAGAGCCCTAAGATCTAAGAATACCAATTTTAGGATTGTTCTTTCAGCAGGATTGCAATAAAACGCAATAAAGCAAAACTAACATTTTGTTAATCAGCTGATTGATAACTACCGTAGGTTACTACTTACAGTAGGTCAATGAACTTTTCTTTGGGGCACTACTACTTTCATTAGTAAGATTTCCGCATTCTTATGATACTTAAAAATGAGTTAATTATCTAGCGTAATTTATGACAATAATGAAGGTGATTTTCGAATTCGAACTAGGATAAAGTATGGCCATTTATTCGGTCACTCTAGGTATAAAGCGCGCACGTGCGCAAGCGCGTTTATGTGTGTCGTAGTACCTAAGCGGGCGGTACCTCGCGCGTGGAATGGCGACGGTGATTCTCCTCTTTTATGAATAGCTTCATTCTGAATTAGTGTCAAATGTAAACAACAAAAAAAAGGAGCGTTTATAATTATTGGCCAGGTACCGTAATTTAAATTGATTATTTACGTCTTTTATGACAACCTCCTGAATTATGACGAGGATGCAAAGCAACATCTTGAATATTGACTGAATCAGTGTGGAACTCGGAATCGATAGTAGTACTGTGATATTTAGGTTTCGGTTTTGTTCGATTCATGTACAGACGCCAGCACATCAACCTACCCGAAACTGTCAAATTTTTCCAATCTACTTTGAACCTTATGCTTTAGCGATAAAGTTGAAAATCTATTAAAGAAATTTGACAAATGGTAGTAGCTCGATGTGCTGGCGTCTGTAGGTACATGTATAATATGCTCATTTACTGTAATAGTTGACTCGCCAACGCACCACCGCACAGGCCGACAGTCCGACAACGACTGCCCCCCTCACCATTCGGACCGGTATTTATAACCGAGCGACGACGTGCGCGCCCGAGGCAACGTCACAATACTGCTATCGGTTTGTAGTGCGATATATTGATATCTACATACACTACATTCCCTTCCTTGTTTTAACTAGTTTTATGTACCCAGAATTATTAATAAAACATTTAGCATATTATTATTTTTATCAATATATAATTAATGACATCTCTGGCATAACAAAATCAAGTACGATATTATTTGAAAATCATTTTATGGTTTAATTTAGTGTTTCCTTTTACCCTTCCTCTTCTTCTTCTATTCCATTTTCTGATTCATTTATATCTTCTTCTGTGTTAATTTCTTTGTTTTGGTCACTTATAACTTCCCATTTTCCTTCAATTTTCTTCAAATGAACTACATTTCTTCGTGATACTTTCCCAGTTATATCGTTTCGAACACTTACGTCTCCACCTTTACTCTTTTCTACTGTATGGGAAGTTGGGTCATAATTTAGGCTTAGTTTATCTTTGACCATATTCTTAACGTAAACTTTATCCCCAGGCATTAATTGACATTCACGAGCTCTTCTTTTCTTATCTGTATATTCTTTTCCAGTTTCTTTCTTTTCTTGGTCTTTGTCTCTGACATCTGAATCTTCTGGTTTATGTGTATGTGTAATGTCTCCTGCCATAGGTATATTGTCACGGTATTGCCGCTTAAAGAATAACTCCGCAGGAGTTTTACCTGTAACGCTGTGAGGTGTACTGTTATACATAGCCAAATACTCTAACAAAGCTTCTTTCCAGTTTTTATGTTCAACTTGACTAATTTTTAGTCGCTTTAGAATGTCTCGGTTCTGACGTTCGACTTCTCCGTTCTGTTGAGGCCAGTATGGTACCGTATTATACAAAACTATATTCCTTTCACTACAGAATTTTTTGAACTCCTCGCTGCAGAACTGTCTACCATTATCAGCTGTTATCGTCATCGGGTTACCAAGTCTGCTAAAAATCTCTTTTAGAGAGTTTATTATGTCTGCACTGGTAATTTTACGACAAATCTTCACCTCCTTGTATCGACTGAAGTAATCAACGATTACCAATATGTAATCGGTGCTAGGTAAAGGACCCATCAAATCAATACATGTATCTACCCAAGGTTCACATGGTAATGCCCGTCGCTTTAATGGGTTTGGAGGATTTGGGGCTGAGACTAACGTACAGCCTTTGCAGCTTTTGACCAAGTTTTCAGTTTCTTTGTCATATCTAGGCCACCATACTTTCGTTCTAAGTCTCGCCTTCATTAGGACTATTCCTGGGTGCCCTTCGTGAGCCGCTGTCAGAACCTGATTTCGCAATTTCTTTGGAATCACAATTCTAGTGCCTCTCAGTAAAACTCCGTCGTAAAAACATAATTCGTTTTGGAAGATTTTGAAATTTTTTACCTCTTCATCCCATTTGTTGTTATACAAGCCTTCCCTTACTTTTAATATTTCCTTGTCTTGCTTTGATGCCTCCAAAATTTCTTCCAGTGATACTGCTATTGGCCTGCTTCCTTCAACAACTTGATGTATATATTTTTCCGACTTGTCCTGTGATGTTTTATTTAATTTACACAACCTTGATAAACTATCTGCTATATTTTCTTTGCCAGGCTTGTATATTACTTTGAAAGTATATGCTTGAAGGCGTAGTATCCATCTTTCTATCCTTGCGCATGGTTTTGATTTAGGACCGAATATAACCTCAAGTGGTTTATGGTCGGTCACTAATTCAAACTCTTTTCCAAACAGAAAAACATAAAAATGTTCCACAGCCCAGACCAGAGCTAAGGCTTCTTTTTCTGTCTGGCAATATCGCCTTTCACAGTCTGTAAGTGTCCGGTGACCATATGCTATAATGCGAGGTCCATGATCATTAATTTGAACTAATACTCCTCCTAGTCCTACCGGACTAGCATCTGCTATTACTATAGTCCGATCTTTGACGTCATAGTATCCTAGCGTAGGAATATTAGACAAAGCCATTTTTAATTTATTAAATGCCAATTCCTGTTTACTGCCCCAAATACTTTTTAATTCTGTGGTTTTACTCTTTTTCTTCCTAAGCAGTTCTTTTAATGGTTCAGTAGTTGTTGCCAAATTTGGAATCCATTTCCCAACATAATTTATTAATCCCAAGAAGCTCTGAAGCTCACCTATATTCATAGGTGGACGAAATTCTTGAATGGTTGTCACGTACTTATCCAATGGTTTCACACCTTCGTGTGATAATTCGTGTCCTAAAAATTGAACCTTTTCTTCTCTGAATATGCACTTGTCCTTTCTCAGTACTACATTATTTCCTTCTAGAGTTTTCATTACTGTTTCTAATCTTTGATCGTGTTCTTCCAAATCCTTCCCATATACCAAAATGTCATCTATAAAATTAATAGTGCCATTACATCCTAGTAACATTCGTTCTAGGGTTTTTTGGAAAATCTCCGGGGCGCAGGATATTCCAAACATTAGTCGTTTGTATCTGAACAGGCCTTTACTTGTAATAAAGGTTGTAATGTGTCGAGAATCGGGATGTAATTCAATCTGATGAAAAGCATCTTTTATGTCCAGTTTTGAAAAGTACTTCGCACTTTTCATTTTCGGTAGTAGCTTGTCCATAGTGGGTAATGGGTGATTTTCACGTAAAATTGCTGTATTGGCCCGCCTCATATCTACGCAAATGCGAACATCTCCGGTATTTTTCAAAACCGGCACTATTGGCGATACCCATCTCGAGGATCCTTGAACTTCTTCAATAATGTCTTTCTCCAACAGTTCTTTTATTTTCTTTTCAACTTTTTCTTCCAGTGGAATGGGGATCCTTCTTAATGGTTGTGAAACTGGTTGTACTTTCTCGTCGATTGGTACCTCCACTAAAACATCCTTGAATTTCGGAAACTCTGTCTTAGTTTCTAATTGGTCGATTTCTAATCCGATTTTAAGTACACCCATAGCCATGGCAGTTTCTTTCCCAAGCAGATCTCTAGTTCCATCAGCGATGACGTAAAAAGTTGCATTTTCTGATCTATCTGCGATTTTTATAGTTGCGTTAAATGATCCTATTAGGTCAAGGGGTTTCTTACTTCCATAACCATAAAAAGTTTTATTGCAACTGACTGTTTGGTTATGAACCTGTACCTTATTTTGTTTTATATTGTCCCAGGTTTTGTTTGTGATTAAGTTGCATTTACACCCAGAGTCTACTAACATTTTAACCTTAATTCCGCCAATCTGGCAATCTAATACACTGTCATCATCGATTTTGAACACATATTGTATGTCTTCGGACTCTGTTTGATCTATATGGTTTGCATCGTCCCTTTTGTTATCTCTTTTCATTTTTTTATTTTCGCTTTGTTTGTTGTTATTTCCCTCATATTTCCTTTTGTTCGTTCTGTCCCGTGTCATTGTCCTGCAGAATTGTCTGAAATGTCCCTTTAGCCCACATTTGTGGCAATCTTTTTCTTTTGCTGGGCATTTGCTATCTTGAGACGCGTGTCCTGAGCTCCCACATCTTCCACATCTTGCTTTTCCTTTCCACTTCTTATCATTATATTTTTCCTTCATTTCTGTTTTCATGTGCTTTACTCTGTTTATATTTACAGTTGATGTGCTGCTTTCTCCGAATTCTTCTATTTGTCGACTTACAGCTTCAAGAGTATTTGCTTCAATAATTATATTTGATAGTGTCATTGCGTCTCCTGTTTGTAGAATTCTCTTTCTAAGCTCTTTAGAGGAACACTTTTCTGTAATTTGATCGATTATTTGATCATCTTTGTCCTTAAACTGACATTTGTCTGCTTGTTGTCTAAGCCGTACTAGGAATTTTTCAAACTTTTCATTTGCCTCTTGTTTAATTAATCGAAAAAGGTGACGTTCATAGATCTTACTTTGTTTAGGTAGAAAGTATGCGTCGAGTTTGGTGATAGCCACACCGAAGACATCCACTCCATCTGCTGGTGATACGTTTGCATCCGGTATATTATAAAAGATTTCCTGCAATTCTAGCCCACCAAAATGTAGTAGCGAAGCACGTTTCTTCTCACTACTCTCGATGCCAGCAGCTTCCAGGTAGATCAAGAGTGCCCGCTTCCAGCGTTCCCATCTTATTCCAACTGATGAAGGTTCCCCCTCACAATCAAATTTCTCTAACGTGAGTTGAGAACTCATGTTATTAATTAATTACCTGGAACCAATAAATTAAAGATGCACTAACCTGCAAAGTTAAAATATTTGTCAATTTAATGACCAGTATGTACATAAAAAGTACCACTACTGCTGACCTATTTTGTCTTTGGTAACTGTCAATTTAATGACCAGTAGGTATATTCTACTGCAATTAATGTCATTCTCTGATGACTTGTCAATTTAATGACCAGTAGGTAAATTCTACTGCTATTAATGTCATTCTCTGATGACTTGTCAATTTAATGACCAGTAGGTATTCTACTGCTTTAATGTCATCCTCTGATGACTTGTCAATTTAATGACCAGTAGCTAGGTTCTACTGCTATCACATTTATGTGCTCTTTGATTAATTTTTACAACTAATCATGTAGCACAAATCAAATATAAATATATAGTCCTGGGTTCAATTCCCAGTTCAGGCAGCGTCACTCGGTTTCTCCACCAAGAACCTCCCGATAATAGATCGAAGTCTGAATTGCGCGTCCGGTTAATGGCAGCAGACATGCCCAACGTAACTGGTTAAACACGGTTGCACCACACGTTTCTGCCTACCCCTTTGGGAACATAGGCGTGATGCTATGTTTATGTCAAATAATGAGATCAGTATGTTTTTTCCTTAACAAACAAGATGTATTTTTTTTGTAACTGTATAAGTACTCAAAATCAGTGAATGTATCGTTTGGTATTGTTGATAATATGGCACTCTGAAATGAAACTAATACAGCCGTTTCGGTTTTTTAGATTTATATTTTTATAATTCTTTCTTTCTTTCTTTCTTTTTAGGGTTCCGTAGTCAACTAGGAACCCTTATAGTTTCGCCATGTCTGTCTGTCCGTCCGTCCGTCCTCGCTTAATCTCTGTGACCGTTAGTACTAGAAAGCTGAAATTTAGTACCAATATGTACCTATATCAATCACGCCGACAAAGTAGTAAAATAAAAATTGGAAAAAATGTTTTATTAGGGTAGCCCCTTTATATGTAAAGTGGGAAGTGATTTTTTTTTTAATTTCAACCCTAACGTGTGATATATTGTTGGAAAGGTATTTAAAAATGAATAGGGGTTTACTAAAATGAACTAAAATCATTTTTTGATAATTTCGGAAATAATCGCTCCAAAAGTAAAAAACAATGTCCCCCCCCCCTCTAACTTTTGAACCATAAGTTTAGAAACTATGAAAAAAATCTGCAAAGTAGAACTCTATAAGGACTTTCTAGGAAAATTATTTTGAACTTGATGGAAACAACAGTTTTTGTACAAAAAAGACAAAAAGTTGTACAAAATAATTTCTGGACTAAGTTTGTAGTATAAACGTATATGCAAGCATTTTTTTAACTTCGTTTACATATTTTATTATCCTGAACGTATCCCTTTGTGTTCGCGCTAAAAACCGTCACGTTTCGGAGCGCCTGCCGCGGAGCGTGCAATGTTGCACGCTCCGTGTTCGCGTACGTACCCACTACCGGGAGCAGTTGCAGGAGCGCGGAGTGCTGCTGGAGCGCGAACATAATGGATACCCACTTTTAAACTCATAAGTGGGAACACTTATTGTGACGGACGGGAAACTACGGAACCCTACACTGAGCGTGGCCCGACACGCTCTTGGCCGGTTTTTTTTTTGTCTACTTTATAAAGTAAAGAAATCAAGCAGAGAAATTCGGCCAACTGCAGCTAACGCGACGCGTAACTAAAAATAGAACACGAAAAGTACCTACGAAAACAGCAAAGTGCAATCAAGGTCAACGTAAAATGATTTTAAAACTACGAGTACCTACCTATTTTTGTTGAGAATGCCATACGATTTAAAATCCTTTGACGTTTATTGATGGTTACCTGTTTACAAAATAATGTATTCGGTATTAAACTCTATGCTCCTGTAAATAATGTTTAAAATTAGTATTAGACGTTAGCTTAGCGCGCTTTCTCGCTCGTTCATCTCTAGCTAGGTACATCACTCCCGCCCGCGCGCATCAAGGATACGGTACCTAAAACCGTGTAACTACTACCACAGTACAATGCGTGCCACGAAAGATGAGACTTGACACACCACGTGGTTTGACATGCGCAGTACCTACACGATTTTAGGTATCTTTAGCGGTATGAGGTCTGAGTGCGGGACGGAACCGGACGTCATAGGGGCGGCGGAAAGAGCGGGGGAGGCGGGGTCAAGTCTCATCTTTCGTGGCACGCATTGTACCTGAATCAGTTTGAACCGAATATCATAGATCATGTGATACGATATCGGTATAGTGTCTCGTTCTAGGTACGCGGATACCTGATATAATATAGATTCAGTGCCGTACGATATATAGGTAGGTATTGGATATTGTACCGATACATAGATATTATCTATATACGATTTGTATCGCCCACTCCTACTAAAAGAAAGGGCTCTCTCAATAGGTACTTACCTACATAATGCAGAATGATTTTTATATCAGAAAATTTCTCGAAGAGTTCATGTGTAAGTTAGTACCTACTTACTAAATGCATGTAGGTACTTACTTGAACTTAGACATTCATTACAGTAATATCGAACCCAGGGTAGATCGCAGATAATCCTATCACTAAGTAATGCATTTTTTCTCACTTCATGATTAAATTGATAAAATATATCTCACACACCCACACACACACACACAGCAAACCTACGATTCGAAACTTGTCAACAATATCACGCATGTTATAAAATTGACCATCCGTTGACAAACAACGCCATCTAACGATCAAGATTACAGTAGATCTTGATCGTTAGATGATAACTGATAACTTTAGCAAAAATGTTGTTCTGTTTCTTGATGGTTCTTGAAATATCCTGTAGAGGGCGTGCCTCCGCCCGCGCACACATACAAAGATTTATCGTTTTTTGTCAGGCCTAAATATCCTACAAATAGTGTTTTTTTATAAGTTTTTTACGATATGCGTCAATAATAGATCATAATCATTTAATGTACGTGCTTTTATTCTGCAAAAATCGTTTAAGTATCGAGATTTGTACCCCGATAGAATGTATGAAAAAGTGTCAGTATCCAATCACCTTAATGCTCACTTTCGTCATATTCTACGTAAGGAGCTCTTGTGCAAAATGTTTTTCTAGACTCAGCCGTTTAGGCTGTCCGTTGCCTATCAATAAATTAACCACTAAACTTTTATACCCAGAATAAGTCTTATCCTGAGAATAAATTTTGATTTTTTGACAGTTTTTCCATACTAGAACTGTCAGACGTCAATTTTATTCCACGGATAAAGATATCTACCTGACTTTTGTAAAATCAGTCCTTAGTTAGTTTCGAAAAAAATCTGTAGGTAAGGATTACCTACAAAAAGCTGCCGGAGAGTCCTGTATGAGACACGCACAGACCAGGGAAACATGGCACAAAAGGGGAGGAGGCCTTTACTCGGCAAAGGTGGAACAAGTCCCACTGATGAAGTAGTTAAAGATGAATAATCATTTTCAAATTCAGGGTAACACCGTGAAGAAACCGGCATGTTCTAGAACTAAAAATTCGAAGACGTGTGACATCTACCAACCCGCACTGTGTCCGCGTGCTAGATTACAGCCCCACTCCTTCTCGAAGAGAGGAGGAGTGCCAGCAGTGGGAACATTATAGGCTGATTACTATAGGCACATATAGAAAAAAACAGTGGCACACCGGGAGTGCCGGCAGAAGTGAAAACAAAACACAAATGGAATATTTATAGGCTGATTATGCTAAATTCAAAGTACCTATAATCAAATCTTCCGAAACTTGGTGTTTATTTTAGTCGTTGAGGACAGTTTAAAACCTCATCAATACAATATAATTTTGTTATAGATAGCTACTATTTGTAGGTGTATATTTTCGAAACTAAAGTAATTTGTACACTACATGTGCAGTGTATTTGTCAGTGGAGGCTGGTATCGGGAGAGGGGGGGCCGGGGAGAGTACAAACACGGAATTAGCCGACACAGCGCACTGTCAACAGCGATCAAAGCGACATGTGCTGCTACGATACATTTTCACACGCGTTTTCATTCGATTTAAAGTTTTCCTCGTATACGAACGTGGAAGTTTCCGTATTTTATGTGTTGTTTACAATACGTATACATAAAACATAAATCTTTTGTCTTTTTTGGACTTTGATATCGTCTTAGTACGTTCGTTGTATATGAGTCGTCTCGAACGAGATTTTATGTTATTGTTCATGTCTTAGAAAAGTAAACTATTATGTTAGAATAACGAGAATAGTTAAAAACCGTCTTTGTATCTTAGGTGCTCATAGTAAAAATGCATTTGATATTGCTATCAGTAAATTCACTTGTCAAGCGCACAATAAGTATCTACTTTTCGCTTCCAGGTAGATACGAATCCATCCTATTATATTATTATTATGAATATAGTCCAGTAAAGATAAACCAAATCAACCACACGTAGCGATCTGTTCGTGACGTCACGGATAACCCTTTGCGGCCATTGATAACGGATCTCCATATCTGCATTGTGCCCCACACTCCCCATCCCATAAGCCTTTCCACACAAACGGTGTTCAAACAAAGGATCAAATTAAACAAAATCCGCAGACAATCGCGCATACTGACGAACACAGACGAACACTGACGAATACAGGCGAATATACATGAAAGAGAGTTAATCAAATAACTATTTGGAAGTTAGTACAAATAGCACGCCCCCGCGACTCAACTGTCATACAACAAATGCATGGTGATTGACCTCAGTGTCGATTGTGTGGAGTGTAACTAATGCGTTGGTGAAAATGCGCAATGCGTTTGACTTTGCAAAAGCTTCAGCTTGGCCGGCTGCGTTTGGATTGATTATGTCTTGTGTGTGGTGTTCAATATGGATGTCAATTGGATTAAATTTATATTTTGAGTATCATCCTTTCGGTGTGTGTTATTGTATAATCAGAATAAAAAAAATATATATTATATTTATAAAAAAATTGATGACTCGGTTATTTAATTGCTTCATTGCTAATTTTTGTGCAAATCTGATTGCTCTTACGAATGTGTACGTTATTCTAAGCTAGTACTACTACCTACCTAAAAGTAGAAAATGCCTGTATCTAGGTAGGTAATAAAAAAATCCCAACACATTAATTTCGCACTAAAATATAAATTGATGATTTTATTAACGTAGGCACTAACGTTTATTGTGAATGATAAAGACACAAGGTGAAAACTCATAGTTGTGAAAGGCACTAGGTGTGTGTTAGTTAATTTATTGTCGCCCGTTATCTGTAGGATGCGGGCTGCGCGCGCGCCGGTGGCAGTCATGGCTACGCCCCGCCTCGCTGGCGATAGCTGCTGCTTTTTAACATGCAGCACGCGACTATGACAACTGTTTCTTTATTTTATTTATGCTTTACGTTACGAGCTGGACGATTATATCTTATATTTTTTCATTTAAAAATAACGGAAGCAATGCCGCCTGTGCGTTTTGACGATTAGAATTTTATAGTGTCTAAATAGGTATCTACATCAGAAGTGCGCAGAAATAGAATCAATCATATTAGTACCTATACCTTCCATTCAGATAGAGAAGAGAGAGTCGCATACCAAAATGCGTTTTCTCCAACCTGAAGGAAAAAATAATCTTTCAGAATGAAAGAAATAAGAATCGAACTTTGATAACCGCGTAATCGCTTCATATGTGCTTAGGTATTCTGTCGAAATCATACATCAGTCTAATCTAGCAAGAGGTAGGTAGTAGGTACTTAGAATATTGAATTTTATATAATAAATTCGAATTACTTGAGCTTCAGAATGTATGAAAAAAATGTATGAATATTTTGTGCATTGTGTTCGTCCCGATCAATTTGTTGAATCATTTGAATTTTCAAATACAGTTTATTTAGCATAAACATGGGCTCGTCGCGACATTTCCGCATAATTATGCGAACGTTTCTATGGGAGAGATTGATATATGGTGGTATTATACTAATTGCACCACGTCGTAGACATTGTTGGTATTGTGCGATTATACCATAAAATTGATATTTATTGTAGGGCTTGAATTTTGGGCTCACTTGAATAGATTTTTTTTGAGATAGTGATTGTCAAAAGTCAAAAGAAGATGTAAAAAATTAAAGTATTTTTCACAACGTGTTGAATAAAAATTAACGTAATAAGCTCCAATTATATGCATCACTATCTAGCTAACTTAATAAATAAATTACAGTGTAGTCCACCCCTCAAAAAATTAATTTTTGACGAGTAGCAATATCACGAAAGTAATTATGGTCTCACCGGTCGGCCCATTTCACGCTAACCCCAAAAACAATGGGTTTTCAATGGGGAGGCGATGGGGGAATAATCTAATAAACGAATAAAGATGTTGCGTGATTTCTAGATATCATAACGTGGGAACCTTGATTGGTGGGTTTAATTAATTGATGTTCATTTGTGGCTCACCGTGGGAAAGGCGTTAATAGGATTGATTTTGGAGCGGATGATTCATGTTTTGGGTGGATGATGTTCAAAATAACATTATGATAGTGTTGGATATCACTTGGCAGAAAAGAAAGATTAATTCTAACGGCTAGCCTAGTGTCAATTGTTAGAAAGATCCAGCAACGATGATGATAGGAGCTAGGACATTGCAAAAAGAGAGAAATAAGTACTCCGTCTGTGATTGCAAGATCTATAAACAACATCGACCGAGCTTTCTGTGCTACTTGAATAAGTGTTTTCTGCATTGCAGTTGAATTTGAAATATGGACAAAATTGACGATGCATTACCTTTATATTAAAATAAATCATCGCATACGGGAGATGGCCCAAAAACTCAACTAAAGATACTTCACAGAAAATACAAACCAATACTTAAAATGATAATCTGATATTCCTTTAAACTCCGGAAATCCGATATTTCACATAGCATTGAACGTTTAGAGCTAAATGTAGCCGGCGGACCATTAAATTTTATTTCAACCCGCGATCTGCGAAGGGTGGCCAGAGTGTAAGGGCTCGTACACATAAATAATAGCAAAAAACATATTGCGTTTGTTGCTCCACTCATTATGCGCAATTAGCGACGATTGTGACAGCGGACACCATGTGAACGGATTTTATTTTCATTGTCAGTTGGATGGTCTTAAAAAGATTCTCAGCGCGTGTCGGGTTAATTACACATTAATGAAATATGTATGTCTCAGGACTTAGGTTTGTTTTATTTCTGATTCATCTGGAAAATATTCATGTAGTATGAAGTTTAATCAGGGCCGTCTTTAATCTATTGGAGGCCCTGGGCTCATAAGGGTCACGGGGCCCCTGTGTAGATAAGAGACAATAAGAGAAACTTACTAATATTTTTCGTAGCTGGGAGGCTATAAACTTATTGTAAATTGGACTGATAACTTATTTTGTCATTGAATCGGGTACCTAATAATAATGCGTAGAATGCAACGGTGGCTGCAAAGAATGTTTTTTATGAGAGCAGGCCGGGGCCCCCGAATATCGCGGGGCCCTGGGCACTTGCCCAGACTGCCCAATGGACAAGAGGGGCCTGAGTTTAATATTGAAAACATGCAACACCATTCTCGCCAAATTGCTACTATTTAGTTTAGTACCTTGTAATGAATTCTTTAAAATTTTCCGGCTATTTTGATTGATGATTAATGACAGTTCAATTTCAATCGAAACAAAACGGTAACTCAATCCAAAAGTAATTTGTAAATTCAAAGGTTAAACACAGTTTTAATGCATTTATTTAACCTAATACTTACTGCCCCTCTGTTAGTCGAATGCATTAGTAAAATTAGAGCTGTGGGAAAGGGTTGCGCGCGCGCTGGCGCGGCCGCGAATACTTTATGTTTATTGTTATTAGAACAATATTTGTACACTCGAGATGTACGGTTATTGCCGACGTATCATATTCAACGCATCTGCAAATTAACTTCCTATATTTATTGATATATACAGCAACACCATTCTAAAATAAAACGCTTTTGTCGTCGCGGTAAAAAGTGCGAATTAAAAATAATGTGAAAGTGGGGAAGTGCTATAGAAAATATTATATTTCCGGATTAGTAAAATTAAAGGTATATTCTTCATATTCAATGATCAATCAGGCTCCCCTGTGGTCAGTCGGATGCGGAAACAAGCTGAGACTATTGTAATCCCATCGATGGACATTTAGCTGGTGGTATCAATGGATGGTCCGACGTGGGCACGCGTCCAGCCATCATTCTATTGTTGCGAACGATTGATGAATTTAGCCGATTATTTGTTTACGATAAACATAATAGTGGAATATAATGGGATTTTAACAAACGTTGCTTATTATTTAGCTTGTTTAACAAATCTGTGAAAACCATAAATTCACTATATAAAGGCGTGTTTAGACGGACATAAAATCGGGTATGCACATTATTAAAATCGTTACGAGTATTTAATTATAAACAGTACACTTTTAGGTTTGTAACTTTGTGGTGGTTAAATTTAAAACAATTTACAACTATATACTAAGCCTTTACTCACAAAAAGCCATTGATTTCCATTGACAGATCATCAATAAGATGGCGCTCGTCAGGGGTCGCGAATCGACGCGATTAGACGTGGTGATAAAGTGCACGCCTGACACGACGATTACTGGTACCAACGCTGAGCATCGTAAACACTCGTTAGATTGTATTTTGAAGAATATGAGTTTTTTTTATGAGGAAAGGGTGACGTGTTTTAAAACATGATTTTTTTTCATCGGAACTATGAACGAAGCAGTTGGATGAAGCAGTAGAATGAGTCCTTCATCCGTTCCTTAGAAGTCCTCTATGTCATTCTATACATATTTTTGTAGTTTACATTTAACGTTTAATTGTAACAGGCCACTCCCTCTTCCTCTTGTAAAATCATAATTTTTCGTAGCCTGCTACGTATGTGCTACGAACTGCTACGAATACTCGTAGATCCTCAAGCTTTACCGAAGACAAACAGCACAGCTGTACATTTTGCAGTAAATTTTCCTATTATCGATTCACACGTTATACATATGTCTAACAGACCTGTAGGTAAATAATGAATCCATCAAATCGTGTAGGACAAGACATATCCTAAAGTTAAAAATTACTTTAAACAATAGGTACTTTTACCTGTTCTTTCCCTACCTTTAAGACTTCACGATATCTTGGGCACGCGTCGCGCGTTAGGTGTTACATGGCGCGTGCGATGCGCGTGGCCACGTGGGCGCGCCGGTGCGTGCGCCCACGTGGATGCGCCCGCGCGCATCGCCGTGATGGTGGTCAGCAGAGTGCTGAGTCTTGTTCTAGAGAAGGTCCATTTCACACTGTCATGCAACAATAGTTGAGTGAACATTAGTAAGGAGCTTTTGATAAAACTTTAGGTAAAGTGGTATTCTTTAAAAAAGAAACCCCTTGCCGGGACATGTTGCTAATAAATATACACAGCTAGAATATTATCTGTTTCTTTGAAAGTGAATGTAATATCCTCTTTTGTATTTTTCGTTAATGCCAAAAACGTAATTGTACGTTCTTAACAGTGTCAAAGTATACCCTGAAAGTCCACATCAAAATGCCTACTTGACTTTTGTCCGATATTTGTAAAACGTCATTCAAGTGTTAAACTTCCACAAAGGAGTGAATAGGAACGAACAAAAAGAAATCAGTGTTGGACGCGCCCGCGCATAATATTGGACATCAAATGGATGCGTTTACGTAAATATAGACTACCTTTTATTATCTGCGAAGTTTGATTGTGGTCGAGAAGCGTGTCTCTCACCCCCCGAACTATTCACCAAGGATGATTGATGTACGGCAGATTGACAGATTTTTTTTATAATACCAGCCGAGGGTAGTTCGGTACAGACGAGCGCATATTAAAGGCAATTGTTGTTTAATTTTTACAGTAGTGGGGTCGTTTCGAGTGTTGTAATAATGTTTTGATAATAGCGGTATCCGTTCGGCTCATATTTCTTATTCAGAGTGCGTGGGATTGCGCCCGGTGATTGCGCTTACACTGTCTGTTTGAATTTAAAACGTTTTGGGAGGACGGTTAGGAACACCTTGTTGTTTTAATTTAATGACAATTATTATCATATGTTAACTAAACCGCTTGTAGGTTCGCGGTGTCAATATTAAACGATTTTCGTTGTAAACAATATATTTCCATACTATCTTCTAATAATAAAGCTGAAGAGTTTGTTTGAACGCGCTAATCTCTAGAACTACCACTCGGATTTAAAAAATGATTTTTGTATTTGATAGCCCAATTCTTGAGGACGGCTACAGGCTATTTAACACCCTAGGACTCTTAGGAGTCGAGCAAAAAGAAAAAAATAAGAAAGAATGTTAAGCAAAAATGAAGTAACAGCGCGGGATGGCGATGCGATGCGACGCGACGGTGTGGGTTGGTGGAGCAAGAGATTTTCCGCGAAGTCACGGGCAGAAGCTAGTCTTAAATATGACGAATTAACAGTATAGAAGTTCAATTTGACTTGCTCAAAATTTTGCAAAAATCTTTAACAATATTTTTTGATAGTCATCTCGTATTGTATCACTATGAAATAATAGGACAGGACATTTTATTAAGCTTTTTAAAGTGTTAAGTTTCATTAGATATTATTTTAATCTGTCACAAATCGACAACTCGCCATTGAACGCTGACCCTTGACGGGTGCTTATTTGGCTTAGTAGTTTTTATTAATATTTTTTACCCGCGTTCGGACAATAGAAGTGGAGCCATTCGATACTTTAGCACAATGTGCCCACTGATCCTCATTGATCGCCAATTACTGGACATTAAGTACCTTAAACGCTTTTCATGTCCGCTATTTGTAGCAACAAATCTAATATGAAAGGAAACAGCGTACAATGGACCGTTCAAGATCTGCATTCAATGTTTTTGGCTGTTATTATTCGTTCGATAAGCCTGTTTTTTTCGGACATTATAACAAAGGAATGTGGGAGCTTATTTTTTTTATTGTGGCCGCGATAGGATTTTGCGATAAAGACGAGGTCAAAAGTTAGGTATAAAATATTTTATTACTTTTTTTAATAAAGAGTCTTTGCTAATGGTCGCGTACCTACTACCCGAAAACGATCGTCGCACGAGAACGCGGTTGTCGTGCCGTTTATGTGAATATGACAATTCACGCGCGATATTGCGTGACAATCAAGGACATACGTCATTATTCAGGTAACCGCGGATAGGGTATTCGCGCGACAGTCGCTTTCGGTTAGGTTAACAGGGTAATGTTAATACAACTAAAAGACTAAGAAGGTAGCAAGTACTTAAATAAAATATCCTATCAATACTCTACGCGCGTCCTGTACAGTCGGGGTTGCGCGCGCGCGCAACAAGGTGTGCTTTTCGAGGCGCACGCGCCACTGCGTCTATTGTCACGCCCGACACGCTCATCACACAGTTCTAATGGAGCGCGCACAAGAACGCACATTATTGCACATTTATTGCGCATCTTCAAAGCTTTGTTAGCTTTGTTACATCTTTTATTTGCTTTTTATCAATAAAAATGTCGGCCGACAACGATGTATGTTTTCACGCTATAATTCAGCTACTGTGATTCCATTATTAGGGGAATTGTTGTGAATTTTTCAGATTAGCGAAGCAAATAGTGTTCTTGGATTTCATTTACTTGTGTTTGATAATGTATATAAGGTTACCCCCCTGATATATTTTTTATTTTATGGCGCAACCTTCCCTAATATGTGGTTCTTTAAAAAGTCTCACATATCAATCTGCTAGACTTAATCTCCACAGCCGGAAACGCGTCTTCCCTAACAGTACCAACATAGACGCTTCAACTTCCGTCTTTAAGTCCCACGGTGAATCACAGATCACTCGAGACGGTTCTTGGTGGTCATCTGAGAGCGGAGCCGCGCCGTCTGGTGGCTCAGACATGCGCAGACATGCGGGCCTCTTACTGGGTCACGACCGCCACACCGACGGCTACTGGCTTCAGTGCCCATTTGAGGACACGTAATTCGGTTATAATTGGGACTAATCGAATAGAAGATTGGGGAAGGTCACTTATGTTGAAGACGTGCTGGACATCTGGTGTGGCTAATTGGTCGATGACGCGTCATATAGAATTAGTAAGTTCGTCCTGGTTCGTTCTTTGTTTTAGATACCCGGAATATGTAGCAAGATGAGTAATTTTTCATGTCATGACCGCATAATGCCGGGTGATTGACAATGATAATTCAGACTACCAGTAATTATCTACTCAAATAGTTTATTAAACATGATTAAGCGTATTTATTTACTCGTTCTATTGTTGAACAACCACAGCCGGTGTCAATTTTCAGCGCAGCCACACGACCGCCTCCAAATATTGTGATAATCCGTCCATTCTCCATTGTCACTCGATGACTTGATAAAAAAATATAAAAAGTCCATCCGCAAAGCATCCCCTGGGACCACTCTATGGCGTACTTCTTCCCTCATTCCCATAATCTATTCCAATTAACTGACAGCACCATATTGTGATATTAACACAATGAATTCTCCCCTCAGTAAAATGCAATCCTTGTGATGAGCAATAGTCATCTTTCTTGTTGTGTGGACTATGGTCCATATTTCTGTATGATGTGTTTTGATTGCTTTTTACGTTTTGGTACACTTAAATAGATCTTATTGTTGGTATGTGTATTACAATTTTGATTATTTTACTAACCGTGACAAAGGTTTTATTTGTCATCTTAGTTCGAAATTATTGTTTTATTTAACTCACCTTGTAGATATTTTAAACTGATACCTAAATGATATTTATTTCTGGAAAATGGTTCAAAAAACAGTTTTACACGTCAAAAATAACTCGTGTTTTAAAACTAGAGTTCGGTGTTTCCTATCCGACTACTCTAAAAAGAAAGACTGAAATAAACTCAGCTGAACAAGTACAAGTGTCTTTTTTTTCCAGGTTTGGAAATCATCAAATGACCCCTCCCGCTTTGGGTGGAGCAGTAGGGAGTGTCAGACTCTCACTGACTAAAACCCACCCGTGTTCCTTGCTTAGCCCTTTATGTTCCGGGCCAGCGGTAACCCTTTCGGACAATCCTGCTGACAGTACAAATGCCTCAAGTGAATTTACTTCTTTGGTTTTCGTTAGATAATTATTACATAATGATTAAGTCAGCACACTCAGCACCTGACTATTTGACTGGTAATTTATCATGTATGACGTCAGACGCGGGTCAGGTGCTGGTGTTGCTACCAACACCACCTATTGTAATCGGGCATTACACTTACAGTTCATTGTCATGTGGGTTTCCTTAAGATATGCCTTAACTGTTTTAAGTTAAAAATACTTAATATCGATTTTTTTTGACACGCGTAGGTTAGCGTCGGATGGCGGATTGCGACGGCCGACGGCAATCGCGGAAATTGACAACTGAAATCATTATTCTTATTTATTTGTTACTTCAAGCACATAAATGTACAGACTACAGAGGCGAACTTAATGCCATAGGCATTTTCTACCAGTTAACCTTTGGGTGATGCAGATACAAACAGTGGTAGGTGCAATCATGAAAAATTGAGGAATACATTTTTTAAATATGTATAAAGATATGCATAAACCTATTAAAACTATGAATATATTATATACCTAATTACATATAAATATAAGCACAAATAAATATACATAAATACATTATTATACTTACCTACTAAAAATAAATAAGACAAACAATGAGAAAATATTACCGTTGTGATGACACTGCCAGCTTCTTGCGAATGTGCTCGTGAACCTTCTTAACTTTGAAGGATAATCGGGTGGTTGCCGTCCTGATTTCCTGGGGGAGCGCATTCCACAGAAAGATAGACTGAACGAAGAAGGAATAGTGAATGAAGTCTGTGCGGTGAGTGGGACATTGGAGAAGCCGATTGTGTGATGAACGTAGATTTCTATTGTGGTTGGCGCAAATATACTGAAAGTGGGGGGCTAGATAACCAGGGGAAGATGGAGAATCAAGAAATGAGAACAAGGTGGTCAGCGCCCTTAGCACTCTGCGCTGGCGTATGGGCAACCACTTTAGAAGCGACCGATGCGCAGAGACGTGATCATATTTACGCAGATTGAAAACGAATCAAATGCAGTTATTGAGAAGACGGTCAAGTTTGTTGAGGAGATTTGCATTCAGGTCATAGATAGCAATTTTGTCACCCACTAAACTTTTTCAGGTAGCTTTCTATCTGATTGATAGGTAAAGGTAATTTAATTAGAGGCTAAATAATGATTTGTAATGTCTATTGTTAAAATTGCCAAAAAATTAATACTCACAGAAACACTCTAGTCTTCATCCGTCTATTTGTTACATCACATCAAACAAATCGCGACAAATTACGGATATATCTTACATCACAATCATCCAAGCTAACTTTCCGGCGGCTAATCCTAACAGATAACCGGTCAACCCTCCCTCCCGTCAGATACTAGATGGCTGCTATTAACCCTGATATAATCACCATTGTCTTTGCCCGTTCCCACAATCAGTCGATTAGGGTGGCTCTGTGCGTTACCGAGTTAGCGGTGATACACTGATAGACCTGATAGTAATGAGTTGTTTTGGCGAGGGTTATATGCTTCTAACTATTATTGTGATTGGTGATAATGTCAGAGGCAGTTAGAGGTAATTTTGTTGAAGTTAACTCAATATCTATTTAATTCTTAAGGCTCGATTGCGGACGTTCGACAGAAGACGTGGTATGTAGCTGAGAATGTTGGTACCTAGAAATTATTTATTAATTTATTGCATTCATGTTGTTTACAAGATGTAACATAGTAGGTTTCAAACTTGAACCCTGCTAGGGTACAACAACATATTTGTAGGTAGATACAACTAGATTTTAATGATGTAACTAATATTTTTGTAAAATATACGTACCTATAATTTAAAAAGAGTGTCCATGTAGTTTCTTGCCCGTTCTTCTCCATAGGTACCTACGCTTTGGAATGGGCAAGTAGCTTCATATTTTCTGAGTGACCGACTTCTTGACAATTCAAAAGTGCCTGTAAATGGTTTAATTGAAATAAATGCTTTGAGTTTGATTTATAGCTATTGCATGCATAAACACAACAGTAAACATTAAATTTACTGACATTGTTATTATATTTAACTTTAATTCTTATGAAATGGGAATTGAGTCAATATATTTTCACACTTGTCTTTGTTTTGAAAACAGTTATAAGTCGTAGGTTTTATTAAAGGCTCAAAACTGTCAGTCGGTTAAGGGTATATAGTAACTTTCCATTGAAAATTACTGTATCAGTTTTTTAAGTAACTCCTCACCACCATGCGGCTATTTACGATCAACTAAAGTAATCAAATGACCACACTCGTCTATTTAAATGTAGGTGGCAGCTGTAGAACTTAAACAAAAAGCAGCACGTGCTCACATACTTAAGGTAAATCGTCGAAAACGCTCGTTTCCCACACAAACCGCAACGGGCGGGCGATAAAATCGATACGCCAATTTATATCGAGAAATATAACTTTATATCGATAGAACATTACCGTTTTGTAATGAGTGACGTTCTCGGGAGCAGCAGGAGGCTCGGGGGCGACCGTATCTCCGTGTGAGATCTGCCGATTTTACGAGCCAGTCCACAATGCTTGTAACGACCACGTTGTAAAATTATGATTATTGTTTACGGGTTTTTGGCTCCCAATGAGGTAGCTACTTAGTAATTGTCATTGTATTATTGACTTGTTGGTTGTACTGTAAAGAAACAGTAACAATTATAAAAGGTTGCACGGCGATACAGTTACATGGGTTTGTCAAATGTTTTGTGGTTGTCCACAATAGTCTTGTATTGTTTTGTTTATTGTTTCTTGCAGTTTAAAATAAAACCGTCTATGTCACATTTATACCGTGAACTAATACAAGTCTTATCAGCAACTTGTGATCTATAAGAAACACAACATTAAAAATAAAAGCTCTGTTTGACTCTTCATTATAATTGTTGGGTATTTGGTTTGTAAGGACATTCTATTTTAAGTACAAGATGCAATCGATATCCAATCAAATTCCGCAAGCACGTACAGCATCACTCCTGCGCAGTGATCTGCGCCCGCGCATCGCAGCGCTATGAAAGGAGCGCTTCATGCAGGTGGCCGACATACGATACGCCATTGTATGCTAGCTCGGCGAAGCCTCCTCCGTTTGTCTCCCGTCAAAAGAATTCCTCGCAGACAACTCACCCCGCTACTAATTACGCGAGGACAAAGAGTAGAGAGCTTTTTGGCGAGAGTTTTGTATCTAAAACTTGTCAAAGGAAACTATTAGGAAGCAGCTTGTTAATTGGAGCTTTTAAGTTGCGTACAATAAATCAGTCTTTAATGTTTCCACTGCTGGAACTCAGGTCTCCTCTCTTTGAGAGGAAGTGGGCTATAATCCACCACGCGACCCCAGTGCGTGTTGGTACTTGGTAGATGTCACATGTCTTCGAATTGTTGGTTCTAGGACATGCCGGATTCCTCACGATGTTTTCCTTTATCGTTTTGAGTTGTGTGCGTTGAATTAATTGAATCAATTTGTTTTTGATGAAAATCATAAAGTTAGTTACTAAAGCAAAAGGGGAGCACAGTCAAACATGACACAGTCAGACTTGTACTTAGCGTAGACAGCAAAGCCCAAACCAACCACTCTTTACAGATCCCTTCCTTGATCCTCCTTCCTTCTTCGAGCCTTTCTTGAATTGTGGACTGCAATGAGATCAGTTAGAAGTTAAAACAATGAGATACATCTCAGATTAACATTATTCGTAAGCATTTGTGCCTACAAATGATTTCAATGAAGTGACCCATCTGATTTGAACTTAATCCCTGCTTCTGACTCATCTTGCGTATAGGTACAAAGTGCGCGAGCGATTCAAACAAAATGAAAAGCGTTTTGTGCGGTATTCCATCCATATTGAGAGTGCGCATGTGCGCCGCTTACAAAAGCTTTGCGAGCACAGGAGGCTTTGCGTACCTTGTTCTATTTATTATCGATGTCTGCTGCGATTTGAACAAATAAACAATAAGTACCTATTTATACATTGTTTTTCCTTATCTTGTTTAATACATCCAGGACGCGTGTTTTGATATAACCTTATCTTATAAGCAAAAATTGTGTTGCGTGATGATTATTTATGAGTCTCATTTGCCCTTGTCTAAACACTCACGCTGCATGTGGGTGCTAATAGCTATTACAAAATCATTACTTATCAAAAAGAAGTTTTATTTATTACCAATGCAAATTCTAATATATTGACCATTAGACTCGTTTTCTATATATAAGTTAGGTGAGGTCCACATGACAGCCAGCACGTGTCTAGGCCCGTATCGTTTGCACCCGATGTTCGAATCTAACGTCCGCAGGTAATTGCGTAGCGTTTGACCAAACGTTAGCTTGCATTTCCATTTTGTCATTAGCAATTGGCTATTAATTCTTGGATTATGACTGGTAGTGGACATAGGGGCTTGCAATTTTCACATCGGCAGCTGCCTCCTACTATATGTACTCGTATCTGTGCAAAAACTTTTCTACGAGGAAAGCCACCTGCGTGATTCAACATTATCTGTATCTAATCGTGGCTGCGCATACGTCGCCTGCTACGACACGTGTACCGATGTATCGATTTATCACGTTGACCAGAGCTTTAATGAAACTAGATTAGTGTAATGACTAACAGAGGCTTTTGCGATTGAGATAGATAACGTTAATGAAGGCTGTTTTTAAACAGATGTGTTAGAATATTTATTGTCAGAGGTGCAAGAAAACTAATTTCTCATTCCTTATAGGTGTAGGTAGGTAGTCCGAATAATGTTAATTAACAACATTTAGTAAGTGTTGTTGTTATCGTATTAACAACAACGTAAATGAATTGCATAAGTGCTGATATTGTAGATAAACAGTGTTTAAAAAGAACAAAACGCCCTTGTTACTATAATAGGATGCGGTATAAACACTGGGAGAAACTAGTCGTTTTTATAACCGCTCCTTACACGGATAGGGTAATTATCACGTTCGCAGCCATTATGTAATGTCCACTCTATAAAATCGCGACAACTGGTTTAGCTCGTCCTGTTCCAGCTTGGATAGGGCTGCTAGGAAATGTTTCTTGTGAATTACTTTGTCTGGTTAAGCCTTCCTTGATTTTAATATTGATTCAAATTACATGATAGCTTCGATTACAGTGAAATAGGCAAATCAAAGTACCTAAAATTCATTTTTCCCAGGATAAAGCAAAATAAATTAAAAACATTGTTTACGCAAGGATCTCGCTCATAGAAATGTCTTTCATATATCTATGGTCTTGCTCGTCCTGTGGAGGTTATCTCCTGGATTAGGACAATGGAAAAAAAGTATAACAGCGGTATCCTCTGCACTGTTTTATATACATAAAGAGAGTGGTAGCTAGGGAGGTAGAGTAATCGTCATTAACATAATATAATGTTAGCGTTGAGCTTGAGGTCCATGTTATTTCTACGAGCAGGTTGTATAAAATTATTTTTAATAAAACATTACAATTCCATTCATTAGAATAATATATGACGACTATTAAATCTATCATTGGCAATCAAATCAATGTTTTGCAAACTAACTTTGTAAGCCAGCCCTGGTGCACCACGTGGTAATAGGGCAGCACCTGTTAGCTAAATATATCTAAGCTGTTGCAATCAGCTCGACCATCTGCCTGCCTAGATTATTACACAATAACTCTATGCCTTTAAGTGTGCACACCAGTCCAGATGCACACCAGGGAGCTATGAACTTGTGACCACTTTATGGACTACTTATAAGATGATATTACCCGGATAAATGAATAAATTGATATGAAGACAACGTTTATTTATATTGCCATATCATGTAATTTAATAAGCAATTTATGCAGGGATATCGTGGAATAATTGGTTACGGCAAGCTTTATATTTTATTGTAAGTTTACTGTTGAATGGGTCTTTTAATTTTATTTGCAACTAGCTCGTTTTATTTTGAAGAAAAAAAAAGGTTGTTGAAATGTTTACGATTGCTGAGTTGGTTGACCGGTGTGACTATCTTGGCCATATTTTTTCATTTGACAAGAATACAGCTTGGGTGGGCCCGCATTTTGCAAATTAGACGACAATCTGCAACCAGCCAAAGTTTCAAAATGTCGGAAGACTCGCCTTTATAACCAGAGCGTTCTGCCGACCATGACTTGAGAGACATTACTGTGATTGCGGGTAAAACCTGGATGAGGCTGGTCAGGAACGTGGAGATTGGCACAAAAAAAGAGAGGTCTATGTTCAGCAGTGGCTGAAGTCAGGCTGTGGCGTGAATGATGATGATGATGACGATGAAGATGAAATGAAAATTATACATTTAGTAGCTTGTTTAAAATGGCGAATCATTATATTATTGTAAGGCGCCCTGAGCGTCGGGAGTCGAGGGCCGATTCCCGGCTACCGTAGGCGCGGGCTTGCGGACGGCGAGCAATGGGCAGCTTGCCGTCAAGACCAGGCCCGGGTCGACGGCGCTTTGTGTTCCACGCGCGCCTCAGAGAGATGACAGCACTAACTGACGGGTCCACTAGGGCCGATTTTTTTGTTGTTGAATGGGTCCGCTCTTGACCTCGATCACGCCTGATGGGAAACGATGGATGAGGTCTATGATGGAACGAGCATGCCCAGAAGATGCTTAAGGCACTGGAACTCCCACGCATCGACGAAACACAGAAGGCTGTCGCTTCGAGTGTCGAGGAGGCTTCTTCATGCATCCTAAAATCCCCGATGCCTGCCAGGGTCGCGGGTTGTTCGAAAGAGTAACCGTGGCCCCTAGCACAGGCAATTGAAGGAATACGGGTAGGTTTTAGTCAGTAAAAGTCTGACACGCCCTCCCGCTCCGCCCAAGAGCGGGAGAAGTAATTTGATAATTTCCCAGTACCCATAACAAAAAGGGTTTAGGGACTATCGATAAAACAATTTTTGATTGATATGGGATCAAGATTTGATATGGGAAAAAAACTATTGAACTCACGCCACTGTTACCGTAACCGACACCGCTCCGGATGTGTTCGGCTGTCCTCGGGATGTACTCGGTTTTAATGTATATCCGATATGTCAGTGAGTGGTGGCAAAGTATTCTGTTTGTGTTTTGTTTTCACTTCTGTCGACACTCCTGGAGTGCCACATTAAAAAAAAAAGTGTTGTAAGTAACAATAGCTTGTTACTTACCTAAGGACCAAAAAGATAAGTTCCATGAAAATCGCGTGCGACACATAGGCATCGCAAGTCGCGCAACGAGCGGTGCCTTTGTGTCGCGCGCGATTATATCGTATGTCGCTCCTGTTTGTGGGGAGCCTTTAAGCTAAAAAGGCTTTGAGCAAATGTTTGAAATAATTCGAAAAATCTGTATTGGAAATTATCCATAAATTAGACCACGTGTTAACAGCGTGCAAGTAAAATAAATGTACCTACCTTCACCGCGTGAACAGCATTAATTAAGCAATTTAAGTGAACACTCGTACTCGTAATAAACTAATTACGGGCTAGATGTGGTATAAAGGTAATCGCAAAAACTACGGTGGTCTAAAGATCGTGAGGCAAAAATGCAGCGTACCTGTTATTTAAGTAGAATTAATGCTATTTTGACTAAGGCCTGAGTTCACCAACATTCAAACCACCGGTTAGGTATTTAAACAGTTGTTTTATGTCAAATTTCCTAAGGAAATTTCAAATATAGAACTGATTAATATTTAATCAGTTGATTTAAATGTTGGTGGACGTTAGCTAATGACTTAAATAGAAACTTTAAACATTTCTTAGTTCTTGTAAATCGTCTATGCGTGGGGTCATCTATCTATGTAAGTAGGTAGGTAGATAGACCAGAGAAAATTTAATTTACGATATTAATAAACCTTCATTAAACTGATATGAAAAAAAAAACCGGTCAAGTGGGCGTCGGACTCGCGCACCGAGGGCTCCGTGCAAATTTGCAGGTATGTACCTAAATGGTTTTAAATTTTTTTTTTTATGTAAGTAACTACAAATTTATGGTTTTCGGATTTTTTCCTTTACTTGTGCTACATGACATTGCTTCTTGCCAAATTTCATCAAGGTCAACGGGATATATATAGGTTTTGATTTCGGAACATAAACGCCCGTATCTTTTGATTGCGTCGACTTAGAATTTTGATTTTTCCCTGCTTCAAGGGATGGCAGCCCTGAGTATTTGATATTAATTTCAACTTAATAACTCCACGCTTCCTGAGAAAAAGGGTCTTGACTGACGGACAGACAAACGGACAACGAAGTGATCTTATAAGGATTCCGTTTTTCCTTTTGACGTACGAAACCCTAAAAATGAAAAGAATTGCAGTAATTTTATGACAACAATTTTATTTACAATTTAATTACAAATTTAATAATACAAGTTTATTAGAATACCTTAGCAATAGGTATGCGGCAAAAACATAAAATTAAAATGGGGTACCTAATATTTTGCAATTCCGATAAAAACTTGTACATAATGTATAAGATCAACAAAGTAACGTGTACTTTTAAGTTTCAAGATAATTTTAATAAATAATTTTAAAATAAAGAGCGTTATTTAAAAACCGTTACATTATGATACGTAACGCGATATATTTAAATGGTTTTATATGAGAATTTATTTGTATTCGCATTGAGTTTTTCCCAGCGGCGCGTGCGCTTAATTGTGAGCCCGCATCCACTGATTGACGTAGGACTTTGGCGAGCACAATACCGTTACACTTTCCACTGACACCCTAACTTAATGCAATACTTGTTAAAGAGTATTAACCCGCCAATTGTTGAGTCATTTATCATCAGCAGCTTCGACAGGAAAAGTGTTTTTAAGGAAAAAAGTATTAAAACAATGTGGTTTCTCTTTAGGTTTCAACTTTCTATGCAACTGTAAACCATAGGTAGGTATACATTACATAATATTGTTTTCTGTCATCATTTTAATTTTTTTGCATTCATCGCTGAATGTAGGTACCCCCTCAATGCCTGATGGAATGCGATGCTTTCCGACCTCGATCATTCCCAAAACGAATGATTCCTTTTAATTACCTTGTACTTGTAGGTACTATCAATAAGTCAAAAACTACCTGGAATATAGTAAACAAATTAAAACTTAAATTAAAACTGTGTTTACCTAAGGAACTCATTAGACAGATCAATGTAGATAACAAAGTATTAAATGACCCTCAAGAAATAGCAAACGCATTTAACGACTTTTTCGTAGACATAATTCCACCCATTCCATGCAAAAATAATGCAAACAAAACAATGTATGCATGCATGGAAATAATGCAGTCAATATTACAAAACGTCAAGATTCAATTTATGTTGCCCCCAGTAGATATACATATAGACATTAAAACATTATAAAATCATTAACATCCAGAAATAGTACAGGTTATGACGGAATATCTACGAAGGTAATCAAGTAGGTATGTATCTGACTTTATTAATTTGTAACCACTTGAGCTAGCTCATAAATCTGTGTATATCCAGAGCAGTGGTGGTCAAGTAGAGCAGTGGTGGCCAAGTAGAGCAGTGGTGGTCAAGTAGAGCAGTGGTGGCCAAGTAGAGCAGTGGCGGCCAAGTAGAGCAGTGGTGGTCAAGTAGAGCAGTGGTGGTCAAGTAGAGCAGTGGTGGCCAAGTATAGCTGTCGTGGCCAAGTAGAGCAGTGGTGGCCAAGTAGAGCAGTGGCGGCCAAGTAGAGCAGTGGTGGCCAAGTAGAGCAGTGGTGGTCAAGTAGAGCAGTGGTGGCCAAGTATAGCTGTGGTGGCCAAGTAGAGCAGTGGCGGCCAAGTAGAGCAGTGGCGGCCAAGTAGAGCAGTGGCGGCCAAGTAGAGCAGTAGTGGCCAAGTAGAGCAGTGGTGGCCAAGTAGAGCAGTGGTGGCCAAGTAGAGCAGTGGTGGCCAAGTGGTAACGGCCGCGACTTATGAGTTGTAAATTGTTAGAAGTCGCTGTTTGCTGTACTGTGGCGTCATCTATCCACGACAAATATATAAGCAAAAAATTGAGCTCGTACCCGTATGTCTTGTCAGATGCTTTAGTGATGGCCTATCATGTATTGGTGGCATCGCTTCTGCTCTATGGTATCATATTTTGGGATAACTCTACGGACAAAGAAATAGCGTTTAAAGTCTAAAAGAGATGTATTCGGGCTATGTTTAACCTACAATCGAAGGAAAGCTGCAGACCATTGTTTAAAAAATTATTAACTTTACCCTCTCTATACATTTTTAAACTTGTATCGTTTGTAAAGTCTAACCCCCAACTCTTTCCACGACGATCTGATACTTTTCCGCGCAACAGACGTGACAATAGCCAGCTTTGCTTGCACTCGGCAAAAACTGCCCTCATGGGGAAAAGCTTTTTGTATGACCTCGAAAATATACAACAAAATAAAGCATAAAAAGCCATTACAACAAATCAATTTAAAAATAAGATTCGAAATCCACTAACAGACAATAATTGTGTTATTATAATATATTCTCATAAAATTTAATAATGAATGTTAGTGACCCAGTCTTTAAGTCTTTTGTTTTTTGAATTAATTATTTGTTTAATGAATAAATAAAATGTACGCCTCGTCTGGCAAAACATGTACGGACTTGTTACCTATATTTAAGATCTTGCATGCTTGATTTGTATGTAACTATGTAAACGCATGTTTGATAAATAAATTATCTTTATCTTGTGCTTGTCAGATATCTACATGTAACTATGAATAGTAGTAACTGAAATTATGGACTTTCAGTATGAAAACACATTTGAAGAAAATGCAACTTCCCATGTTGATATTTGCAGCACTTTCCATCAACTTTAGATTAATAAAAATAAACTTTATATCAAATAGCTCTAATAAAAATAAATACAAAAGGAAAAAAAAACTCTAAACTAGTGTAAACTAGTTAGTTATAATCTAATGTGATGATCTGAATGACATGACATGATACATAGAGCTCAGTTGGTTTGTGACAGAAAGGTGGGTAGTCGCTCTGCCCAGGTGTTCAGGCAAGCCACCCGGCACACGACGCATCTTGCACCCTACGTGGATGCATCATCCTTTCGTATCCCGGTCTGATCTTTGAACCGAAGTCTATTAGTTTATGGGTAGTACAAAAAGTTTTAGATAGAAAGTGGTGTAATCATCAGTAATAAGTTCAGCCAAGAAAGTAATTGTTTATCAATTTGACACACTGCGTTATTTTGCGGTATTATAACCGTTTTATACATCTGTCAAAGACAGAGTTGTGATTTGAATATACGGACAATTTAAGTTGATACCTAATCACTTTGATAAACAATTTATTTTCCTGACTAACTAGGTATTCATAATATTATCTTTAACAATTTTAAAGGTCTCGTTAAACATAGTAAATAGTTGTAGTACAAAAATGGTAGTAGTTAAACGTAGGTAATTCTTAAGTCGGTGGGCCCAATATAAAATAATACGCACGCATTTTATCTATTTCTGCCATATATCCGTCGTATTCATACTTAATCAACATTTTAAATGAAGCGCAACAAACAACTTAAACGTATATAAACAAACATTTATGAGAAAATAGTTAGTACCACGGTTGATGCTAAATATTTAAATAGCCCCTTGAAAATCCAATTATATTCTTAGAAACTAATAGAAAAGGCTCTCGTGGTCAAAACTAAATAGCTTTGGACATTAGGTAAATATTCTAAAATACGTGTTACGTACCGAGGGCCATTTCTTTATAAATACCATAGAGACATAATGGTCAGTCTGTGGTCTGGGGCCATAAACGTTTTACACCTTTCACGCTCTCAAATGATTCCTTTGTCTATTTTTATGGGATATAAAATTTCACTTTTCATTGTCTATGGATTCACTTATTATGTTGCTGCATCTATGTTGTGTTCTTTCTAAAGAGGTAATGTTATCTACTTAATAACATTCTTAAATTCATTCGCTGACAGACAAGTAATAGCAGAAACCGCTGTGACTAGATGCTTGAAATTTTGCATAAGAGTTCCTGAGGTACCGAAAGTAAGCACTAAGGAAGGGATTTTGAATATTCATCGCCTAGGCAATGTAACGGTAGGGCAAAACAGGCAATGAAAGTTTATATGGAAGGTCGACATTTTTTAACTACATTTATAAATAGGTTACCTATATGTTAAAAAACGTAAAATTTGCTATTATTTGTTAAGTTAACAAAAATTAACAGCGAATGTTGAACCTTTTTCCGGTGTCCAATCCAAATATGGTTATGTAGAGCAAGTTTTAGTTTTAATTTATTTTTCCTCCTTTCCGGAAATGCTCCGAATCAGAAGAATCCCACATTTTCCCTGACAAAATGATCTAACATTCATATATTGTTGTGAAACATACCAGAAACGTATTCCAAGTTGTTATCAAAACACTAACGAATAAAGGAAGTTAGCCACAAGTCACAGTAGTGCTTACGGTATCTGGAAAAGGCTTTTCCTAATTACTTGGGGTGTGTTTTGTTTGGTGCTATCGGCGTGTAACGAGCCGCAAATGGGTGCGATCGCGCGATCATGCGGGCTGCCCGCCCTTCGCAGCCGCCCGCCCCCGCCAACCGCCCCCGCGCCCCTGCGCGCCTCAAAGGCCTTTGTACGTGTGCTGAATTGAGATACATTGATGAGCGGAGCGGGTAATTTGTGAAGCTATGATATTGATTTAGCCTAAGTTTCTGACTTGGAGGTCGGGAGTGAATTAGCAAAGCTGATAAGCTAATGATGAAGCTCAAAAGTCAAACTCCCGTGCTTGCCTTTAAGGCGACTACATGATCTAAAGCGCGGTCTTTGTCGGACTACATAGAAAAGAAAGAGAACCGCGATGACACAACGCTGGTAATTTATTGCAAAATATGAAGCAATTATCAATTTACAAAAAATCTATCGTTTGGACTAAAAAATTAAATCACTAGTGCTTCAGTATGTTGCTTGTAGAATAATCTGACAAATAATTATAATGATTGTATGTATATTAGTATGGTAAAAAGAAAGTATTTAGAGGTATATCCATGATTTTTTTCTATAGTATCAAATTAGTTGTATTATGTTTTTAACACACTATCTACCTAGCATATATCCTGAAAAAGTCATATATTTTCTGATTTTGTTTACTGTAGTCGATCACATACTTTTATTTTTTCTTTTTATTGTTTCTAATACTTGCGTTTTTTGTGTTTAGATCCTGCTTCTGTTCAATAGTAGGTACAGAGCTATTATTTGTTCTGTATCATTACTTTATTATTAAACATGAAAGATAATTGATTTGGTCCTTGAATCTACATATTAAATTCCCCCAAAGAAAAGGATAGAAGTTATGGCAATAAATTACTCTGAACGTAAAATGAAGGTCGCGTAAATTTTAGTCGGAATACATATATTTTAGTAGGTATATGAAATATCATAAAAAAAATCTGTTTATTTTTTGTGTAAACTTCACAGACGTGGTGGGTATCTATATAACCACGATAAAACATAAGGAAACAGTTTTTCTCATATTTCAAATAACAATACTAACAGCGGCCGTTGACCTCTTAAGGCGAGGTTGTTGCATTTTTAAGTTTTTTGAAGCTACATATTTATATCTAATTAATGTAAATATTGCGCAAAATAAAAATCATTTTAACAAAATTGAACATATGGTCAAGCGCTGACTAAAGACGGAAACGTAATTACTAATAATTGACTCGATAAAAAAAAATGGCGTAGATGACACTAAACCAATATTTCGAACGTACTTCTTAGCAAAAAATTATATTACGAAACCATCTTAGTAATATATCAAAAAATAGGTTTTAATATTTTCTAGCGCTGGGTAAGGAAGATTTTTATTATAAGTGGTTATTTATTTTCGTAAGAACAAAAATCAGACGATATTGAGCAGTTCAAGCGCTCACGTCTGCTAGCCAGTGCCTGCGAGAGAGAGATGCCCCGATACGTATTATGCGGGGAGTGAGGAAACGTTATCATACCTACACACCGCACTACAAGAGGGCCTTAAAACTAAACAACAAATCTTTTTATTGTATTTAGATATCGATAACCATCGCGTCTGCAGAGTTTAGTTATCCAATTTAAAATAGCCCTTTATATCAAATGATTTTGGGTAAGACGGAAATTTAAGCCAACGATTACAAAACACACAAAAAAAAACGCAAAATCGCTTGCGCCCTTCACCATGTCCTCAATCTCCACAGATAAGCACCGCATTGGTAGCAGCGGAATCTCGCGTCTATCCTTGTTAATGAGTTTATCTCACATGTGGTGCAATTAGCCCATTGAATGTGGCACAAGGATTACTACGAGGTGCGCGGTCAAAGCTCTTTGTCTTTTACTCTCTTTATTAAAGTATTTTCATTTTCAAAACTCTATTTTTCAAAGGAAATCTTTCAGGAATTATAATTGTGTTGCTACGGAAAAGTAGTTTTATGAATGATAAATTATATTTTTTTTTTTGTAATAAGTATTTAATTAATTTTGATAAACACTTTTACACATAAAAATAGATGAGGTCGGAGTTTCCTTTGCGACTACACGACTGCGAAGAAAGACAGAAACTAACTCGGAGGTCAGGGGTTCTAAGTCCAGACGTAATCTTGGTCAGGCAATGCCTTAAAATGACGCAAATTACCACAAATGGAGGTCTTTAAATAGACCACGGACTTGGGTAGACCGTAGCAAAGAAAACCTGCTCTGATGATTCACAGATGACCCCACCCTGGAGGGTAAATGTGGTTCTGTCCCACAAACAATGGGCCACTTAACCTCTTAATCACCGCTAATGAGACACAATTAATTTTCTATTATAATGGGCCGATATCGGCCCGCGCCGGGATGGAGTGGTTAATAGCGGAACCAGGGTGTTCTGTTGTCTGCGCGCTAGAGGAGCTGATGGACGCTACTGAAGGTGCCGAGCTCGTAGACAATTCTGGGCTGACTGTATATATGCATATTGGCCATCGACACACTAAGAGGAAGAAGAATGACTACATTAATGTATTTTGACTGTAAATTTAGTACCAGCACCCTAATTGCGTAATTTGCACACTTTCAATCACAATCTGAATCATTTTGAAGGATATTGCTAATGCATTGCTTCATATGTGCGAAAAATGTGTCTGCTCGACAACGTAAATACCGCAATGAATATTGTTGAACTGTCAAAAACGCAAAACTGTCAAACGCAATTGCCCCGCTGTTTATTACACATTATCTTTGTTTTTCTAGTCGTGACAGGAAGTGAAAAGCACTAATTGCGAATAGCTTTTCATTAATTACTACTGTCTACATGATGTTGCTAAGTTTTAGTTAAAACTATACACGTGTAACCTGTAATCTTTGTTTTTCCTTTAATACGTGTTTCCAGCCCTACCATTGGCCGGTGGTTAGCGGAAAATCGATCGCGCGCTATGTAGGTTGGCTGCTACACAGTAGACAGGTTGGTAGGAAGGTACAGGAGGTACCTATACCTATATGAACTACCTAGTAAGGTAATTCCCTCTTATCGCTTCGTCATTGGTTTTTAACAGTGTGATTGACAAATCCTTACGTATTTCCCCTCGTTATTTAGATAAAGCGAGTTCAGTTTCACAGTGCTCTGTTTAGATGATTTGTGTGATGCGATTTATAGGTTTTTAGAATATTATTTTACTCAATTTCTTTGTAAGTAATCCTCCAGTTGTTTCGTATTAAATCAAGGCTTAGGCTTGTTTTATACAAAATAAGAAATTACTTATTAAAAATCTTATATTCATTAATTTACTGACAGATAACCCTAAACCAGCACCCCAAATGCGTGACACACTATAAGTCAGCATCTGAATCATTTTGAAGAATATTGCTAATCTATTGCTCAACAATGTAAATAACGCAATGAATGTTGTTTAACTGTCAAAATGAAAGCCATTCTTACTGTTAGTGTATTACACAATTACCTCACGCACCGGACTAGAAGCATGTCAATGAGGGTTTTCGTGAAAATTTACGACACCAGTTGGCACCACTGTGACAGGAGGTCTTCCAATATAAAATATATGATGACGTTCATCATTCGATTCATTCATTCGTTCATCATTCAGTCATGACTAAAGAAAATATAGGCTCTTTGACAGATGTCTGGACCTGACGTGTCAGTGCTGCCACCTGGCGAACGTCATTTCAGAAAACCCTCATTTGCACAAGGGTGCAAAATAATATAATGAAAGTAGGCACATAGGAATTTTTGGAAATTAAGCAATTATGACTTTTTTAGAAACATTCACACCTATGGTATAAAAGTTTTGTATGTATTTGTAAGAAAACCTCCTTATGCACTTGATTATTTATTCAGGACACTGTTTTACACTTCTAAACTATTTAATTTCGCATAAGTATGTATAAGAAATAGAGACGTGTGCACTCTGTTCATCGTGAAGTTAGAAGGGCTGAGCCAACCATCTGTCAAGTCCATACCTATTTTAGTTTGACAACTATGACATGACGTTGACATTTCTAAACAGCGGTGCTATTCTGTAAAAAACTCACCGTGAAAACTTAGGTGAAATGAGCGTGGAGTGAGCTGTCAGCAGTGTCATTTCCTAGCAAAAACATACTCACCTCACCTAAGTTTTCACGGTGAGATTTTTACAGGATCGATCGGTTGTATGGAAGTTAGTTTTTGCCGATGGGAAATCTAATTTGTGGTTTGTGTCAAATAAAGGTTTAAAAATGTCATGAATTCAATTGCTTTACTAAAACCAGTAGCCCTTTACTAAAACCAACATGGCTACATTGTCACGATTTATACGATGCTTTCATCCTCGTACATGGAACAATTATGTAAATGACAGGAGGCAATATGGTCTGTGAATTGCCTCGCTATCTGACCATCCTATCGACACGCGAGTTTTACTAATTGTATGCCGCTGTTGTTGCTCTATGCTTTTATAATAGCTCATTGTTTAATATTGTTTTTAATTGGGAACAATATTAGACAGATAAGTAACACATCAAGTACAATTAAGGTAGGTATAATTAGATCGTAATTTTGGCTAGTGAAAGAAAATGCGACACATGTAATCACGGATATCTATGCATGTAATAGTAACATGGGCTATACACAATCATAACACATGAACATGTTACAAAGAAGAAAAAAAGAAAAAAAAAATTAAAGATGAATTTTCTACGGAATTGTGTAAATGTGCAAACCGGCACTATTGTTAGTTAAAACAGTAATAGCCATCACGCAAAATACATAATAATTTACAGTATTGTAAAAAGCTAACAGTATTAAAATAATAATATGTACAGACGCCAGCACATCAACCTACCCGAAACTGTCAAATATTCCCAATCAATTTTGAACCTTACAATTTAGCAATAAAGTAGAAAATTGATTAAAGAAATTTGACAGATTGTAGCAGGTTGATGTGCTGGCGTCTGTACAAGTATATAAAAAGGAGGGGAAATAATCAAAGGGCATCAAAAAATAAATACAGTTACATTGCTTATTATTCTTTTAGTCAATTATTATTAGTATAGAAAAAACGTGAAATTTGAATACACGTTTTTTAACCATGTTGCATACTTAAAGCTGTTATGCAAGCTTAATAGATCACCAAACTGTTATCATTATTTCAAGTTATAAAGTCGAATGCCCTCTACATACAATTCTCATGAAATCATCTTCAAAACAATCCGGGGCCCAAAAGTGCCACTTTGGCAGAATCATAAAATGATAACATTATGAATCATAATTTGGCGAAGACAGTCCGTGTTTTTCTTTTTTTCGTTGCACTACGTAGGTATAATCAAATAGATTAGGATTGGCTTTGGATTGGATTGATTGGTATTTTAATACAGACAAAAAAAAACCTTCACCAATGGGATTTGATACGTTTAACGTAATAGTTGTCCATTATGATTCATAATATTATCCTTTTATGATTCTGCCAAAGTGGCCTTTTTAGGTCCCCTGTTATTCGTACAACAACATTGACCAGCGAACAAGCTTTGTTTGCACTCACCGGAGAAATGCGGATGACCACAACAAGGCCTTGACAGTTCAAGAAGCCTCTCCTCCTAGCCCCAAGGGTCCTTGCTCCTGATTTACGGGCTCCGAAAACCGCAGGGATTCAATGTGCCTTTGTTGCAAACACACTTTTATTGAATAATAAAATATTTCCACAAAATGAAACAACTTTATAGGTCCATAATTCCCTTTTAACGATCTCTGTTATGAAAATTTTTGCTGTTTTAGAAATATTCTTTTGTATTTATATTTTATTATTAGGTTTGTGTCTTTCATCAAAAATTGCGCTTTTGAGTTTAGAAACTGTTTATTTAATTAATTAATTTTAAAGAATTAAAATTAACTGTACATAAAAAAACAATTTATTCTTAATTAATTAATATATACATATTAATATATACATAAAAAACAATAACAAACTAATATACGACGTCAAAAAAATCCTCCGCATCGCTGTCGACTGGTACAGACGCCAGCACATCATACTACCCGATACTGTCAAACTTTCTCAATCAACTTTGAACCTTATGCTTTAGCGATAAAGGTAAAAATCTATTAAAGAAATTTGACAGATTGTAGTTAGCTTGATGTGCTGGCGTCTGAACCCAAGAGACTGATGCCATTGCCACGTTGTATAGCAATGTTTAGCCTCTGGCTAAGGTGCAAGCCAGCCCGTAGGTCACGAGAAGTTTCAATCAGCCGTTTGGAGATAAGAGACTGGATTTAAATTATCTTTAAAGGAATTCTAGTAGGCCTCGATACAATTAAAAACTACTAACAATTAAACAATGACATCAGCAACATTAAATTAGTGGCGTGACGATAAAAACATAAAGGTAAAACACATTCGTGCTGAAGATACCATCGTTTGGTAAAACGCGAACACGGAGATAATGACTCGATGAATAATAATGAGTTCTGTAAGTGTGAATCACCAAATATATTTAAATTGTTATCAATTAAAAGCAATATAATAGCGATTTGAGTCGCGTACTGGCCATATGGCATACCGCACGGGCTGACGTGGGCCCATTAAGTTAGCGCTTTTACTGCCACAGAAAAAGTATTTGTAGTGCTGTCGACTGTGGCTAGGTGGCTAGGTGACTTCTACTTACTAATTTTGTGAGTCCAATATATGAATAATGGAGTCACAAAATTAGTTATAGATATACGGTTTGTTTTTAGTTTGTCACAGCATTTTTTACCTGATTTGTCGTACCTATGTAGCTTTTGTGTCGAGCTAAAAAAGTATAGTTTACTTAGAGGACACAAAGACCAATACCTACAAGTAAAATGATTAATTTGGGTCTGTTGTAATCATAAACTGTAAACAATAAGTAAGTTAATATCGGTATCCATTTTACTGTGTGTACATAAATAATAAAATTTAAAAAGTTTGAAATAGCGGATGAATACAAGCTCCTTATAAGTTATCGATTACTGTCACCTTACCCGCTTGTTCACTGGCCTCCAACTTGATGTAAATTTGTCGGGCTCAATTGAAGTTAATAGGAATGCTCAGAGGGTGAGGTTCGCTACTATCGCCAGCTGACGCGAGGTGTGAGGGAATGCAGCCCTCCCTCGACACTCGACGACGGATGCACAATTGATGGTCAAATAAAAAAAACGCATGTTGATGTTGATGGCACGGACGTGGGAGGGCTCTCATATAATAACCATTTTAGGACAGTAGGAATTATGTGGAGATAGAACACGTTATATTAAATGGAATAATTTTGTATGGAAATTCAAAGCTATCATTTGAATTGTGTTAACTTTAACACCATATTGCAATGTTTACTAAATTATCGTTTTAAAGCCATACAAGGTTACGATATTTTTGTCATTAGGAGCTGTCAAAGAATGGCAGTAGGATGATGTTGACATTATCTTAGCTGAAAAAAATTTAATTCACCAATCAAGAGGAGAATTGATTAGATGTGCTTGTATAATTAAGTATCGTAATTCATTTACTTCATTTAATTTTATTTAATCCATTTAATTAGTTACCTCGTAATAGGATAAAAATTAAATGAAGTTATTAAAATATAAATTGAGTAAGTATTTCTAACTAACCAGCTAATAAAAATTATGGAAATAAATAAACCACTCTATGCCACACATCTGGAGTGAATAAATAAAATAAAATATTCTGTCACCCATTTCCCTATATATTAGTAGTTTAGTAAAACAAATGTGTTGCCAGCAGTAAGTAGTGGCGGTGGCGGTAAGGGAGGGTGAACCTCATGAATGTTAAGCAAACAGATAATATGAACGGCTTAGCCTCCCCTCTGATAGCGACGATTGTTCACAATTGATGTTATTAGTCTATAAGTGTTTGGTGTTCTTGTGTATATTGTGGTTTTGAGAAAAAAAACACTGGCACTCCGGTAGTGCCGACAGAAGTGAAAACTTGAACAATTACGAGTGTATTTTGTGAATCGTCTTATAAACAAAACACGCGTGTTAAGGTGTGTTCCTTATTTTATAGGGTTTTTTGCAAATCAGGTATGATGACCAAAGTGACTGGTTTATTCTTCTCGTGAAAGGAATTTATTCAGATTTACAAATAAGCACACAGGATAGACTTCAGTTCGTGGTGTTGGTCGCGGCAGTGGTAAGAGAAGCAAGCCGCTCGCATAGAGCTCGTCGTCAGTTATATATCCGTGGTTCAGCGCCATCTCGTCGTTGTTGGATGAACTACGTAGTTAGTACGCGAGGCCCTCGTAGTTCTTCCCGATGTGCATAGATGGCGCTGTCCTCAACAACGCGCGTCTTACGTTTTACGTCTGACGTTTTACGTCTTACGAATTTTCGATCAGGGTCACGTGACCTGACGCGAATTTAGAAGTTTTTACCCATTCCAAAAAAAGTACACAGCGCCGCTAAAGAAGTTTTCACTTCAAAAAGTGTCATACCATTAATGTAGGGCGTCGAAATATTACTAAACTCCGATTTGAAATATGCTAGACCAAAATGACAGCGAATTAAATAATGTCATGTTGACAAAAAAAAAAGGTTGAACGCAGCTGTCATTTTAGTCTAGCAAATAAAAATCGGAGTATATCTTACCTACAATTTTTTTAATAGGTAGGTATTATCGCCGCATTGCACAATTATCGTCATAAAGTAGTCTCCAAAGCGTTGAAACAATACTCGCTGATTTGTATTAATGAAACCTAAAACAAACAAAGTTTTTTTAATGTCTGCCAAAATTCTAAAATATTAAAAAGCAATAAGTATGTTGCTTTGTAAAAGTTCTAAACTATAAATAACCCAATAAATAAAACGTCAAACGTCAACATTCAGCAACAAATTGGATTGGAGACAAAAATTCTTTATTACCGTAACCTCAGTTAAATTATCACCAGACAGGACCATTTTATGTCAATAATACCTGGGTTGCACGGATGCACGTGGCAGCGACAGCTGGGCCGATATCATCTTGTTGGGGACATCGCAATACGCCGATAAATGCATTAGCATTGTGGGTGGTTGAACTTGTCACTATAGGTATTGCTATTTTGCTAATTGTAAATAAACAAAAACAATGTTAGGCTAAGAAATTATCAATACCTACATGACAATCACTGTGAATAAAATAAATTTCTGTTGTGTTCTAATTTTAAAATTAACTTTTTATTTTGTTCCGTGTGAATCAATCTGGCTATAATGTAGAGTAGGTATGACGCGTTCAATTTTTTGAATTTAGATTTTGAACTTGACGTGGAGATCGAGAATATCAGGAATATTATAACTAAGTATAGACAAACTTGTTTTGACTTCTTGAAAAAAACCTCGTTTCTTTTCTTTTGTGGCGCCAAAATAAAATAACCAGTTTTTCAGTTTTGTCTAGGTTTCATTTTACAGAAAAATAGTTAATAGTGGGTTTGTAATGCATTTATGATCAGTTGAGCTTTATTATTCAAAACATTTATTTGGTGTAGGTAGTGTTGTGAAAATATTCAGGTACGCAATCATTATGTCCATTATTTATTGACACAGCGCGTGTGAATTGACGAAATTTTGAATTTATAGCAAGCTTATATTGAAACTAATTCCTAACCTTATTGTAAAAAGGCAGCTAATATCTATTACTTAGTATACACTGTGCAGTGTATTGAACTAGGATGTAATAGAAAAGTCTAGATTTAGTTTGTAAGTAGTAGCATGGGAACGCAGCTGCGGTGACACCTGCTTGCGACTTCTAATGCCGCACACGCAGAATCTCAATCGCATTATAATTTATAAGTCGTAAATATCGACGTTTTCCTTAAACAAGTGACAATATTATGTAGAGCCTGATAATTATTGAATTTTTAATGTTAGTCGAGGAGGAGCGTGTACGTATGGGTAAAAAATAAAAATGTCTGGATAAAAAGAAATTAAGGATCGTCGCTTGCCTGCAAAAAACACTGATCAATTAAGATCAGCATAAAAATGCAAAAGTAAGCAATACTATCATGCTTACATACACCGCATACACGTATGATCATACAATGTTATAAGTTATTACTTGGGTTCTGCGTAAAGGCTCGTACACACAGGCGCGACGCGACACGCGACACAAAGGCACCGCAAGTCGCGCAACCAGCGGTGCCTTTGTGTCGCGCGCGATTGGCGTCGCGCGTCGCGCCTGTTTGCAGGAGTCTTAATACGTATTTTAGGTACATTAGAATATCTTTTAATTTCCAACATTATTATATTATTAATATTCTAGTGATATTTATTTTAGAAGTTTGTATGTATGTAAGTATATTATTGGTTTTATATTAATAAGGGAATTGATTTGATTTCATGTATCTATTTTATTATTTCTTTTACTCTTAGGTACACATGCTGTCTACATCTCTTTATCTACTTTCCTATCACAGGTATGCTGGAAGAGATTTTTCTGAAAATAAGCATCACCTTTGTACCTATTTTTCTTTTTTGTCTGTTTACCTTGTTATGTGTGGTTAAATAAATAAATAATTCGAAATGTCACAATATTGGGAAATGAAATAATCTCAAAAATAAATCATCCAGAAACAAAAAACAAACAGATAAATAAAGGTCAAAACATCATTGTTAATTTTTTGCTCATAGATAGAATTATAAAAGCTTTTTTAATTGCTTGGGATTATGAAAACTTTCATATTAATTACCCCCTAAATGAGCTTAACGTTTCGTCGCTAAAGAAAAAAGGGTTGAATGTAGTTGAGGGCTATTGTTTTTGGCCTATAAATCTAATGTATTGTAATTATACAGTTTAATGTGTGACAGTCGCTTTGTCGTATGCAAATGTTCGGGGAAGAATGGAGTGGGGTGGGAACGGAACAGCCCCGACAATATTGGAGCACGGCGGGATGCCACTTCACTGCCGAGGTTAGGGAAGCTGTTATTTTGTATGGTTTTAAACACTCGAAAGTTTTGATTAGAAAATCGTGGGTTTCCGATGGATTTTCTAATAGATTACGTATTTTATGGCGATATTTTTGCCAATAGTTGCAACTGGTAATGATAAAGGTATATATTCGAAATATTTATTTAGTTAAATATTAATTAGGATTTTGCAGCTATTTAGTATTTGAAAAAGTCTTTTTAGTTATTAAATCTCTGAGATATTATAGAAGAAACTTAATTTCTTTCAAAACGATTCCTTAGTAGGTAAGTATGTAGACTTAACTAATAAGTTTATAATAATTGAACAATACTACCATTATTGAGCAACGAAATCATACTCCGATCACTTACAGGCCAAATAATTAACAATGAATTAAATAGGCCCCTAGTTTTATAGCCTCTTCAGCTACAAATACTAATGTAGAGACGTATTTCTATAACTTGTGAGCAATTGTGAGCATTGTGAGCATTGTTTCGAGCACAAAGCGTAAGTAGCCACTCTAGTATGAGAAACTGTTGCTTTACCGCGAGATCGCGTGTGGGAATGTGGGTAGTTTTATAATGCTACTGGTTACTTATTACTGATTCATTATGTTTAATTTTAAGATCTAATTTGTATTTGCTATTACCTAATTTTGCAGGTAGGTACTTATGTAATTGAATTGGGATTTCACTTATTTTCATTTGGATAGTATGTTAGTAAAAGCTTTTAAAGCTTTAGGAGAAAATTGCCAAGTTTTCTTCCGTAACTTACTTAGAAGTTTTCTGAGTTGTTGAATGTGATATTTCACAATCAAAACTTAACATCGGTCGTTATGAAAGCAAGTATTGAATAAAACGCTATACCTACGGTCATTTCTTTCAATCCCGATAAGATCTTCGACCATTATACCGAAAAACAACTTCCGATCATGAGATCTGAATACACAAATCGGCATTCAATAACAAAGTATTAAAATAGCATTTGAGCAGTCAATTAGGCGGCAACGTATCGTGGATGGAGATACCGCGATGGTGGTCCATTGTGGGCAGGCGCCCCGTGGCTGCCACGTCGGCCACTCGTGCGCATACAATGCCACGACACTATTTCCTATTTTTATAACTGTTGCTTTTACTGCCGCTCCGATGACCGCACTAGAGGTCGTGTTTTGTGGGAAGTTGGCAATATAAAAACATATTTTTGCACGGACTTATTGTTAGCTGGGATTGACCTGAGTGCAGTTGCAGTTCATATAGCTTTGAAGTTTAAAAAACACAATTTATGTTAGATTTAAAGTTAATAAACTTATAAGTCAGTGTGATTTCAATACACCACTATTCTGCCAATAATTTATTTGCCCATTAATTTAACCCTAAAGCTGCAAAGATTCTGTCGATAAAAAATATCGTTAAACACTTGAGTGTAAACTGTAAATCATAATAAGAAACGGCACCTTATCAGCGTTATATCAAACGGTAAGATTTTATAAATAAAATAATGGCGAACAACCGGCGACCTCCCGACTGCTCCCAACTGTAGATCTAGTGGCTTGTTACTTCACACCGTTGTCAAAGAGTTGGGTCGTTCGCCTAGCGATCGAGCTGATAGATAAGTGCGTTCTCACCTCCCCGTGGTCGCAGGCGCAGTCGCCGCGTCGCGAAAGGGTTCGCCGAATAATTGCAACAATCAATTTGAAGGAGCTATCGAGCAATTTGTATGGTATTTGTGCGGGCTGTCACCCGCTGATGCTATCGAACGCCTTGGGGAGCCAATGGGAAATGTTTTTAGTAGTTACTTTCTCACACCTCAAGTGCCTAATTAAAATGGCTATAAGCCTAGGGCGCTCTTGAATCGTTTCCAAATATGATTAAACGAGATTAATATTATTCGTACACCACTTATGGTAGCGGGAACCGAGGTTTTGTGGATTCACAAACGATGGACAAGCAGATGCTATCTGACTAAAAGTTTTTTTTCTAAGGAAATATTTCAATTTTCCACAACTAAGTTGCCACTTACCAAGAATTCTGTCGCCGACTATAATTCATCTCGGAATCATAATAAGACATAAACATCAGCTCGTTGCAATATGTCACCGTGTAACAAAGCGCTGCGGTAACGGTCCGCATCATTTGTCTGCCGTATAACCCTGTTATTTATGATCTCCTGCCGAAGAAGGAGGATAAAAACGAGACTGCTGTTAAATATTTGCCCTGAGACAAGAGGGGGCGATAATTCGAGGCTATTATGACGTCATTTCACGCCCTTTGTGAGGTCGTCACGGCGTGTCATCTGCTCCTCGAGACGCCTGCCTCGACTATCTCTCGATTAAATCTATTGTGTCATTTTTTCAGTGAGCGCAAGTCGGATGCGCCACCGACGATGATTTCGTCCCGTTCGCTTGTTCGCTCGACTTTGCTATAAAAACACTCGAGGAGCTGCCCTATTGTCTCGTGGCCCTTTTACGAGCTCCGTTTTGTGATGCTGTTATTGTTTGCGGTTGATAAACATCTCGCCACTAGGTAGGTAGGGATCATCGTCACTTTTACCGGTGGTTTACATTAATAGAGCTCCTTCGAGTTTGTTTGTCAATTATTGTTGTACTCAATGGTTGTTTGGGACGTCATTTTTTAGGATGGACTTAATGAATACGGAGTTGTTGGCATTCACCAAGGATTTTCCGTTGAATACAGAGTCTGCTTTCAAACAAGATCCGAAGTTGGCGGCTGCAATTGATAAGCTTTGTAGTGGTGAAATGAAATTAATGGGTGCTGCTAGAGTCGTGTTTCTTCCTGAACGTAAGCTAGAGTTTAGTGAAGTTCAGCAGCTTTTAAAAGGGCCCAGAGGTAAATTAAAACCAATTCATCTGCATCTATGTTAATTTTTCAGCAATATATACTAAACTTTTAATGCTTTTCAGCTGCCCTCAAGCCTTCATACATCCTATTGAAGGAAACAAATGATGCAAGGAAGTTGCTGATCAAAAAAGTGGAGGATATTCTTAACAACATCAACCAATGCGCAGAGAGCGGGGACACGCCCAAACTTGTTCTAAGAAATCAAAAACTGTGGAGCAATTGCATTTATGATTTAGATAGGTATGAAGACATTAGACAATTTCTAGCTACCCGCGACTTCGTCCGCGTGAAATTATCCCCAGCCCGCGCTATTACTTCGTTTTCTCTTAGCGATCTTTCTGAGTTTTTTCTTTTTGTTCGGCTTCTAAAGGGTCGAAGCGTATGCTAGAAAACCTATATAACCTTTCTCAAGAACTGAGCTATCAAATTAAAATAGATTTTTTCAAATCCGACTGGTAGTTTCAGAGATTAGCGCGTAAACAAACAAGAAAGCAAACAAACTCTTCAGTTTTAATATTAGAAATGGATTAAATATATGTAGCTCTGTTCGCTTTGTAGTCAACTATAAGTAGCTACTAGAAAACTTATCCTATGTTACTCGCAACAGTGTAGGGGCCCGTTCAAGTACTACGTAAGCAGATTTCTTGCAATTATGAATTCCCCCCTCCCCCTCGTCAGCAAAAGTAAGCAAAGCTCTTACCGGGGGGTAAAGCTTTGCTTACTTTCTCTTCTCTTCCTCCCATGCTTACGAAAACATTGGTACATGCATTTTTTAATGTGTCCTGGTTTCTTTATTGATTCATGAGCAGTAGTTATAAGTCCCAGTAGAATCCCTGAAAATACGTTTCGTTTTCAAGCACAGACAAGTAGGGTTGCCATAGTATGTGTTCAAACCAAAATCGAGAAAATTTTGTAGAAAATCAGAAAAGGAAAAAAGTAAATACTGCTGACGCACCATCCAGACCCCTCATCCCCCATGTCATCAAAAATAAGCAAAGCATAGACCCCACCCCCCCCCCCTTTAGTGCTTACGTAAAACTTGAATGGCCCCTAGGTATTTAGCAAGAATTTTCGAAACCGGATTAATTTTACAAACTTCTCTGTATAATGTTAAAGTTTTTTTTTTTTTAATATAAGCGCAGGCTTGCGCGGGCGCGTTTTTCCCGCGGCGATTTTTTTTGTGCTCTGGATTTTCAACGCGCTGGGATGCGTTCGGTTGGATTCTCAATGCTCTGCGCAACGTCGAGAGTTCAAAATCCAGTGCGCGATAAAATCCCGCCACGATATTTTCACGTCCGTACGAACGTCGGCTAATTGTAAGACACACACAATTTCTTTTTTATGTATGATTTCAGAGTAACATTGAAATCGTTCAATGAAGCCAAGAAGACGACGCTTTGTTATTCCAGTAGCGAAGACAAAAAAAGATTTAATATTATTGTTTTTGTGTTAACAAAAGTGCATGAATTGCTTTCTAAGAATTTAACTGTCACCAGGCGGTAAGTAACAGTAGCAATATACAAAATTACGGTAGCATAGAATTTGCTATTTTTAAAAAAAACCTGAGTAAGTCTGTTTGCGATAACTGTAAATATAGGCACATACATAGTTCGAGTGTTTCTACAACACATCGAGCTTTCGAAAAAACTGTATCAATGACAGAAAAGACGCTCTCTCTACCGGCCTTGACTGTATTTTTAGGGTTCCGTACCCAAAGGGTAAAAACGGGACCCTATTACTAAGGCTCCACTGTCCGTCTGTCAGCAGGCTGTATCTCATGAAACGTATGCTAGACAGTTGAAATTTTCACAGATGATGTATTTCTGTTGCCGCTATAACAAAAATACTAAAAACAGAATAAAATTAATATTTAAAGGGGGCTCCCATACAACAAACGTGTTTTTTCGGCGTTTTTGCCTTGTGGTACGGAACCCTTCGTGTGCGAATCCGACTTGCAGTTGGCCAGTTTTTTTAAATTAAACTAACTTATCTTAGAAGCTTGAAGTGGTTTATATATTCCAAATAATAATACCTTACATCATGTAGGTAAAGATCATTGATTTATAAATCTCCTATTTCTATCAGAGAGCTGTTCTATCAGAACGTGGTGCGACTTAGTAATCAAGCTAACTTAGACGTGGCTGTAAGAGATGTGTGCTGCTTGCTGGAGACTCCTCCCTGGAGCCTGGGTATTGTGGCCACGGCTAAGGGCCTGATTGCCGGTCCTCTGACCATGCACCATCGGGATGGAAGTGTGGTCGATTGTACTGCTTCTGGAGGTAAGTTATTTTAACTTTGTTTTATTTAAACCATTGCATGTAGTACTAGGGAAAAAGAAACAAACTAAATACTGCTTAACTCTTTATTAATAAACATTTATACATACATGTACATAATATACTTTTCAAACGAAATCCGGTGAAATGAAAGAAAAATTGTCTTGGTAGTATTCTACCAGGTTCGAGGCTGGTTAGATGATGATGATTTTTGACAATTGATACACCGGACGTGTTTAATAGTTTTGATGAACACAACCATTTTTATTCATAGTCATAATCGCGTTCTAAATCCGTCGTTCTTTTGTTTCATGGTTCCTCTACATTGAAGGAGTCTTAATACCGCAAGATATTATTGGCATCAAAGAGTTCCATTCTACTGCTAAGTACATTCTGGTGGTGGAGAAGGATGCTATTTTTCAAAAGCTGTTAGACGAAGGAGCACTGCTTAGATTGGGACCAGTCATTATTATAACGGTACTAAGTATACCATTCTTGTTTTATGAACTTATCAAAATTGTACACGTTTCATATCATACTGTTGTTAAAAAAAATTTGTCCATAAAAAATAATTACAAAGATGCTTTTTAAAATTGTCTTTACACACACACACTTTACAGTCTGGTCACGTCTAGTGTAGGTCCCTCCCTACAAGTTGTATGTTTACAAAACTAACCTAAACTAGAAAAGTTACCACAGTTACAACAACCGGGTCATCGTATACCTAGACAAACACACACTTTCCTAACAAGTATTACGCGAAGATTTACCTCCTTATTAAACGAAAGATAAAACAAGAAAACTCAACAACACCGTCTATTACCACAATGTACTACACCTTAATAACATATAATTTCAAAGCTAATATATTCAACATCCAGCGCACTTCACATCCCCCATCCTTGTATTTGTCTAACAAGCAAACGATATATAATTGCCGACGGCAAGTCCGATGATTTGCTGTAATCGCACGATAATACTCTCGTTGACACCGAACGGGATTTATAATAACGACAGCTGTTACTATATGCAGTATTTTTGCATATTGAAGTTTAACGATAAACTGTGATAATTCTAATGTATTTTTTCCGATCGTTAGCGGTTTGTTATCGTGAGCATAAGGTGAATTTGCATGTATTGCTAGATAAAATGACTGATCAACAACTTAGGGACTATGTACACATATGTGGGTACCTACCTAATATAATTAAACTGTTACTACACTGGTAATATTTTCCGATTTCTTCAGCGCGGTACTTAAGCCTTACTATACCTACTCTGGCAGTTTCAGTAGGTACAATATGCGGCTTACCCAAATGTCCCGTACGCAAAATACGCGCATTGACGTGGAGTTGCGGACACCAGCCCGTATTACCTATTACCTTACCCAAATGTCGTTTACTTGGTATTGTTCGTCGAGTCGTTGAGCTCCTCAAGTTCTGAGTTGAGCTACACGATTACTGACAAATGCTTACACTGACTGGACTGGTCCACTCGAATCTGTTTGGTTCTTGTCTCAAAATACCATTTTAGGCACTAATCTACATCGTGTTACGTGATCTGACCAAGGCCAGCAGTGCGATTCTGTAACCATCTCACCGTGAAAACTTAGGTGGAGTGAGCGTGGAGTGAGCTGTCAATAGTGTCAATTCCTAGCAAAAACAAACTCACATCACCTAAGTTTTCACGGTGAGATTTTTACAGAATCGAGCGGCTGGACTTGAAAGAGACTGACGCTTGAGTTTGCTTTGCCATTTCTTCTCAGGGGTAGCAGATAGGAAATATTGACTCCATCCAGCTTAATTTTTAAAATAATATGATAATAATATGTATATAAAAGTGATTCCGATGTCTTATTTACAGAATAAACAATTTCCTATCTCTTACTTACCTGTTTGAAATAAATGATTTGACTTTGACTTTACTGATACATTACAATTTTAAAATTAAGTAAAGTCCTGAATTTAAAAGACAAAAAAAATCATGTTCGAAAAAGATATTTTTTTTTGTTTTTACAATAATCAAATGGATAATGAAAAGATTTCATTAATGATTCCCTATATTTCTAGGGAAAAGGTTATCCCGACGTATGCACCCGTCAACTGTTATGTCGCTTATGCATCGAGTTAAAACTGCGTGCGCTGGCGTTGGTTGATGCCGATCCTCATGGCTACGAAATATTCCTCACCTACAAATACGGATCTCTGGTATATTACTATCTGTTTATAACCTCTAAGCTTAGAATAACTATTGACATACACAACGATTTTTGTTTAGTATCAGGTCTGATTTTACCAAAATGAGATAACTTTTATCCTTAGAATAAAATTGACGTTCGACCGTTTTAGCTGTGTTTCTAGTATGGAAAAACTGTCAAATATTTTAAATTTATTCTTAGGAAGCTACTCTAGGTGTCAGTTTGGTGAAATTAGCTCTTAAAGAACTAACATGCGTTTCGGAAAAGGTGTGTCATTCGAAAAAACGAAGTTCTAATGATATAACATTACCCATCCATTGAGCTTCGCCACGTTCAAATTATCTTATAAGATATCATATTATCATCATTTCAATATTACTGTTAGACATAATGCTCCTTGAAATTCCACCATTTACGACACCTAAAATTCTGTACTTTTAGGCCCAATCTCACCTTTCATCATCCTTAGCCTGCAGTTCCCTAGTAATGCTAGGAGCTCGTCATAGTGACGTCGTGACTTTAGCCCCGAATGAAGCACGTCTGCCACTCACTGAACTAGATAAACGAAAGTTGATGAATCTTGTCAAAAGACCTTATTTGGACACTCCTGTTGGTAAGTGTTCAACAATAACTTGAAAAATTTGGGTTTGCGAAAACCCAAAAGATTCGAGCATAATCTTTAATTTGTTTAGGGGGGTTGCCTGGCGAATATAAGTGTATGCATTGCGTGTATCCTGAAGAAAATATAAGGAGAATCTTCCGTCTTTTTCAGAATTTTCTGTCTTAAAAGCTTTATTATCGACGCAAATTAAAAAGTTTTCAATCAATACAATAACAATTTTCAGGTGCTCGAATAAAAGAAGAATTGACAGTAATGTTATCTAGCGGTATGAAGGCTGAAATAGAAGCATTAGCGCCTACCACTGCCGCGCTTTGCGACGCATACCTCCCTGCTAAAATTATACAGAAGGATTACTTAGGATAATAAATATATTTGCATATAAATTTTTGTTTTATTTAAATAAAAAAAATATTTAAAATTATTAATAATTATTTAAATAATTAATAATTATTTGGTCGTACTTACCGACCAAATCAGATAACTTAAATTTTAAGTGAAAAGAACCGGGGATATTATTTAATTCTAGCGTAGACTCGAGTACACGACACACCCACTAGAACAAAATAGCATTTTGAGGAAAGCTGCTACGACGGGTCTACGAGTGCTACGACCAGTAGCACCACCTATCAAGACGCTACGCCGCTACGTCGTGACGTAATACGCAACTGATTATGTAGATGACGCTAGTAGAAATGCTGCGGTAATTTATTGATTGACCTGTTCTGAGTTTTTATCCATTCATTTACTACTACATTAATTGAATTTACATCAACGATATTTTTTTAAATAACCTTTTTGTTTACAATGTACTATGATACGTATTACTTTTAACAATTTTTAACTTTTAAGTTTAACTATTAACTTTTTAAAGCAGTTACAATTTAGAATTTGAAATAGTAGTGCCATCTATGAAACGACGTGCGGTATCAAAGTTACATGCTATGTTCAAGTCTCGCCAAAGGGGACACAACAGCCGCTTCACGTAATGTCAAGTCGTACAGGCAGATGGCGTATACTCACCTAATAGCGCCATCTGTGTCCAAATAAATAATCGAGTTTTGAAAACACGGAGCTAAGTTTCACAGACTTTCACAGCTCTTAATGAAACCTATTTATTAGATACTTTTCTCTGATTTATTATCAAACCAAAGACACGATATTCATTGTCAAAGTCGACAGTTTGGTAGATTGCTCGCAAAAAATGTGATAATTAAAAGTTATAGCCAGAAGAAGCTCAGACGAAGTATCGATCATAATTCTCTCGATAACATGCAATGCCAGATCTAAATTACTGCGTTCATAGCCATGGAAAATAATGGCGACCTACTCAACGACAAAAAGTATGTTAATAAGACCAGATCCCATAATAATACAGCGGCCGTGAAACTTAAGAGCGAACCGGCGAAACGAAAGTCGTTTAACGTGAATGAGGCCGTGAGATCTTTAGACTTGGTGTTGGGTAGACTGAAGAAGAGCAAGCTAGTGAACGGTGAGTACACGACGAGCAGACAGATGGGCCCCGAAGCGCAGGGAGCCACGGACATGTTCATGGATATGTGTACGAGCTCCAGCTACCAGCCGGGCACGGAGAACGCGTCGTTGATGTCGATGAATTTCTCGCACTACGAGCTGATCCGCAACGTGTCGCGCTCCAACTGCTTTTCGGACGGCGCGTACAGCGGCAACACGTGCAGCGCACAGTCGCACCTCAGCGCCGCCGACCTCAACGTCAAGGACGAGCACCTCGAGAGGTACTTCCGCAGCGCCGAGATGTGGTCGCGCACCTTCCGAAACAGCGCGCCCAGCTCTCTACATTTCGAAGTACCAGACCAAGCACAGTAACATTTTACTACCTTTACTGCCACAAATAAAACTGCCATATGAACGATTATGTAAATTTCAAAATTTTATTTATTCAAAGAAACTTTACAATAATAACAGAATAATCTCAGAATTTTTACAAATTAAACATACCAATCTATACAACACTGTAACTCTTAAACGAGACGATAAGATTTATAACACTGATTAACAATAACGTAGATTTTTAGATGATTTTCTAGGGCCATCGAACGGCGCGGTACTGAATACAACATCTCATATGCTCGAATATTTCAACTGGAATGCCTTGATCTTGTGACCCTTTAGATCGCTTTCGCTGGTAGTAACTCTTCAATACGTCTTTCAGTATACCAGAGTGTTGTATTCATTATCGTTCGTCTTCAATCTAACCGCTAAGGGAGCAATCCGCGGCACTCTAAAGATACAAGGCGGACACTACGCTGCATCTCAACTGCACTCCACCCACACCCTCTGTATCGATATCCTATATTATTACTTTGTTACATTGCTTAGCTAAATTGACAAATGTTTCTACTAATTTCAATTTTCCCTTAGGTCTTTTAGTTTTTGTATTGCTTAGGAAGTTAATTTGTAGTGGCCCAAATCATAATTTAATACCTATCTAATAATAATAGTCATTGTGTAGGTTGAGTGCAGTGTAGCGTATAATGCAGGGATCCTAAGAACACAGCATTACTGATTCACATTTATACCACATCCATTGAATCTGGATAAACTAGGACGAAAATCTAAATTTATATAGAGATTTTATCGAAGGATTTTAGATAAACAAAATTAACAATTACGTAGCTGATCAGAGTTGGAAAAGTGAAATAATTGACATAGTCATCACATAGTTCCTACTTTCCTGCATCATGATTATGACAAGGTACGGAAGCTTTCGCTGTACTGGAAGACTAAGGACTATAGACTTTGAAAGGAGTAAAGTCAGGAGTGAAGCGGCGTGCAAACGATTAGATCCATCATTGTGCTAAGATTTAGTAACAACCCGGCATGTATGTCGTTTCTTTATATAAATACTATAATATGAATTTAATTGGTGTTATCCGCTGAATATTCCATAATTTAACTTATGAGAAATGGAAAGTATTCTTAATTAGCGCGAGGGCCGGCTGCGCCTCGTGCAGGCCGCAGCTCGCCCCGCCATGTATAACTAGAGAACATTCGCTAATGAAATCAATACGTACAACATGATGTAAAATTTAAAGCACCCGGTTTCCGAACTCTCTCGTATTTTATCTAACTATAAAATCTCATATGTGTGTGATGTACACGTAGCCCGTATTATATTGTCTATGTTTTGTTTCATAATTGGAGAACAAAGCAATTTTGTTTATTTTTATAATGGAAGAATTTTTCAAAATATCTAAATTAACATTAACCTTATGATAATTATTTTTAATAATTACAACGAATTCGATTTCACTAGGCCCTACGCAATGTCAGATGGAGACATTATATGTAATTATTATTTAATATAATTAATCCATTATCGTTACAATTATGCAATAGAAGAATCACAGCATCCTTAAGACCATAACGGCAATTGAAATTAATCTCATCGACGTATCGTAGGTATTTAATTATTACAATGATTGTAAAATTTAGACCAAATTGGCAGTCTTCACAAACATGGAATGTACGATATGCGTCTATGCAGGTATCCGATAACACTTAACAATATCGGCAAACGTTTATTATCTCTATACAACAACAATGAATTACCTAGTTATGTCACAGTTACGGAAATCAACAACAATGTGTCACAGTGTCTGACAGTGTCGTCGACACCCGGCCGCGCACTGCGACACCCTACCTTCCATCTGTCCTCTATGTACAAACATAGACATCACAACTTCAAACATCTTCATTTAAAAACTTAGAGACTGTTACTGAAATATCTATCAGAAAGGCAAATTTTCTAGCTCAATTTATAAACTATTTTGTACAAGCTTAATACTCAACTGTTTTGTTTGAGTCCTACAGTGAAGTGATGTCCACTGACTACGAAGTATCGGGACTGTGTGGCTCAGGGTTGCCAGCTGAAGGGATTCTGAGTGCTGACCCTCTCCGCCGGACGCTCTTATCGACTAGGAAGATTAGGAAATGATGATGCGATGGAGCCAAAGCAGCTAAGGTTAGGGGATGATCAAGGTCACTTCATTTCTAAACATTATAAGTCACTATAAAACGCGTTTCATTCTATCAAATTACATATGATTAGAATTATTCTATGTACATTGTCGCATGAGGTATTTTCAACAGCGCTATAATTTTACAAAACATAACATTTTAAACATCTGTAACACAAACGTTAATTTCAAAAGGCCTAGTAAATTTTCCCTAAATGATAAGCTCCTCATTTCGTAGTTTAAGTGTTTAACAACAATAATAGAAGTAAAGCATTTTTACAAAACTAATAATATGTTTGACGACAAGTAATTGAGTTCGTGTTTCTGTCAGTCAGCTCTCAATACGTAAAATTGAACAATTTGTTATAACTGTGTAATATAACATTAAGAACAATACAAGTGGACACTTCTATAGGAATAGATAAAATAGAAAAGAGCTTGATAGTAAAGGCGCAGTAGAAAATAGTAGTATAAGCCTAATAGAACAAGCTCGGGGTTGTAGTCGTGACGACGATCTGTGACTTGTCTCATGTCGAGGTGCCGTCAAGTTACAAAATGTGTTTGATATCTAACGAGACTTCTTTCGTGTCTACAATTTATTCCCTATCTAAGCTCTTAGGAGCTAGCAAAAGACACAGTACGATAGTTTAGCCCAATGGTGCTGAAGCTGAATCATGGATTCGATGAGGAAATATTGAATTCGAAGAATTTATCTTACTTTCGTAGCCCGTCGTCTGTTTTCTATCTATTATAAAATCAACCTAATTATGTCACTAAGACTAGTGTTTTTTAGTAATTCAATTCATGCAACTTTATTCATCATAACAAATTTCATAAGTACCTAATACTAATCACAAGAGGTCGCACTCACACGTCACGTCGTCGCTGTCTCGAGGCGTCGCGTCGTCGCGTCGTCGCCGAGCCGTGGGGAACACATTTGATTAAAGCACTATGTCTCATGTACATATTTACATATAACGTAACAATAGCAGAGGTCTATCTGTCGGGGGGCGGCAGCTTGGTGTCCTCGGGGTCGAGGGAGAGGCACTCGCGGAGATAGTCCTCCATGGACCGGTACACGTGCTCGATCACGCCCTTCAGGTCGTGACCCTCGTCAGCGTACGCCTGGGAACGATAATTTAGGTATGAATATTGAATTCATGAAAACATTTGAGTTAGGATCAATGTCATAAATGTACGATCTGTTAGACACTGTGCTATTGTCCGCGCGGAACTAGTTGGCCGCGCCTTAAGTATGTGAGCGGTGGGACGAAGGGGCGGGGGCGCTTTGTCATGACTCAGTACATACGTTGCGAACAATAGGCAACCCCGCTGCCTTCACTCCAGTCCCCACCTAAGGCGCGGCCAACTAATTCCGCGCGGACTATAATAAATTTTCTTTGTGTCTTTCAAGGAATTTATGTTTGAAGGTCAAGTAAATTTGTCCTGCCACAGTTCTGGAATTCTGGCTTTGCGTATCAAAGTAAAACTCCTCGGAGACAAAGTTGGTATATTGTAAGTATTATACGTTCTCCTATGTATCCAGTGGCCCTGCTAGGTAGAAACACTTTTTTTCCTGGAGCTTTTACGACTGTTGTCTAAACAAGACCCCAATTATTCTAACTGTGCTCTCCTGTTATTCAGACCTACGGGGTAATTGCGTAAGACTATCAGTAGCAATGGCCTTCATTTTGACAGTTCAACATTCATTGCGTTATTAACGTTGTTGAGCAGACACATTTTTCGAACATTACCAAGCAATGTATAAACAATATCCTTCAAAATGATTCAGATTGAGATTGATCACACGATCAATATTAACGCGTCATGCGTTTAACGATCATTGCGTTAACACTAACGCAATTAGGGTGCTGGTTGAAATTGTAATGGTAAATGGTCTCTAAAAGTTTATTTTACCCTTTACCTTACTGAAAGTGGAAAAGGGAGTAGCCGACGCCCTGCAGTGGGACAGCAGAGGCTAGCGCGACAGATAGTGTACCTGATACCGGAACAGCACGCCGGCGTCGGTGAGCGCGCGCGCCAGCTGCAGCGCGTGCGGGTAGGGCGCCGACATGTCGGCCAGCCCGTGCACCAGGTACAGCGCGTGCGCCGGCACGTGGTGCGCGCGCTGCGACGCGTCGGCTTCTACGTAGCCCTTGTAGTTCACTGACGGCTGGCCCAAGATGCGCTCCGTGAACGCTGCGTCTGGGGAGGTGAATGGATGGAGTGAATTTTGAAAACTTGTGCACAAAACGCACAAATCTGCTAGCAGGGGACCCTAAGGTCCCCAGCTAGCAAATTTAGCCTAGATAGAGCCTAGGGAGTCACCGAGTCCAGCGAGTCACCTGGCGAGTACTACAATTTTCGCAATCGGCCGCACTGCACGGTTGGCGCCTTCGCTAGACGCCTAGCGTTTATGTAAGGATATTAAGTTACAGGCTCTAGGCGCTAATTAAGCCACCTGTCAGTGAGTACGTAGCCTTAATCTCATCCCAAGATCTAGTCAATTTTCAGTGATTTCATTAGTTCTAAGTACCTACCGAAGCTGCCAGTAGTCCAGATAAGCGGCACTATAAGTAGCTATAAACTTGACAAGATTCTTTCATAGTACTATAACGAACAACCGCATATCAGCGGCACTACGAAAATCAACCCTAAAACATATCTTTATGTTTCTATATCGATGCCCGCATCACGTCTGCGGAGTTACGCTATAGCTAATTTATTTCTTTGGTTACCACTCATGTGCGGTTGACTGTACCTATGCAAAACTGCAAACCCATTAACTGGTACTCCGTAGAGAAGCTATTGATGCCTTGTTTCTCTATAAGTTGCTTAGGAATAAAATTGACTGCCCGAACCTACTGAGTCTCCTAAAATTTCGTGCCCCAGCCCGATATCCGCGAAATCCTATTACACCATTATACCCACCGTTGCGCAGAACGGTCATGGGTGCTAACTCACCGATTTCACGCATGTGTAAAATTGTAAATATTTGCAGCGATGTTACAGATATACACCATGACGGCATCCGAAAATTGTATAAAATCGTTATTGAGCATTTTTCTCACATCCAATGATCTCGCTACTAATATAATCTATGTTATTTTAATATGTTATTTTAATATTTTAATATGATTGATATAATCTATGTTATTTTAATATTTTAATATGAATCTCAATTAAATAATTTATATTTTTTAATGTTAGCTATTAATCTGTTTTTGTAAATAAAACCGTAAATAGTGCATGTTGTGTTAGCCTATAAGTAATTGTTGCACTTATAAATGTATTATTTAGGAAAATATTTATAAAATGTATTGTGTAAACAATTGTTGGCTAACCTCAAATAAAAAAAAAAAAAAAAAAAAAAAAATAACAAGAATTTTCAAGAAAGTTCCAGAACATTAATTAATTGAATATTAATTAGTTTAGAACTCCAATTAGTATTCGAAAACTGAAGTTGTTGTTTGTTAGGTCCACATCCCGTGCTATTCGTACTAATGAATCTTTCGCAACATGGACTAGCAAAGGTCCAACTTCTGCCAAGTTCTACCAAACTTCTAATGTCTGCCTTGAAGATAACAAACCGTCTGCGAGTTAACTCTTAGTAGACTTGATTGAATCAAATCAAGAAACCGTTTCCGTCTAAAATGTCTGGTAGGTACGGTCACCAAAGGAGATAAGTGACCAGGGTTGTCGGATATAGTTGAAGTTTAGTAAGAAACCGATCGATGATTTCGAATAAAATTTAATTTAATTTAATTAATATAAAATAAATAGTTAATTGGCAAATTAAATTTGTATACGCTGCTGAATGGGTCGCACACACCTTGGATGTTACTTTGAATTATAAGTCACGGATAGCCAAAGATCACGGTTTATTGAGTATTTCACTACCACGTAACTAATGCTATATGAATACTTTGTGAATGAGTACAGCTGAATATAAACGCTGATCGTGTATTGTCGCGTTATACTATAATTTGTGCAAGGCGACGGAAAAGTGCTGATTGCAATGCACGCGTGCCATGTACGATACATGACTCGTACAAAAATTCATTCGGAAGTATCGAGCACCATCGGTTTCTTACTAAACTTCAACTATATCCGAAGACCCTGGTTACTTATAACTTTTGATGACTGTATCTACTAATTAGTTCAAAGACAACTATGAACTCCAAAATAGAATTGCATTGAAGTCACGACGTTAAAGGACATCCCGGGACGGGCTTGAACTTTGGATTGAGCTTTTAATTAGTGATTTCCAATTGTGAGGCTTAGTGGCTGAACCTATATAGTGTTGGTGGGAATCCGTTGGATTTGGGACCGGTCATTATAGCGATGCTTGGAAAGGCATATTTATTTACATATTTTGTTCTGTTCGGAACATTTAAAGCTAACTTATTTACGAATAGCTGTGCCCGCGACTTCATTCGCGTGCATGTCGGTAAACTAATTGATTGGATTTTATGGGTTTTAGTTTTTTTGCTCGGAACCCTAATTCTTTTTCTAAAATAAAAGTAGCCTAAGTTACTCTATCCTCTCCCTACCTGCCCCTACATCATCATAACATCAAAATTGGTCCAGCCGTTTCGGAGATTAGCCGGAACAAACAGACAAACACTTATTTTTTTTTATGTGTAAATATATAGGTACTTCCATATGCATTTAGTAAAAAGCTGATATTTGACATTATCTACAAATATACACCTAAATTTTATTTATTTGTATAGGTACTTTAGATGTATAGAGTTCATAAAAAATTACGATGTTCTTAAAAAATATGAAATTGAAGGCCGTTTACAAGTTTCCGCTGATAAACACACTACACTCTAAACACGAAAAAGTGGGAAAGAGTAATTAATGGACGTGTTGCGGCTGACTGATAATGACGCTGACCAGGGTAGTCAGTTACTTACTGTAGTAGAGCCAGTCGGTGATGGGCGAGACAGCGATACCGCACTTGAGCGTGGACTGCTGCGAGCCGAGCAGCATCGCCGTGACGTAGCCGCCGTAGCCCCAGCCCCACACCGCCACGCGCGTCACGTCCAGGAATTTGAACGTGTCTAATAAATATCTGGAAAATAAAAATATTGGAGGGATTAGTTGGTATACTGCTGGTGCAGTAGTTACTAGCTCTGGATGGATGGATTGTAACTTTGGCAGAAAGGTTGAATTTGGGACGTATTAGTCAGTGTTTGATTGAAACTGATGCAAAATTGAAAATGTAGGAAGACGGGTGGTCTTTCTGCATTTTCAATTTTGCATCAGTCATAGGTCTCTGAGGGAAGCAAGTCTTCTTGTATTTACATCGTAAGTCATAAATAATTTATTAATTTGTTTAACATAGGTACAATAATAAAGGCTCCAACAAACAGGCGCGACACGCGATAAAATCACGCGCGACACAAAGTCACCAGAAGTCGCGCAACAAGCCGTGCCTTTGTGTCGCGCACGATTTTATCGCGTGTCGCGCCTGTTAGAAGAAGCCTTAATGGTATGACATCACGATTATGTATACTATAATATTATAAAGCTGAAGAGTTTGTTTGTTTGTTTGGTTGAACGCGCTAATCTCTGAAACTACTACTCGGATTTGAAAAATTCTTTTTGCATTTGATAGCCCAATTCTTGAGGAAGGCTATAGGCTTTTAGTGTTATATGTGTGGGTACACTAATAATTGCGCTTGTGTGGCGAGTTAGGGTAAATAAAAGTAATTGTTTTTAACTCACGGTTATATTGCACTAACACAAGTCACAGAGACGTTCACAGAAGAAAGGCACATAGTTTGGCACACACAAGGATAGTTATACACGGTAGATACACAAAGAAGAAAGTTTATAAAAATATTATTGCTAACAGTTTCTAACAGTTCGTACACTCAGTATCCAGAGTCACTACGATAAGCCGGAAGGGTTACGATGATAAACACTTCGACCGGGATTATTATGAGTTGCGTGGGCTTCGCGTCGCGATAGCGAGATCGGACTAAAGGTCAGCCAAGGTGACCGACCGCGCGCTGCATAGCGCCAACCCCACTCATGCGCATCGACTACGTCACCGCGTGACGTAGACGAGCGCGCTTCCATTATACCCGTATGGCATTGTCGTGTACGACATGCGACGGTGAATATTAGTATTAAACAATATTGTAATTATGTAAGTGTATAGTGTATTGTTATGTTTATGTATGTGTATTGAGATTATTGTTTAGTGTAAGATAAATGTTAAGGATCGCCACATCACTCCCCTCCAGAGACCGTCCTACGGGCGATAATAATCTGGGAACCGAACCCTTCGACCAGACCTGGTAGTTCTGACGGGAGTATCCGTGGGCAGTATTTCCTCGTCTTGAACATCTTGGTCGGTTGGTGAGGTGTCTGCCAACATGTAAGCGGGTTTAAGGCGGTCCACGGAAACTTTTACCTTTTTACCTTTTAATAATATTGTAAAGGTTTTGTCTCCTTTATGTACAACTTCATGGGGACCGGTGTATGCTGGTTGCAATGAACCTCGAAGCGCATCGTCCCTGAGGAATATGTGGCTTGAGGTAGCAAGGTCCCTATGGACAAATATTTTGTCCCTGGAATGGCGTGCTGCTGGAGTGGGCTGCAATTTTGCGGCAAACGAGCGTAAACGAGTGGTGAACTCCGAGATGTCGGTGGTGCCGCTGTCACCGGGAATGAAAAATTCTCCCGGAAGTCGTAATGGCTCACCGTATAGGAGTTCCGCAGAAGAAGTCTGAAGATCCTCTTTAAAAGCGCTCCGGACACCCAGTAGAACCAAGGGCAGAGATTCTGTCCAGTTATGGTCAGCGTGGCACATTATCGCCGTTTTGAGTTGCCTGTGGAATCGTTCCACTAGGCCATTGCATGCTGGGTGGTAGGCTGTGGTCTTCCGGTGTTTGAACCCGACTATTTTGGCTAGATATTGGAACAGTGCGGATTCAAATTGCCGTCCTCTGTCTGTGACAATGTCCGTAGGACAACCAAAGCGTGAGATCCAATTGGTTAGCAACGCTTTACCAACTGTCTCTGCGGTAATGTCTGCAATCGGTACCACCTCTGGCCACCTAGTGAAACGATCCACGGCCGTCAAGCAATACCCGTACCCTTGTGATGGAGGAAGAGGACCTATTAGGTCAATATGCACAAAGGCAAATCTTGCACGGGGTAATTCGAATGTGCCCAATGGTGATGACACATGGCGATTGACCTTTGTGCGTTGACAGCTGAGACACGTTCGTGACCATTGTCGACAGTCCTTGCGGACTCCAGGCCAAACGTATCGCTGTGCAATTAGTTTTGCGGACGCGTTTGCTCCTGGATGGCTGAGGCTATGAAGGCTCTCAAATATTTGCCGTCGTAAAGCTTTTGTCACGAATGGTCTCGGAGTGGCTGTGCTCACATCACAGAGTAACTCGACGGGACTGCCGTCGATTTTAAGCCTCTTTAGTTGAAGAGATGTTTCTGACTGCTGAAGTTGCAACAGTTCCGGGTCTGAAGCTTGGGATTTTGCGAGAACTTCAAAATCGATCGCAGTTTGCAGTTCACTGACACGGGACAATGTATCGGCGACGATATTGTCCTTGCCGGAAATGTGCTGAATGTCCGTTGTGAACTGCGAAATAAAATCAAGGTGTCTATACTGACGCGGGGCACAGTTGTGCTTTCGCTCATGGAAAGCGTATATCAACGGCTTGTGGTCAGTATAGACGGTGAAGTGTCTCGCTTCCAACATATGGCGGAAGTATTTTATGCCTTCATAGATCGCAAGTAGCTCACGATCGTATGGCGAGTACTTCTGCTGAGCGGGGCTCAACTTGCGTGAAAAGAAGGCAAGCGGTTGCCACTGCTCGTCCCTGAACTGTTGCAAAACTGCACCCATTGCCAGATCAGACGCATCTGTAACTAGGGCGAGCTTCGCTTGGTAGTCAGGGTGTGCAAGCAAAACAGCGTTGCAGAGGCTGTCTTTGCACATATTAAAGGCGGTGAGCGCCTCGCCCGTTATTTCCACGGGATGTTGACCTTTTACTGAGCCAGTCAACAGGGCGTTAAGGGGACCTTGAAATTTTGCGGCTTTAGGTATAAACCGCCTGTAAAAGTTCAACATCCCTAAGAAACGCCTGAGTTCCCTGACCGTTTTAGGCGTAGGGAAATCCTTGATGGCTTCCACCTTGGACTCTAAAGGTCTGGTACCGGCTGCAGAGATGCGGTAACCTAAAAAAGTGACTTCGTCTGCTCCAAACACACACTTCGAGGTATTGATGACTATGCCATATTTCTGCATCCTGGTGAAGAGCTGATGCAGGTGATCCTCGTGCTGCTCCTGGTCTTTCGAGAAGATAAGAAAATCATCGAGATAGCAATAACAGAAGTCAAGGCTGCGCGTCATTTCATCGACAAATCTCTGAAATGTTTGACCTGCGTTCCTCAGACCAAAGGTCATATAAGGAAATTCGTACAGGCCAAACGGAGTTGTTATCGCCGTCTTCTGGATGTCGTCCTCACTGACTGGTATCTGATTATATGCCTTAACCAGGTCGATAGTTGAGAAGACCTTGCAACCAGCTATGCTGTGGGTAAGGTCGTGGACATGTTTAATTGGATACCTGTCGGGTATAGTCCTGGCGTTGAGCAGCCTGTAGTCGCCGCAGGGTCGCCAGCTGTTGTCCTTCTTTGGCGCTAAATGAAGGGGTGAAGACCAAGGGCTTTCAGATGGTCGAGCAGTGCCGTTGCTAAGCATGATCTCAAATTCTTGCTTAGCGATCTGCAGTTTGTCTGGAGCTAGCCTGCGAGGGGAACATGAGATGGGCGGGCCGGGTGTGGTACGTATATGGTGTACTGTGTGGTGTGTGGTTTTTCGGTGTGTGCCCGCGGGTCGCGTGATCTCGGGGTACTTATTAAGTATTAAGTGATACCTGGAATTACCAACTGAGACCTTCACTGAACACGTCGCTGAAGCCTTCGCAACGGAAGCTGTGACAAACATTGAGGTGGTTTTGTCCACCAAACGTTGATTTCTGATGTCAACAAGCAAATCGTAAAAGCTTAAAAAATCTACACCAATAATTGGCTTGGTGACATCAGCTACAATAAAACGCCATGGGAAGTTACGGCGCAAACTTAAGTCTAAGTTTAGCTGAAGATAGCCGTAAGTATCAATTATAGACCCGTTAGCGGCCGATAACTGATAGTTCGACTTGACACGCTGTTCATGTAGATAATGCCGCGGAAATACACACAAATCACTACCAGTGTCCACTAAAAACTGTGTCTTCGATGTCCGGTCCGTGACGAAGAGGCGACCTGTGGTCGTCAGACAGTCGTCAGCCGCCATTACCGACTGCCTTTGGAGTTTCCCGACTTCTCGTAATCGCATGGCTTAATGCATTTGTGAGCCTTGGCCCCAAACTTGGCGTGGTAAAAGCAGAACGGTTGCTTCTGGTGGCTGGACTCTGACCGTTGCCTGGATCGACGACGCTGCTGATGGTTCGAATGCGATTGCGAACGAGGTCTCCTACTCAGCTCCGTTGTCAGGTTCTTTACGGCCTTCTTTAGTTCGGCGATCTCATTCGCCATCTCGTGCATGCTAGGTCCCGTCGTCGATGCTGCGGCGACCTGGCATGGGGTCACGATGTCCTGGACCCTGTCCGCCAGGTCTGCTAGTCCCTCCAGGGAAGTATGTGGCTGTGAAGCCAGAAGGGTCTGGACGTTGCTTGGCAGGCGACTGCTCCATATTGTCCGGAGAAAGTCCTCTGGGACGCTCGGTCCGGCCAAACTTTGGAGATGTCGCAGGAACTGTGATGGCTTCCGATCTCCGAGCTCTTCATGTAAGAGAAGCTGTTTCACTCGCTTCTCATGTGACGCAGTAAGCCTCTTAATGAGCTCGTGTTTGAGCTTCTCATATCTGTTGTGCTCTGGCGGGTTGAGGAAAATATCACGTACTTGTTTGGCGTACTGGTGTTCTAAGTTGCCGATAACGTGATTAAACTTCGTCGCGTCGCTGGTGATGTTCGCGTTCGCGAACTGAGCCTCCACTTGTGCGAACCAAACCTCTGGGTCATCCGGCCAGAATGGTGGTATACGTACCGCAACACGGGAAATGTCGGATGGCTCGTCAATGGACACGCACTTTGCGCGACGAGGTTGCTGACGCGAACGGATGGATCCGAACGAGTTTGCAGAGTCACTGCTATCACTCATCGTGCCACTGTGATTTACCTTCGCTGTTCTAATTATCGAACGATCTTTTCAGAGCCTTTCTGGCGTATTCTAGGCGGGGTCACCAATTTAGTGTTATATGTGTGGGTACACTAATAATTGCGCTTGTGTGGCGAGTTAGGGTAAATAAAAGTAATTGTTTTTAACTCACGGTTATATTGCACTAACACAAGTCACAGAGACGTTCACAGAAGAAAGGCACATAGTTTGGCACACACAAGGATAGTTATACACGGTAGATACACAAAGAAGAAAGTTTATAAAAATATTATTGCTAACAGTTTCTAACAGTTCGTACACTCAGTATCCAGAGTCACTACGATAAGCCGGAAGGGTTACGATGATAAACACTTCGACCGGGATTATTATGAGTTGCGTGGGCTTCGCGTCGCGATAGCGAGATCGGACTAAAGGTCAGCCAAGGTGACCGACCGCGCGCTGCATAGCGCCAACCCCACTCATGCGCATCGACTACGTCACCGCGTGACGTAGACGAGCGCGCTTCCATTATACCCGTATGGCATTGTCGTGTACGACATGCGACGGTGAATATTAGTATTAAACAATATTGTAATTATGTAAGTGTATAGTGTATTGTTATGTTTATGTATGTGTATTGAGATTATTGTTTAGTGTAAGATAAATGTTAAGGATCGCCACAGGCTATTTAACATCACGCTATGACCTTTAGGAGCCCAGCAAAAAGAAAAACAGTCAGAAAGAACGCTAAGCAAAAACGAAGTAATAGCGCAGGCAGGCGATGCGATGCGACGGGGTGGGTCGGAGTAACAAGAAAATTCACGCGGACGAAGTCGCGGGCAGATGCTATAGTTAGAGTATATGTGACGGAAACAATCGATCCACATTCTCGTTTTCACGATAGCGCTAGTTGGCAACAGTGTCAGGATACGCATTATTGCACATCGACGGCGAAGTGCCAATACCTCCTAACTGATTTTTTTTTGAGAAATTCACTTTTTTTTTCGTTTTGAATTTAAAGGCCTTATTCGCATGTTTTAGTGAAATCGCAAAGTGTATTTTTATTACAACAACATTAAATTAAAATGTGGAAATACATATCCCAACTAAAACAACGTGTCTATTTTTGAACGTTTTTATCCAGTATGTGTAAATTTTTGACTTTGTCAGTTAGGAGTTATTGGCACTTCGCCGTCGACATGTAGCATGCTCCCTAAGCTGTGGTAGTATTTACCTAATAACAGCCAACTGGTCGGCGACCTCGACGCCGCCGAGCCGGCCGCGCAGCAGCGCGCGGGGCAGGCCGCGCGCGCCCGCCACGTCCAGCTTCACGTACACCACGTCGTTGCGCGACGACATGTACGAGCCCCAGTCCACCAGGAACTCCTCCGTCACCTGCTGACTGCCCGGCCTGCCGTCTCTGTAACAATATGCATCAACATTAATATTTCTGAAGATTGAAGTCATAAAGCTGAAGACTGCACCATTATCATCCATGCTTTTTTGTGTTTAAATGCGATGCTTTTGCTATGTTACTGAATAGATACTTATTTCATGAATTACGTGCAATTGGGTAATCTACATCATTACTTAAAATTATAAAGGAACAACCTGCACTTTTAAAATTGCAAGTCGTTTTGAAGAACTCGCGCTTACTTGACTAATGCAAGTCTTTAGTGCCGCCAAGTTGCAAAGACGTCTGGCAACAACTCCTGTTAATTACCAAGGCCTAGGAACAGAACAACAATTTTGTGCCAATACTGTATTTTATTTAAAAATTTTGCATTATGAACCGCCTAGAGATGAAACTTATATAAGAACATGGTAAATTAATAGCCTATGAGATATTTTCAAAGTTGAAAGCACACACGACATGATACCAGAGGGGCAGTATATTACTCCCATTCACTCCGGTGGTTCTGCACCTGTTTTAGATTCACCAGTATGGTCGATGGGAATAAATCTTGGAAAGAGATACCTACAAAAAAAGCTGGCTAATAATATATTATTAGCCAGCTTTTTTTGTAGGTATCTCTCTCTCGGTTTTTATAAAAAGAAATATTATTATGCTATCCAATTGGACTAAGAGAACCACCGATTTGTTCCCACTAAACGCACGACGCCATCGCGGCAGGCCAAGATGAAGATGGTGGAGCGAGCTTGACCCCTACCGTAGGGACTGGCCGGCACTCGCAAAAGACAGAATTGTGGGGAAAAGGGAGAGGGAGGCCATTGCCCTGCGGTGGGACATAATAGGCTAGTTAGATTAGATCCAAGAAAAGTTTTCAGTGCTGTGAAAGAGCAATTCCTGGACAAAGTGTGTACAGTACCCGGCGATAAATATTGCACATCGACCTTTACCTTTTTTGTATTTTATACAAAGAATAAAAATAATTATCAAAAGAAGCAAATCATAATTGTTTTAACAGCTCCTAATAGATACCGGACTGTTTGTATTTCGTGCGACAGAGATAACGCTCTACGAAGCCGAAATTAGCCGATTGTCTCTTTCCAAAGGTCGATGTGCAATATTTATCGCCGGGTACTGTAGCTAACTTAGTAAAAGACTTACACATGAACAAGCACGGGGAAGGCGGCGTCCCTGAGCTCCTCCCTCCAGGAGGGCGGCAGCAGCAGCTGCACGCGCGCCTTGGAGCCGCTGCCCAGCGCCACCTCGAACGAGCGCCGCGTTGGCAGCGCCAGCTCGCGCAGTCGTACTGATCTGAAGAATACACTCCATATTTTGTATATGTGGCATAGAGGTCAATGCAGGGTTCAATCTTATTACTCATTTATTAAGAGCTAAGAAAAGACATATTTTAGGATTCATCATCAGCCTATTTCTACTCATTGTAAGTAGAATCGATCAAAATAATTAAAAGCACCAGAGTAAAAATGGCAATTTTGTTTTATAGTTTCACCTTGTTTAATTTTCAAAGAATATGATAAATCGGCAAAGTTGTGGTGACTTTTCCTCAAAAGCCTTAATCAAGAACTGAAGGCCTTGAGAAGATAGCAAGAAAATATATGATGTTGCTTACCTATAAGGCCTCGTATCATACAAAATTCTCTCTAGCTTATGCGTCCTGGCGTCGTGCAGCCCCGCGAGCGGCGGGCCGGGCCCCCCGCACTCCAGCACGTAGTGCGTGATGCCGAGCCGCGCGCGCGGGGGGGAGAACGTCGCGCGCCAGTACGAGCAGTTCGCGTAGTGCAGGCGCGCCGGCCACACCGCCAGCTCGCACGTCAGGCAGCGCGGCTCCTCGCGCTCGGCTCGCGCCTTCACCGAGTTACTGCCCCCCCCGTACGAAGGGTCTCTAACTACATACACCTGCCTCTGACCAGGCCTGTCTGCACTGCCTGTTACGAACAAAACCCACAATCAAACACACGCCAGGAGTTTCACAGTAACAAAACCATGCCCTGATCCAAAACACCAATGGGGGCTCATGAGAGTTAGTAACCAGTGAAGAGGACGTTGGGTTAGTAAACTGGACCTAGCCAAAAAAGAACACTCAACTGCACTCAGTCTAAATACTTAATTTGATTTGCTTCCTTCACCAAATCTGGATACAGTCTAAGTATTGGTATCGTTTCTTTGTCTAAACCTTTAAATCAGAAAAGAAGATTTGAGGAGATCACGTTAAACTAGTTATCCACTACATTGGGACACCAATTGTGCTCCACCCATCGGCTTTGAAATATGACCATTTTTATGCAAACACAAAGCAGATGGGCTGAGCACAGTTAGGTGTGCAAACATATGAATAACCAGCTTTAGAATAATACTCTTTTCCTCATGTAGTAGAATTACCTAAATAATAAACTAAATGGTTCTCCTGGTCCCATGCCAGGATCTCTGCGACCTCGACCTTGCCGTGCGAGAGGACGGCCATGCGTTGGCGCAGTACGTCCACGTGTTTGATGTGCGTGTAGTACTGCCCCCCTCCTTCCTGCACCGCGGCTAGAAGGAGGAATGCACTGCCGTCTTCTGAGTAGACCGGCTGTTGATGGACTTCTAACCAGGGCTCCTCTGTCGCTTTTTCTGAGTGAGTCTGAAACAGGAACCAATTATTTAAAAGACAGAAGGTGAATGGAAAATCAATACGTCGAAAAAGAAAACTCCTGACGCACTCATTCACTGACTGATCAACGACCAGGCGAAGCCATTATATAATAATTTATTATATATAATAAAACAGGTGTTAATATCTTACCTCAGTGCAAGCCCAGTTAGGAGCATAACAACTGCTATAAACTGTAAGGTTTTGCGCTCGATTCATCCACACTACACCTACATGAGAATTGTCTTTGCCCACCCACTGGGCTGATATGAGATAATATTCCCTGAAAGCACAAAACCTATATTAAAACTTCTTTCCTTCATTTTATAACATGTCTAAGTAGAGACGCCTGCACATCAACCTACCCGAAACTGTCAAATTTTCCCAATCAACTTTGAACCTTATACTTTAGCGATAAAGTTGAAAATCTATTATAGAAATTTGACAGATTGTAGTAGCTTGATGTGCTGGCGTCTGTACTTTTGGTAATAAAATACGTACATTCCATCTAACGTACTCGGAGGCCTCACTTCCCATCTCGGTGGCGAGGTCGCGTTTTGAACACTTACTATCCATAACTTTACCTTTGGTATCGCACTGCCAGGCTGGAAAGTAAGAAGAAATCACGATATAAGTATTTCTTTACCTCATAATCAACCAATAATGTTCACTGCTGGGACTCAGGCCTCATTTCGGTGAGAGGGAATGGGCCCTTGTCTACCAGTGCCCATTGCGGGTTGGTAGATGTCACATGTCTTCGAATTTTTGGTTCTAAGATATGCCGGTTTTCTCACGGTGTTTTTCTTTACCATTTTGAGAGCAGTGGTGATGAAGTAATTTACACGAAGTAAAGCGCCTGTCGGGGTTCGAACCTACGACCTTCAACTCTCTCTGGGCCACCACTGCTGCTGCTATTTCTTTAGCTAAAACTGGGTAAATATGCAAGTTTAGCCTATAGATGATAAGGGATAGATGATTGTCCCAAAGAGGATATCGAATTTAAGCAAAAGAAAATGATACAAATTTCTGTGTTACTGGCATATGATACAATTACGAGTAAATGGGCTGTGCAAGTTTCAAATAGTAAATAATTACTTATTTAGTTGGGTTTTGCTATTTTAAAAGGATCATACCTACATAAATATATTTTATAGCACTTTGTGACCTCAACCCGCACTTAAGTCACGCTTTTCTGTGACTTAAGTAGTCCATTTTTATACAGAAGAGCGTGACATGACGTGCGGGCTTAGGCCACACGACACGAGCTATAAAATAGTAGGTATACAATACGTGTGACTTATGTAGTGTATTAAGTCACACGTATCGTAAAAAAATTTTTTTTGGTTGTAGTGGAGGGATTATTTTACCAAAAATATAATTAGGATGACATTAATGAGCAGACGATAAAAAATCCATACCGTGGGATATCTGACAGTGATTTGGTCGGGGAAGACAATGTGCGCTGAGCCGTTGCTGGTGGGCAGCTGCAGGAAGCCCGCGCGCGCTGCGCCCGCGCCGCCCAGCGAGTCGGCGATGCGCGGCAGGCGCAGCTCCGACACCGCGCGGTCGTCGTACTGCACGTACAGCACCAGTGTGCCGTCCGCCGAGCCCCACGTCGCTGTTGGCGTTTTCGTCACCTCCTCTGTAAGAAAATGATGAAAACAATATTTTAATTTAAAAGAGCGGCCATGAGGTTTTCTTGCTCGTTTTCTCCATAGGAACCTGTACTACGTTTTGGAATGGGTGAGCTTCATCTTTCTGTCTGACTTGACGATTCAAAAGTGATTGTAAAAGGTTTAATTAAAATAAATGCTTTGAGTTTGAGTTTGAATGTATCGTAATTTTATGAAACTGTGTTTATCTGCATCAGTATTCAATTTAATAGCTTGACGTTCATGAATAAACTATACCACAGCATAACTAATAGTACTTACTCAAATGCAAAGTTCGCGCATGTTCAAGTTACTTGCCGGAAACTGTAACTGACTGACTGAACGTGGTAACTGAGTTTCCATTCTGTACTCACCTTGATAGAGAAAGTCGGACACGCCATTGTAGACGCTGCCGGGCGTGGCGTCGGTAGTAAGCCGCAACAGGGGCGCTCTTCGGGCGGGGGGCCCGGGCCGCGCCAGCACCTCGTTGTCGGCCGCCAGCAGTAGCGACCCGTCGTCCCCCAGCCAGGCCGCGTGCTGCCACTCCCAACTGCGCTGGCCCTCGCCAAACAGCGGGATGTGGTGGCTGTAAGGATATGATGAAGGATGACGAGTTTCAAGAAAAACTTAAAAGAAATGAGCGTTTTACAAGAAGCTATTCAGTTTACTGTAGAATGCAAGTAGTTGGTAGCAATATTCAAAGTTGTAGTCTAATATACCTACTTTGCGGCTTCGTACCTACTAACTAAACAAAGTTACATCAGATTAGTTTGTTTCAGTCCAGTGTCTGAAAAAGTCTCCTACAAACTGGCGCGACACGCGATATAATCGCGCGCGACACAAAGGTTGCGCGACTTGCGGTGCTTTTGTGTCGAGCGCGATTTTATCGCCTGTCACGCCTGTTTGTAGGACCTTAAATAAAGATCCCAAGCTTTTAAATGACGCTTGTGTTGGTATTAAGACATGATTGCATTAAGACTGTGACTATCAAAGTTATTTTCCAACAACTTTGAAATTGTAATAACTTATTCAATGCTAACAGACCTATCACTTTATTTAATAGAAATGTATCTAATAAAGTAGGCGAAGTCTGATTGCCACCGCATTTTCTGCAAGCAAAACTAATTAATCCGTTCGGAATGCCGGCTCTTTTCTACGATAGGCACTTACGATTTACGTTGGAATTCACGAGTATTCGAGGATTAATTTGTCGGCAGCCGGTGAAATTATTAGCACGTTTTTTTTAAATTAATTACTTAGCTATATTTGAATATGCGAACAGTGTACCAACTTAACGACAACGTACAAAGCTAAATTAACAGCATGGCAGTCATACATGATGCCGACATCAATACCCATGAATTCTGTGAAGGTAATTTGAACTTGTATAATCCAACCTAACCTAATCTTTAGTATTATACATTATTTGCCTACATTAAAAATAAATATAAAAGACCCTTCCTATTTAAAATTTATGTTTGCATCACACAAGTTCCAAACTCCAATACCTTTTACAATAAAGGTTCCCCACGAAATCGAATGCACACAAAGTAACCGATCTAAGAACAGGGGCGAATGTCGTTATGATATGAATTCAGTTCCCGCGAGAAGCCGCGGCAACAGGTGTGTTGGTTGGCAAAAAATAATCCGAACATAATAGCTCTATTTCGTCACAAGCTTAAAGTTTTAACTCAAAGTGTATCTTAAATTCTCGACGGTGTAGTAAGTTTGCGAGGCGGTCATTCGAAGCCGTGAAGTATTACCTCCCCCTACCCAAATCCTCCCTTCCCCTTCCACATTAAAATTCCACTCGCAAATTTTGAAATACTAAATTGGAAATCGCATTCACGTACCTATCGTCAAATCGATTTCTTCACCCGCGAGACGACCGGGCAAAGAAAATTCACAAAAGAGATATGATTTAAAAGAAAAAAAAAACAAACTGGGGAGAAACGACTCTCTTTAATATCGGCTTTTTAAAGCTAGTCGCCTGCGGATACGCTTTTAAAACTTTTTTTTTGAGGTAATGTCCCATGAAATATGAGTTTTAAATTGTTTTCGACGTCACTTTCGTTATATATCAGCTCGAATATTTCAGGCTGAACAGATTCAGAATAATAAGAAAGTAATGGTTTTTCGACTTAGTGAAGAAGCCAAATAAATATTTAGTTAATACTAGCTGCGCCTCGCGGTTTCACCCGCGTAAATGTCGATCCCGTAAAAATATCGGGAAATAAAGTCAATAAAGCCTATATGTTAATCCAGGGTGTCAGCTACCTCCATACAAAATTTTATCAAAATCGGTCCAGCCGTTTGAGCGTGAAGAAGTAACAAACATATAAACACACACAGACACACACTCACAAACTTTCGCATTTATAATATTAGTGTGATTCTGTGAAGTTTACGTTTGTCTATAGACCAATATATTTTATCATCAATTTGTTTAGCTCTGCATTGGCAAAAGAGAGCAAAATGTTGAGCTGCCCGCGGGATTCAGAATATAATTTATTGTAGCGGATGCAGCAGCAGCTTATACTCGTAGTTGCATTCAATATATCTCAAGCTTATTTCTTTAACCCAATGTAGTAATTTCCTTTGCTCTCATCGTTTGTAAATAAATTCATCTATATTTAATAACCGCAATAGCAAGAAATACTGCAGATACTATTGATACTCTAGTGGAAACATATAAATGTGTAAAGGAAACAAATTGAGATCGTGCAGATATTTTATATTCTTCAGGGAGAGACGAGGCATGACGTGCGCGACGCGCGTCTCCCACATTTTACACAGCACCGGCGATATTTATGCAATAGCCTCTTTCTAAGAACAATTTTCAACCAAAAATTCAATGTGCACATCATAATGAAGGACTGAACGTCCTCTGATATGCCAAACAAACGCCACTCTTGGGGGAAGACGCGGTGACTGAAAACCAACTTGGGACGAGAATTTAATTTTCAGTCGGAAATTTAATTATGGAAACTTCGGAGTGCCTTTAACTGAGACCTTTACGACGTTCAAGCATCAAATATCAAAAGGTACTCACTCATTTGTGACGTCATAAACGGTGTAATGCGCAGTAAACGTCCGTCGGTAAACCTGGGAAATAATACAAGTTGAATAATTATGTCCGAGCGAGGTGCCGACTTGATAAGGGCCTTCCTGTTTATTTTGTATATGAAAAAGAAAACAATTAGAAGGTTAACTGTGGAGTGCTATACGTACCTCCTTGATATTGTGTTGAAAGAGCACGAAGCGCAAGTTCGGGGAGCACTGGTATCCGCGCACATTTAGCTGCCTCTGTGATCAAGTTGTACAGTTCGTTTGTAGCCAATTATTAGCTTTATAACAACAAAAATGTAATAAAGTAAAGTAATGCATTGTTTTAAGTAACACAAAAGTCCGGGTCAACTCTGTGAAAAACCTCTTAGGGTTAGCGTAAAATATACTTTGCGGACGAGGGGTGAGTTGCGGTCACACTGCCATAGTGCGGTCCGAGCGAAGCTTTCAGGAGCGAGTGTGGATGTAATAATAGAGCGTGCGGGACGCGCACCGACTCGATAATTACCCAACACGGTAAAGGTCGCAGGAACAGAGCCAAGTGAAAAGCTAAACTGACAAATTCCGCGTTTAACTTCAGTAATGTTCATAAATGTCTTCATTCCTTCATAATGCGAAATATCCTCTGTAAAGTCGGCGGCATACTCAAATTTTCATTCCCCGAAGCGCGCTACCCGCAGCATAATAACGCCATTATGGAGAATCGGGGATGTCGCCATAAATTTTACAGTAAAGAGCATCGAAGTATACCGTCCGCACTTACAGAACTTGGGTACTAACATGAGAGCAGAGGTATGAAAAAAATAAAGAGTTTCATTTCTTTTATCTTTGTTTTTTTGTTGAAAAATGTTACATTACAAATGCTGTTAGTCAGAAGTTAGGTAAATGCGCTGTTAGGGTATTGCAATACATTGATTTGTAGCCTATTTCCTCGAAAGTAATTTAGTTACAGTCGGAGATTTTACATGGACTGGTCCACGAGCTGAACGTTTAGACTAGACATAATATGTTATAGCGTTGTATAAAGACTGACTTACTAGTGTGTGATTGGTGACGAGAACAGAGAGCGTGTTGTTGAAGGTGTCGAGCGCCAGCAAGCCGCCGTCGTCGGCTTGGTACACGAGCTGGTGCGAGCTCACCCACGTGGTCGGCAGCCGCTCGCCCGTTAGGTCGCCATGCAGGAACTCGTCGAGCCGCATGCGGCGGCCCGACCAGTATAATAACTCGTCCACATACCTGGCCAAATGTAAAGCATCTTTTGATTATTCGCAAGTTAACTCCCACTTTTCAGCTTTTAAAACGATGACAATGGCAGAATTAACTTTCTTCTCAACAAAACTTCTCTTATCAAAGTTTGCCTCGCCAACTTTCGCATACTTAAGTCATTTATAAAAGAGTTAACTAAGTGTTTTTCAAGATCCGAGATAAAGTAGAGCAAGAACAATATAAAATGGTGACTTACCCTAATAGATAAATAGCTGTGACAATACCGGCGATGACAAAACTGATGACCATCAATGAAAATATGATGCTCCGCCAGTTGTGGCCATCTCCTTGGTATAAGTCCTGGAAAAATATTTGTTCGTTTGGTTTAAAGAATGAATGGGCGGTAGAGGTATGGATGGCTAAGTAATATGACATTCGTCAACAGTCTCGAGCGTCGCTAAAAATAGGCAAAGAAACCGGGAATTGATTTATGGCGCCGGAAGGTGTCGGGTTCAATGACGCGATATTACGACGATTCCGTCGACGAAGGATGTTTAACTTCGATTGCTCGTCGCCCGAACAATGAATATTGTTTTTATGAATTTTGCATTTTAAAGTTATTTGATTTATTTCCTTGAAAAGCTGTGATTTAGAAAAGTGAGAATAAAACATATCTGTTAACTTCTTTCGCTCCAAATTCCTGTCAAATTGTTTAAAAACCAGTCCTCAGATAATTCCACTGAATATCTGGTGTTTTTTTTTGAGTAGTTTGTGTTGGCACAGCAAAATAATACTTTGAACAATTTAGGGTGGGACTTTGCCCAGCAGTGTGTTAGCTAAAAGAAAGTTTAGTTTTCTGTAAATCCTATCCATGGTAGATAATGTTAGAATATTCTTTTTCTTATTACTGTACCCTAAAGATATGTTGTAGAGCTATTTTTTAGGGTTTTGTACCCAAAGGGTAAAAACGGGATCCTGTTACTAAGACTCCAGTGTCCGTCTGCCTGTCTATGTGTCACCAGGCTATATCTCATGAACCGTAATAGCTAGACAATTGAAATTTTCATAGATAATGTATTTCTGTTGCCGCTTTAACAACAAATAATAAAAATAAAATAAAGTTGAAATTTAAACGGGTATTAAAAAAAACGTTTTTTTTTTGCGTTTTATGCCTTGTGTTACGGAACCCTTCGTGTGCGAGGCCGACTCGCACTTGAACGGTTTTTTAATTTTGACCAACTTTATGTAATAATATTACAATGGCGGCCCTATCAGAGTACAACAGAATACAGCAAAAAAATAATACCCATTTTTTATCGCAACATTATGCTGACATAGGAGCCTTTTTGGCCTCCCACGGCCTCTTTTTCTCTATTTTTTTGTAAGTTTTTAATGTACCTTTTTTAAACGTTTGTATTTTCTATTTATATTTTTTTCTTTCTTTGTGTATGTAGAAGAGATGCTTTTAAAAAATTGTGACAAACTTTATTTGTTAAACACCTGCAGCAACAATAAATAGACAATACTCTATTCTATTCTAAAAGTAATGCATAATCTCACCTCCTCCTTGGCAGACTTGGGGTCGGCGACTTGCAGGGTCTCGTCGGGCGGGAGGCGCCAGGAGCCACCGCCGCCGCCGCCGCCCGAGCGGTCCGTGTGGCCGGTGGCGTGCATGCGCCGGCGCCGACGCGCGCGCACCCGCCACCGCGCCGCGCTACGCAGCCGCGCCCGCCGCGCTGCCGCCGCCTGCCGCTCCGCTGCGCCGCGTGCGCGGAATCCGCCCCATCACTGCACACAAAGATTTTTAGATTATTGACTAGGACATCTAGGTACTTAAAATTTTGCACACCAGATCCTTATTAGGTGTGTAATAACGAAAGTGAGCACTAAGGAAGGATTTTTGAAAGTTAAAAAAGAAAATCCTCCTGAAAATTCGTCATTTTTGACGAACAACGTAAATAATTGTGAGAAGTTCAAGAAGTCGGCGCCGTCTTCACCAATCAATAAAGACTTCGAAGCTATCGTCTTCAAAAGATAAATAAAATCTATTTTCTATGGAGATTTTCATCTTATTTCAATTTCCAGTTATAAAGGAGTGTTCATTTTTTTCCTGATTACCATCCAACTAAGGTCTTCGATGCGATCATGCTAAGCGTGGAGCATAATCGCATGTTATATTAACTGCTTTCGTATTAATGTCAATTTATGCCGACGGCTTAGCTACGATAATGCATATAAAATAGACCTCATTTTAAAGCAAAGCGTTAAAATACATAAGTTTAAAATTAATTCTATTATCTTCAATACGATTGTACTCGAGCAAAATCCAACCGATTGTTGTGGTTTTCGCTCGGCAAGTCGAAATAAAAGTGGCATTTACTGGCGTAACTGCTCTTGTTTAAACTGAATTTTCAATTTTATGCGGTGAAAAGGAACAGAACAGAAACAGCACCGCAATGCGTGCAGCCTGGTCACTTCATAGGGCCGTTACAATGGCGAGCCGGCTACGGCACGACCACAGCCGACGCGCATCCGCTTGAAAAATTGCTACGAGACCAACCCCCACATTGTACTGCACTCTACGCCTCTAGATTATTTTCACAGTTTTTTCAAACTATTGTATAAAATACACGAAAGGAACCTTTTGTTATTTTGGATGTTTTTTGTGAGTCGTTGAAATACGATAATATGTAGAGCTGAAAGATAGTAATGTAGATGTAGACGATATAAATGTAGATGTAGATGTAGTAATGTAGACATTTTAATCAGAAATAGTCATTAGTTCGAAATTAAGGAAAAGTCTTCAATTACGGGGTGGGATGTTTTTTTTTTCAGGACGGGAAATTATCAAATGTCCCCTCCCGCTCTGGGTGGAGCGGAAGGGAGTGTCAGACTCTTACTGACTAAAACCCACCCGTGTTCCTTCCTTAGCCCTTTATGTTCCGGGCCAGCGGTAACCCTTTCGGACAATCCAGCTGACCGGGGTGGGGTAATAGACAATTTGTTAATTGTTTTTGCTGACGTGGCCTGTCAATACGTAGCGGTGTGGGGTGTTGGCTCTCCGCCAACTCTCGCGCACACTCTCTATTATATACATTCGCTCCATGCCAACTTTACGACTTCGTTTAACTATTATTTCAACTGCTCTCTCGATGCGATTTTTTAGTTAGATGCCGTTTTTATTACCAGAATATTCAGATCAGTCGATCATTACAGCGAAGCAAATGTGCTTACCAGATAGTAAATAAATCGAAAAAGAAAAAAACGTCTGTAAGAATTACTGCTTCGTAAATTATCAGCGATACCTTATGACTTGGGCAGCATGCCCGTAAGCCGCCTGGCGTCGTGCGTCCTCGTGGACATTTGGCAAGAGTACTGCTGATATTTATTCCTTTTTGAGATAAACTAGAGCGTAGACCGCTAACCGGGGGCTACTGCTGAACACCCTATATTACCGAAGTACCATCAATTCCAAGTTATCGAGGGAATAAGTTTTTCTTACCTCAACAAAACTTTAAGCTGTAGTCAAACTACTTAAGTCAAGTCCGGTAAGACGAGGAGCAAGCAAACTTTCGAAGCGAAAAGTTGTTGCAGCCGGCTCAAATTAATGACGTGTAATAGGCTCAAGCATGGAAGTGCGGAGAGGGAACCCCAATTTTGGGCATTAAACATGTTTCTTATAATTAGCTTTGCAGATGTTTAAATAAAGCCTTTATAGCCTCAGAAGGCTCTAAAATGGATTCGGCTGCAATGCGGACGGTCAGGAATGGAAGTAAAATAATGTTTGTATACAATTTATGGACATGACACAGAGTTTGGGGCACAAAAAGACGTCAGAGCAACTTTCTCCTTGTGCACAAATAACAAAATTTTGGTCTCAAAAGTAGGTACCTAGGTAATTGTTTTTTTTAGTGGGTAGATAATGATCTCGAAGATATTCCTATATGACTTTCATTAGGAGGCTGCAGCTCATTATAGGACATTTACGTTAGAAACAACCCAGAAAATTCTTCAAAGCTTTTAAGCTTACGATGCCGCAGAGGAAATAAAATATGTAACATAACACTTTGTACAGTGCAGCGGTCTGCAGTGGGATTGCGACAAGCTCCACCTGGAATGCTGGGACGGATTTATAGCATTAATTAAGTAAGTGAGGATTTATTACGATTCCGTTCAAGAGTAGGTACCTACTCCGGAGCTTTCCGAAGCCATTCGACAACTTTGTTGCCCCTGTGAGCAGTTTTGTCAACAACCTCTTGTTCGAAACGATTCCGTTTAAGACCTTACGGTCACACACAGTTATGTGCCTTTATTGTTAAACTTTGTGCTGTTTCGTGCTCACATAAATTTTCGGGGTGTTTGTACAGATATTGGAAAGCACGTAGATTGGTTGCAAGCGTGGTCGTTGAGTGGGAGGTGGGTGTTCAATTACAGGTATTGGAAAGAGTTTCGAGTTTTTTTAATTCATGAAATTCTCAATCTAGTGAATGGGGCAATGGGCAAACGCTCGCTCCGTAACCGTCAGCTGTAAAACGTGTGTAAACAGCTGCAGACCGCTGCATTCTCTCCGGGCAGTTACAGCGAGATAATCCCGATTTCACAGACAACTGCAACTTGCCGCTGTCTATCTATAATTGTGTTATTGTCCTTTTAAATCTAGACTAGTTATAGTGTGTCAAGGCTCGCATCCTGGCGCCTCGCCAGGATCTAATTCAATTTGTACACCCTAGGGCCGTTGTTACTTCGCTTCGTATTTTTTATGATGCCATAAAACCTATTAAACCTTGTTCCGTTAATGTGTTTCGTTTTAACGCCATGATTTTATTGTGAAAAAAATGGACTAGCTAGCTTATATACCAGCTCTTAATGACTTTTGTTTCAGATTTATATAGGTACCTCATTTGACATTAGTTACTTCAAGTGAATATACCAGTGGATATAATAATTATTACGCGTGATTACTTTTTATGAATAGGTACTCATGAGTTTATTAGAGAAGCTTTTTACAGATTCGTAAAACGTTATATTTGTGCCGTTAACATTTACATCTCCCATAATAGATACGTTTCAAGTTCCCAAATTCAATGGTCCTTGCAGCCATTCTGTGGTGTAGTTCACCCAACCGGAAATGCCGATGGCTTTTGCCGGCTGAAAAACATCAAGGGGGTATGTAATACAATAGAGGATTATGTGGAGAGATTGACCTATTTAAACTACCTACTATAAACGAACTAAGTATTGGATTTATCGTGTTATAATCTTAAATGTAATACAACGTTAAATTGTACTGTGAGTAGTAGATAATAGGGTCGTATATCGACTTTCTAAAAGTTACTTCAAAACTAACCGAGCCGCTAAGTAGGAAAACAACATGAAAAACAGTATCAGGAAGTCAAAAGCAGAAAAAGAATTCAGCGAGCAAAACATTCTCCCCTAAGTCTCCATAACTTGCGTGTTTTCCCGTGAGTGAAAACAACGACATCTCTTCATCAAAAACCCCTTGAAAATAGGGGCTATATAGAGCAACACGGTGTGAAATCAGGACATGGCTTGAGTCTGAATGATACGTATTGCGATACTATGGAGCCATTATGCGAAGAGACATCTACCAATAACTACAATAAAAATTAATAACGTCATTTATTCAAACTAGGCTGAGAATCAGTACCTAGTTTTTGAACGTCAAAATTACATAAGACAGTCGCCCAAAACGCACGCCCTTCACCACTTCCTAGTGCTTGAGCTGGAAAGAAGTGGCGTAACCAACTCCACAGTAGCGCAGCTTTCTGTTCAGTTACAAGAGCTTGATTCTATACAATAATGTTTGCGGGCGAGAGCGGCATTAAAGCTTTCAGCGTAAATGCCTTCCACGTATCAATTAGTTTGCGAGCTAATTGATACGAAGCGTATAGCGTAGATGTTGTTTATTACTAGCTTCTGCCCGCAACTTCGTCTGCGTTAAATTAATTGTTCTCCGAACCACCCCGTCGCATCGCATCGCCTGCCCGCGCTAGTACTTCGTTTCGCTTAGCGTTGTGTCTGTCTTGATTTTTTTTTTCTTTTTGCTCAACTCTTTAAGCTCCTAGCCTGTTATTATATAGTTTATAGCCTTTCTCATGAATTGGGCTATCAAATGCAAAAATAATTTTACAAATCCGACTATTAAATCCGAAGATTACCCCCAACATACAAACTAACAAACAAACAAATTTTACCTCTATAATATTATTATAATAGAATTATATAGATAGTAGGTATAGATAGATGGTGCTGATCTCATTTATACTCTGACGTTCAGGGTGTCAAGTTAGCAGATTTCAGTTCTGTAATCTTTTTATCGAGACAAGAGATGCTCCGGCTATGCTCCCCACTTGTGTCATAAGTTTTTCTTCATCTACATAATGTGCTAACGCATCGTACTGATTGAAATATAGGGGTCTTCTCTATCTTTTTTCAAAACTCTATGCCTATGTTTTGTTTCTCGAATAATTATTGAATAGATTTTTTTTTACAGGTATATGTTTTTAATATTTTGTTGTTTGGACAAAATTAATAATTGAATAATTTCTATTAATAATTAGATTTATAAATTTATTAGATAATTAAAATTTATTTAAATGTAATTTAAAGAAAATTGGTTATTTGGGTATAATTTTGGGTTGTAGTACGTCTACGAGCCAGCATTCTCAGTTTCTATATTGCTTAAATTAAATGATTTGCACCTGATCAAATAATGGTGTTTGATCAGTGTGAAATCTATTCCTCCTATAGCCACAGCATCGAAAACTTAAATTATAACAATTAGCAAACACTGTTAATGAATGAAAACGTGGAAACTTTAAACGTGGTAGCTATAAATGCAAATTACTGAATTCATTACAAGGATGTTTATGACCGTAATTTAAAGTGATTACAGCCTGCAAGTCTGCAGCAAAACTTTTTTATTTTGCCTACTTTTGATATTTTATGTGCACCAATTAGGGCGTCAATCCAGCTCGGTAGCATTACCACAGTATAAAGACATACAGTATTGTATCTCGGCCGTAACCTTGAATTAAATGCCTACAGCCGCGCGGTACGTAAACATGCAATAGGGCTGCCCGCCTCCAGCATTTTAATTACATTTGCCTACTTTGTGTTTCCATTTAGTTTTGTTATTGTATTTTACTGTGTGTACATAAATAATAAAATAATTCATCATTTCGAATTAACCATTTATTTAACATTAATCTGATTACAGTTTATTTCTATGAAAACTTGTTCATGTGTATTTTTAAACAAATTATGTTAAATTATTATTATTATTATAGTTAAATCAAACGTTCAAGAACTACAAATAAAATTCAAAATTTGTATATTAATGTTTTTTAAATCTTTCCTATCATCGTCCTATCCTTAACAGAATAACACAGATTGGAAGAAGTTAAATAGCAAACATGTATAATATAAAAATTATAATTAAAATAATATGTTCATTGAAGTAATAAACATATTTAAATTAATGAGTGCAAATAAAAGCAAATTTATCAATTAAATTGTAGATTTCATTTCACTCCTTCCTCCTTTCTTTCCTCCTTCTTTCCTCCTTCTCCTTCATTCATACAAAATATTAATAATTCAATAAAAATAATTAAATTTTATTCATAAAAGTATGCAATAATTTCATTAATGTTTTGTTATGATGTTGTCACGTTAAACTATCGTCCGTAAATCGACTTTACAGACAACCAATTTTTTTCTAGTATTATTCATACACACAGTACAATAAACAACTATTATTAATAATAAAAACCACGTCTTTACTTTGAATTATACAAACTAACAAAACACACATGCCCCGAGGTTTTAACACAAGCGTACCTACCGTATAATGATTCATGAACCGCCTATAACTACCTATTTCACTCGTGTCTATCACTTTCCTTTACTTTAATCACTTTATTTATTAATCCAGACATCTTTTTTTCCGGAGGTAATAGGAAATACATACTTATCCATTAAAAAGACACACATTATGTACCTACCAACTAGTAAGTAAAATAGTCTTACCTTTCAGAGTTTCCAGGTAATGTAAAAAAAGTTATCTCTGGATGCGTTATTGACGAATTCATGCAACCAAAAACAGCACAATATCGCCTACTCATCATATTAAATATGTACTTGAACTTATTTTTAGTGAAAAAATCGCGCGGTTATTGTTAAAAAAAAACAACACACCGTCTGTTCGTCACTGCGGCACAGTCGCGACTCGGAGCCGCCGGAGCGCACACGGAGGTCGAAGCGCGTAGGTATAGCCCGCGTTTCGTCCGTTTGTATGAAGACGACATACTGTATGCATATTATTACCGTGGCATTACTGACTTGGCATCAGGGTTTCTGAAAAGCATTCTGAGAATTCTAGGCGAATACGTGACTACCAAACATACTTTCAAACGTAACAATTACAATGCTTTCGTAGGCAAAACAAAGCCCATGGATTTTTTTTATATTCTGGAATTGTTACGAGAACCAATCACTATACCGTTTTTCGAAAGAACATTGTATCTAACCAAAAGGTTACCAAAATCAGACCAACCAAATTGAGGTCAGTTTTTTCGGGGAAAACAAAAAAAAAAACGCGCCGCATCGTTAACTGATATCGCACCGCTGTGATAGGAACACATTTTTATTTTTTTGTTTTAGCGAACTTTTCAGCCAACACTTCACAAACGGTTGAAGTAAAAACTTCTTTACCTTTTATTTCTTTAATTCAATCTGCGATGTTTATGCGGCGGCTAAATGGCTAAATGATCGCCACTACGATATCAGTGCAAGATCTCGACGCTCCTCCAACTAATAATTTAATTTCACTTGGCGAGCAGCCCATCCTCGCACCTGTACCAAGCTTGGAATTCTTCGTTATTCATAGGCCATCGAGTAGTGAAAAGAATCCAGTTATGAATAAAATAAATATTGCGATCAAGATCATCGCAAAGTCGTAGTGACATTGACCCATGACTAAAATACTTGCAACGTCAAAGAAAAAAATGTTTTATCTCTGCCTGTAATTTCGGAAAGAGTGGAAAACAATTTTAGTTTTCTCATTCAGTTTGATATTGTAGGTAAATAGAGATTTTTGGGATGTTCGTTCGTTTAAGCAGTCTGACGAATTTATCTGGCTCGTTGCCTGTACTAATAGTGTCTACTCGGCTGAATTTATTTGACGTTTGTTTATTTTGGTTTTAAGGCGTGTTGTTAAGAACCGCATTCTTAATTAAATGTCGATTGACATAATTAAATATTTGACCTATTTCGCGAAATATGCAGTGTAATATTGATAGATGGTGACGTTTAATATCCTGGCGTGTACAATATGGTTTTCAGCTGGTCCAGTGTCCGCTCTATAAATCTCGACTCTCTGGGGATTCAGTTGGCGCGGTCGACTCGTTCGGAGAAGACGTCGGATGAACAGCCTCGCTTACGAACTTGTTCAACACGTTACTCAGTAACTAAGTGATTGATTGCCGCTCTATCACCCGATAGTTTACTACTTGCTACATTATTCGTTTTCACGCACCTCTGGTTACAGTTTAAAATTGATGAGTCGCTCGGTTACATACGCCAGCGTCCACGATGAGAGGCATGATAAATCAATATAATTCAGCTTGAATTACACAGCTTTATATTCAGTGAGATCGGTGCCAATGTGATTCATGTACTTAATATGATCCGTGAATTCTTGCTGTGTCGTAAATTTGCATAGAAGTCATAAAATATCTCGATTCGTGTCTCGCTTTTCCGATAATATAGTTGATATCGGCAAGAATAAGCCAAAAATATTGATCAAAAAAGGGTTTCTTTAAAAAACGTAATATCGTCGAGGTGAGGCGTAGGTAGGCGACATTCATTTTCCGTGGGAGTGTCTCGTCTGTAAAGGGATTTGCCGGGATTTTCGTTCTATGAATACGACTGAGCTCTATTTATACTTTTTAACAAGACTACAGAAAGTCTTTTGAAGTAAAACGGGACTCGACTTGATTGAAATCTTTAAAACTTCATCTGCCACGTTTTTAGGATTATTTTCTTTGTAGTTAAGTAGAACGACGTGCTTTTGTATGTTTACATACATATCTCTTTTTTAAATAACTTTTGAAGTCCGTATTTTACGAAGTCAATTGGTAAAAACTTTGGTTAATTTATTCGGAGTCCATTTAAGGTTACAAAGTGAAAGAGTTAAATGCGAGCAGGTTGAACTGTATTCTAAAGGTTCCACAAAGGCCTTTATTGACCTCAAACACGGGTGTGTGGCAGCCTCAAAATGGAGCAGGTGAGGGGGAAGCACAATAGACCCGAGGGGTCAAAAGGCGATTTGAGTATTCCACCTAACCGCTACAACCGACCGCTACAAAAAAGATGCTGATATGTGTACCGATATCTGTTAAGTATAAAGTAAGTCAAGGATTAACATTGTTAATTAATATACTGAGACCCGAGTCGTGAGTGCCGTTTATCAATTATTGTTCTGCATACATCCATTACTTATTCCAAAAATAAGCGATCCGAACGAAAATATTCCTTTATTGTTTCACGGATTACCGGAATGCGATTGAATGCCTACCGCTGTTTAATTTTCAATTCATGTTTATCCGATATCTGAGTAATTTGCATGCAGCCAGTGATTTAAATAATGAGCCACAGTAGGCCCAGCCAATCTCTCCGCTAAGTTATGGTAATCTGCTTCTTGAATATTATTATCTGGCTACCTCTCTCTAAATCATGTTGGTGCTTTCCTTTGCTTTTATTTTACGCTTTGTGTGTGTGTCCTTATTTACGAGAATACCTTTGTATATTGTTGAAATTCGCGTAACAAGCTATGTTTGTAGCAGCGGCACCGAGTTAAACCGATGCGCCTGAATTTCCCTTATTTTATTTTGACGTTTTTATAAAAATCTCGCAACACACGTGTGTTATTAAACTTGCACTGAAAAGTTTTTTGTTTCGCTTGCACACCTCGAGTGCAAGGGAAATCATGAAAACATGTTGTTACATCGAATTTTCCGCCTTTTTCGTATTGTGCTTGCAAATATTTGTTCAGGAAAACTTTTAATTAACATTGGCAGTGATATAAATATTGATTCGTATAGTGAATGCCAGTCGAATGCACTCGCGTGTGGATGCAGAGTGCACACAATCGGTCGGGTCGGTGTCACGTCGGCGTGCCATTCAACCCGCGTGCCACGTCACGTGCCCTGACTGTCACGCATATCGTGAATACGATGGATTAGTCGGCGCTGGTGTCTGGGCACAGACTCACAGTCAATTTACAGTACCTACTCATTTACATATGAATGACGCTAATCTAGGTACCCATGACAAAGTTTACGTCAAATGTCGAGCCTGATGGTATTTTAACATCTACCTATAGCAGTTATAAGCTCTCGATTGTACCTGAAACGAACAAAATAATACCTACATCTATTTTCGTATCTCTATTTAATATTTATGCATTAAAAACATAAAGGTGACCGACATGACGGTGCCTAGTGTAAGGGATATGTAATATTTAGAAAAGAACATAAAAACAAACAATCGAGCAAAAAGGCCTATAAAAATTTAATAATACCTTGTGTTTGTAACTCGGAGAGCAATAAAAATACACTTTCTTTTTTGTGGTTCAAGGATTTCCTATGTCGTTTGTGGGCGTTTAGCACAATGTGTGAGACATCTACAAAAACTAATGATAAAGCTGAAGAGTTTCTTTGTTTTTTGTTTGAACTCATTAATTTTTGAAACTTAAAGCCGGATTTGAATTTTTTTTATGCATTCGATAGCCCAATTTTTGAGAAGAATATAAGCTATAGAAGCTATTCAACATCACGCTAGGCTTCTTAGGAGTCGAGCAAAAACAAAAAAAAGGTAGGATAGAACGTAGAGTAATAGCGCTGGCGTGTGATGCGATGCGACGGGATGGGTCGGGAACAAGAAATTTCACGTGGACGAAGTCGCGGGCAGAAGCTACATAGTTGAGTATAACTTTATTCGTCATTTAAAAGTTTTTAGGGCTCCTCGCTCGTTTTCCGTTAAAATGAAAATGTAAGATAAAGGCTCCTGCAAATAGGCGCAACGCGTGACGCGAATCACGCGCGACACAAAGGCACCGCTCGTTGCGCGACTTGCGGTGCCTTGGTGTCGCGCACGATTTTATCGCGTGTCGCGCCTGTTCGAAGGAGCCTTAATCCAATATTAAAACAGCTACCTTTACTGGAGTGAAATTTTTCTATACCTACGAGTTCAGCGTTGAATATTTATAATGTTCCCGAAGTTGATTTAGAGCGGCTAATTTGAGAACGAGATTGTTAATAAAATAGTTCCCACTTTAATTTGTATATTTATTTAATACTAGCAAATGTTAGAGTTTAACGAGTATTGATAATTCCACCTTAAATACACCGTCAGACATTGAAAACAGTTTCTTTAAAGTATCGTTTTAACCTTTTGACCGCCACACGTCAAAAAATTAAAAACGTGCCGTCGGCGTCAAAGTCTGTCATGTAGTCGAACCGTGGCGTTCTGGGCACATTTTGGTTTGTCATCTATACATGACTGCGGCGGTCAAAAGGTTAATAAAGAAATATCGCCGTCAGAGATATTGTTTAGTGGGACGATATACTAAATATTCTGAAGGGAGACATAAGTACCTACAAGAGCTGTGCATTCGTAGTTCATTACCCTGAGCCGTGCGGTGTAGCTCGCTGGCTCGCTCAGTAACAAGATCGTTAGCCTGTCTCAATCCCCCAGCATCCTCGTCTCAAACTTATCTCGGATCACTATTGTAATAACATTTCAAATGACATGAAACTGAACGTTCAAATCGAGATTGTCGAATTGCGATCGGATAACACAATCCTGAAGTAAGAGAAGCTATCGATTCCACCTCTTGATTCCAGGTCATTAGTTTGAACTCCCAAGCCACGTTAATAGACCTCAGAGTGCTCAAACGGGTGAATAATGCTTTAAATAAATCCACTGCGAGTTTAGCGCATTCAATTTTTAGTAGTGTGTCCCATAAAAAAAAATTAACGCCATATTCCATATTAACTTTGCGAGTGTCCCATCCTCGGGGACTGGCTAACTAAATTTTGAATGTGTTGTTTTATATTAACCCTAAGAGATCACCCTCAATTTTGAGATAAATAAGTTTTCCGTTTATTTGAATCGTAAAGAAAATTAGTTATATTGGAGAGATGGAGTTGCAATAACGTAAATCAATAAAAGAACATATATGATAGCTTTGGCCTGCGACTTCGTTCGCGTAAAATTTCTTGTTCCCCCGACCCAACGCGTCGCATCGCATCGCCTGCCCGCGATATTAGTTCGTTTTCGCGTTCTTCCTTACTTATTTTTTGCTCGGCTTCTAATAGTTCTAGAGTGATGTTAAATACCCCTTTCTTAAGAGGCTATTAAATGTAAAAAGATTTTTCAAATCCGACTGGTAGTTTCAGAGATTAGCGCGTCCAAACAAACAAACTCTTCAGCTTTATTAATAGTATATCTAGATATAGATATATATCTGATTATATATACATATATATATATATATATTTGATATTAACCGACTCATATCCAAGGATAATCATAAACGGGACTCCTGTGATCACAAACGCTACAAAGCGCTGGAAACGGTGGAGAAATGTAAAAATGTATGAGATGAAATAAACACGAAATGTTCCGTAAAAGTTGTTTCAATTTGCTCAGCTCAATATAAGCTCAATTTATTTAGTCAGCTATGCAAAAGTCGTCTAACTTGTGGAAAATAGAAATACATGATAATATAACATCACATCTGTTTTTTTTTATTACAGAATGGGCCCGCTCTTCACCTCTATCACGCCTGATGGAAAGCGATGGATGAGGTCTATGATGGAACGAGCGTGCCCAGAAGATGCCTAAGGCACTGGAACTCCCACTCATCGACGAAACACAGCAGACTGCTTGACGCCGGACTCCGGTGGGAGGGTGGTCGCAAATCAAGCGGGCGTTAGCCCTACTACCGCAAGGGAAGAATTGGCCAGTCAAATAAGGTGTTGATCAACATCACTGTAATTCCTTAAAACCTGTGTCTATTTCTGTACCTATGATCCACAATAAACATGATTGATAGATTGATTGATTGAAAAAAAAAAACATGGTTTTGTGTAAACTTCACAGACGTGATTGGTATGGATAACTCAACACGATAAAACAATAGAAAACAGATTTTCTCTCATCGTATACTTCTTCAAGTATCAACTACTACTACTATTGTTCGTTGACCTCCCGAAAAATACATCAAATCTTTAATTTTTTTTTGAGATCTATACCCGTTACTTCTGCGGAGTTTCACTAGCTAATTTAATTTGACCCTGTTATATCATTTTACAATTCTACACTTAAATATCATTATTAACTTTAACTTATAATGTGTTCAATCTTGACTCGAGTCAATTTTTTCTTCAAAATAAATCTTCTATCACCGTTCACACCGCCCTACGAGTACATAGGCAGAACCTGGATCTGAACCGCAACTGATTAGCCTGGGTGACTTAGCAGCGGGCACTCGAGCCGGCCTAGTGGTCGGATCCAGTGCCTAACATCAGATAACCTAGACTGGCTCGTTACCAACTTGCACTGCACAACATGTTGCAGAAATATTACGTTATGTCGGTTAATTATTGGAAAGTTAGAATTATTAAAGATGTAGCTTTGCATTTTTTGCAAAGTTTTTTTTAGGGAATGCGTTCAGTAGGTACGTAAAATGAATGAAAATGCAGTTAGCAGATTTTATACCAGTCTAATCTAAGGTGTATCTACTTCACCCTGTTTAAGGCTCCTTCAAACAGGCGCGACACGCGACGCGAATCACGCGCGACACAAAGGCACCGTCCGTTGCGCGACTTGCGGTGCCTTTGTGTCGCGCGTGATTTTATCACGTGTCGCGCCTGTTTGAAGGAGCCTTTATCCTGGTAGATATGGCTGTTAGCGATAAGACCGCCTCTGTTGTTCCCGAAATATTATTGGTTACTTATGTAAATCTATATATATTAAATAAAATCGGATTAGTTACACCATTTATAACTCAAGAACGGCTGGACCGATTTTAAATATGAACTTTGATTTGTTTGATTTATCTCCATCCCAATAACAGAATAATAACTATCACATAGAAAAAATTACAAAAAAAAATATATATATAACTTCTCTCTGTTTAAAGCTGCTGAGGACCAGGGGGCTAAAAAGGCCACTTTGGCAGAATCATAAAAGGATAACATTATGAATCATAATATGGCGAAGACAGCCCGTGTTTTTCTTTTTTTCGCTGCACTACGTAGGTATAATCAAAGAGTTTGGGATTGGATTGATTGGTTAAGGCTGGTTAAGGCTCCTACAAACAGACGCGACACGCGATATAATCGCGCGCGACACAAAGGCACCGCTCATTGCGCGACTTGCGGTGCCTTTGTGTCGCGTGTCGTGTCACGGTCACGCCTGTTTGAAGGAGCCTTTATGCAAAATGTATGTCTAGTTCCCAGTCTAAATGTCACATCAAAGTCTTTTAGTTATCTCAATTGCTTTGATACGCTCGTTGGGTATGCAGCATCCACATCCACATAGACAATTCAAAACAAATTCAGCTTGCAATGAGTTGAGCGGTTCCCTCCGCTGCCAATACGGAAATTGACAAACAAGGAAAACTTCTAACGTGGGGGCGGCACGAATATTATGAGATGATACGGAGAAAATCTTTGAAGAAATGGATACGTGGATACGTAGGTATGGTTATGTAGTACTCGTATATATTCTTGGCATTCATAGGAGTGTCTCAGATGACCCTGCCGTAAGATGGAGTTCTAAAATCACATATCTACATGTGATTTTACAACACCATCTTACGGCAGGGTTGTCTTTAGGTATCAATATACTAAGATTTTACAAGGAGAATGACGAAGGCGGACTAAGCTAATACAAATATATATTTCGAACAGTTGCGAATAGGAATTTTTTAATTTCATTTTTTAATGACGATATGGAGCTGGATGAATTGGGATTATCTCGTTGTTATATATTTTGGTTTTTCATGAAATACATAGATAAAATAAAATAGTCACTCGAGATAAAAAGAGACCTATTTATACACGTGTCTTATGCAAGGATATCCACGAATCTACAGGAAATCAAATCTGCAATTCAAATGAAATTACCCCAACATTTTTTACTGGCTGTCAAGCGAAGGGTCATGATTTGTTGTCATCGTCGCTTGCGTCAATGGTAGCCGGAATAAAATACTGTTATGGCCTTTTTGGGGACACTATAAACATTATCTGATCTGCGAATACAGATTCTACAGGATGCAAAAAGACCCATCACATAGCCGTCATCAACGCATTCTGTATATCAAACTCAATAACATTGCACAAAAATAATTGCTGGGAAACGACTTTTATTTTTGATATGATAATTTCCTGTTTGCGGTAATGCGCAATAACACAACTTTAAAGCAATGTTTTGCGTCTGTTACACGCAAAACATTGCTTTAAAGTTGTGTTATTTAACGTTAAAAACTTGTTTTCGTAAAAAACGTCAGTAAAAATTGGAACTTTGACCTTCAATATCTCCATAACCAGACGGTTCCCAGGTGTGGTCCAGAACAAAAAAAAATACAAAATTATATTGACGGGGAGAGTACAAGTGACTCTCGGCTTCGTTTCTTCGTCTTTTTATATCCAGTGATAATTTCAAGGTTGCAATTTTTTTTACGCAAATGTTGTTCCTATTTTTTTTTGTTCATCTCACAACTAATCTAACATTCTTAATGTTCATTTCACGCATTTCTTGCGTGTATATACACATACATACATATAGCATTGCGTACATATAGCTGGGAGATAGAGACAAGTAAAAGAGTGCTGACACTCAACAAGTGGGTTCAAAAATATAAAAATATTTCACAAGAAAGAATTAGTGTAATTTAAATTATTCCAAATAATATAGAAGTCATCCAGTACTTATACCGCCTATTTAGATCTGTTTTGTGCCTTCAGGCAGCTAAATCACAAGACAGTCAGGAATTAGGATGCATCACCCGACGTCCTAAGTCAATCAGTGTTTGCCTATATCAAACAGACATAGCTCCAACCTAATTGCTTAGTGTCTGAGTAACGCCTGAAATCACAGGCTTTATAACCAGGACTAGCTGCGCCCCGCGATTTCACTAATATAATATCGTAATATCGGGATAAAAAGTATGTGTTAGTCCTGGTTATAAACTATATGTGTGCCAAATTTCATCCAAATCCGTTCAGCCGTTTGTGCGTGAAGAAGTAACAAACACACACACTCACAAACTTTTGCCTTTAAAATAATAGTGTGATTACAGTTTTAAGGCTCCTTCAAACAGGCGCGACAAGTCACGCGACACAAAGGCACCGCAAGTCGCACAACGAGCGGTGCCTTTGTGTCGCGCGCGATTCGCGTAGCGCGTCGCGCCTGTTTGCAGGAGTCTTGTTACATATGAGATTTTGTCCCTCTGGTGGTAAGGAACAAAAGCTCAGATGCAAGGTGGGTTGATAGGGTAAGACAAAGAAACAACAAACTATCTCGACAATATAAGTATATTCATAAAAATAGCGATAGCATTAAATCGAAATATACAAATAATAAACCTAAGTAAATAAAAGGTAGGTAATGCCAGCCAGCGTAAAGTTCGGTCGGTTATGAACAATGGTCGTGGGGGGTTGAAGATAAAGCCAGTACTGTTTTCAATAGTTAAGATTAAATTAAATAAAAATAAAATATCAAGGTACTGATAGGGTGGAATTGGCAGCTTGAAACTAAATAAAAATGTGAATATTATAAACATTGTGTTTATTTGTATAATGAGAAAAAATAGAATAAATTTTTACATGACACCGTACATCAATCAGATAGAAGAATATTTTAAATCAATCTAAAATAGATGTCATAGACAAACATGGACAGCATCACGACCTTCCAACACCTTCTCCTGATGTTCGTTCATGTTGCTGAGACACGTCTCTATATATGCATTAATCTTGCACAGTGTCTTTCGAACTTTACTTTTGACAGTGGTTTTGTCATTACGTCAGCCAACTGTATCTCTGTTGGACAGTAGCTGATATTGATCAATCCGTTCACGAAGTGTTCGTGTATAAAATGGTATCGCACATCTATGTGCTTCGACCTTTTGTTGAAGGATCCCGATTTTACGAGTTGAATCGAACTTTGGTTATCAACGTGCAAATTTATTTTTACATCCACATCGGTTATTTCCTTCAACAGAGATTTCAGATACAATGCCTCTTTGCAACAGTCTGCTGCGGCTATGTACTCGGCTTCAGTCGATGATAATGCCACTATAGGCTGTCTCTTAGACGCCCATGCGATTGGTCCATCAGCTATCATAAGCACGGAGCCAGATGTGCTTCTTCGCGTCAATGGATCTCCAGCATAGTCCGAGTCGCTATAAGCATCGATATTCTCTATCGGTGTGTTTCGTTTGAACAAAATGCCTTTATCTTTGGTTCCCACCAAATATTTGAATATTTTCTTAAGTTTTGTGACATCTTCTCTAGTGAAATTTTCGACCTTCCTGCTAACTTGATTGACCGCTTGTGCGATGTCTGGTCCAGTTCTGGTAGACAGATACAGTAAACTTCCCACTGCCTCCCTATAGGGATATTCCTTCTCCTGGGCAGTTTCTTGTATCGACTTGGAATCGCTACTTGCGGGCGTGTCACAAGGTTTGGCATTTTTCATATTATATTTTTCCAGTACGTCATTTATATAAGATCTCTGAGTAAGAATTATTCCTTCTTTGGAATTTCTTATTTCCATACCCAGATAGGTACTTGGATTTTGATTCTTTTTCATTTCAAATTTGGTTTCAAGTTTCTTCAAAATAACTTCGATCTTTTTCTTGTCTTTTCCTATAACAAGACCATCATCGACAAATAATCCGATTATTATTGACTTATCTTCGTTTATGAAAACGCATCGATCGGTTTTTATCGTCTTGAAACCCAAATCAAACATCGCTTGGGTAAAAGTTTTATTCCATGTGAATGGAGCTTGCTTTAAGCCATACAACGACTTTTTCAGCCGGCAAACTACTTCAGTAGTATTGCAGTCAGTTTTATAGCCAATAGGTAGTTTCATATAAACTTCATCTGTCAACTCTCCGTACAAGAATGCTGTCTTGACGTCAAATGTCATGAAGTAGTAAGATTTGGATGCGGCAACGGCTAATAAAGTTTTTAAGGCAGATTGACTTACAACTGGGCTATATACGTCTTCAAAATCCAGGTTTCCTTTCTGCTCGCAGCCACGTACGACTAATCTGGCCTTGTATGTACCGTCATCTTTAATCCGAAATACCCATTTGTTCGACAAAATTTTGTGTCCTTTGGCTTCTGACCTGTCAACTAATACCCAGGTGTTATTTTTCTGTAGTGAATCCATTTCAGACTGTATCGCCTTCTCCCAATTTTGTCTGTCGGTGCCCGTCACTGCATCTTGATATGTAAGAAATGAACAGTCATAGTCATCATTACTATCTGATGTAAACATAGTCACGCAACGACTTAGCTCGTAATCTTTGGTCCATGCTGGTGGCCTCACTTCTCTTTGTGGTCTTTCACTTGAGGGCGGTGGGTCAACTGGATCTCGACTGGAGCTGGAAGAAGGAAGATTAGTAGGTTCCTGAAAAAATAAGTTATTATTCATTTTGTTTTTAATTTCAGGTATTTCAATCTCAATTGATTCTGTTTCTGGTTCTAGAGTAAAGTCTTCGTTTTTCTCAGCAGGAGTATCGCCATAATGCATCTTTTCGATTACTTTTACGTCTCTGCTGATAACAACGTCATTCTTTTCCGGTATGTAGATTCTAAAACCTTTGGCTTTATTTGCATATCCCAAAAATACTCCTTCTGTCGCTTTGGCAGAGAATTTTCCTTTTCGGTTCTTGTTCATTACAAAGGCTCTGTTTCCAAACACGTGTAGGTGATTTCCCGATGGGGTTCTTCCTACCCACTTCTCATATGGGGAGTTTCCTTTGAGAGCTTTTGCTGGGCTTCTATTTATCAAATAGTTTGCAGTGTTCACTGCTTCTGCCCACAGATTTGCAGGAATGTTAGAATCTATCATCAGACATCTTGCTTTATCCATCAGCGACCGATTTTTCCTTTCACTCATGCCATTTTGCTGCGGTGTATAGGGTGCAGATAGTCTTCGGCTTATGCCGTTATCTTTCAGGAATTTGTCAAACGCTTTCGACCTATATTCGCCTCCATTGTCAGACTGAAGGTTTTGAATTTTCTTCTTATGAAACAGTTCAACATAGTTTTTATACTCTTTGAATTTTTCAATAACTTCGCTCTTTTCTTTTAAGAAGTAAACACAGCAGTATCTTGTATAGTCGTCAATAAATGTAACAAAATACTTTGATCCAGCCATTGATTTATGCTCAAAAGGGCCACATACGTCACTGTGAATTATCTGCAGCACTTTGGTAGAGATTATTTGTTCATGGCTTTGAAATGGTAGAGTGGTAAATTTACCCTTGATACAAGTCTCACAGGTACCCAAAGTTTTTTCTTTAAATTCGAGTCCTCGCATCATTTTATTTTTAACCATTTCATTTAGGTCTCTTTCATTGACATGACCTAATTTCTTGTGCCATTTCATAATTTCGCCTTCAGCACTGGGCGTGAAATTTGCTGTCTCTTCCGGCTCATCGAATTCAATGAAGTATAGTCCATTTCTTCTTCTAGCTTTTAAGTTAACTGTTCCGTCTTTTATGATACTGGCTTGTCCCTTTTCAAATAAAACTTTATAGCCATGATCTGTAATTTTACTTACTGACATCAAGTTGTTTGACAAATCAGGCACATATAATGTGTCAATTATAGTATGTTTCAAATCTTTTATATAGAGTTCTGCGTTTCCTTTCCCTTTAACTTCGGTCGTATGCTTCTCTGAAGCTAGTCTTAGAGTGTCAGATGCAGGGATTAAGTTACAGAGTATACTTTTGTCACCCGTCATATGTGACGTACAGCCACTATCTAGACACCATAAATTGCTTTTAGTTTTTGACGTTCCTGTTGTTAAACAGATATTATGCGTCTCTTCCTGACCTTTAGTTTTATTAGAGTTATTTGGTCTCTTCTTTGACCAACAATATTCTGTGGAATGGCCTTTCTTCTTACAATTGTTGCAATATAGCACTCTTTTCTTTGTTTTGGTATAGAATGCTTCTGAAGTCTGTGGTTCGCTTGCTTCGCTTTGCCTTCTTGCTTCGTATTCTTCTATGATTTTAACTTTTAAAATGTCAGGACTTGGTAGAACATCTCTCGACTCAATTGCCGTTCTGAAGCTATCAAAATTTGTAGGTAAACTGTATAACATCATAATGCTTAATAATTCTGGATGAATTTTGACATCCATATCTTCTAATTTACCCACTACGTCCATAAAATTACTGAGATGGTCTCTTACATCTTCTTGTGAAGTCATTTTCTTCAATACTAGTTGCTTTAATAGCGTAGCCTTTCTCGCGGGTCCTGAACTTTGATGTACAGATTTTAGTTTATCCCATACCTCCTTGGACGTGTTACATCCTTTAATTTGTTTAAGTTCTGGTGGAGATATAAGTAGAAGTACCTCTGAACTTGCCTTTATGTCTTCCTTTAGGAATGCCCTCTTTTCTTCGGCAGTCGCAGTTGCCGCTAACGTTTTTTCACCACTAGCGTACTCCCATAGATCGTATCTTATGAGAATCGCCTGAGCTTGTAAGCACCAGGTATCGTAATTTGATTTTGTCAGCGGTTCTATGCTTCTTAGACTTGAGCTCATTTTTAAAATTTTATTTTCTCATTTACTCACAGTTTTATTCCATTTGCCACTAATTATCCAACCACGCTCTGCTACCACTGATAGGGTGGAATTGGCAGCTTGAAACTAAATAAAAATGTGAATATTATAAACATTGTGTTTATTTGTATAATGAGAAAAAATAGAATAAATTTTTACATGACACCGTACATCAATCAGATAGAAGAATATTTTAAATCAATCTAAAATAGATGTCATAGACAAACATGGACAGCATCACGACCTTCCAACAGGTACAACCTTCCAGATTTATGAATGTAAATAAATTATAAATGGGCGCCAGGAACTTGAAGAGTTCCAGATCCCGGAGACGACGAAGATGTCCAATATTCTTCCAGTTAGGTGAAGGTGTCGAACCCGGGGTCCTTTAATTAAGGTTAGTTGCAGACCGGCTTCCAAGGTTGAAGACCGGGCAGTTGATAGACAGGTTTATATATGAACCCGTAGAAATAAAATAAGAGGGTAAATTATAAATAAAAAAAAAACCGTCCCGCCTGCGCTAAATCGCTAGGCGGACTCTGCCACCGCACAGTCGTCTCCACAGGAGGCGAGTAGGCTCGAGGAACGGGTCTCGCGTCCAGGCCCCAGAGGCTCCGCCAGGTCCCGGCGGCGAGACGAATCACCCGAGCCGCCCCACCTAGAATCGACAATACGGGGACCCCACCATATAGGAGAACACCAAGACACCCTCCCTGAGGAGAAATAGAGGCGAGGAGCCATGAAATCCAAAGGCTAAAGTGTTCAGTTTGCCTAACCCTGTGTAGTGGGGCAACAAGAAATAGAGAATAAACACCCACGGGGCGTGCAACACTCACAGCTGCTCAAGGGCAAAACCACATGACTGCATGATGCGGCCGGCCGGCGAGCAGGTCCGCCCCCTCCATCCGCGAATCCCTTCAACGCATGGAGTCCCGTAATAAATATCTAGGGGCCACCACAACATCCCTTCAACGACCGGGGAAGGACTCAGAGATCACCTCCAAACACCGATTCACCAGAATCCCCACCTTCCAAAAAATCGGACAAAGCTCGATCCGAAGCTCAAGCGAGCTCAATCGCAAAAGAACGGCCGTGAACCCCCAAGTCCTGTCATGCCCTCCGAACCGGAATCAGACGGACCACCCAGAAAATCTCCCCTGTTTTAGGCAAAACCCTATAGAAGCACGGATGACAGAATCATTACACAAGATATTCAATTCCGGAAAATCCCCAACAACTGTCCAACATGACGTTCCCCCACTCCGGAACAATAACAGTTTTCAAGATCCAAGCCAACAAACTCACTATCTCCCATTTCTAACACTAAAGTTTGTCCAGAATGGAACAGCTCCTCTCAGACTCCCACGGCGAATCGAGCATGCACAATCTGGCCACACCAATTCGCCCACAAAGCACAGATTAAATATGCATGGTGAGCTATCGACGCTTCTAGAAAAAATGTCTATAATAAAAAAACAATTTCACCTCCGATTACGGTCAAAAGAGGAATATGTACTTTAACTAAAAGCTGAATATGATTAAGGATTGGGCCGCACGACTCTAGTTCGATGGACTCCAATCAACATACCAAACCTATCGATCAAAACCACAACCGTGAACCCTCAACCGCCAGGTGTCGCCTCCAACTGTCAGAACTGACGTTTGACCGAATGACATTAGAAATGTAAACAAACCGGCTTAATTTCGATGAGGGATCTAATTTATTGTGAAAACCTGTCTAATAGGGTTCCGGAAAGTGATCAATCGTCAGAAAGCGTTACTAAAGAGTCCAGTGACGAAGCAGTAGATCAATATTGGAAACCTCACAATTCAGAACGCATGCTCACAGGCAAATGCCAGGTACAAAAAAAACAACGTAACAGTCTTTAAGGTTTGTATCATAATGTAGGTACCTACGTACAAAAAATAAATCAGAATCAAAGACTATTTTTGTTACATGCTAAAATATGCATCGTTATCCCTTATCATAATAAATCCTCATGTTAATAAACCTTTCGTTCTTAATGTAATAATTGCGGTAAGAATAGATTTCATTTTGACAGTTCAACAACATTCATTCATTTATTTGTTGAGCAGATAATTTTTTCGATTACATGAGGCAATGAATTAACGATATCCTTCAAAATTATTCAAATTTTGATTGATAGTGTATTACGCTATTAGGCAGCTGTTTAAGGTCATAGCACACGCATCAAATCGGAAAGGGATCCGCACCGTATCGCCTTTTGTCTGGCCGTCAAACAGGCGTCAACCTAACGTAAGCACGTAGGTAACCAAAACGAATCAGAAGTTCCGATACGTCGACTCGGCTACGGCTAGGCGACGCCACGCTTACGGCTCGCCGATCGCTGGTTGATGGTGCAGCAGACAGGCCGGAGGGGTAAGAGGGGTAAGGGTGGACGAAGAGACGTAAGCGCGGGTAGGGAGAGACGTAAGCGCGGGGACGACGAGCCGTAAGCGCGGGGACGACGAGCCGTAACGCACCGCACCACGGTTCGTGAGCTTGTCCCGAGGCGAGGCGATTACGTTACGTTTCCGATTAGTGTGCGTTGCAGTAGGGAGTTTCATACAAAGAATACTGAACGACTCGAATTGATACGGTGCCGATCCCTTTCCGGTTTGATACGTGTATCATGTAATTGGTCGTTTGTGAATGCAATCCTATAATTTTAAGTCTGAGCTGTACCAGTGTTACTATTGCCTGCTGGACTAGATATGAAATAACTCGAGTCCCCAAAAAGCTGCTTAGTGCTAAATATGACTTCAAACACTTCAAAGGCACTAAAAGCATCTTTAATTAATTCAGCTCTACTAAAATATTTATAATTCTACGGAATTTCCTTGCTACAATTTTCAGAATGAAATTTTCTTTTACAGTGCAATATTTCATCAATTTGTTTGAAAGCGTTCTACGGCACCGCTATAGCGGAAGATTCTGAAGATAATTAAAGTGCAATTGCAGTGGCACAGTGCTCGTTCGAATGTTAAGAGGAAATTGAAAAGTGTTATAAAATATTGAGCTGTTTTGGGTTGCTACCTTACAATACTGACTTGTTTCTTACGTTAGAGGAAGTATTCTGTTTCTTTATAACTAGTTAACTACTATAGTATGCTTCTCTAATTTCTATCGTGACGATATTATCGTCCACGTCGACGTCACGGCATCACGATAACACGGGGAAGTAAAATGTATGGAAATATTGAAGACGCTTTTACATTTCCGTTCACGATAATGTTACAACGCGCACGTTTTTCCATACATTATGTAAGTACGTGGACCCTCGACACCCACGATAATACAGGGTGGGGGTCCCCCCCACCCTGTATTATCGTGCACGACGCTCAAACTGTAAGCAATTTAGCACATGATTCTAGACCGCCTAGTGTAGAAATTTTTCGTCAGTTATCAAATAAAAAATCAGCTGTTTCAGAGAAAAGAGCATTAGGTATACCTACGTGGACAAAATGAATGGAATAGCAATTAATTTTTAAATAATCGACGAAAAATTTCATCGCAGGTTCACAATCATGTATTGAATCCATGGTAACAGGTCGCGCGTTGATGTCGATATACAGCTGCCACCCTGTATAGTGACGTTAGAAATTATAAAAACGCACAGGAGATAAAAAGTATGTATAAAAGCTTGCTCGAAGAGTTGGTGGAAATAGAATTTCTGCTGATCTGTCTTTTTCTCTGTTCTCTCTGATCTGTCACCAAAAGAGTTAAGTATCCTCGAGGAAGTTCGAGTAAAATTAATTTAATTAATAGAAAACAAACAGTTCATTTATCAAATTAAATTTCATTCGAAAACATCCACCGGTTTCTTACTAAACTTCAACTATATGTGACGACGCTGGTTACTTATCTTTTTTGGTGACTGTACCCTTGTTAGGTTAGAACCTAATTCAAATGACTATTCAGTAAATCTCACTCGTTGAATTCGAAGACATGTGACATTTACCAACCCGCTCTGAGCCCGCGTGGTAGATTACAGCCCAGCCCACTCCCTCTCGAAGAGAGGAGGCCTGTGTCCCAGCAGTGGGAACATTATAGGCTGACATTCAGTAAATATAAAAAAAACAGTGGCACTCCGGGAGTGCCGACAGAAGTGAAAACAAAACACAAACAGAATACTTTGCCATCACTAACTGACATAATTATCGGATATACATTAAAACCGAGTACATCCCGAGGACAGCCGAACACATCCGAAACGGGTTTTTTTTCATCGTCTTATAAACAAAGCACACGCGGTGGCGTTTACGGTAACAGTGGCGCGAGTTCAATGGTTTTCCCATCTCAAAAAATGCCCAACGCGCCTAAAGAAGTCATTAAAAATCTTTCTTGCAGACCACATGACACACATGAATTATACCTAACTATCTTAATGTCTGTCTTTGTTGCACCTAAGTAGCAACAAAGACATAAAGACACTTCGGTAATGTGTAGCTCCAATACAGACACACCCCGTTGGTGTAAAAGTCAACAAGTAAGTGAGTTAGTATCCATGTTATCTGTAAAACTAACTGAGTGCAACCGTTTATTTGATTTCCCACGGGAGCTTTAAGTTGCCGACATCTTATGTACCATGTATCTATCACGAGGAAGTTACAGCTCTTATGACAACATAAAATATCATGTAAACATTTTCAGCTGATTAAATTCGCTGCACTGTCAATAGTTATCGAGGACACTGCTAACAAATACCTTCCCCAGGATGCCTAACAACTATATCTAATAATAATTTCGGGGCTTTGGAGCAAATTGCAATGCCCTCGAGGTGAGAGGGGAGGTGACTGCAAATATGAACATTTTCAGTAATTTCAATTAGACTTTGACCCAGTTTTTGCGTAAAAAAAACGATTTATTTTCAGGCTTCGAAGGCCACCGTGTTAAAACTATGTTAGCAGAACATTGAGGCACACAACATAACAATAAACATCTACCAGACATCTGTCTGTGAACCTATCCATTGTAGACTTCCCTCCATTCCTTCTAGCCTTTCCACAAATACCTTCAGAAAGCTGTTTCAGCTTCCTCTCACTCTGCGTATTATCGATGCCGCTTTCTTCCGCATGATCGCGAAATAATTTTATTATCGGTGTGCGTATCAGCGAGCATACCTGACGCACTACGTAAGGGTTTCAACAGTTGTTATTTCACCATTGAGTCATATTACAAAATATAAAATCGAAATATATATGTATCGCAGTACAGACTGTCGTCGATTCCAGATATTTCAGTATTCCCATAAAAAGGGGTATCAAAATGTAGGTACATCTCAAGAACGGCGTCAACACTTTCAATGAAGAGAAATGTCTACGCGTCAGATCTTGAAATATCCCCGGGGAAAACCAATAATAACACCGGAGGACTCACTGAAATTCTATTACGTTTTATGTACCTACCTATAACGAACAATTTTATAACACATTTCGCGTAGTAGGTACGTACCTACCTGCAATAATGTTCGTATAAATAGCGACTGGAGAGTGAGACGTAAAAAACGAAATTATGATGTTGTTTTTCATATTATGTATGTGTACTTTTATGCATTTTTTTGTAGCTGTAAAATTAATGTATTTGTTTATTTGAGAGTAAGGTAATGTACATATATAAATGAAAACTGAATATCGACGAAATCGTCATGTAATTCCAGTATACAATTTCAATTAAGTACTTATCGTAAAACTTTCTTTCTTTCTTTTTCATACTACCATACTAATATTATAAATTCGAAAGTAACTCTGTCTGTCTGTCTGTCCGTACGTTACCTTTTCACGCCTTAACCACTGAACGGATTTCAATAAAATTTGGCAGAGATATAGATTGCATCCCGGGGAAGGACATAGGCTAATTTTAATCCCGATATTCCCACGGGATCAACACTTATGCGGGTGAAACCGCGGGGCGCTGCTAGTAATACTATAAAAATCTTCGATTATAGAGTTGAACATAATGTTAATCTTGTGGGGTTAGTACTGGACTGTAAAAATCTCATCTTGTAAACTTAGGTAAATTGAGCTGTCAAAAAAAAAAAAAAAGTATCAAGTAGTGTCTATATAATATCGCACTATCTATATAATATGTAGAACGGACTTGCCTATTACCTAATAAATCTAAATCGACTGGCTTCTATGATCGTAAACTATCAAATTAACATGACTACGGACCATCACCTGTCTGATGTTAGTACTAAAGATTATAGCTAAATACGTACATCTCTAGCGCATCTAAATATAGATTTATAGGTACCTACAATTCTATATTTGGGTACCGAGGATCAACAACTTGTTGCAAACACAGCTGTATCACAAAACATGTTGCGCTGTGATAGTTCTATTGGATTTACCTACCTTTTTACTGTCCATTACGAGTTCATATTAAAGTTTTAAGTGTACGACATATTCCCTTTTATTCATAAACGTTGCATAAAGTAAGTAGTTATTGGCGACTGTTTAACCATATATTTTTGACGTTTAAACGTCATCTTACTTTAATCATCGTTTATAAATAAACCCCTAATTGTAGTTTGAGTTTAAAAAGTTGAGTAAGTTAAAAAACTTAATAATATATTATACAAGTACTTTAGTTTTGTTACCTATTTATTTATCTGTCTTGTTTACACGTGGGGCCCGTGGCTAAATAATGACAGCCGCACAGGTCGATCGATCAGGTTAAGCTGCGCTTGCCGCGGTTGGTCTGTGGATGGGTGACCATCTTTACATACCGTGACCCCTCCGTGCTTCGGAAAGCACGTTAAGCCGTTGGTCCCGGCTGTCGCTGCTAATCAGAAGCCCGAAAGTCTGACAACCTGTCTTATCAAGGGGTATCGTATTACCCAGTAACTGGGTTGTGGAGGTCAGTTAGGCAGTCGCTCCATGTAAAATACTGGTATTCAGCTGCATCCGGTTAGACTGGAAGCCGACCCCGACATAGTTGGGAAAAGGCTAGGCAGATGATGATGGTTACACGTAAGTACTTCGTGGTAGTAGATTACAGAAAAACAATGACACCTGACATTGGATAAAATATCGCTCGAATAAAGAGTGCAGTACATGGGTATGCTCTGTATGACCTTAAACTGATGTAGAAGACTACTTCCACGACGTACTGTTCTTTCCACACTTATAAATCCATTTTCCATAAATAAACATATCTGTAAAAAGTGTTAGCAGACTAAAAGAGTGCTTCAGTATGCGGCTATTCCCATAAAAGTGTGTTCACGGATTATCTGACAGGGCAGGTGGCGACCGTCAAGCCAGGAAAATAGATTACAGCAAAATGGATTACCTACCACCCTTTATACACTTTAACAACTGCACTTACGGTATTCTAATCCAATTCAACGGTTTTAACATGTTCATTGTCGATTGAATATTATGTCGAATTGAGTTAAAAGAGTGAAAGAACACTATCTTTCCAGTTTGGTATTTATTATTTGTATGTATTTTAGTGATATTTAGTTTAGAAGTATGTGCGTATTTATATACACACATACTTCTAATATATTCTTATATATGTAGTATGTTTATATTTAAATTAGAGAATTGTTTATGAATTTATTTTCCATTCTAATCTTACACACGTTGCTCTTACATGTCCATCTCCTATCGCAGGTATATGCTGGAACAGATTTCTTTAGAAATAAGCATCACCTTTCGTCTTGAGACACTGCGGTATGTGGGACGAGAAGATATTGCGTAGGTTCTCCGAACGCTGCCCAGACGAGTGTGATTTGACGATTGACCTCTTTCTCGAAGTTGGACCTAAGCAACTGGACAGTTTGTTCTAGGTACACATATTCATCCACGACTTCGAGTGTAGCGTCTGCGATCTTCATGAGAGTGTGTGTTACATGGGCATTGAAGTCTTTCTTTTTCTGTTCCTTTCTTCTTGTCTGTTTAAATGTGTGTACATAAATGGTTCAGTAAATAAATAAATAAATAATGTTGTGTGTTTCTATAAAAGTGTCAAAACGAGCAACTAGAAAAAGGCGTACGAGAAAATCGTATAATGTTTTCGGCATTACACTAAAACGCGGTTGTTCGAAGATTAGTCCCAATAAAAGATCTATAGGTGTTCTCGATATTGTATTGGTAAACAAGATTGTGACCGTGTAGCGGGTGTGCTTAATGGCCTGGTCGGGACACGAATCTCGGGCTCTCGGGACCGAGGCGGGAACAAACAGCCTCCTGCGGGTCCGATCCCAATTTATTAGTCGCGCCGAGCCCCGGAACGTTCGAGCCCATAAAAAATTTACAAGAACGCGTCTGTCGGTTACTCGATGCAATTTATTCGGATTCGTACCTGAACTAGTTTCGTGATATCTTCTCGGCTAATGTGTAATATCTCTTCTATGGTGATTTGCTTGGGTTGTTTTCTTTTAAGGTGCGTGCGTCAGAAATGTGGAACGGAAATAAATAGGTACTTACGTGGGAGAATATCGTGTAGGTGGTTATGCGTCAAAATGTCACTTGGGTTGTAAACAACTTTAATTTTAATGTTAATTTACAATTTCCGTTCATTTATAGTCGTAATGAGTTAATCAGTGTTTGAGGTATTTATGCCAAAATAAATATAGGAACGCCTGTACCCTACGCTCCCGTGAAATGCCTGTTTATAACTACTTTGAAACCCACTTGGGTTTAATAATATATTCAGTGCACGAGTCCAGAGTATCCTGAACAGGGGTAGGCAGCACCTGTCACCTGCGACAGAAACTATTCGTGTGACGCAAATCCCTTTAAAAGCGGCACGTATAGTACTGTGACACATATGCTACAATGAGCAACACTTTATAAAGCAGAACGATATTTTTATTTTATTTATTGCTAGCGGATTTTATGACTAGAAAAAACTTGGGACTTTTCTTTATCATTCGTATGTTTAATATTAATGTCCAATACTTATAAACCTTCCGGAATTAATTCTCTGAATAATGGTGAAAACCACATCAAAACCGTTGCGTAGTTTAAAAGAACAACGCGGGCACACACGAAAAGCGACGTCAATTAAAACATAGATTAGATAAATCAAAACGGCGAAGGAATAACATCGTGAGGTAACCGGCACCTGCAACCATAAAATCGAAGACATGTTATATCTACCAAACCGCACTGAGCCCGTGTGGTAGATACTCCCTCTCAAAGGAGGAGGTTTGGGTCCTAACAGGGGACACAAGGGGACATTTCTTTTACCTATTGTGGTATAGTAATTTTATTTTAGGTGCATCGTCTTCACATATTATTATGATATAATTAATGTATACAAAATATTGTAAAACATTTTAAAAGAGTAACGGTGGAGTTTCTTGCCCATTCTTCTCCATACGAAAACTACATTTTGGAATGGGCGACTAGAATCAATTCTATTTGTTTTAATTTTTGACGTTCAAAAGTGCCTTTAATGTGCCTATTTGAAATAAATGCTTTGACTTTGACATTATAGGCTGATTATACTGATTGCTGTGTGACCTATGCAACGAATTTTGGTGCGGTTTTAACCATCATTTAGAGATTTTATGCCGGAAGGTTTATGTTTATAATACATTAATATTTATCTTACAAAATTATAATTAAGAAATCTGGATGTGTTGTCAAGTGGTTACAACCGTGCGAAACAGGGGCGGGTTGCTGGTTGTTAATAATATCAATCCCAAGGCTCTTTATGAAATACATTAACGAATTTATAACATAACGAGTTCCAGTTCAACTGCAACAGCAATATTTCCTAATTACCAAAAACAATAGCAGCGGCTAATTTCCACAAATTATGCATACGTGCATAAATTGTGGTCAGTATGCACACAAACAATAAGGCTGTAGCCGAAACGTTATGACAGGTACAAAACCAGCTTAAACAGGTAGGTAGGTAGTGTGGGTACTCTAACTCCACATTTCAGGTCACTTTTTATTCTGCATAAATAATTTATTATCCTACGTTCACAATGGTTGCAACTTTTGCCCGTATAACTTTGTGTTCAGTAAAGGCTCGTACACACAGGCGCGACGCGACACGCGACACAAAGGCACCGCAAGTCGCGCGACGAGCGGTGCCTTTGTGTCGCGCGCGATTCGCGTCGCGCGTCGCTCCTGTTTGCAGGAGCCGTAAAATGTTATTTTACTACGTTCAGTACGGTGCCATCAACTTGAACGTGGTTAAATGGCTCTTTGCGCGTACGTTTCGTATCGAATTATATTATTTTGTTGGTTTTGTCGAATATTTTTAGGCTGGTGTTGCCATTTACCCGATAAAGAAAAAGTAACGGGTTTGTAAAGTTTTTTATTTTGAAAATAGTTGGTAAGAAATGTAATGAATAGATTTCATAGAAGTCAAGAAGTAGACGCAGGCATTTATGTTGATTTTCTAGTTTTCTTGCTACAAGTTCAGTTAGGTCTAGCACTGCGTCTTCTGTAGATACTCCTTTTTTGAAACCGTACTGATTTTTTGCAATTATGTTGTTTTTTGTAAAGTTAAAACAACAGTTAAAGTTACAATAGCATCCACACAATTGAACAAAATGCCTGAATACAAAAATAGTTGCCTTTCAATAACCCGCAACCAAAAGTACATTTAAATATAGTTCGCAATAGAAATCGTGCCATTTTCGACTATATCCACTAGTCCATGAAATAAAGCTTCTGTATTTAAATGAAACGAAACGGTCTAACGGTTTTTAGCTTTTTTTATAGGCGGCCAATATTTATTGCAGCAGCGGGACGGCTTGAAATTAAAATGAGTTCTTTCGTACAGAACTAGGTACTCTAGGTAGCTGCCTAGCTAGTAACTGCAGCACCTAGGTACAGTAGGCGAAAGAGATAAGTGAGCAGGCAATTAACTGCCGTGCTAATGAAGTGTGCAGCAATCGCAATTTTACCCACAAATTGCATTTTTTGCGACCATTTTAGTGGACTGTAGAGTCATCTGTATTTGGAAAATTGAAAAGACACCATATTGACAATAGATGCTTTTGTAATCCGTATAGTCTGTTTGAGTTAGTAGAGCAGTGGTGGCCCAGTGGTAATGGCCCCGACTTACGAGTGTAGGCCGTGGGATTTCGATCCCACTATTATTATTAATTACACAAATTAATCAATTATTTACACAAAGAAAAACGGCGTTTTTCTTTGTACAAATAATTTCATCACCACTGCTCTCAAAACGATGAAGGAAAACATCGTGAGGACACCGGCATGTCCTAGAACCAAAAATTCGAAGACATGTGATATCTACCAATCTTACTGGGCCTGGGTCGTAGATTATAGCCCACTCCCTCTTAAAAAGAGGAGGGCTTAGAGTCCCAGCATTGGGCACATTATAGGCTGATTATGATAGCGTATTTACACTTTCATCAGATACTTTTGGAACATACTATAGATAATTGTTGACTGCCTGCACACATATCTATTTCCCCATGTATACACGTTCATAAAAATCCTAATAAAAAAGTCAAAGGAATTTGTTTTGATTGATATTAAAAATAACTCACGTTCACCAGGCGCCTGTGTTGTTTATGTCATGCTCTGTTTACATACGCTACGGTCCTCACACACCTGTAACAAAGCAATAATGTGTTGTTATTACTAGCTATAACTATGTGCAAACATTAACTATCGACATTAAATGTTCAATGGTTTGGCGAAGCTATTTCAAAGTAAACATAAATTAGAGGAGCATACGGATCAATGTTATGTGTCAATAAAGCTAATTATTGCTTTTATACTTGTCAACAATACGCGTAACTGCTTGACATGATTGTCATATTAATAACGTTATTGATGTTACGGAGCATTCAATTGTATGCGCCAATTTTTAATTAGTATTACTTTTCAAGAATTCGAAGAAACCTTAGTACCGGTTACGAGCAATTATATGCATACCTACACTTAGCAAAATTCAATAACGATTGCAATTTTGAGCAAGACCTATTTCATAACAGTACGGGTTCTAAAACAGTATGTTCGTAACTACATAAAATTACAATTAATACACTACCTAACAGAAAATCACTTTAAGACCATATTAGCGCTCGCAACTGTTTCCAGAAGATATTTTTTTCTGTTCATCAAGATGTTTCTTTTTTGTGTGCATTCAGCTCCAGTTATCACGTACTGCATCATAATTGTTTGAAAAAACAAAATCGAAGAATTTTGAAAGAAATTCCTAATCCTTACTTAATAATTTAAAAACTTTTCTATAAAAATGAGTAGGTAGTGCGGTGATTCGACAGTTTCGCTGTGCAGGGTGTAAACTTCGCGGTAACATTATGTGCAGGGTGCGGTGCTGTGCGAGATCCCACTTAGCTAATCATGACTCACACTTTGTGGCTACTAAGTATGCGAGTGACCATAAGACGGAGGCGAAACCTTACTGCTGAAATTCTGTGAATGCAATTTTGTGGAAGTTCAACGAATTCAACTATGTTGTGAATTGTGATGTTGTCTATCTCTGGGAATTCGAGATTTGCCAAATAAAGTTTTATTACCTTTTATGTACTTTCAATTTGGTGTAGCAGCTACAAAATCGTAGCATGTAAAGTCAGGGACATTAATTATTTTCCAAATTGACTACAAATAAATTGACCATTTATTCAAATCTCAACTGTCGTTCTTTAACAGTTGTATAAAATGTCTACCACGTAGTGATAAAACAATTAATTTTCTAATTTTCTTTTCATAAAAAAAAACGATGTCCAGCTTTTGTCGTGCTGATACTTCAGTAAACTGCGTTTGTCCTAGAGTTTACAAAAGGCGTAGTTCTTGCTTAAAATACTGGAGTTACACCCTAATCATCATCTGCTCAGCCTTTTCCTAACTATGTTAAGGTTGGCTTCCAGTCTAACCGGATGCAGCTGAATACCAGTATTTTATATGGAGCGACTGCCTATCTGACCTCCACAACCCAGTTATTGAGTAATACAATACCCCTTAGTTACTGGGTAACACACCCTAATGTTCGGTTAAATAGGTAGCTGAGTAAGTAACTCAGCATTTTCAACTGAAATTGAAGATAGAATTTATGAAGATTTGCTTGAAAAAAACTCAAATATAATAAATTGATCATAATCACTCAAACTCAAAGCATTTATTTCAATTAAACCATTTACAGGCACTTTTGAATTGTCAAGAAGTCGGTCAGTCAGAAAGTATGAAGCTAGTTGCCCATTCTAGAGCGTAGGTACCAATGGAGAAGAACGGGCAAGAAACTACCTGGACACTCTTTTAAATTATATTTTTACAATAATATTACACGTCAACACGTCAACTTAATGTATTTCGTAATTTGAGTAGCTGTTATCCACCGTCAGTGTCCAAGTGGTCTTTAGGGCCCAACCCACATTGTAAATGTTGTACGAAAAATACCCATTAGCGAACTAAATGCCAGCCACTTTGTTTGAGCTATCATTAACTGTTAACAGCAGCTATTTATACTTAAACCTGTCTGTTTATATTTAGTTTGTAGCTATAAATAGCTCGGTGTACTTACCGCGTCTAGACGCTTCCTTGTGTCAGTGTTATGCTGTTAACATTGGTTTATGACGAGCCAGGCATTAACACGCCGTTACTAAGTGAACTTTGTAATGAGGATATTGTGCCGACTATTTTTACGAAGCTTTTCTATGAAAAGAAACAATCAATAAACGTAAAAGACGAAGAGCTATTAAACCAGTGTTACGATCAGCAAAAACACCCCTTTGACGCAACCCCTTAGGACGAATTTCACCAATGAAACTGAACGCGACCAGCACATCTAGGCCCGGTTCAAGTGCTATCACTGTCATCATTGTTATAGAATATTGACAGCTCTTGACCCCGGTTTGGATGTGCTGATCGCGTTCAGTTTCATTGCTGAAATTCCCCATCAATCAGTATTACGATCAGAAAAAACCCCACTGACACAATCGCTTGGCTCTTTTCGTATACAAAACTATAAAACAGTTGAATAAATGCAATCACACTAATATTATAAAGGCGAAAGTTTGTGAGTGTGTGTGTTTATATGTTTGTTACTTCTTTACGCTCAAACGGCTACACTAATTTTGACAAAATTTTGTATGGAGGTAGCTGACACCCTAGATTAACATATAGGCTACTTTTTATCCCGATATTCCTACGGGATCGACATTTACACGGGTGAAACCGCGAGGCACAGCTAGTCGTAAATAATTTATAGCAATCGCCACGAGTAATCTTTCATCGCGACTCGACGGTAATTGCAAGGCGCGAATTTATTGCGATTCTGATACAAATGAAACTGTTAAATGTTCAAAATTTTAGATTTACAATCATGTTGACTGTGATTTATTTCAAACTCAAACTCAAACTCAAAGCATTTATTTCAATTAAACCATTTACAGGCACTTTTGAATTGTCAAGAAGTCGGTCAGTCAGAAAATATGAAGCTAGTTGCCCATTCCAAAGCGTAGGTACCTATGGAGAAGAACGGGCAAGAAACTCCATGGACACTCTTTTTAAATGATATTTTACAGAAATATTAGTTACATCATTACTTTTGATTTTAAAATTATATAATGTGAGAACGATGTAAAAAAATTAAGAAAAACGTAAGTGTTAAAAGCGTCCAGAGTGCAACAAATAGTACTTAACAAACTACAATCCAAAAATAAATTAATTAAAAATAAGCCGAGGCAGCTAAGTGATGACCAGCCCCAACTGACGGCGCCCGTTCACGAACATGACGCATAAATCAGCACCATTTAGCTCAACCATTTTGAAGGGAGCTAAATGATCTAACACACACGCCACCGTCAGCGAGACATTTGAGTGAGCATGACATACTATCAGCTGCCAAGGCACATTCGAGTCAATGAAAGACATATTATTACCCGGTAAATGGTAGCTATAGGGTACATAGAACTCACATCTGTGCTATGCAGTTATACAATACAAAGGAAATTGATTTTATACATTGCAAAGATAGTCTTACAATCTTCAGCAGCTCCAACAGTATTTTCATGTGTTAATCAATTAGTTGTGGTTGTGGAGCAGGACCAGCATTGAGCCAGGCATTTTTGTCAGCGATATAATCCCCTAACTTATAATATGCCTGACTGCATAGTGTGCGTTTTATACAAGACTTGAATTTTGTCTCATTCAGTTGAAGAATGTGGGGAGGTATTTTATTATAACATTTTAAACAGTACCCCATAAAAGATGAATCTACTTTAGCCAGTCTGAAACCTGGTTGAACTAATAGGTCCCTATTTCTAGTACTATAATTATGTCTTTCACCTCTTTTACTAAAAAGATGTAAATTTTTCCTTACATACATGATGTTTACATAGATATATTGACAAGGCACCGTCATGATGTTAATTTCCTTAAACCGTTCCCTTAGAGAATCGCGCCTGCGGAGATTATATATGGCTCTGATAGCTCTTTTCTGCAGAATAAAAATAGAATCGATGTCTGCAGCCCGTCCCCAAAGTAAAATACCGTAAGACATGATGCTATGAAAGTAACTAAAATAGACTAGTCTCGCGGTATCTACATCAGTAAATTGACGGATTTTTCTGACAGCATAAGCTGCTGAACTTAGCCGTCCTGCAAGAGATGTTAAATGAGGACCCCATTGTAGCCTTGAGTCGAGCGTGATCCCTAGGAAAACAGTTTTATCGACGAATTCTAGTTTCTCTTGATTCAATATTATCTCACAATCACTACCCTTGACATTTGGTAAAGAAAATCTTATGCACTTAGTTTTTTTTCCATTTAATACTAAATTATTAGCAGTGAACCAATTTTGGACCTGCAGTAGGGCGTTATTTACGTCGTCAAAATTTGTAGCATGTCTATTTACCTTAAAAATTAAGGAAGTGTCATCAGCAAATAACACCATTTGTGGTTGATTTTTTAATAAATGGAGTAGATCATTAATATACACTAAAAAGAGGAAAGGACCCAATATCGAGCCTTGTGGCACACCAATTTTTACTACTAAACCAAGTGAATTGACACCATTTATTTGAACTTGTTGTTGTCTATCATTTAAATAAGAACTAACTAAACTGAGCGCAAGTTTTCCAAGTCCATAATGCTCAAGTTTCAAAAGCAAGGTTTCGTGATCTACGCAGTCAAATGCCTTGGAGAGGTCACAAAAGATTCCTATGGCGTCTTGGGCCTCTTCCCACGCGTTAAAAATGTGTTTTAATAAAGTTACACCGGCGTCGGTCGTACAACGTCCTTTGGTGAAACCATACTGTTGATCGTGTAGGATTTTATTCATGTTAAAATGATTAAGCATTTGATTAAGCATTATCTTTTCAAACACTTTGCTGAAAACCGGCAAAACGGATACGGGTCTATAATTATTGGTGTCCTTACTGTCCCCGGATTTGTAAAGTGGTATTACCTTACTGTATTTCATTAAATCGGGGAAGACTCCTTGATCCACACACGAATTAAATACTAAGGCTAAGTAGGGCGCAATAGTCTCAATTATGGAGGTACAGACCTTAATGGACATTCCCCAAAGATCTTCGGTCAATTTGATCTTAATTTGCTTAAAAGCCTTAATTACTGTTATGGGGTTAATATGCCTAAAGTTAAATTCAATCGGGCAGGCTGAAACGTTCGCCCTTACTAAATCAAAAGCGAGCGCGGGCGAGGAATTTAAGGTTTCAGTTGTTTTGAGTGGGATACTAGTAAAGAAATTTACAAATTCTTGAGCCACTTCTTTGCTATCGCAAATGAGACCGCTTGACGTCTGCAGTGTGTACTCAGAATTATGCTTCTTATTCCTGTTCGTTTCATTATTTATAATTTTCCAAACGGTCTTTATTTTATTGTCTGCTGATTTTACCTTGTTGCTAATGTATAAGGCTTTAGCAGCCTTACAAGCGTTCTTAAAAGTTCTAGAGTAAGTAGCAACATACTTATTAAAAGTTTCCGTGTTAATATAAGGCTTAAGGCCATACAGCTCGAAAAGTCTTTCCCTACTTTTTCTGAGTCCTTTAGTTGCCCAGTCACAAAATAAAAACTTAGGGCTGATACTTTTTGTGTTCTTCTTAAAAGAATTATTGAACTCGGTTTGGACTAACGAAAAGAATTCATTATACAAAATATTAACATTGTTCACTGTAAGGTTCTGATTACTTAATTTACAAATTAAATTGCTATTAAATTTATTTAAATTAACTGATGTTATTGGTCTGGATTGAATCTGCACTTTTTGTATTGGCATGTTGGACTCAAAAGTTACAGTTTGACCACTGTGATCAGAAGGGAGATAATTAACAACGGCTTTATCTAAATAGTCGCAGCAACAAAAAACATTATCAATACATGTAGCAGTATTCGTAGTTGTTCGGGTTGGTTCTGCAAACACATTTGACAAATTGAACGATTTAAACAAATTTAATAATCTACTGGTATTTAAATTATTTTCTAAAATATTAATATTAAAGTCACCACAGATAATTATTGACCTATTACTTGTTGCTAGTTTTGCCAAAACATCTTCCATTACTGACTCAAATATAGAATAGTTTTGATAATTTGGGGGTCTGTAAACGCACACTATAACATGCTTATCTAGCTCAACACAAGAGAGTTCAATGCTATGTTCAACTGATAGTTCAACTATGTCTTTACGAGGTTTGAATTTAATAAAACTTTTAATTAGGATTAGTGAACCACCACGCAGCATTGAATTTCGATTAAAACAACTGGCCACACTATAATTGTCATAGTTAATTAACATTTCAGAATCTTTTAACCAATGCTCAGTTATACAAATAATGTCAAACATTGTTTTTTCTAAAAACAACTCAATTTCCAATTGTTTGGAAGAAAAACCTTGAATATTTTGATGAAATAATTTCAAGGATTTCCTCTTAGCCCCTATTCTAGAGTTTACTATTTTATTGCTAGAAAATACCTTATTGTTATTAAGTGTAACTATACTGTTAGTGGTACCTTCTGTTGTCTTACAAACTAGTTTAAATTATCTGAGCTAACCACCTTAACATTAGTACTATTACTAATTGTGGTGCTAATTATAGATGACTTCGACATACTAATTATGTCTGGGTTAATAATAAGTGCTAATAGCCTAGCTATTTGACGTCTAAAACTAATGGGCAGATACACAGTATCCCTAGTCGACCTTAACTTATCAACAAAAATGTTGGTATCAAAAAATATAAACTTGTCACTATAGTGACAAACTATGAAATGCATGTAATTATTTAACATGTGAATGTAGTTGTTTTGTCTGTTTGACAAGTGCTTAAAATATGGAAAAGCACACAAAATTATTTTCTTACAATTTAACTTCAATAGGTTGGTGACACTATCAGTGATATCATCTTTTTTAACGTTTAAACTATTACCTATAAGTATAGTAATGGTGGCATTAGGATCATATTCATTTCTAGTTATTGAAGACATTATTTGTTTGTAGGAAGTCTGAGGCATGCAAAAGTTTTGAGAAGAATGACACAGGTTGTTGCTAAGTAATTTACCCAATCCTTTTCCAAAACTATCCGAAAACATAATGGAGCAGTTACAAACCTTACTACTACAAGGGAGAGAACTAGCTTCTGTCTGCACTACTTGTAATGGACCTTGTTCAATATCAGGTACATCTTGATGTGAAATAGAGACCTGAGCCCTTCCTGACTGGGACGGGTCCTCCGTTGCCTCAGTTTGGAGAGTGCCAAGATTGGACTTGCTTTGCAATGAACAATGAGGGCTGCTGCGAGTCAGCGGGTCCACTCTGTCTGCATTGGAGTTGCACATGTCCACTAACTCATTCGCCGCAAGGATATGCTCCTGAATTTGTTTTTCAGACCGCACATACTTAGTATAAAGTGAATGTATGGTCTCTTCAAGTAACTGAATTTCAGACTGTAAGCGTTGAGTGTCAATCTCATAAATGTTCTTACTGTCTTCTAATTTAATTTGATAGTTATTTAATTTATTTATGAGAAAAACACGTTCTTTTCTTAGTTTAATATTATTAGAACTGTGTTTTTGTTGATTCCTATATTTATTGCATTTATTTATGATTTTATTTAACTTTGCATATTTTTTAATTTTATTTTGACTAACTTTATAACTACTAATATTATGTTTCAAAAAGGAATCCTCAGTAAGGTCTATTGTTATTAAGGAGTTGCAATTAGTGTTTAATAATTCATTATACAAGTTATTGGATTCCTTAGCCTGAGTACATTCTTTTAGTTTCTGTAATTTATTGATGCGAAGATTTGCATGAATTAATTCTTCTTCTAGGTCCCTAACCCTACATAAAGCCTCCTCATATATATTACTGCAGTTGTTGAAACCATCCGTGACCACCCGCAGCTTGTCCCGTTCATCAACAACATCCAGGTATTGTTGATGTAGGTCTACTAGCTCTTGTTTTAAGCTAGTGTTTTTGAAAACGACCTTCTCGATTTCCTTCTCACTATCATCTATTTCCTGTAACAGCTGTTGACATTTGCTGTTTGAAGCCTTAAGATCTTCAGTGGTCGTTCTCAATTTAAGCTCCAACTCCTGACCAGCAGCCTTACGGGTCATCACAGGCATGGTTTCAGGAATAAGTACTGAAAGTAGAATATAAGGAACGGTGAGAACTAATAAAAAAGACAAATAAAAAAGGAAAGCTAGAAATGAAAGGAAAAATGGGAGAACTTAGTTTTGTTTAATAGAGAAATGAGGTAGGTTGCTGAATCTAATAGAAATTAGACCAGATTAAATCAACTAAGTATAAAGTTACATTGATTCTATTGTAATAATGATTATACTTTTCCTTATGTGGGTAGGATGTCTAGATTAAAAAGTTTTTTTCAAAAATCTAGTTTTACAAAACAGATAACAATGCAATAAACGATAATTAATGTTCTTGTTGTTGTGCATTCAAATATTGTACCTACTATGGATCAATATATTACGATAATTCACTACTTTAGTTTCGTTAGCTTAAATAAATATGTAGGTACATAAACAAAGCGGCATAGACCCGCTGCAAAAAACCAAATCCACCAAGAAAAGTGTGTTTAGGATTCAATGAAGGCGTGTTACAGAGTCTAAGAGACGACTGTGTGGTAATTAAATAATAAAAGTAACAATACTCCCCGTTTTAAATCCGTGGGTCGAACATCAGGTGTTCGTAATAGGTTACCGGTAACGGTGGGCAACCAAACACTGCGTTTTGCTACGAATATTTGCAGGAAAACAATAATCCTGAGTATTTATGCACTTATTTTACATCTAGTTATATTAAATCGCCTTAATTACACTTAAAAATAATTAAAATTAATTTTAAAATACGGAACGAAATTTTGACATATCACTGAGACAGTGTTGCCAGACCAAAAAAATTTGAAGCCTAAATCTATTTCTTATAACCCCCAACACCCTCCCCAACCTTGTAACATCTTTTTTTTTATAATATGGATGCAATAATTGAATATGAATATAGAAACAAAGTCAAAACCGTGGGCAAAAGTTAGTGTAGAATGAATATTAAAAAAAAAATTGTCGCTGAGAAATAAAAAAAATATTCGAAAACATTCGGTGAACGATGCGAGCTGAATGCTTCAGTACAACGCTAAACTGTTAGTACGGCTGTAAGCATTTGTAAAATTATTTTATCCAGCTAAGCAACTACCATTCCTGCATTCTCAAAAGCGTTTTAACACTGAAACTACCTACTGGTAATAAACGTTCTTTAAAAATTCTTTGGAATGTATTTCAATTAGTGTACCTACGTAGCTCTTTAATTATGTTTTCGTGTTATGGCATTTTATAAACAAAATGAAATGCGAATCATTTGGATAAAATGTCTGCGTTAAAATAGTTTATTTTGCTTGTCTATCATGTTTTTGCAAATCGGGGATAGAGATAAAAATGATATTATTTTATAAGTAAGAGACGCATATGGTGGTAATAAAAACAGTACAATTTACGCTTAAGTGTAAATACAGTTATATCATTTGCTTGCCTGTGTACGATATTCTTCACACTTGTATATTTTTCAGTAAGGGAAGCAAACAAACAAGGTCAAAATATTCTGTCATCGATATTACAGGTCAGATTTTTCTCTAGCCTTAAGTAACTTTGTATCTATATGTATATATAAAATTCAAAGTCCTGACTTGCTGATATATCAACGCAAAGCCTAAACCTAGAGACATTAAACTTGGAGGGCGTGTTCTTTTTGAAGAGTAGCTATCCACTAAGAAAGGGTTTTCGAAATATCACCCCTAAGAGGGTGAATGGGGAAGGGTGAAATTTCACGCGGACGAAGTCGCGGGCAGAAGCTTGTATTAAATAAACCACAGGGGCAATTCCCGTATATCTAAGAACGTTTGCATTTTAGTCTGTCTCAACCTGTCAAAGAAATCTCTAACTTACCTATATTTTTGACAAGTTTTTTACATTGGGTATAGCTGAATTGAGTTCGCGACAATGAATTTGAACCTTTTTCAGTACGAGAATTGGCCTTCAGAATTGTAATCTATTTGATATGGATATTATCTACATAAGGACTCGGCAAAGTTCTAATTTTCAGTTATACCTAATTGAATATGCAGATTGCATTGCTATTATCTCATTATTATTCCGGTTATAACATAGTATTGCAATTGATTTACCGATTGTGATTAGTACGAACACAATTGGGTATGTTAATTCAAAACTGTTGTTAATCTGTTATTGAAGTGGTAATTTTTAAGCTTAGCAGAGCTACTCATGAAGAAGAGTTAATAGAGTTACTTATGTTTACAAAAGTGTTAGCCTTCGTTAAAACAAGTTATATTTATAACAACGACTGATCTTTATAACCTACCTACTTCAAAAAGGAGTCTCAATTCGACTGTATTATTTTTGTATGTATGAATACGCGATAGGTATCTCCGGCAATTGTGGATCAGTTTCAAATTTTATTTGTTATGGATAGGGTATGCCTCAGGGGTGGTCCCATATAAATTTTATTAACTTTGTTTGGGTAGTTTTTTGAGTTAGCTTCTATGTTACGTATTTTTTCCATTTAGTATGCATTGATGTTGTTATACTAACTTCCCGTCACTGATTCATAGCTAGTACAGATGTTCTATGTCACGAAGTCCGTTTGGCTATGAATGTTGTCAAGCGTGCACATGCACTAAAACTTTTTAAAACCAAAATTTTATTTCGATTATTAAATCACGACTTGAATATATATCAGATTTCTTTGTTAACGTTACCCACTTTAACACACACAAGCGCGCTTGTCGGGATACGTCACTACTACAATCAAAGCCGAACGGACTTCGTGAAATAGAATATCTGTAGTGATAAACGAATTTATGTGGGGTAGGTACTAGTTGTACTTACCCCACACAACTTGAAAAAAGTAGTGAAAAATAAAAACTTTCAGGAAAAACTTTCATTCATCTACAAAAGTTTCATCCACAATTAATCAAGCATCTGCAAGTACCATAAGAGGGAGGTGAAGGGGTGGGCGATCAAAGTAAGCAATAAGTTATGAGCTCCGATGTTCCGATGAAGTGATTAGTTAAAATCGGGGCGTCTTAGCTTTCGCTCTACCGAACGCGACGCGCTATCTAGCTTAGCGCTAATCGCCTTGCCTCAGGTGCTATAAGTTTACTTGAGCTTTCGTTCTTTTTTAAACGGTTTTATGTTAAAGATAGACTCTAGATTGTTAATTTGTTTTCAGGAGAGCTATTTCTCATGGTCACCACAAAAATAAGATTAGTCAATCTAGACTAAGGTAATAAACAGAGCCGGGATTTTATGCGAATGCATGTTTACACAAGCCAAATATTGCATATTTAGGCTTTTTTTCAGGTTATTGCATATTTTACATAACATCTACTGATCGTGCATATTTCGAATTTGCATATCATCATAGTTCGTTTCTTTTTTCTTATTTAAGGAAAAATACAAATATGATGTCAGTAGGAACTTACAATGTTCAAAAAAGTTTGTTATAGAACTCACAATCTTACTACTGAGCACTTGGACTAGTGCTTCATATATTTTGAACAATATTTTTTTGTAAATGTACGTTTACTGTTTTGTTAACAAAAAATATTATTATGTAGTATTTATTTAAATTTGAAGTTTCATATTTTGACACTTTTTGACGATTTTGTTGCATATTTTGAGTATTTTAATTTGCATATAACCAGAGGGCCTAAAAAGGCTACTTTAGCTGAATCATAAAAGGATAACATTATGAATCAATGATTGGATCAATGGACAGTTAACTGTTAAATTAATCGTATCAAATCCCATTGGTGAAGGATTTTTCAGTTCATTTTTTTGTCTGTGCTAAAATACCAATCAATCCAATCCAATTCCTATCTCTTTGATTATACCTACGTAGTGCAGCGAAAAAAAGAAAAACACGGACTGGCTTCTGTATATAATGATTCATAATGTTATCCTTTTATGATTCTGCCAAAGTGGCCTTTTTAGGGCCCTTGGTCTCTAGTAATAAGTATACTGCAATTTTGATGAATTATTATTTTCTTTGTACGAATTGCGAAAGACTGGACTTACAAATTATCTTATTACATGAAATATGTATGGACTTGTGCCAAGATTATTTTTTTAAGTAGTAATGAAGTTCTAAGTTCAAGAGAAATATATTTCATTGCCTGAAACAAAATCAACTCCACATTTTTACATAAACCCAAAATACATGACGTATTAAAACAGAAAACTTTACCCGACTACAGGGTGCGTCTCATAACGTATAAACTCATTTGGTCTAATTTCATTTTATTATCGTTCATAAGATATAATCAACGTGAGATATACCAACTGTTGATATAATTTCTTTACATATAACATTTATTTATTCTAAAACTTAATTAGTATAACGTTGTTTGATATAACGTTTATGTAATCGAAAATCATTTGGTCTAACGTTTAATATGTATATTGTTTATTTAATCGAAAATCATTAGGTCTAACGTTTAATATAAGTATATAAAAAACGTTATTATGGTTAACACCCCGACTCAGAGTACCCCGACTCGGATAGGTTAGGTTAGAAGGCTAAGGCGGGAGCGAAGCGGAGCGGAGCTCCCGCCTTAGCCTTCGTGGTTATTTTTTTTTAAACCACCCAGAAATAGGAGCCCCGCGAAGCGGGGCTCCGTCGACCTATCTTAGAGCAGGTGGTAATTAGTTACTAGTTATGTTTAATATCTACTTAGGTGACTATTACCTATAACTACGATAGAACTTACAAAGAATAAAACAAAGAAAAAATACTTTTAAATATATCTTAAACAAAATACAAAGTTATTGTTTTATTAGACCAAATAAGTTTTATATCTTTTGAGTGGTATGTCAAACGATTTTATATTTAATGTATGTTATGCTTATGAAAATTAGTTATTTTAAAATTATATCAATCGTTCATTATATTAACTAATCGCTATATTAAATAAAATTATAGGTTCCGTTGTTATATATTGTAAATATTAGAGATTTTGTTGTTATATCATCTATTACTTACCCCCGACTACATAATAATGCGTTATCTATTTTCGTGCTCACTGTGCTCAGTGTAGTCGCACCCTAATCGGCCCTTCCTTCCTATTGTCATTAAATAAGGCATAATTCTGCGTAAATGTCTGAATCTGAAATTAATCGGTTTCCGCGAACATTGGAACATTCCTTCCTTGTTTCAACTTGGACGGAGACTGAACGTGGTCAGATGTTATCATTAGCTATCTCAAGTTATATTTGTATTTGTTGGATAGTTTGACGGCTGTTCTTGTTAAGTAATTGTTATTACGTAGATATCCAATATTAAATAATTTATTTAAAAATGAGTTTAAGTTTCGTATTTAATAGCTTATGTACCTACGTAGATAGGTATACTCAAGCACTGATCACCAAAATTAAATTTTAAATAAGTACTAGATAAAACTACGATTTGGATAATGTGCATCGCTTCATAATTAAAATTATCCTATTATAAGTTGCACCAGTTTTAATGTGCTGATCTTTGAATTACTAATTGGGAATAATTTCTGTAACAAAATTATAACTATTTACCTTCGCAGCTGAAACTTTTCGCATATTTCATGTTTAAAAGAAAATGTGACCTCCAAGTTAGTTCAGCCTTTTCTTCTCAGAGTAGTCAGGTAGGAAACATCGAACTCATCTAATTATAAAACATCGTAACACGTCATTTTTAACGTGTAATAATAAACAAAGAACAAAATGCACTTATCCTAAGTTACTTTAATGAGTTAATGTAACTTAGGATAAGTGCATTTTGTTTTTTGTTTATTGTTCATGGTAAATAAAGATATTTGAAATGAAAATGAAATGAACGTGTAATAGTGTTTTTTTTAACCAATTTACAGAAACAAATATCGTTGATCATAATATTATATCTAGGTAACTAAGATGGTACTAAGATGGCAGTAAATCTTCCACAGTATGCAACATTATAATCACTTTAGTAGCGAAATATTCGTTTAAGTAATTACAAGTTTGGTCTAGATATTATATTAATTAACAATATAATTATTTTAAAACAAGCTTGTTTTTTTTTTGTGTCTTCGTCTTATAAACGTAATTGCTATTCAGCCTTGTTCAAGGTATGATAAATTCGTGTCCGTTACATTAATTTATGCATTTTTGACTATCTTCTAGGTACTAAATATATAAAAATGCGAAAACTTCAGTTCTTCTTAAGTTATGCATGAAAAATTTACACAATGCAAAAGACGAAAACCTTAGGAAGCTTAAAAGTTGAAATAACCAGTTGCTGAAGACGGTTAGTAAGAAAGTTGCCTTACATTTTTCGAGAAAAAAAGGTTTTGTTTAATAACGTCAGAAAATAATGACTGTTTTTGAAGAAAAAAATTAATAGTTGGCCATTTGCCAGTAAAAAAAAAACAAATTAAAAAGATACTGTAATGGCATCCGATTGGTTTTCGATCTCAAACGGCCAGTGTGGACAACATTTTTTTAAATAGGTTTGAATAAAAAAGGTTATATTGCGAAATAATTTCATTGCTTGTCTCGTTTCAATTTGAAACTGGGCAAAATTAATCTTTTGGTTTGTAAATGTTATGTTAAATAAATAATAGTAATATAATACCGCTAAACTTTTAAAATTTTCTAACATTCAAAAATGTTACATTAACAAGTGGAATGTAGAAATGTTCAATATTGTAGCACGTATTGACAATTTTGCATACATCTTGGGATCAGACGACAGGCGCGCTCCCAGGAGACTGTGTTGTCAGCGCCACTATGACTCAAAGGAGGCGACATTTACATAAAATTTTCTGTTTATATCCACTTTTATGGACGTATATATAGTTTGGGAGATATGAACTGTTTTTCAAGGAAATTAGTAAGCCATTCACTCAGACCAAATAAAAGTCAAGACATGGCGCTGCGAATAATACAGTGAAGCAAGCAAAAACTACACCTCCGCTCTGTGCATACACGCTCACACACACACATTTACATCCTTTTACAATCAAACTACACCTCACTATATGCACACATGTTTACTAAACCGGCTTCACTATACTGTTGATAGCCCTCTGTCTTGATTTTTATTTGGTCTGAGGCCATTCATTATAATTTTCAAGGACAGTAAAAAGTTAATTACGTAGATCAAGATATTTTTCGCGCAAATTACGTTAAAATATTTTCATAGTAAAACAATTTTCACATTTACCTATATCTGTAATTTTTATGGTGTACATAATAAAGATTAGGTATTCTTTCTTATCACCTTCTTTCTTTTTTTGTGTGAGCTTACACTGTCGACTGCTGAACAAACGCCTCCCCCTATTCTGTATATTTTAAACAAAACATTTCCCAATAATTCAATGTAACAGCACTAGAAATAGTTTTTGTATAAATTAAAAATTGATGATGTAACACCCCAGTGCAATTTTACAAGCAATAACTTTCCCGTTCGAGGCGATCTCGAAGCCCGTATTTTCCTTGAAAAGACGTACCTACTTGTAATGAAAATTTATGTTGGTGGTGTAATAAACGATACTTCATTGTTACTAGTTTCTTAGTAGAAAGTCTGGGACAGTTTGCAATACATCGTTGAAATAATGCAGTCGCTACCGCCGGAGCCGTCTGCGAGCGTCGCGGGTGCCTTGTTTTCAAAACAATGGAACGCGTCCCGCGACCGATTTTCTGGAGCTCACCGAGATTACGGAAAAGAGCTTTATCCGTGTTGTCACATGCACTCATATGCTGTGGAATGCGAATGGAAATATGATAAAAGCTTCCTGTCCGTTGAGACTTGAGACTCCGTGCCGAGAGCGCGGACATTGAATTTCCATACAGTAAAAAGACTTCCCTATGGGTCAAACAGTATCAAAAGGAAAGCTCAAACAAGACATTTTTCGCGGAGAACATCTTGAAATATTGTGTTATTTGCTCACTCACTGTAAATTCATCTGTACAAACGTATTGATCGTCTTTTGAACTGTAAAAGAGAAGTTTAAGAGGTCGAAATGAATTCCGTGTCGGCGCGGCTGCAACGGCTTGTAATTTAATTAGGCGTCAATTTGAACGGGCGCCGGTACGGGGACGTGCGCCGAATGCCGCGTTGTTCGACAAATTTCATTACAACCAATTGTTGTATGCAGTGTCGGAACCTCGGAGACGACCGCTCAAGCAGTAATACGTAATACTGCCACCAGTTACAGCGTTCGCTGAATATTTTAAAAATTGCTTTACCATTCGGTGTAGGTGAGCCGTAGTGTTTTAAAACAACTTAAGAGGAAATGCGGGTGTTCATTTCTCCATAGAAACGCTCTCGCTTGTTTTCTTTCTGGTTAATAACCAATAACCATAAACCAATGATTTTTTACAGAATAATAAATGTTAACAACTTGTATGTCTTAAGATCTTTCTTATTCAGTTTAAATTGGTCCAATATTGGAGGAGGAAATAGGCGAAAGTTAAACCTCAAAATATGACTTTTTACTTAGACTTTTTCAAAAGTCTCTCCGACCACATTTCCTCTTAAGTATTAAGTTCTTCCCGTCGGGAGTGTGAGTGTAAAGACTCGGGAACTATCAGTAACAATGAATAAGAATTCTCGCGTCGCCTGCAAGTTTTAAACAAAGTCTGAAACAGACTCCTAGACAACATTGTTAAAGAATCAAAAGTTCATGATATCTAAGCAAAATGCAACAGTCGTCACGAACTTGGGTGATCTAATTTTTCTCAGAAAGAAAAGCCACAATAGTTTTCCCTTCCCATTCTAAAAATATTTAAGAAGGTAATTCATTCAAAAGCGTGCCACCAGTGGCTAAAAAGCGGACCCTTAATCGAATTTGTATTCTTGAAACTTGTAGCTGATAAGGGAATGCTTAAATGGACAAATTGAAAACGCCAGCAACTAAGTGATTGATCAAAGCACCACTTTGTTTAGTTCACTATCAGAGAGAGAGGAGCGCGACTGATAAGCTTCATAAATCAGAGAGATAAGACCGGCCGGGGCGAATGCTGTCGATAAGTTTGCGGTACTGGAAAAACTTAGACTATTGTTAGTTTTGACTGAGAGGATTTTCCAATGAAACAAAGTTTTGTTGTGAAATTGTGTCTGGATAGTGGTACAGTATCTTGTATTTTGGCTCCGGAAATACAGATACCCTAACCTAGCTCTGGAGCCAGGGTCTAAAAATTTTTCTGTAACCTGTTTTATGGCAATAAAGAAATTATTATTATTAGTATCAAAACTTATCCGTCTAGCTGACTTTTTCCCGGGAGCACAGACAATTTACAAGGTAGCGTTCGGGTATATACGTTAGCAGGTTGTTCAAAGTATGTTCGCATTTAAGGGGCTTACATGACCGGCCTGACCGGCGGTCACTGTCGGACGGCATAGAAAAGAAAGAGAAGCGCGATGACAAAACGCTGGCAATTTATTGCAAAATATGAAGCAATTATCTATTTACAAAAAAACTATTGTTTGAAGTAAAAAATTAAAACACTAGTGCTTTAGTATGTTGCTTGTAGAATAATCTGAAAAAAATCAGAATGATTGTATGTACGAGTACATTAGTAAGGTTTTTATTGAAAAAGTAAGTTTTTAGATGTATCTTCACGATATTTTTCTATCGAATCAAATTAGTTGTATTATGTTTTCAACACACTATCTACCTAGCATATATCCTGAAGAATATCATATATTTTTCTGATTTTGTTTAATGTAGGCGATCATATACTTTTATTGTTTCTAAAACTTGCGTTTTTTTGTGTTTAGGTCCTGTAAGCCCCTTAATCTGCGTTAACGTCACGATAACGCGGCGTCTGCGTTACTGTTGCTTAGATATAGTTTGATATTTTTACATCAATTTCTGTTCAGATGCGTCCTACTTTCGTTAATTAAAACAGTTATTACAGTATGTTGCTGTCACTTCATAGTCTTTGCATTTGAATTAGCAGCAGTATGAATTTAAATTTAACACATTATTATTATTATTTATTTCGGTGCTCCCCTGGAAACCGACCTATCAGATTGAGATCGTGAATTCGTGATACAGTAGCTATAATTAGTATTAGCTACTGACTACTGTTAATTTCGTGCTAATAATAATACACGATTCGCCACGACTGACGTTGAGGTTATAAATAGGAAAGTAGTATACTACAGTAACTATTTCTGTCTGCTGATTATCAAATTGTTGTGATTCACCGAGACTTTTCGAGTAAATATGATAGGTAACTGTCATAAATCACTATCTGTCAAATAAAGATCAAAGAGGAATATTGCCAAAATGTAGGTACGGCCTTGTTAAATTGTAGGTACTCAAGTGCACTGAAAATAATCATTATACAAGCATGTCATCAACTGCCTTGCCTTTTCCCAACTATTTTGGGGTCAGCTTCCAGTCTAACCGGATGCAGCTGAGTATTTTGCAGTATTTTACGTGAGGCGACTGCCTATCTGACCTCCACCAACTAATTACATGATACCCCATGGTAAGACTGGTTGTTAGACTTTCTCCACGAATGACAGCCGGGACCAACAGCTTAAAGTGCTTTCCGAGGCTCGGAGGGGTCTCAGTATGTAAAGATGGTCACCCATCCACGGACCGACCGCGGCAAGCGTAGCTTAATCTTACCGATCGACCCGTGCGGCTGTTATTACTTATCACTAGCATGTCCGTATAGATTTTATAGATTTTATTGTGTAATCTATACGTAGGTACTCTACGTATAGATTTTATTGTAGTTGGTATATTGGCATGGCTAGCTAACGTAATTATGGCAAATAATTTGATTTAATGTTCTGTGTCCCGTAATGTTAATTACTTTGCATACCTAGTATTGTATACAATCAAGTATTTTCTAACTGAACAGACAGCTGTGCTGCTGGAGAGTTTGTTGCGCCATTTCTTCTACCCAGCGAAAGCACTAGGAAGTGGTGATGGGCGGGCGTTTTGGGGGACTGTCTTTTGTAATTTTGACGTTCAAAAAGTGCTGATTCTCAGCCTAGTATGAATAAATGACTTTTGATTTTGTCTATTAAGGGGACTACAGGACCTAAACGCAAAAAACGCAAGTTTTATAATGCTGAAAAATGTATGATCGACTACAGTAAACAAAATCAGAAATATATTCTTCAGGATATTATGGTAGTAAGATAGTGTGATGAAAACATAATGCAAATAATTTGAAACGATAGAAAAAAAAAATCATGAAGATACCTCTAAAAACTTTCTTTTTACAATAAAAACCATACTAATATACATACAATTATTCTGATTTTTTGTCAGATTATTCTACAAATAACATATAAAGCACTAGTGTTTTAATTTTCAAGTCCAAACAATAGGTTTTTTTATAAATAGATAATTGCTTCATATTTTGCAATAAATTACAAGCGTTTTGTGCGCTTCTCTTTCTTTTCTATGCAGTCCGATAGTGACCGCGCTTTAGGTCATGTAGTCCCCTTAACTAAAACGCTTTAAATAATAAAAAAAATAGTCGAACAAGATTTAAAATTGTATGGCCTTAATCATCGTTCCTGATCGGATTTGACTTATCGGCAGTCAACTTAATCCTTAAAAAGAAATATAATAACACAACAGGAAGAATTCTGCTTTATAAAATAGATATCTCGTTAGTGCGCTTTGTCTCCTGCAAGCGGTCATTAGCGAGCGCTTTATTGAGCGATCAAACAACAGGTAATTGTAAACGATAGACTCATTAGGGACCTAATAATCCCCGGCTTAGGTACTATAGTCCGCGCGGAACTAGTTGGCCGCGCCTTGAGTGGGGAAGGGGGTAAGGGCGGCGGGGTCGTCTATTGTTCGCGACTCACGTACTGAGTAATGACAAAGCGCCCCCGCCCCTCCGTCCCACCGCTCACATACCTAAGGCGCGGCCAACTACCTTCGCGCGGACTATAACCGAACATAGGCACTAAGTATCAGATCAGTCGAAGATGGCACCCACAGAGCTCAGAGTGGCTTCGACGCTGCTGGCGGCGGCATTGTCAACACTTTCCATACAAACCAAGCGTGTCGCCGTTTACTCGCACTACGACACCAATGACGTATAAAAACTGACGACGATAGAATTTGTGCCCTTTTGGCGGCGACATCTACATCGCCACATGCGAACTACGCATCACACTGACGTTACGCAAAATCCTGCATCACGCAAGCAGTATACCGCGCAACTAGCATATAGGTACTCGTATACAATGTCCCGACATGAATCGTCGGGCAGTAATTGCCCACTAGACACGACATCCGTAGGTACAAGGCTTCGGAAAATATTCGTGATTTTTAGATTTTTAGATTCAAGTCTGGCCAAGTTGTTCGACCAAAATAGCAAACATTTCATGAGCCCATTAAGATAAGAGCAATTCCGTGAACTCTTCAGTGTGTTTGAAGCATACCTGATCCCAAGACCTTACGTCATGATTACAGACAGAGTTCGGCCAAATTGTAGACGAAAATTTCATACTCTCCGAGTGCAATTTTCGTCAAAAGTTCGATTAAGCAATGGCTTCTGAACACAAAATGCAACGACGGATTCACTTCGACGTCCATTGTTGGAATACTAACAACTTTATTAGACCTCTTGCGTAAAAGAGGAGCGATGTAAGTTGCAAAGTGCATCTACGTAACTGGGGTAATATTTGTAGACCATTTCGTAGAAATGTTACCCGCGTAGCAGTTGGCTACGCCGTTGCTACGAAAATTATTTACTTGAAACTGAAGAATTATATGATTATTTTCCAGTTTGAACATGGATTTTATTGTGGTGATTATAGTTTTGAGTGTGCTATAAGAGCAAGTATTTTCCCGATCAAGAAACGATGGATGAACTGTGTAAAAGATGATATGTCGCACTACTGAGAGTCAACTAATAGAGAAAGAAGTATGGAAGAAAAAGACATGTTTCGACCCAAAAATTAATTAGGATACGAACAGGAAAATGATGATTGGTTATTCTTGCTCCTTTCGAGTCAATCACCAGAAGCTGTAAGCGAACTAAAGTTATAAACAATGAAAATAACTGAAAATGTCTTCTAATGAACGAGGCTCAACTCGAACAGTAAGAAATTGTCATCCCTCCAAAAAGTTTCTTCGGCAAGACTGAAACAGCCATTTAGTCAAAAGCCCTCATAATAGCCCTCTTCAATTTTAATCCTTCTTACCTCTCTGTTATTCCTCCAGCGAATTAGTAATTTACAATTCACAAATTTAATTCGGAATGCAATAATTTTAACCACATCCGCGCCATTTACATAATCTGTTGAATTTAATTTCACGTATAATATTATTTCAATTAATATTTCACGTAAAACTGACTTGTGGTTATTAGATATTATCGTTAAATATGATAAATGAACATTCAAACCATTTTATCTTTAGCGTATGGTTTTAGAAAAAACTGGTAATGATATAGGATAGTTTGAATGGCTCTGTAAATAGTTGGCAAGCTTTATGTTTTTATTTGATAAAGTTCTTGATGATGAGAATTATTCATACCATATTCAAGTCATTGTTAAAGAAAGCCAAGTGCGAGTCGAATTCGCACACAATGGGTTCCATTGGATACCACAAGGCAAAAAAGCACGTTTCTTGTACGGAGACCTTATAATTTTTAACTTTATTTTATTTTTATGAATTATTGTTGTTATAGCAAAAGAAATACCCACTCTGTGAAAATTTTAACTGTCTACCTTTTACGGTTCATGAGATACAGATACAGACAGACGGACGGACGGACGGAAAGCGGAGGCTTAGTAACAGGGTCCCGTTGGCACCCGTTGGGTACGGTACCCTAAAAAGCCTCGACATCGTTAAAAAGGTGACGTCATTTTAAAGCAAACATCTTTACCGCACGATAGCGCAAATACATATCTGTGCTGTGTGTACATTTCAAAAACCATTTAGTATCAAATTTCTTGAGATGTCAACTTAACAAAATGCGGATAGCACGTTTCCTCGGTTACGTAATGCGGAGAAAAGAGAGGAAGGGAAATATTGCATCAAAGAGAATTTGAAATATTGCCAACTACATGCGTCGCCGGGCGAATTGATTTTGCAGCCTTTTGTGATCTCTGAAAGATGTTCCACTGCTATACAATTTATATCTAGTGCTGTTGGCGAACGATCAATCTATCTTGTATGTATGTGCTTCGGAATCATTCCAAATCCGCTGGACCGTTTCTGTATGCGAATGTGAGCCCAAAGCATAATTCACGGTACACTTGGCTGTTTCTCGTGCACGTATTGCCTCATGTGCACAATGCAGCGCCCGTTTAGAGCGCTTTAGAGTTTCCCAAAGTGTTTTATACAAAAGCTTACAGCCTCTGAAACACGGAAGAGTTAGCATGAATGATTCTATCCGGACACGTGACGCGGCATGCACTAAATCATTTTTATTGTGAACAGAGTTAACACGGTCCATTTCATATACTGAAATTTCGCAGCTGTGTATTGTGTCTACAACAGAATGATGTAATAAACGGAATGTTTTTGCGTTGATGTAAAAACCTGATATGATATGAAGATCATGATCGCATAGAGTGGTATAATATTGGTAATGTGAATATGAAATGAGACGATGTAAGCGCATGGAGGCGTAAAGAGCTGACGCCTGGAGCGTTACCGCGGAGACGGCGCGGCGCGTGGGTGCTTTGCCAATGTGATTTAGAATAAAAAAACTTAAGCTCTTTAGTGTGTTTGAAAGCAGTGATATTAGCTATGATACCTGTTGCGCGTCTAAGCGGCTTTCACTACACAAATGCATGCGGCGCGAGTGTGGGAGCGCCTTTATTCAGATATATTTTCTTTAGTATCTCATGTTTGTCCTCGGAGCGCAGTTACGTACGAACTTGAAGTGAATTTTACTTTAAAAACTTTAAGTAGATACATTCAGCTTCGTGTTATCTCGTTGACTTTACTTTGTTAGTGTAGTTTTTCATTACACGTTTTGTATACTGTTTTACTTAGGTATGTAAAGTGTTGTACAAGCTACAAGATGAAGAGAAAGATGGACGCGCCGCCCTGTGGGAGTTAGCTGAGTTTTAAATAGCTGCAGTTGGGAATAGCTACCTAGGTAGGTATTGTTTGCATAGATACCTTTAGTAATTAAAGTAAAAATAATTAGTTATGTATCTGTGTGTGTGTTGTATCTGCAATACTTCTTTGCTTCTATTTGATTTTTATCCAGGCTATTACTAAATCTTTGGTTTCCTAAGAAAGCGGTGAAAGGTCACAAAATAAGGGCTGTCCAAATAAATACAAAGCGTTATCAAATGCCGGTAAAAATAACAGATTTTCACCACGGCCGTCATAATATGACGGAACCGCTTTCCAGACTTCTCAAATATCAAAGGGTCAATAAATTCTGGTAATTATAAGAACGTTCACAGTCTGATTTCAGTCTCAATCTGTCAAAAATATTCCTAATTTCCCTACATTTTTGACATTGATTGTCGCTGAGATGAGACTGCTACTACTAGATTTTGAACATTTTTAATTACAGGAATCGGCCTTCGGTTCATCACCCATGTTCGTTCCCGTCATGTTAAAAAGTGGAAGAAAACACTCTTCTTCATTAAATCTAACTAAAGTGGAGAGAATTTATCCAAAATCTAACTATAGTGGAGATAATTTATCCAAAATCTAACTAAACTGGAGCGAATTTATCCAACATTATGTATTTTTAATGCGACAACTTTATTCATGAAAGTGAAACAAACTTTATGGATTAATTTGCATTCATTGTCTGAATTATATTTTCATGGAAAATAATTGAACGGTTTTTTCTTCATGAATGTGTTACTAATTCGTTTATTATATGTCGAATGGTGATTATTTTAGAAAATTTTACATTTTAATTCCTAGACCTTTCTGGTTATATTCATACAAATTATACAACAAAAATGCTTAGCTTTCAAACTAACCAATTGTGCCGATTCTGTTGTTCACAAACAACTAAATATAAGTTCAGTGAATCTTTTTCTTTCTATTTTAGTTAAGAAAAGAACAGAAGATAAAATTTAGTTTAGTCCTGTCAAATTAATCAGCGCCTGACGTAAATTGACCTAATTTTAGTAGCTAAGTTTTTAATCACGTCTAAGCTTGTATGCGTAGTGTCAGGCGCTGATTAATTTGACAGGACTAAACTAAAATTTATCTTTTGTCCTTTTCTCAAAGAAATTGAATGAAAAAGATGCACTGAACTTAACTTTAGTTTAGTTGGTGAACAAGGGCAGCGGTACCAATGGCTTTTAATGCGGTTTTCTCCATAATTTGGAGCATATATCCAGAATATATGCTGTTTTTGTGTATAATAAATTAATCTTCAGTTTAGATATAGTACAGAAATCTCGATTGCACTCGTACGAAGCAGGGGTGGGTCGCTAATTTTTTCGTGGTTGTCTATGTGACTGCGTTTTCCTTCTAATCTACGCAATCGATTTACAATAATGCAGTTTTCACCATCGTTTAGAAATTGTAATCCAGAGAGTTGTATCGTCGCGTACAAGAGTTTATGTGTATAATACAATAAAATAAAAGAATCAAAAAGAAAAGATAAAAAAATAAAAGAATAGAAAGAAGAATTTAAGAAGGAGAATAGAATTACATCCGTATAATAAAGAAATATCGATGTTTTGTCAAGTTGTAAGAACCGTGCGAAGCAGGGGCAGGTTGCTAGTCTATAATTATAAAAGCACTCAATCATCTCTGTCTCAGTCATTTCTTTTCTTTCTTTCTTTATAAATAAAAAAATCCCCCTGTCCGATTTCGGTCACGGTGACCAATCTCAACGGAGATTAACCAGGTACACAGGATATATTATAGTGCACAAGTGTGTGCGTAAACACAAGTGCACTCTCTGTTCCTTTACTCTCATAGTCCGATGGGACGGCAATCCGACACGATCGGGGAGAGATCAGGCGCAGGACCAACGGCTTTACAGTTTACAGTACCCGGCGAAAAATATGGCACATCGACCTTTGGAAAGAGACAATCGACTAATTTCGGCTTCGTAGAGCGTTATCTCTGTCGCACGAAATACAAACAGTCCGGTATCTATTAGGAGCTGTTAACAATTATGATTTGCTTCTTTTGATAATTATTTTTATTCTTTGTATAATATGGTTTTGTGTAAAAAGGTCGATGTGCAATATTTATCGCCGGGTACTGTACATGCTTTCCGAGGCACGGGGGTATCACACTACCAACATCCAAACTACGGGGTGCTACTGAGAAATTCCTAATGGTCAAACCAAATAACACTTTGCCCGACCAGCCCGACTTGAGAATCGTACCCAGGACCCCATGAGCAGCAGTCGCGCTTGCGACCACGAGACCCACGCGACAGTTAATACTGCACGTGCTGTAATGTAAGCACTCAATACTGCGTTGTTAAAACATGCAATAAGCCATTATTAAGCTCCATACATTAAAGTTTCTTCATTACAATCTGGCAGGCAGCTAATGGATCGTTTAAACAAAACAGTAGCGCATACTCATGTTAATTGGCGTGTAATATTGAATTAAATCCGCCATTTGGCTACAGGAAACAATCAGCGCTCTGGGCCGCGGTTAAGGGTGTCAAACGAACAGAACAGTCTAGAATTTATGGGACTTTTAAACGCATTTATCTTGATCTGTAACTTAGCTACTATGGGTGAATTTCACCAAGGACAGCACATTTATTGGGATGAATCTTGCATTGGTAATTTGAGATAATTTCAAGTTATGGAACAAAAAACTGAATGTCATACTTGCTTAAAAAAGTTCAAATTCCATTGCAACCAAAAATTGATTAGGACCTTATTGCTACAAATAGTCACTCAAAAATCAACTTAGAATACATTTCACTGATGAATGTAATTTAGGTATCTGAGATTATTAACGCTGCTATAGTATGCGTTCAAGAGATGACAGTGTCAATATTCCACAACATAAATAAGTAAGTAAGTCCTCCAGACCGTATTTCGGCCATGGCGGCCAATCTCAACGGAGACTAGCCTTTGGCGCGGGAGATATAGTAGTGCACAAGTGTGCGCGCAGATACACGTGCATTCCCTCTTCCTTCTCATAGTTCGATGGACGGCAATCGGACACGACCGCAGAGAGATCAGGCGCAGGACCAACGGCTTAACGTGCTTTCCGAGGCACGGAGTATCACACCGCCAACTTCAAAACTCAGGGCTGTTACTAAGAAATGCCTAATGGAAAAACTCAATAATACTTGGCCTGACTCGGAAATGGAACCTAGTACCCCACGCTCAGCAGCCGCGCTTGCGACCACGATACCAACGGGGCAGTAATACAACAATGATGACACTGACAGCTTTTGAATTCGCATCGCGTGCAGATGAAAACTTATATTCCGGCATCATTAAATTTTCAGGTGGTTTGATTTTTGACAAAGCAAAGCCTGGTATATTTCCTTTGCCTGAATACAATTTCTGAGAATACAAAGTTAATATATACGGTAGCTGTTCCCGGTTATATATCTCATACCATTTTGCGTTCAAAAACTGTCGAAACGCCATCAAAGAAGAATGTCCGGCAAAATTCATAAGCTACGTCCGTCCAGGTTTTAGATTTTCGCAGTGGCAACAAATTCATAACTACGCTACGTGCACTACGCGTCGGTCCAGTTTTTAGATTTTCGTAGTGGCAACCCTGTTGCAGTGGAGAGCGCATTCGTCGGGCGGTGGGCACCTCGGGACTTATGCTAATGACGGATTTAAATATATATTTTAAGGCATGAATTCCGTATGAGGTAAATATTATGACGCGAATATTTTACCTTTTGTGGAATTACCTGAATGCTAAAAATGTATTGTGGCATGTTTTTGTTTGATGTATATTTTTTACCCGGAACAGGCGCATAATTTCCCCTCGTTCTAGTTAGTAGGTATATGTATATTTACAAGTATTATGAGGCATTCTAAATTATATTTACTTTCATATTGGATCCTTTGTTTTCAGGATTCCCAGCAGATTGGCTGTTAAGAGCAGAGAAAAAATTATCTATATATACTGTGTTATGATGTTCAGCCGCATCATAATAAGTGAGAATCGAACTTATGTGGCTTCTCAGTAGCTATTTCTGTCTCATCATCATCATTTGGCTAGCCTTTTTCAACTATGTTGTGGTCGGCTTCCAGTCTTCGGATGCAGCTGAATACCAGTATTTTACATTGAGCGACGGCATTCCCGACCTCCACAATCCAGTAATTTGGTAACACAACCCCCTTGGTAAGACTGTCTGTCAAACTTACGGGCTTCTGACTACTAGTAACGAGTGTCAAAGATCTACAAATGACAGCCAGGACTAATGACTTAACGTGCTTTCCGAGACTCGGTGGGGTCCCGAAATATGTACGAATGGTCACCCATCCCCGAACTGACCGCCGCAAGCGTATGAACCAGTCCGGCTGTTATCATTAATCACGAGCCCCTCCCATAATTGACGTACAAAAATCATGAAAACAATAACTCAAAAATATACTGCCGTACTTACAATAAGTCTACAATACATACATATCTATCCGTAATCAGCAAAAATTTTTGCTGATTACGGATATGTATGTAACTTTTGTAAATCCGAGATATTGCACTTGTTGTAAGTACGGCAGTATATTTCCCCACACAGTGAGTATCAGACATTAGCAGATATTTTTATTGATGTAGTAACGTCGTGGTGGTTAGTTTAGGGGAGTTTCATTATGTTATTTAACACTAATTCGACAACTAAGTATTATGAGGCATTCTTTGTTTTTAACCGATTTAAAAAAAGGAGGAGGTTCTCAATTCGGATGTAGGTATATATGTTTTTTTTTTTTTTTTTATTTAGCTATGTTCGGGCATAACTCCGTCACATATAGATTTGCAAAATTATTTTTTTTGTTCGAAAGAGGTTTATTCCGAAATAGTCCCAATTTAAATTTTGAAAAGATCTGATGATGAGTTTCGGAGACAGAAAATGGAACTTTTCAATAAATGCCAGCAAATCAACCACGATTGCTGCTATGCGATAGCAGCAATCGTGGTTGATTTGCTGGCATTTATGTATGCATTGTTTTATGTGTTCAATAGCTTCCTGTCACTGATATTCACATAGCAAGTAGTGTTGTAAGAATTTGTGTGGGGTAGATGGGTACAACTAAAAAGTGAAAAAAAAATCTATTAAAAAAAAGCAACCGACTTTCAAAAAAAACACTACAAAGTGAAAAATAACTTTAATTTCGAAAGTCGGTGTCAAAAAACGAAAATACGGAACCAATGACACCGACTTCCGAAATTAAAGTTATTTTTCACATTGTAGTGTTTTTTTTGGATATCGGTTGCTTTTATTTTACATGGAATTCTTTATTTCAGGAGTACCAGCAGTTTAGCTGTTAAGGCTCTATAGATACTTACTGTCTTATGAAGCTCAACCGCAATATTTACCTAATCAAAATCAATAGTCATTTATTCATAAGTAGGCTGAGAATCAGCACTTTTTGATCGTCAACGTAACATTAGATAGTCCCTTAAAACTACCACCCTTCACGACTTCCCAGTGCTTTAACCGGGAAGAAGAATTGGCACAAGTGACTCCCCAGCAGCAAAAGCTAAGTAGTGAGAATCAAACCTCTTCCAGTAGCAAATTTGTGTCTTAATTAGCGAGCAAAAACCAAGAAAACAATAACTTGAAAATAGAATTCCCCACATAACATAGTATCAGACATTAGCAGATAGTTTTATTGATGTAGTAACGTTGGTGGTGGTTAGTTTAGGGGAGTTTCATTACTTTATTTAACACGGCCTCGTAAACTTTATCTGTTGGTCGAAGCGTTGAAGCAAAGGCTCGTAAAACAGGCTAACTGCTCGGAAGCATACAATGGCGGCGATCAATCGGGTGTGTTGTGTTTTTGCATTACAGTGTGAGCGTATTATACTGTGATACGAAGGAAAGTGTTTATCTTATAGAAATTCTGTTCCCTTTTTTTCAATTTATCTGGTTGATAGTAGTTATACAATCTCTGTCTTGTAAATATGTGAGCACCATGTATCTACCACATAATTGATTTACCTGTGATTGCTTCATTTTTAATTCTTTTTACTTTTTTGTGGTAGACTAATTTTATTCTAGGTGCATCGTCTTCACTTATAATTATATTATGTATACAAAACCTTGTAAAACATTTTAAAAGAGTAACGGTGGAGTTTCTTGCCCATTCTTCTCCATACGAACACTACCTTTTGGAAGGGGCGACTATAGAATCAATTCAATTTTACTGTAAATTTTGACGTTCAAAAGTGCATTTAATGTGCCTATATGAAATAAATTATTTGACTTTGACTTTCTGGGAATAAGTTGTTAAAATCAGCAGCAATAGCCCAACAAGTATTTAGCTGTACACTATTCGACAAGATGTCGCCAGTTCGATCTCGAATTGTTGCACTATTGAAATGAATCAATTCCTAGCATAGAGAAATAATTTATTTGTCAACTGGGCTGGGTTAGTAAGAACATAGTTATCGTGCCGCTATCGAATTTTAGACCTTAAAAAGGTGGCTGGGACAGACTGGATGCGGAAGGCGAAGGACCAGGTGTTGTGAAGCAGCCTGAGAGGCCCAGCAGTGGATTGCGATAAGCTAAGTTGATTGTTGATATCGAATTGTGAGTAACAACACCCTGTAAGTATTATCAGAACTACAGAACAGAACTAGGTAAGGAAGTATAGACATCGATGATAAGTGAGTAAACTAGACTGAATGTATGGAGCGGGATGCACGACCCGTTGACGTAGGTATGTCTACAGTCTCTACTGGGTGTACTATTATAAACACCTCTAATACATAACCCTTCGAGAAATACAGGCATGATTTTATGTGTGTGTGTGTGTGTTTCGACAGCATCGAGATTAACGAAGCCTATTAAATATTGAATAACACGTTACACGTACAACAAGGTTACTTAGATCCATTTGTTTGCGCATTCCCGTTTGCGAGTATTACCCGTGCTAAAATTACGTAATAGAAATAGGATTCCTAATTTATGCACGATACGGGTTACTGGTATATTTTACCTATTAAGTAATTGTATGGTTGCACCCTTAACTACAAAAGAATTGCATGCATGTATTAAAATTAAATTAATAGCGGTGTTCACTAATGAGAGTGTGCTACAAAAGAGTTTAGCTGCAATTTGGTCTCAGTGTGGAATTAAATGTTAATTATTCTAAATCTACGTTTAATATTTATGTAAATAGTTACAAGCGAGGGTACTGATTGCTTTTATGTCTCATTATGCGAAAACAATATCTAAATATAGCGCAGTTATCAAGGAAAAAGATTCCTATTGCCAGTACCTGTTTTTTTCGACTTGCAAGACCTGCCCGGGCTGCCATCAATCTTTTAAATGTGTTACGTACCTGTGGAAAATAAAAACAGAATGAGTTATGTTATTTTTTATGTTTTTATTGGTTAGGTATTTATATTTCAAACAAAAAAATTGGAATTTGAACAAATATATAAATATTTTTATATATTTTGTAATGTTTGATGTATTTTTCTCATGTTATGTATTTTTGTGGTGTACAATAAAGTATATATAAATAAATAAATGTAAACAGGCAAAATTGTTTGTTTGTAAGAGATGATTCCTGGAAGTGTTGATCCGGTAAACAAATATTCTTTCTTTGATATACAGCTACACTATTGCCGAGTTTTTTATGGTATAGTAGACAGCCACGAGAACCAAGTCATGGGCAGAAGCTAGTGTTACGTACAGGATGGCAGAGACATCGACGCGCAAAATGTAACCATGAATTCAACACATGATTCTAGAGTCGAGTAGAGATTGCTAGCTTTTTTAGTAGAAATTTTTAGTCGGTTTAAATAAAAATCTGCTGTTTCATAGAAAAGTGAAATACCTACACGGTCAAAATGTATGGAGCACCAAATTTTTCTTCTATAAGCCTACGAAAATTTTAGCACAGGGTGGTTTAGCGTCATGTATTTAATCCATTGTAATAGGTTGCGCGTCGATGTACAGTTAACAAAAGAGATAAGTATGCAGGATCGTCGGATATAGTTGAAGATTAGCAAGAAACCGACGGATGTTGTCGGCTGAAATTTAATTTGATAAATGAGCTGTTTGTTTTCTATTAGTAAAATTATTAATATTTATTCGAGAACATCCATCGGTTTCATATCGGGTGGGTTTCAAAACTTTTTAGGATGCATGAAGAAGCCTCCTCGTGTAGCGCAGCTTATTCCGCAAGTTACTCAACTAAACCAAGCGCTCGGCGCATCCTGGACGCGGACAGTCACACTCAACACCTTATTTGACTGGCCAATTCTTCCCTTGCGGTGGTAGGGCTAACGCCCGCATGGTTTGCGACCACCCTCCCACCGGAGTCCAGCGTCAAGCAGCCTGCTGTGTTTCGTCGGTGCGTGGGAGTTCCAGTGCCTTAGGCATCTTCTGGGCACGCTCGTTCTATCATAGACGTCAACCATCGATTTCCATCAAGCGTGATTGAGGTCAAGAACGGGCCCATTCGTAATAAAAAAAAATCAAATAACAAAAAGAAAAGGCCACTCAGATAGGTTGAAATACTAATTCTTATTTTCCCAAGTAATTTTCCGGGCTTATAGAGATACAAGCTTATCTCACGACACGAGCCCAGGATAATAGGACGTTAAAGCTCAATATCACTACATCAATTAGTACTCTCATTCTCTTTGAATCGAATCTAATTAAATACTTCTCTGAATCAAGCTCGTTCCTTAATTTTTCTGTCTCATTACAATTAACGGTTTTCACTTAAGGTGGCTACATACCGCACTCACCCGAGCGCTGTTATGGAAACGTACGCGCTTCCCCGATAATCTCCCCTTTTACCCCCACAAATATCAAATTACACCTGGAGCACACCGAAAGCTAAACCGAAAAGCTCTAGTCATAAGGACATAAGGTACAAAATAGAATAGCACAGGTGCTCATTAAGTTGCAAAAGTATCTGTGTAGGCGCGCATTTCAGCTGGCTGAATACTCTGAAGGCAGGTTCATTAGTGCTCACAGGACCATGCATTCGTATTGCTAGTAGGAAGCAAATGAAATAAAAATTCGTAGGTACCGCACGTAGATACGCGGCTCGGTAAAATTCCAGAGGATATGAATCGGAAAATCCAACCCAGGCTCCTTTTTTACCTTGTTTCGGAATGAGGACGGCAGATACGGTTAAATGACATACTTCGGCAATTTTATTGTGTATTATTCTACGCTCCCCTTTGATTTGATGTTAATCAATTCGAGATTTTCCTATTACGCCCGAGATCCTTTGAAATATTAATTTGAGTTTAAGGTCGAAGTTGAAACGGAAGAGGTTTTGGTGTGTAATTAAGATGTTTTGCTCGCCATGCTTGCAATTCTCGCCTTATTATATCTGCTATAGAAATGTAGAGGGCCATCTGATGTATTTTACGCTCTCATGTAGATTAGATAGTAATCTAAAAGAAAATATGATACGTTTCCCTATAATATGATAGCAGTTACTCATGGTCCTGCATTGTTAGACTTGCATAAAATCCTAATATTAATATAATGTTTGGACTATAAAAGAGACCCTGACCTTTGAATTTGTTTTAGCTGAACTCAGAGATAAGTCAGCTAGGAAATGCCGGCGCCATCTAGTTTTAAAATATTGACTTGTAAAAAGTGTCTTAAAACATTTACTGAGGTACATAAATAAACACTTCATTTCTACTTGATTGCTTTTCAAGATGATGTTTTTAGCTCGAAACTATTTTCCACGGCCGGGTCTTGCAAGCAAACACTATTATTATAAAAAATGGAGTATCATCAAGTTAAGTCGCTTGCTACGTAGGCAGAGGCGCTAAATTGAGTTGTCTCGGGAAGTGATAGTCACATTAAAGCAGGTAATTTTGATAGTTTGTGCTCGTCCATATTATAGATAGATCAGATGGTCCTCATTATTTGTTATCTATAGGTACTATTAATTATAATATTATAAAACTGAAGAGTTTGTTTGTTTGGTTGAACGCGCTAATCTCAGGAACTCCGAACCGACCCTTTGACAATTCAAAAGTGCCTGTAATAGGTTTATTTGAAATAAATGCTTTGAGTTCGAGTTAATGGCAATAGGGTTGCCTCCTATTTATTACATGGGACTTACTGACATAACTGACGAAATATGGGTGGTATTAACGTGCCTAAACCGGCATTACAATCGGGATATAATGTTATGTTATATCTTTCAACTTTAGATTTTTTTTTTGTGAAGAACGTGTCGTTTTCAAATGATTGATATCTATGCGGTAATCTAAAAACAGTTTTCCTTGAAAAAGAATGCAGTAGGTAAGCTTTTATTTAATTAACAACTATCTGATAAAACTCATCAATCTCCATTCAAATTCAATGTAATACTATAATCAATTAAAGTTCCGATCTGATAGCAATGCATTGTAACACAAAGTCCAGCCGCAGCTATCGACCGCCGCATATTGACCAAGTTTAATTGACCAGCTGCGAGTTTCAAGCCGCGCCAACTTAGCCCAGGCAGCTCAGGGGGCCTAAAAAGGCCACTTTAGCAGAATCATAAAAAGATAACATTATGAATCATAATATGGCGAAGACAGTCCGTGTTTTTCTTTTTTTCGCAGCACTACGTAGGTATAATCAAAGAGATTGGGATAGGATTTGGATTGGATTGATCGGTATTTTAGCACAGACAAAAAAAAAAATAACTGAAAAATGCTTCACCAATGGGATTTGATACGATTAACTTAACAGTTAACTGTCCATTATGATTCATAATGTTATCCTTATAGGATTCTGTCAAAGTAGCCTTTTTAGGCCCCCAGATCATTTGTTCCGTTGTGGCATAAAACACGAAACAATGCAGCCTCATCAGCTATCTACACGAACAACTTTCGACGAAGAAATTGAGCGTTAGTTCTAACCTAACCTAACACACCGAATTAAACTTCGTCCGCCACTACAAATATGTCTTCAGAAAACTCTCAAACTTTCTAACACCATTTTCTTTCGACAAAATTATCGATCCGAAGAGACATGATTGAGTAACAAAGAGAAATAGCATTCTATTACGGGATGAAATATGAAATGTAGATCCCGCGGGAGCTCCCTATTGTGTCGAGATAAATATCCTTCTTCGGAACTGATGCAAGTTTCCTCGTGCAAAGCTCATTGTGATCAGTTGTGGACGTGCTTGTGGAACCAATGACCGACCATGTGAATCCCCCCTAGATAGGATATTCACTAATTCCATCCGTAATACGTTAATTTGCTGAACGCCACTTATCAAGACTCCCAAGTTTAGATTAAGTCATTATGTAGAGCACATCCAATTACCTCTGAATTGAAATCCGCGAGGTACATATATGAGAGATAGCGTCTAGTAAGAAGATTTTCAGCCGATTTTCAATTCAAGTCGCGTTCGCCATGTTTTTATCTCACGTTGGCAATATAAATAGTAGTAGCTAGACGATAGCTTACGTTCTAATATTCATTCAAAAGACGCGGTCTCATCTCGCGAATTTCGATACTGGTTGAATTTATTTGAGAAGAACAAAAAGAGAATTGCGTGTAAGTCGAGGCGGGTAGGCAAACGTTGAATAGTATATTGACTAGCAGCATGTCTGAGGCGAAATATATACGTGATATATGTGTGTGTGACAGTGGTATGTACAAAAGTGCTATTATTGCACAGATAAAAGAACTTCAGCTGCCTATAAAGTATTGGCGAGGTTCTCTTGAAAGCAAATAGTTGTTGAACTTTTTGCAATCTCGCGCAGATTGTTGCAACGTCTGTCTAGCGCAGTATTACAGTTGCGAACATTGTTGACGAAGTAATGCCTTTGTGGAGCTACAGCTACGTAGTTAGTAGAAGAACATAGAATAATGAGGTACATTTCAGTAACATTCTGGAAATCAAAAACATATTTTAAAGTTACAAATAGTGGCAAGTTTTGCTAATGAGAACAGAAATCACGACATTTCGTCGTCCACGTAATATTTTTTGTAACTTTTTATACAAGTAAATAAAAAAATACTGTTACTGATGAATATTATATTTACATTTGATGTTCTACATACATACTTGACCTTTATTAAGGAAGATAAATTCGATAAAATCATTCAATCGTGATCATGATTGACGGGTACTAATTCATCCATACAATTTCATCTATCGTGAGTTCGTAAACAAAATATATACAAAGGAGATAAGTATCTAATACATTAGAAGTATCTGAAAGTTGGAACTGACTTTCGATAGTAGGATTACAAATTGTTATACCATTCAGTAAATAGAATTAAAGTCCATGAATGGAGCGAAGGACTTTTTGTTTTTTTCAGATCACCGACTAACTTTTAGTATGTGCAGCAACTTGCTTTGTTATTTTTAAGTAACGTTTACTGTTTAGTTAACTTTAAAGGGTTATGGCAATATTTAATAAAGAGCTGCTGAAATTAGTGAGTCGAAAAAGATAGTCCTTCTATTAAAAACAGAGTCTTTTCCCTGGTACCTAAAATGCTTGAAGACTGAAATCAGAGTAAATAAATAAAGTCCTCCAGACCGTATTTCGGCCACGGCGGCCAATCGCAACGGAGACTAGCCTTTGGCGCGTGAATAATATCTCCCGCGCCGAAGGCTAGTCTCCGTTGCGATTGGCCGCACAAATGTGCGCACAGGTGCACTCTCTCTTCCCTCACTCTCATAGTCCGACGGGTCTGCAATCCGACACGACCGGAGAGAGATCAGTTGCAGGGTCAACGGCTTAAGGGGCTTACAGGACCTAAACACAAAAAACGTAAGTTTTAGAAACAATCAAAGTATATGATCGACTACAGTAAATAAAATCAGAAAAATATATGATATTTTTCAGGATATTATGCTAGTTAGATAGTGTGCTGAAAACATAATACAGCTAATTTGATACGATAGAAAAAAATCATGAAGATAATAAAAACCATACTAGGTAATATACATACAATCATTCTGAGTTTTTGTCAGATTATTCTACAAGTAACATACTTACATTACTTTAAAATACTAGTGTTTTAATTTTTTAGTCCAAACAATAGATTTTTTGTAATTAAATAATTGCTTCATATTTTGCAATAATTTACCAGCGTTGTGTCATCGCGCTTCTCTTTCTTTTCTATGCAGTCCGACACGTGACCGCGCTTTAGGTCATGTAAGCCCCTTAAAACGTGCTTTCCGAGGCATGGGGGTAACACCCCGCCCATTTCAAAGCTTCGGGCTGTTACTAAGAAATTCCCAATAGAAAAACCCAATAACACATTGCCCGAACCTAGGACCCAACAGCTCAGCTGTCGCGCTTGCAACCACGAGACTAACGGGGCAGTTCAAATCATAGTAGTGTAGTACGACAATACAAATATTAGAAAAATTAGGATTTTAAAATGTAACCTAATAAAATGTGTGAGGGGCCCGTGGCTAAATAATAACAACCGCATAGGTTAAGTCATGACTTAACCTGTTCTGTTCTGTTTTGTAGATGGGTGACCATCTTTACATACAGAGACTCCTCCGTGCCTCAGAAAGCACGTCAAGCGGTTGATCCCGGCTGTCATTCGTGGATCTTTGACAAGATGTCCGAAAGTCTGACAACCAGTCTCACCTAGGGGTAACGTATTATGTACCTACCCAGTAACTGGGCTGTGGAGTTCAGAGAGGCAGTCACTCCATGTAAAATACTGGTCTTTAGTTGGACGCTGACCCCAACATAGTTGGGAAAAGGCCAGGCATATGATTTAATTTTAAAATGTACATTACATTTCTTCAGTAATAATATAGGCAAATGTAAACAACAATGTAATATACAGCCGGGCGCGGCATCGCGGAGTGCACGCGTTTAGCGCATCGTTGAAGAAAGTTATTATTTTCGACAAAAAGTCACTGTAACAATGTTGCAGCGCCCCACAACGAAATCTTCCGTTGACAGAACAGAGCGGACACAATGTCTGAGGTGTAAGTTGTGTAACTCAGTCTCGTACTGCGACGAGTAAGTACTTAGAGGTATAGTATGTAAGGGGCTTACATGACCTAAAGCTCAAACAACCGCATATACACCACATACAGAGGTATTTATTAGACATAAGTGATTGTATTTTGGACTAGTAGACACAAATCACAGGATTGTTGTGTTTTGTGTGTAAGGTTGTTCTTTTAAATTGTCAATAAATAAATAAAGCGCGGTCACTGTCCGACTGCATAGAAAAGAAAGAGAAGCGCAATGACACAACCCCGGTAATTTATTGGAAAATATGAAATAATTATCTATACAAAACTATTTAATAACAAATAATCCATCACTGAATGCAGTTTGGCATTATGAAAATGGTATATTTTAAATTATAATTAAAATTGTTAATGAAGGGATAAACTACTTTTAAAGACAATTAAGAGGTGTATTTGAGAATTTTTTGATGCATTAATGTATGCTTAAATTATGATTTGAGTTCCATCACTGTAATTAATAGAATAAGACTTGAAAATATCTTCTTTTTTTTGGTCTAAATTATTTATGGTTTAAGAGATACACTGCTTTAAAAAACCAAGTTTTTGACCGTTTTCAAGAAACCTCCCCCTTAAATTGCTGGATCTGTTACTTCAACTCTTCTTCATCAACGATTACAGGATCCCGCATCAGTGGCAACAGTGGGAGAATTCCTGTTACAGTTGTATCTTTCTATAATCCGCTTTTGATGCTAAAAAAACAAAGAATATGCTGCTACAAATAAATTAAATGGAAGTGTCTGTTTTTTTTTCATTTTTGTCTGTCTGTTTGTTCCGGCTAATCTCCGAAACGGCTGGACCGATTTTGACGGGACTTTCACTGGCAGACGGGACTTTCACTGCTAGACGATACTTTTATTCTAGAAAAAGAATTACGGTTCCACGCAAAAAATAAAACCCATGAAATCCAATAAGGTGTGAAAAGGTATATGCCCTTTTCACGCCTGAACCACTGAACGGATTTCGATAAAATTTGGCAAGGAGATAGCTGGTATCCTGGGGAAGAACATAGTCTACTAGTAGGCTTTTTGCCCCGGTAGCACGTTCCGTAAGGATATCCGAAATCCACGTGATTGAAGCCGCGGGCAGAAGTCAGTAATAAATAAAACGATGAATGCATCGTTTTATTTATTACTGACTTCTGCCCGCGGCCAACGGCTTCGAATGCGAAACCGTTGAGTAAAAGTATGTAGTTAAAACTTTTCACATTGTTTTTGGGCTTCATAAAACGAATACCTGATTCCCCCACCGTTTCGTGCCGTACATTTGTACATTCACGCCTGCACATGTGGCAAAACTTTTGTTTTCGCGTTTCTTCATCATACCAATGTCAAAGTTGTTAATTGGAAATGTTCACAATCAAACCCCGGTCTTGTATTGATTTTACACACGCCAATAATTTGCTCGAATCGCTCTATTGGCGAGGCGTGCGAACAATATAGCCCTGTTTCGTGAACATTTTAGAACGGCAGTTATCAATTTTGGATTATTGGAGCGGCATTCCATTCATTTACGATACGTGCACGCTGATACGTGTTGGGTTTTGTTGCGAATTTAGTACTGAACGGGCTAATTACTGTCATTTGTGACAATCAGGGCTATTTTGAACACTCATTGTATTACAAATGCGTTCATAACTGACACAATGGAAAGGGAAGGGGTCACCCATTACTGGCCTTATCTTAAACGCTTGATTAAGACCTTTCAGGAATAAATTGATTTTCCAAGTCGACGTGTTAATGCGTTAGCTGATATTTAATCCACGTTAATACAGGCCTCCCTCTCACCGAGAGGAGGTCTGTGTCCCAGCAGTGGAAATATTGTAGGCTGTTTTTTTTTTAATGCCTTAAAACTATCATTAAAGGTCTAAACCTAAAGCGATAGCCAAGTCACACACACAAAATCAAAAATAAAGATAATTGTTTGTAACCTATATAATAATCTATACTAATATTATAAAGCTGAAGAGTTTGTTTGTTTGTTTGGTTGAACGCGCTAATCTCTGGAACTCCCAGTCGGATTTGAAAAATTCTTTTTGCATTTGATAGCCCAATTCTTGAGGAAGGCTATAGGCTATTTAACATCACGCTATGACCTTTAGGAGCCGAGCAAAAAGAAAAAAAGTCAGAGAGAACGCTAAGCAAAAACGAAGTAATAGCGCGGGCAGGCGATGCGATGCGACGGGGTGGGTCGGAGTAACAAGAAGTTTCACGCGGACGAAGTTGCGGGCAGAAGCTAGTAATATTATATGTCTAGAAGTGGTCTGGTCGTTGTCATAGTGGTCGCAACCGCTACTGCTGAGCATGAGGTCCTGGGTTCAATTCCCGGTTCGGGCAAAGTTTTATTGGTTTTTATATCTGGAATTTCTCAATAGCAGCCCGGAGCCTAGATTTGTGCCTGATTGATGACAATGGACTCGCCCGTATACTGGCGAAATTTGGTTGTACTAAAGGTGCACTTCTGCCCAGCCCTTCGGGTAATACAGGCGTGACGTTATGTTATGTTAATTAATAGTAACCACAAATAGATTGCTGGAAGAAAATCATTAATTGTTTCATAAAAGAATCCCCAACGGAACCCACCAAATAAAAACAGTCCCATCCCTAGTTCACTTCTCAACAGAAAAGCTATACCTTTATATCAATAACATATTTGACGTTGCAATGTCAAAGAGTAGAGCAAAGTGCACAGAGTGTCGAGATGATTGATAGCCCGCGTGATGGATATGTGGCGCTGCCTCAGTGCGGCGCTGGCACTACAGCTGTCAGAATGGTTATGATACATGTGCGCGCGTAATATTGCGCTTAGGAGCTGCAAGACGTGTGTGGCAGTTGCTTGATTAGTTTCTATGATTAGGCTATGTAGGTGATTTAGTGTGGCAAGGTTTAAGGCTCCTTCAAACAGGCGCGACACGCGATAAAATTGCGCGCGACACAAAGGCACGCAAGTCGCGCAACGAGCAGTGCCTTTGTGTCGCGCGCGATTATATCGCGTGTCGCGCCTGTTTGTAGGAGCCTTTAATCTGCGTAAAATGGTGTTTAATATTAAAGAAGTAGGTAACTTTTAGAAGTAGGTACACATATCTGGGTCAAATCATACCTCATGAAGTCCAAACCAATGAAAAAATAACCACAAGAATAGCCAGCGGATGGCGAAAATACTGGTCCAGAGATCTAGGTATTGCCATCCAAAGAATAGTTTTCAACACCTGTATATATGTATTTCAAACTGACACACGTACGTACACACACGTATACACACACACATACACGTACACACAAACAAGCACACAATGCGCGCAAGCATGCACATATTAGCTCATTCATCCACTCACATATCTACTTACTCACGACGTCGACAGTCTGAGCAACATAATTTAATAATTTTTTGAAGTGAAAACTTCTTTAGCGGCGCTGTGTACTTTTTTTGGAATGGGTAAAAACTTCTAAACTCGCGTCAGGTCACGTGACCCTGATCGAAAATTCGTAAGACGTAAAACGTAAGACGCGCGTTGTTGAGGACAGCGCCATCTATGCACATCGGGAAGAACTACGAGGGCCTCGCGTACTAACTACGTAGTTCATCCAACAACGACGAGATGGCGCTGAACCACGGATATATAACTGACGACGAGCTCCATGCGAGCGGCTTGCTTCTCTTACCACTGCCGCGACCAACACCACGAACTGAAGTCTATCCTGTGTGCTTATTTGTAAATCTGAATAAATTCCTTTCACGAGAAGAATAAACCAGTCACTTTGGTCATCATACCTGATTTGCAAAAAACCCTATAAAATAAGGAACACACCTTAACACGCGTGTTTTGTTTATAAGACGATTCACAAAATACACTCGTAATAATTGTTCAAGTTTTCACTTCTGTCGGCACTACCGGAGTGCCAGTGTTTTTTTTTTTTGGAGTTCTAAAATACAGGCCTTAGCTTAGTTTAGACTCCAGATCTCCCACAAATTACACACTGCCAAAATTTCTATGTCTGACTAAGACTCACGTTGATATGTTATTTGTGGAGATAAATATTGTTTTTATTTTTTTATTAAAATTTATTATGTTATATTTTATGGGTTTGGTTTCCACACTTATTCCTTCAATGGACCATTGTGCGTGCAACACCTGTATCTTACCATGTATAACATATTGACGCAAAATATGGGCACTTACAAACCATCACAGAAATAAACTGCAATAGTGCCAAAGATCTATGGAACGAAGTATAATATAATAGTAGAACAGTTAAGAGATAAAACAAAAGTAACAAACATCTTGACCAGCAAAAATAGAGGTGGACTGGACACAATGACATGATGAGAGCAAAACAGGAAAAATTTTGTAAATTAATAACTGATTGGTATCTCAGAAATAGTAGATGGAAAAGAGGAAAACAACAAAGGAAATGGGAGGACGAGATAAAACTTACAGCGGGACAAACTAGAGGAAAGTGGCTCGTGATAGAATTCATTGGATAAAGCTAGAGGCCTTTGCCAAGAGACATGCTGAATTGTAACACACTGATGAAACAAACAGATGACGAACAAGCAGGGGATCAAGGAGGGGGGTGGAGGGGGGTTTCAGGGGATCAGACCGGAATAACTCTAAAATACAATTCAGAATAAAGAGGCTTATAAAAAAGGTAACTATTCAATATTTTAAGAAGATTTTCCGTAGGTCATGTTAGGGTAACGTTGTCAAATAATGCGGGTATCAATACATTTTTAGGGTTCCGTAGCCAAATGGCTAAAAACGGAGCCCTTATGGATTCGTCATGTCTGTCTGTCTGTCTGTCCGTCCGTATGTCACAGCCCCTTTTTTCAGAAACGCCCCACCGTTTCTGTTTTCCCCATACTTAGAACTGACACTTAAAAATTTTTTTTCATCAAACCCATACGTGTGTTGTTTGTGTCTATAGATAGGTCTTCAAAAATGATATTGAGGTTGATAATATAATTTTTTTCTAAACTGAATAATTTGCGCGAGAGACACTTCCAAAGTGGTAAAATGTGTGTCCCCCTGTAAGTAGTTTTTTATTAATACGTCATACATCGTAAACCGCAAGTTACCTTTCATTCAATCAACTCAAATAACTTTCATATTATGTTACTTGCTGCTACGGAACCCTTCATGGGCGAGTCCGACTCGCACTTGGCCGCTTTTTTTTTGAGATAGACAGATAATGCTAGTGTTAATAATTACTTTAAAATAAAAAGTTATTTTTTTCTTTTCATCATAGAGTGACTATATATACAGAGTGGCGGGGACATTGATGCGCAAACTGAAACCATGAATTCAGCACTTAATTCTAGACCCCTTGTGTATTTTTTTTTAGAATGCACTTTTCTATAAAGTTTGACCGCGTCTGTTGCACTTTCCTATGAAGAGTCAGATTTTTTTATGATAACTGACGAAACATTTTTACGTTAGAGGGTCTAGAATTATGTGCTGAATACAAGGTTACAGCTTGCGCGTTGATGTGTCACCCTGTATATGTCGTTAAAGTTTGCGCCGACCATGTTTTCCACATAGTACTTCCCTTAGTAGACTAAAGGCTCCTACAAACAGGCGCGACACGCGATATAATCGCGCGCGACACAAAGGCACCCCTCGTTGATCGAATTGCAGTGCCTTTGTGTCGCGTGTCGTGTCAAGCCTGTTTGAAGGAGCCTTAATTCTGAAGGCGGTGCCTTTGATGACTGTAATTACACTGTTACAACATGCATACTATACTACTTTTTGCTATTCACAGAATTCAAGATGCACATCGACGGCGAAGTGCCAATACCTCCTAACTGATTTTTTTTTGAGAAATTCACTTTTTTTTCGTTTTGAATTTAAAGGCGTTATTCGCATGTTTTAGTGAAATCGCAAAGTGTATTTTTATTACAACAACATTAAATTAAAATGTGGAAATACATATTACCTCCTAACTAAAACAACGTGTCTATTTTTGAAGGTTTTTATCCAGTATGTGTAAATTTTTGACTTTGTCAGTTAGGAGTTATTGGCACTTCGCCGTCGACATGGTTAAATCAACGTTATCGAGAAAAGTACGTCTTGAATACGATTGGGGCACAAAAAGGGGCCTTACTCAGCAACGTGTAGAACTTGCTGCCAATAAAGTCTTCATGCAGTGCATTTCAATAAAATTTAGGAAATAGCAATAATATATAAATATTTTTGGAACAAAATACGGCCAAAACAACCTCTTTAGGCGCAGTAAGAAGCAAAAAGCGGAAGAACACCACAATAGCACATCGCGGCAACAAATAAGGTTCAAAACAGCTTCAGCAGCAATGATTTGATTTGATTTGATTTTGAACAGCGATGAGTTTGATGTTAGTTGAATCGAATGAAACAAAGTAATTTTGCAGTTTTAATTAAATTAAAAAATAAATGCACGGCTCATTGGAATATTTTTTAGGTATTACCGTAGTTGATGGAATTCCTTTTATTATCATTACATAAAATATGACAGTTTACGCTTAACACTTTGAGAATTATACGACAAAAAATATTTTTTCGAGCTCTGGTTTTAATATTGTTTTATCATGATACTATTTTATTTTTATGAAATATTTTTGAATAAGTCTTTTCTGTGAATATTTGACAATACACAAATTTTTTCCCCATATTTATGCTTGCTTGCTTGACTTTTAATATGTACAAATACGCCTAACTGTGCGCAAAAAAACTGAGCGCGTGTCCAATGTTTGAGTAGCTCCTTAAATCAGTCTATAAATAGAACTTTCTTGTTAGTTCACTTCAAAATAATCCATGTTACTTGTTACTTCACTTGATTGATCTTGACCTTTAAATGTTAGATTAGCCTTTGATTAATATTGCTCAAACACAACTCTAAGAATAGAGCCCCCTTTCAGCGAGTGTCTTCAGGGACGACTAGAGGATTATATTCGATAAAGTAAACTGAAACTCTGTCTCTATCGACAGTTTGTTTCAGAGAGATGTTCGTAGACAAGATTAAAATTACTTTGTCGCGTTTTACGATAGATTTTCTTGTCTAAACTAATATTATATAGAGAAAAGATTAGATTTATTGTATGTTAGTTAGTTACGCTTTTACGCTAAAACGGCTGAATGAATTTGGATGCAATTTGGCGCATAGGTAGACCGTGACCTAGATTACGACATAGGATACCTACTTTTTATCCCGATATTTTCAGGGGACCGAGACGTGGGCGTGTCAAACCGCGGGGCACAGCTAGTAATTAATAAAAGCACAAAGAGACCTTTTGAAAAACCCCGCCAATTCTTGTTCCACATAAAATCGCAAAAATATTTTTGTTTATTTCTATGTTTGATGTTCACGATAGAACTAGCAATCATATTGATACGAAATTCAGCACAGATCTTTTTTTATCTGTACGTATCCGATCCATGAAGTGTTTCCTATAATGCGAGCAAAATCGTGAACAACAGTTGTAGAGTAACAGAAACTCTACAAAATTCACATGTGCTTAGTACAAAACTGACATCAACTATTATAACAATGATTACTTTAGCTAAGATGAAAGTCGTTACATGTCATGTCACACGACTTTAACGACGATATGACTTGAACGTGCGGCCACAGTAATAAGTTTTATTAAACTCATAAAAACGCATCTTAGGAGGTAACCCAGTGATTATGATGGAAAATAATAACGTTTTATATCTTCAGGAAATTAGAAATTTGTAATGTTGTGACTTAAAGCAATAAAAATGACGTTTTGCGGCCGCTACCGTATTTTAAAAGTGACGTCATAAAAATGTAAACACACATTATAAAAACGTACTCAAATTGTTTATTAGCATCTACTTTATGTTTTCCTACGCTCGACATTTTTACGAAAAGTATTTTTCGTTATTCCATACCTACCATTTGCGTCGGCAGATTGTATGATTCGTCATTATACAAGCGCCGCCGTCAGTTTTAAAAGCTCGCTGATTTGTTAAACGCCGAAGGCAACTTGATGATGCTTCTGATCGTTATAAATTAGTCAAGAGGTATTTGTTCGGGTGAACCATGATTTATGAATGCTTATGCTTAAATCACGGTCACCCTATAAATTACTCAATACAGCGGTATTATTCTGTAAAAAGATCACCGTGATATCTAAGGGTGAAGTGAGATTAAAGGGAGTTGTCATTCCACCTGATGCTTAGGGTTAGGATTGACACTATTGACAGCTGACTTTATGTTCATTTCACTTAAGTTTTCACGGTGAGATTTTTACAGAATAGCATTACTGGGTCGTAGGGACAATGGACACGCAAAGTTTAACCACGAATTCAGCACAATATGATTGTAAACGTAGTAGAGTATTCGAGTTTTCAAAAAAAAAAAAAAACTACTGTTTCATAGAAAACCTACATTACATAGAATACCTACGCGGTTAAAATGTATGGAACAGCAATTTTTTTTTTATAATAAACTTCGAAAAACTGCAACGCCTGTGGTTCAAAATCATAAATCATGTAGGTACGGTCAGCATCAAAAGTCGATTAACACTTCAGTTTTTTTAATCTTAGTTATTGAGCAAAATATTAACACTTCAGTTTTTTTTAATCTCAGTTATTGAGCAAAATATTTGTTGAAAATTGCATCGTACTTCTACTGCAATTTTGAATAAATATTTTACTCAATAACTGATATTAAAAAAACTGAAGTGTTAATCGACTTTTGATGCTGACCGTACCTACTGAATCTATGGTATAGGGGTGCGCGTCGATGTCCCTGTTACCTTGTTTATATCAATGCCAAAAGTTAAGGCTTACTGACACCTAACCCACAGCAAGTCAGAAAGAGCTCAACTACAAATCTAGGCGCTAAATTCTTACTGAGTAAAGCTATATAAAACACCAAAACACCTATATGTCACTTTTTGCAATTAAAGTTTACCTCCAAGCAGACTAAGAAAGTTTTCGCCAGTACCGCCACACAGTTACGTGTACCGGGGAAGCTTACACTAATTAAACTTCCAAACCTCTATCTATCTCATGTCATTAGGTGGCCGCTGACCAGTTTGCCAACTCGTCTTCAAGAGCGGAGACCGCAAATTTCCTTAGTTGGGTTTTACAGCGTGTGTGTAAAATGGCGTACCTACTCGCAAGGCCGGATTAACCATCTCGGGGCCCCTAGGCACAGCTCGTTCGGGCCCCCCCTTTTTCATACCACAACAACGAAATTTGGCTTTTACCGTATAATGTGAAAAAAAGATTCACTTTTACCGTGGTTTCATAAAACCACACAATCCCCTTTTTTCATTTATTAATCGGGAGTGCTGGGCCCCTGGTCATAGTGGGCCCCTAGGCACTAGCCTAAAGTGCCTTATGGATAATACGGCACTGCGTACTCGTATAGTGACTATATCATTATTTTTAGAGACAATTTTTGAAGTGAAAACTTCTTTAAGCGCGTTGGGCATTTTTTGAGATGGGAAAAAACCTCGCGACACTGTTACCATAACCGACACCGCGCTACATTCAGATGTGTTCGGCTGTCCTCGGTATGTACCTACTCGGTTTTCATGTATATCCGATATGTCAGTGAGTGATGGCAAAGTATTCTGTTTGTGTTTTGTTTATAAGACTTTAAAAAAATTACACACGTAATTGTTAAAGTTCTCAACTGTGTCGGCACTCCCGGAGTGCCATTGTTTTTTATTTAAGTGCATTAAATAAAAATCCATGGCACTACAATATTCAGGGTCAAATTAAAGTAGCTAGTGATGAAAAACGACCAAATAATAATAAAAAAGATTTAATGATGTTTTTGGGGCCAAAGCCTGCTTATAGTGTTGAAGTGTGAGTTGATAAAATCTGCTTTATCATGTTTAGATATCGATACACATCACGTCTATAAAGTTTCCATAAAAAAAAACAATTTTTTAAACCGATATTTTAAGTGGCTACACATTATCGGCGGTTGATGACCCCAAAAAATATAATCAAATTAATTTCTTGTTTATTTTATCATACACGTCTGCGGAGTTTCGCTAGCTTATTTAATTTGACCCTGGATTTTCAGCTTAAGGTATGTAGTTTTCAACCTAAGGCTACCAGCGAGTAGAGCTAGTAACTTAAAAAGAGTTGGCGAGCAACGAACAACGAGTGAAGGCGGCGACGAACGACGGCGACGAACAGCGAGTGAAGACGGCGACGAACAGCGAGTGAAGACGGCGATGAACAGCGAGTGAAGACGGCGACGAACAGCGAGTAATTACGGCAACGAACAGCGAGTGAAGACGGCATCGAACAGCGAGTGAAGACGGCGACGAACAGCGAGTGAACACGACGACGAACAGCGAGTGAACACGGCGACGAACAGCGAGTGAACACGGCGACGAACAGCGAGTGAACACGGCGACGAACAGCGAGTGAACACGGCGACGAACAGCGAGTGAACACGGCGACGAACAGCGAGTGGAGATGGCGACGAACAGCGAGTGAACACGGCGACGAACAGCGAGTGAACACGGCGACGAACAGCGAGTGAAGACGGCGACGAGTGAATGCTCGCTGGGATGTGTATGTAACAAGCGTGAGTCTCTCAGGTAGTATTCTGCCTGCCAATAGTGTCCTTGAGCGAGTACTCTAATTGATAGCTCTTGTGTCGTGTATGTGATGAACAATTTTTTTTTACCCTTTAATCCACTGCTGGGCAAAGGCCTCCTACTCTCTTCCCACCTCTCTCTGCCCAGAGCTGTCAAGGACCAATCTTTATCAAAGGAGTACAGCTCATCCCACCATCTTCGTCTGGGCCTGCCGCGATGTCGTTTGTTTATATATGTCATGTATCTCTTTCTCACACGGGACCTACAATCTTTCGTACGTTTCTTAAGTTAATATCGTTGATAGTTGCTTCCTCGTCGGCAGGACAGGTGCCTTAAAGCCCGTTTCTGCATGTGGGTAGGAAAATAAATAAAACGGACATTTCAATCTGCTCTAACGAGCGGTCAGAACTGGAATTTAATTTAGTGTCTACAAACGCTACCCACATGAACGTACCCACCTAGAACTACCCTCTAATATACGTAACACTAAGACAAACAACAAGATTGGGGGATTCAATTAAATTTAAAGGTAAACACGAGAGCTACTAAATCTGTCATAAAATCGTCCTTCGCTGCCTACTACGAGTATGTAAATGCAACGGAATATTAAAAGTAGTCAGAATAAGGGGCACAGTCCGCACGTGAAATTGATTTATAGCATTTAATGTAGTAATGGAAATGCTAATTCCGCACGTTTCAGCGCCATAACTCGCGGAGGTTTTTCACAGCAACTAAATTAACACGCTTTGTGAAGCCGGCTCGCGTGTTCACTCAGATTCGGTGTCCGGATATGGCGTTTGTGAAGAAGCCAGGGTCGCCACCCGGCCGCGGGGCCTTGTTCACTATTTAAGTATCAACCATGTACTTTTCACTATTTAGACGCACCGAGGCTGTACTCGTAATTTGTTTTCTTTTATTTAGGTCCTTTTGTTAATTCTTATGTTCGGCCTTTAGGGAAATTATGTAGTAGCAACATTAATTACAATGCCACTCACAAAAGAAAGCTGGGTGTTTCTGTGAACTAAATATTTACCTACTCCTGAGTACCTATATGTGGTGCGTGGAAAGCTTGGGGAAACTTTTAACTATTCGGCGGAGAAAGTGGAAAATCGAATTCGACTATCGAAGTTTCAGACATCGAATAAGTTCCAGTCCTCAGACATACGAAGCAATTTAAATAAATTAAATAAATAAGGTTATTTTATAGGTACCACAATATCCGAACCTATCCTATTGTCTATACATAGTAGACCGCTTAGGTAGTTCTTCTAAACTACACAATGGATTTTGATGCGTTTTTCGTCATCATTTAGAGAATTTGCTCCGGAAGGTATATGTGTGATACACTAATATTTAAATAAGGTATAGCAACGCAATCTCGATGATTTGACTTGCCGCGATTTCATACGAAGAAGGGGCGGGTCGCTGGCAATACGTATTATAAATTTAATCACTTTTCGCGTGTCTGTGTGACCGTGTTATTCTTCTAAATTACGCAAAGGATTTTGAAGCGATTTTCAATATGATTTAGATAATTTATGCCAGAAGGTTTATATATAAGTTTCCATATTATAACATGCATGTATTGTCAACTCGTAAAAACTGTGCGAAGCAAGGGGACGGGTCGCTAGTTGCTGTATAATGCTGCTAGCTGTTCTGTAATGCAGCTTTCCTTAACTTTACAAACTTAAAACCATTGATCCTAATCAACAGGTACGTAATCTAGGTAAAACATGGCGTATCAAAGTTTAAAATCTTGCGGAACTAGTAGTTTAATGTTGTGAGCTTCCGAGGCGCGTAGCTTGAACATGCTGGTCGGATATAATGCCGGTAATACGGCCTGTGTAATATAATGTAAACTGGGATATACGACGCCGTATTCTAAACATATAACCTATGAATTTTGTTTGTATAACTTATGCATTTTGTTTACAACAGCGTAGTTTCCTTAGTAGTTTCTGTGCAAGCATTTGTGCCATATTTTTCGTTTAAGATAATGGTTTTGTTTTAGTTTTCACTGGAATATTGCAGTTGCTCTTGTATTGTTTGTTACTGCGGATTTCTGGTTTATGTTTTATTTGCAGAATTTTCTGGGAGTTAGTTTTTTTGCGGTGCGACAGTTTTATCCATCCATTGTATATCTATCTATATTATTTTACTAAACATAACATCACGCCTCTATTTCTCAAATTGTTGCGCAGATGTGACCTATAGTATTATTTTAATACTTTAGTAATTTTAGCAGTTTGAAAACGGAAAATATTCTCTGCTATTATCAAATCGCCACACCGTTTGGAGATAATCCGTTTGATCTGTCTGTGCCCATCCTCTGAACTAAATGTGCTTACCCCACAATGATCATGGGACTGTAATACCTACTTACGAAACTATCAACCACTACCTTCTTTCATGTTTGCCATCATAATAGTCCTATTCTGCACCTTATCAACTATTATCTACACTTGCTCTATTTTAGGCAATTCTATCGTGAAAATTGCGTCGAAAAATTCATCTGCATCGCTGTCGACTGGTAATGTAGGTACCCAAGAGACTGGCGGCATTACCACGTTGTATGGCGATGCTTAGCCTCTGGCCAAAATAAAAGCCAGCCCTTGGGTCACGGGAAGTGTCAACCAGCCGTTTAGAAATTTCTTTAAAAAGACCATGAGTACTCGGACCGAGAGTTTCAACCCCAAACGGCTCGAAAATATAATTTCCGATAAGGTTATTATATTTTCGCCGCTTGAGGTTTTCCGCAAATTTCAATTTTCCGACGCAGTTTTTTAGTTTCTGTATAGTTTTAATTAAGTTAGAATCTAAATGTGTTATTTTTATGAATATAGAAGATGTTTTTATACCTACCTAATAACTAACATTCTATCGTTATTTTATTAACATACGCAACCAAATTCAATCGCAAAAACTTATGTAATAATATAATGTAATAGTTTAGGCACTCTAGTTTCACACTAATCTAGGCTACCTAATCGCATGTAGACTAACACTATTGTAATACATAATTGTTTGGTCATTACATGGTACCTAAAATAATTTTACGACCGCTATAACAATGTGTGAGATTTATTTTATGAAATAGTAACGTTAAAAATTTATGAGTCACATTAAATAATTGTTTCGTAAACAATAACATGTCTGGAAGAATTTAGAAGAGGCCTTTGCTTAGCGATGGGACAGTGTATTCTAATCAGCTAATAATGTTCACACTGCTGGATCACAGGCCTCCTCTCTGTCTCTGTGGTTGGTAAATGTCACGTCTTCGATTTTTTGGCTCTAGAACATGCCGGTTTCCTCACGATGTTTTCCTTCACCGTTTTGAGAGCAGTGGTGATGAAATTATTTACATAACGTACAGCGGCTGTCTGGATTCGAACCAACAACCACATCTCGTAAGTCACGGCCATTACCACTGAAACACCACTGCTCCTCCGTGGGATAGTGTAGGATAAATTCCAAAAAAATGGCACTCCGGGAGTGTCGACAGAAGTGAAAACTTGAACAATTACGTGTGTATTTTGTGAATCGTCTTATAAACAAAAACGCGCGGTACCGGCTACGGCCATCCGTCTTACGAATTTCCGATCAGGTCACGTGTCCTGACGCGAGTTTAACATTTTTTACCCATTACAAAAAAGTGTACAACGCCGCTAAAGAAGTTTTCACTTTCAAAAACAATAACAAAATATCGATGTAGGTACTTATGTGACATTGTCTCTCATAACTTTATCTTATTAAATTGGTAAAATGTTAAGTACATGAAATTTAGCACACACTTTCAACACACGTTAGTAGTTGTATTAGATTTCACTAATCCAAAAACCCAGTCCAAAACATCTGAAATGAAAATGAAAACACGCAGCAACCAAGTACAGTGATCAAAGTCATATCCTTCTCTGTATGAGAAACCTCTCTTTGCAATTACAGTGTAAGACGCTCGTTCACAAAAGGGCTGGTTTAAGGCGACTACATGACCTAAGGCGCGGTCTTTGTCGGACTGCATAGAAAAGAAAAAGAAGCGCGATGACACAACGCGGGTAATTTATTGCAAAATATGAAGCAATTTATCTATTTACAAAAAATCTATTGATTGGACTAAAAATTTAAAACACTAGTGTTTTAGTATGTTGCTTGTAGAATAATCTGACAAAAAATCATAATGACTTTATGTATATTAGTATGGTTGTTACTGTAAAAAGAAAGTTTTTAGAGGTCTCTTCATGATTTTATTCTATCATATCAAATTAGTTATATTATGGCTTTAAAACACTATCTACCTAGCATACATCCTGAATAATATCATATATTTTTCTGGTTTTGTTTACTTTAGTCGATCATATACTTTAATTGTTTCTAAAACTTGCGTTTTTTGTGTTTAGGTCCTGTAAGCGCCTTAATTATTTTAGTAAAAGAACCCACCTCTTACTATTTATTTATTCCTCAGTCTAGCCGTTTTTTTTACGCTCATTAGCAAGTAGCTCATTAGCGTCATGGCTTGTTCTGTTCAGTTCAGTTTGCCATGCTATACAGTTTTTTTAAACAAATAGATTTACTTGCAACACTGGCGTATTACCCTTGTACAGAAAAAAAACTGTAAGAAGAATATTAAACGGCATTTAAACACGCATTGTCTGGTAGGATATATATAGGTAAGTATTTTTATACTTCTATAATAAGCTTCTTTGCTGTGTTTCTCTAAATTATTACTGTTACCGAACTTCCTTATACATATACAAACAGTGCAGGTTTTCAGTACCTATCAAAACTCTGTTTTCACTACTGCTAAAATGTATTCATTAGGTTTTTCTTCATGCAATAATAAATGTACTCAAGTCCATTAAAATTGTTCCATTAACCCATACAAAGGTCTAAATTATAAATTAAAATTTTCGAGCTTGTATCTGTGACACATTACCATTATTAACGGCTTATTTGTCCAAAAGTTCACGTGTTGGGGTTGCCCTTTAAAGTTTATTCACAATGGCAACACTGATAGGACTCGGAACTGAATTAGAATTGCTAAATAACTGAATGTGCGAGCTGCCCTTCTTTCCTTAGCTGTATGTTTAGCATGGCACGCTACAAAAGAGCTACTTAAAAAAAAAACACTACTATTTTTCTGGCTTACGAAGTCAAAGTTTTACGAGAACAGGATACCCTGATAAGGGTTTGTTTTTTGTTTAGAACTTTTTTCTTTTAAAGAAAAGGAGATAGTGTTTTTTATCTGTACGTATGGGAGACGCGAATCGTTATCAGCAAGTTACAGTTCAAGCTTCAAAGAAAACAATATTTGGTGCCGAAAAAGTTCCCCAAAAATTTAAATATGATGCAAAATTCTCCCACAAAAAGTTTCCAATTCTTCGATTCCAATCGCGAGACCCTAAAAACTCAATCTACAAACTAATTTTAAAGTAAAATCTAAACAATTTCCAATATCGGCAGATTGTTTGTTACAGAGTGTCAGGGCAAGGCGGCCGGGTCTCGTAATCGTGGCAACGATCGATCAGCTGGGACGTTCGATGATGAATAGCAAGGCGTCGCCTTGGAAATCTTGATAGCCCTCGTCCATGGAGTAGGTAGGAAATGGAGTGACAATGTTCGGGTGAATGGGTTGATTTGTGATATGATCGTTTTTATATACATGTTGTATTGTTGTTATGGATTGTATTCTAATGAATACACGAACAAGGACATCTACTACAACAAACACTATTCATGTATCTAACCCAACAACATGAATGAAAAATTAGCTAGAACAGGGACCCGCGATCAAATACAGCGTGATTTGAGCACAGATTACTCTCACTCTGTCGATCACTAAGTCCAAATATCTATTTACCTTCCCTCCCCCAGCGACGACCTTAGCCGAGGTCCTTGCCCTACAAGAGGTGCTCTTAGCGGTTAGTCGCTTAGTTTTAAAGTTGATGGCTGGAGGCCGTATTTTTAAGAAATCCACATAATAGCCCGGTTAAGCAGCCCTTCACTACCTTCGGTCAACCTTCTAGGTTGACATACGAGATGCCATTCACAAAAAAGAAACCTATTTATCTGTCTGTTCCACAAGAAATTGCGTCATGTTTGCCGTTTCATACCTCGACTAAATTAAACAACAGGATTGGGATTCACGCATAGATAATTCAGCATTGGAAGGGTTGATAATATTCCATTTGCTAAATAATCTACGTCTTCACCCGATAACGTTATTCTATTACCTGAACCCCTTCGAGCCACAGGTCAAGCCGCGGGTGAAGGTTAGATGTTCGGATATAGCTCGAAGGATAAATATAGCTCGCCAGTGCTTAGTTTATCAGACTGATCAGCTGGATAGCGTTCATGCTGAATTTATTTGTGTCTATAAAGGCTATTTTCGTGCTTGCATGTATGAGCTATTTCGGGTTTTGCTTCATATATCTAGTTGCTGTATTTTGTAATAAAGAACCCTACTAATATTGTTAATGTGAAAGTTGGTATGTTTGGATATTTATTACTAAATCGCGCAAAAACGGCTGAAAGAATCTGAATGAAATTTGGCACACACTTAGTTTATAACCTGGATTAACATATAGGATACTTTTTATTTCTCTCTGGACCCAATTCTGAAGCAGGAGCTAGTTGTGCTATGAATGGCGTGAAGTGCGAAATCTCTGTTATATAAGAAAAACAGACGAAAAAGTGTCGATACCTTACACTAGAAATATTAGATTCATTATGTACTAAAGAGAAAGCAATCATGTTTGTTATAGATAATCGCTTGAGTTAACTGTTTGCTCAGCTTCTCAGAGAACACGCAAGGCATAACCCTCTCAGCTAGTTTACTCAGTTAGGATAAGGTTCACTTATCGTGCCACCTAACTACACAGGAGATGAAGATCTTCCGGCTACGTTGTGTGCTCCGGATATTGTCCCGATAGCGTGAACACGGCGGCGGCTCAGTTGCGTGCACGCAGCGTCAGCATCGCATGTCCAAGACCACCCTTATCGAACAATAATTAAACTAACTTCTTTATCACGAAATAATCAGTTACATGCCTCCGTCTCGCGTGCCGGCTTTCATTACCCACGTCAGACTTTTTACACTCGCAAATCTTAACCTAAAATAAACCTTGACGTATTCTAGAACACATTACTAGCATAATAAAAGTAAGCTGTCATTAAATGGAAGTTTGTTCAGCGCCAATTTATGACAGAAGTCTAATAAAAACTTTGTCAACATGACATCGCACGACCACTTTCTTTTTTTGAATAATAAAATGTGTGATAAAGGGAGGTGAAAGAAAAAAAAAAGGGGAAAGTCATGCGTTCGGTTTCGGCATCTGATTAACGTGCGAAATTTGGCGATCACGACTTACTACGCTCAACTGAACTGGCGACTAATTTCCCGATGAAGTTAAGATGGTATTGCGAGCTATCTCATTTCCTAAATGCATTCTGTTATGTAAATACCGCTCGTGAGTTATTGTGGCGCCAGACTAGGCCCGAGCCCTTCCATCGTGGTCCGTCGTACTGTTTCCTTTATCCCTTTCTACACTGTTTTTATGTTTCCTTAGAGTTTGTTTGCTTGAACGAGTTAATCTCTGGAACTACCAGTCGGATTTGGAAAATTCTTTTTGCATTTGATTCCCCATTCTTACGGAAGGTCTTCAATCTACATATATATAGGTCAATTCTTAGGAGCTGGGCAAAAAGAAAAAAGGCAGAAAGTACGCTAAGCGAAATCGAAGTAAAACAGCGGGCAGGCGATGCGATGCGACGGAGTAGGTCGGGAGAGCATGAAATTTCACGCTGACGAAGTCGCAGGCAGATGCTAGTAAATAAAATATAAGTGCACATTGCCAGGTAAGAAAGTATGTCACTGTGCAGATACGGAGAGATTAAAATAAAGTAGTTCGTCAAAATATTTTTCATAGGAAAAAACAGAAGACCTCTTTCCTTTTAAAGTTAGGAGTTTAGGATTACATACTTCAATTCCACCTCCGTCACTTTTCCAAGTTCGTTAGAAATAATCGTAGCTCGGTCAGCTGAAACACTCAGTCAGACTGGTGGTTACTCGGTTTGAAACGTTTGATTAAGTTTCTGTGCAAGTTTCTCCGTTTCTCTGATGCATTGCACTGGTATTTCTTGTCCAAAATCTGGAAAATGGTTTTTCAGTTTTTAAAAGCCCGATTGTACCTAAGTTCTGAAAAGATAACTTTTTTCTAGCTTCAGTGCAGAAGTAATCATGCATTTTTTTAAATAATTCCTCACCCAGTTTGAGCCCGCACTGACCTTGCTTTATAACAAATCGGTCATAATAATATAATACAATTTTATTATTAAAAAACGACGGCGTTGTGGTATATATCAAGGACACCTTAAAAGCCAGTGTCACAGAATTAAGCATAAGCCAAGCATCATGCCTACAATTAAATATATTGAACAATATCATCTTAGGTATCTATCGTTCACCATCAAATACTAATGCGGAACCTTTTATAAATTCTCTGGCACTTCACTTAGATAACTTAAATTCTCAAAAAAGAAATATTATAGTTGCTGGTGACATTAACATCAACATAAGACCTAAACACACTGAACAAACATATGAATTTAAAAATAGAACTTCATACCTGGATATGTTATCGGGTCACGGTATTCTCTCTGGTCACACCTTAATTACAAGGGAAACCAATTGTCTTGATCACTTTATGTTGAAAATAAACAGAAAACGTCACTCTGCTTTTATTGCCATACTACGCACTACTGTAACAGATCACCGTACAACCTTTCTATCGTTATCTAAAATAAAACATTACCAAACTACACCAACAATTATTACCAAAATTGATTTTGAAAGTGCCTTGCAATATTTAAAAGAAAAAAATCTGTCGACGTTACTTTTTTGTGAAAACCCTAATTACATAACAGAATGTTTAACACAAGGACTTCTTGAGTCACTAAAAATAAATACTACTGTTCACAAGATCCCTAAAAGTAAACGAATAATTAAGCCCTGGATCACTGAAGGTATACTAAGATGTATAAATAAAATAACCGTAATAAGCTCCAAAAACAATCCCGAGATGATCCTCAAAATGAAATTAAAAAAATTACATATGCTCGTTACAGAAATCATTGCAATAACCTTATAAAAAAACTAAAAAGAAAATATGAAAGAAACCTTATTAATAAATCGTTAAAAAACAACAAACTTCTCTGGAAAAACCTGAAAACTATCACATATACAAATAAATCTACTAGACCTAATTCTGAATTAACTAATCTGAAAGCATCTCCTACGGAATCAGCAAACTATATTAATAAATATTTCGCAAGTATCGGTAACCAACTGGCAAATGACATTCAACAAACCGTAACACAGAATGACCTAAATCTATACCTACGTTCCTTACCTAGTCTTTCTAAATCTTTCGTTCTCCTGGATACTGATATCAATGAAGTGGATAGTATAATAAACTCTCTAAAATCAGATAGTGCCCCAGGATGGGACAATATCTCCACTAGGTATCTTAAACATGTAAAACATGAAATAATCCCAATTATAACGCATTTAGCTAATCTTTGTTTTAAAAAAGGCACCTTCCCTAATTATTTAAAGAAATCAATAATAACCCCCATATACAAGGGTGGGCAGGAGGGTGATGTTAATAACTATAGACCAATTTCTGTTATTCCTGTTATAGCAAAAATATTAGAAAAACTTTTAAACTCCAGATTATTAAGCTATCTTCAAACCAACAACATTTTATCTCCATCTCAATTTGGCTTTAGACGCGGTACTTCTACGGAAGACGCTATCACGTCTTTAACCACAGTAATAACTAAAGAACTCGACAAAGAAACTAGGTGCTTATCGGTTTTTATAGACCTAAAAAAGGCCTTCGATACGGTCTCTATCCCTATCCTTATTACAAAATTAGAAAAAATTGGTATTAGAGATACACAACTATCTATATTTACTGATTACTTGAGAAATAGAAAACAGAAGGTTAAGCTAGATAATTGTGTCAGCGAGGACGTTGATGTAACATGCGGCGTACCCCAGGGAAGTGTTCTGGGTCCTACCCTATTCTTAATATACATTAACGACTTATGTAATATGGAAATCAATAAAGCTAAAATATTTTCGTATGCCGACGACACCGCAATCGTCTTCACTGGCTCAACTTGGGCTGAAACCAAAACCAACACGGAAAATGGTATGTTACAAGTGGCTTCATGGCTAAAAACAAATCTGCTTACGCTAAACACAAGCAAAACTAACTATATCTGCTTCACAATATATAAAAATGTCCAACCAGTAATAAATTTTAACATTAAAATCCATGAGTGTAGGAGAACGGCTGATTACTTCTGCAATTGTCCAACCATCAGTAAAGTTAACCACGTCAAGTACTTAGGTACATATATTGTTGGACCAAAGCCTGTCCTGGTATCCTCAGATTGAACAAATTACTGCGAGAATACGAAAATTTATTTGGATTTTTAAAACTTTGCGACACATAGTCCCAAGAAGTGGCATAACAAAAAATCTTCTAAATGAAGTGTACATCTCACTAGTTCAATCAGTAATAATATATTGTATCTCCATCTGGGGGGGCGCGCGTAAAACACGTTTCCTTGATGTTGAAAGAGCGCAACGGACACTAATAAAAGTAATGTATTTCAAAAAAAGGACCTTTCCCACCTATGAGCTATACCAAATAAGTAACTTAATATCAGTTCGAAAATTATATATTATACACATAGTATTAAAAAAATATAAAACCCTACCCTTAGATCCTAATGTTTTAGCTAGAAGAAGGAAACACAATATTGCTCCCACCCCTTTTGTAAAAACAGAATTTGCAAATATTCAGTACGACAAACGCTCGTCTTTCTTATACAATAAAATAAATAAACAAATAGATATACATACTAAATCGTTCAAAGAATGCAAATCGTTGCTGATTAAGTGGATAATTAAGTTAAGCTACGATGACGTAGAGAATCTTCTACAAAATATAAGGTAATTCCGCTCCCTGTACAAAACAACCACACACACGCACACTCACACCCACACCACACACACACACACACACACCAAACATACACACACACACACACACCCCAACACACACACACCCCCCAACACACACACCAACAGACTATTGATAATCTTTTCTTTCTTCTTCTTTCTTTATTTTTCTTTATTAACATGTTGCACTAATTGTATAAGATATAAAAGAGCGGCGCCTCCTGGCACAGGCATCTATATGCTTAAAAGGAGACGCCACCAACTGTATAATTTATAACGTGTAATAATGAAATAAAACCTTTTTGATTTTGATTTTTTGAACCGGCGGCGGCGCGTGAGTCTTTGTCCGGAATGTTACCTCGTGATATATTTCATGTTTCTACCACCTTTTTGTAATGTATATTTTATTTCTTATTTTGATTGTTGTTTTTTTATATATGATTTTTAGGGTTCCGTAGTCAACTAGGAACCCTTATAGTTTCGCCATGTCTGTCTGTCCGTCTGTCCGTCCTCGCTTAATCTCTGTGACCGTTAGCAGTAGAAAGCTGAAATTTGGTACAAATATGTATATCAATCACGCCGACAAAGTGGTAAAATAAAAATTGGAAAAAAATGTTTTATTAGAGTAGCCCCCCTATATGTAAAGTGGGAAGTGATTTTTTTTTTAATTTCAACCCTAACGTGTGATATATTGTTGGAAAGGTATTTAAAAATGAATAGGGGTTTACTAAAATCATTTTTTGATAATGTCAATAATTTCGGAAATAATCGCTCCAAAATTAAAAAACAATGTCCCCCCCCCTCTAACTTTTGAACCATAAGTTTAAAAAATATGAAAAAAATCTGCAAAGTAGAACTTTATAAGGACTTTCTAGGAAAATTATTTTGAACTTGATGGAAACAACAGTTTTTGTACAAAAAAGACAAAAAGTTGTACAAAATAATTTCTGGACTAAGTTTGTAGTATAATCGTATATGCAAGCATTTTTTAACTTCGTTTACATATTTTATTATCCTGAACGTATCCCTTTGTGTTCGCGCTAAAAACCGTCACGAGTTGGAGCGCCTGCCGCGGAGCGTGCAATGATGCACGCTCCGTGTTCGCGCACTACACGTACCCACTACCGGGAGCAGTTGCAGGAGCGCGGAGCGCTGCTGGAGCGCGAACATAATGGATACCCACTTTTAAACTTATAAGTGGGAACACTTATTGTGACGGACGGGAAACTACGGAACCCTACACTGAGCGTGGCCCGACACGCTCTTGGCCGGTTTTTTTATAGACGATACGCATACTTTCTCCCAAATTGTTATTTTGATTTTCTTGTTTGTGTTTTTTTATTTTTATGTCATCTTTGCCGCAAATATACGTATTTTCTTTCTTTTCTTTCAAATATTTTCATAAATGCATCGCTTAACTCTTTCCAATAAAGGAAAAGAAAATAAACACCTTTAGAAAATACACTACAGCTCAGTTAACCACCTAGCTGTAATTTAATAGTTGTTATAAACACCGTGAATATTGCAGTTTATTACTCCCCGTTAACTCAACGAAGTGTGCTTCAAACAGGAATCGGTTCCCCACAATTGTGAAAGCCCGACGTAACAGGATTTTAGCCTGCAGACTAAGAAGATCGCCAGTTAACTCCATATGCGATAAGCCATCGGTTTGCTATCAAATTTCGTGTCAGGAATTTTATTTATTCAAACAGTGTGTATCTTTTGGTTCTCAACAAAATGAGAAAGAGATAAAGAAATATTTACTATCACAGAAACACGTACATAAAACTAGCTGACCGCCCCGCCCGCCAGCCGCTCTGCCCCCGCTTTTTAAATCTCTGATATCTTCTACGATATTCATTTTAATGATATGCTGTAAAGGGTAATTTTGATCTCCATAAAATGCACAAAGTATTTAATGTATTTAATTGGATAAGGAATAATACTGTATTGTTTAAAATAGGTTGGTAAATAACCCATAATTTTTTTGTAATATGTAAAAGATAAAAATGGTTACTGTGGGTTACCTTAAGAGATAAACATATACAATCGCGGACTTTTTTATCGATATTTTTAAGATATAGGTACAATTCCGTAGCACTCAATCCCGTAAGGTTTAGTCAGCATATGCAATGTAAGCGCACAAAAATATGTTTGTTACGACATCACATTACAAATCTTTGAATTTCTCGGCTTTTCTCTACTATAATACGCATGTATTATAGGTACATATCCTACACCTTCTTCTTGAATCACTCTATCTTTTGCTGAAAACTGCATTAAAATCCGTTGCGTAGTTTAAAAGATCTAAGTGAAATATGAATCGGTAGTTCAGTCGACTCGCCAATTTATTAATTTGTGGAGTTTGCAGGCTTGCGGGCCAATTATTTTGTTGACCGTGATGCGAACATGCTAACTATCCAGAGAGTGAATAACGCGATGTTCACATGCGTTTGAGTATGTTATTGTTTTGGAAATTGGTTGGTTCGATGTGTTTCAATATTTGGATATGCGGAGATCATAGATGGACTGTTTAGATTGGTAATGTGTTGCTTATGACTGTGATGTCTGATACTGGGTTTGGGATTCATTCCATCTCCGCTCGTGGTATTGACTACTTGGATATTGGTTTTTGTGAAACTTGCAAGTTGGACTCACGCACCAAGGATTCCGTACATAGTTTTTAATTATTTTTTTTTGTAATATAACTAGAAATTTATGGTTTGTGGATTTTTTTTTTACTTGTGCTAAATGACATTGCTTCTTGCCAAATTTCATGATTCTAGGTCAACGGGAAGTACCCTATAGGTTTTGATTCGGGAACATAAACGCCCGTGTCTTTTGATTGCGTTGACTTAGAAGTTTGATTTTTTCACTGCTTCAAGGGATTGATGCCCTGAGTATTTGATATTAATTTCACGCGTTTCTGAGAAAAAGGGTCTTGACAGACGGACAACGCTGTGGTCTCATATGGGTTCCGTTTTTCTTTTGAGGTACGGAATCCTAAAAATGGACACTCGACTGCCGACATAACCCAGTTACTGGGTAACACGATACCCCTTGGTAAGACTGGTTGTCAAACTTTTAGGCTTCAGACTACCCGCAACGACTGGCAAAGGTCTACGAATGACAGCCGGGACCAACGGCTTAACGAGCTTGCCGAGGCACGGAAAATGAAGATACGATGTAGGCATTCAATGAAGCATACCCACAAAAGAATCCATTACTGAATTAAGTGTCCTACTGACGGCTGTCGGCAATATTTTATTGTTTTTTTACATCCATGTTATTTTCCCTTGAGTGATAATTTATCGATATTGTTTGGAATTGAGTTATGATTTATATGTCGCCGGTATGTGGCCGCGGTGAGCACCTAAACCAATTTCTGTTCTAACCAAGTACGAGTAATAGTTTCCACGAAACTGCAATTTTGGCGATAAAGTGTTCCCCTATTAGTTTTACTATGCACCTCGGAACGTGACACCGACTTGAACAAGATATTTCTGGGACCTGAAATACAGAGAAAATCGAAATCCGCAGAGTAGAGATTTATTGACAAGTCCGCATGGCCAACCGCCGCTATAAACTTGGCTGCCTAGAAGCAACTTTGCCAAGTTTTTCCGTCGGCGTCGCTGTATTGGTCTGCTATAATTTAAACAACTTACCTACACAGTAAAACAAATGAGTTTCGGGTGGCGCAACCGCCGCGCACGTTTATTAAAATTAGAGTCGTAAGTTCGGAAGTTCGACACGGCCGCCGGAGACATTCCTGCTAAAAAGTGGCCGCTTTTGAAACTCTACTGGTTTACGATTTAGCCCCAGTATGCCAGATTTTTACGAGTAAACTTTTCTGATATAATAGGTACCCAAAAGCTGGGCCCGTTCGGGGAGAAGTGATTAAACATGAAATTTGCATTTGCACAAACAGCCGCTCGTAAATGATAGAGATAGGTATTAAGTACTTTGAAAACAATAACAAAGTTTTCAACTCAAATAAAATGTAAGTGTGTACCTCCGTCACGCGTTTTAATGCGGTTTTGAAATCGAATAAGTTTCGCTACGGGTCGTAGCGGTGTGTTGAAGTAAAGCCCGAACAGTGAGAAAACGTCCCGCATCATAATGACGGGGATACAATAGCGGATCTGTTACGGCCCGGAGTCCCGGAGATAACTAAAGAGAGAGTTATGTTCCTTGTAAACCGCACTCCGCTACATTGTATGAGTAATTGGGCGTAGCGCTCACACATGACACATGTCGGTCTGAACATTGCAAATAGCTTCCTTATGAATTATTCATGTCTGTACATAGTTTTAATTGCAAACCGAATGTAATTTACAATAAAATAACTTTGAAAGCAGGGGTCGTGCACATTTGGGCACCTCTTCAGACTTCATAAAATGAAGGTTGAATTTCCTTGCAGCAATTTGATGGCGTCTCACCGGAATAGGCCTAAAATGAATAGTCGGCTGATTGCTGGATTGCAGTGAAGGACGTCGACAAAAGGCTTTGCCTTGTTAAAACATAGCGGCGTTGGTTTTCTAAAGGTTCGCTGAGGAAATGCGAAGAAAGTCATTACGATCTCCACGTAGGATTTCAAAGAGGTTAGTGTCGATGTTTATCGTGTGTTAGGTATTTAATTAAAACAGGTTTTATAGTAGTCTAAAACCTAGTAAAAAAATAATGTAGATTTTTGTGAGTAGGATCGTAGGTGCAAATTTACTAATACAAATTTTACATACACTAATACCCAGCATCAAGCTACTAAAATTTGTCAAATTTATTTAATAGCTTTTCAACTTTATCGCTAAGGCATAAGGTTCAAAGTTGATTGGGAAAATTTGATAGTTTAGCCTATAATGTTCCCACTGCTGGGACACAGGCCTCCTGTCGGTGAGAGGAGCCGGTTCGTAATCCACCACGCGGACCCATTGCGGTAGATGTCACATGTCTTCGAATTTTTTGGTTGTGGGACATGCCGGTTTCCTTACGATGTTTCTTTCTTTCACCGTAATCATCGTAAAAGAAAGAAAGTAATAAATTCTTATTATGATAGATGGTTAACCTATACCGTTAGTGCACTCGAAGCTTAAAAGCCATCTTGATAATTTTACCTTATGTAAAATGTCGAAGCTAGGAGAGGTGCCAGGAACGTGTACCTACTTACAAAGGAGTCTTTGACCTTTAAGAGATATGGGGGATTGCGCAGGAACATGCACTACATTTCATAATATTGAAGATTTATTTAATCCAGTGTCAATCATCAAGATAGGAAACATCCGTAAATATCAACACTGGCTCAAAATAATCATGATTCAAAATCTTTCACAGAATCAGCTTGAAAACTTTATTCCTTCAGGAAAAAAGAACTGGCGAAAAAACTAGGTATCTTTGAAAGCACAATTTGCTTTTGAGTCGCGTTTAGGTGAGAATTTAATTAATTTCAACGTTTCGAGCGCTATTCGTCCTGCGGAGTGGAGCCCATAAAACCTAATGGACTTTCTCTGTCTACCGAAAGGTTATTTTACGTGAAAGTGAGACGAGACCACTCCTCTTACGACCGTCCTGCAAATTGCAATCTTGCTTGGATTTGCACAAATTATTGTAGTGTGATTAAAGCCACCGTGGTTTAAACACACGTGGTTTGAATGAAAAGGTAAATACCTAAAGAGGGCATTTGAGAAACAGCGGGGTAAGTGCGTAACACACTGTCCCCCTTACTAATAAACGTATTATTTCAGATGTATAGTAACACACCGATTTCTCTCTTGCAGTCGTCAGTAATTTGAATTTCGAAAGAAGTTTCAGTCGTCAGTAATTTGAATTTCGAAAGAAGAAGACAGAGCGTTGTGTAACTATACAGACGCTATACAACGTGTATTAGTAAGGGGGTAACAGTAGGAATGACTTTCATTTTGACAGTTTAACGACATTCATTGCGTTATTTATGTTGTTGTGCAGATAAATTTTTCGAACATATGAAGCAATGGATTAGCGTTATCCTTCAAAATTATACAGATCCTGATTGATAGTGTATTAATAACAAAAAAATAATAATTCGAGTATCATTGACTCATAATAGAAATAATACACTCATACAGTCACATTACATACACAATACTACAAATCGTCGTTGCGCCTGCAAAAGTTGCTATATGTTTTTAGTGAACTTATTTGAGCTATATGAATTTAGCATTTAGCGTGTTTATAGGGAACTTTCGATGTATGAATATCACATAGTTACATTCCTTAACTCTTTAAATACCTATTGCACTTATCACATAGCTGTTTATACAGTATGTGTGTATTGAAATAACGACTAAAACTGCATAAAGAACCGAAAATAACTAAATAACACATAGCGGCTTTTGCACGCGCCACGACGAAATTCAATTCAATTCAAAATAACAATAAGAAAAAATAATCACAATTAAATTAACATTATACATTAAAAAAAACAGTGGCACTCCGGAAGTGCCGACAGAAGTGAAAACTTGAACAATTACGTGTGAATTTTGTAAATCGTCTTATAAACAAAACACGCGCGGTACGGCCATCCGTCTTACGAATTTCCGATCAGGTCACGTGTCCTGACGCGAGTTTAACATTTTTTACCCATTACAAAAAAGTGTACAACGCCGCTAAAGAAGTTTTCACTTCAAAAAAATGAGGTTAGTTAGTCGCATCAGCCTGCCACATGTCGCACATGTCAACAGTGGGAGATGATGGAGCAATCAAGCCTCACTGTGAGCGCAGCCAGCATGCTGTTAGCGCTCCCCCGCACTCGCCGCACCAGGGACGTACCACTCTTGCGCATAGTGGCGTGGAAGCAATCCACACACGCTTCCGCAAACAGCCGGTGCGCTGCAATATCGGGGGAACGCCTACATCATCCTGAACACATTGTTATGAACTGGACACGAAGGGCGCCGTACGACTTTTGCGTATAGTCAGTCCACAAGCTGCACGTGTACAGTGTAGGGCATAGTCCAGTCACTTTAGGCAAAAAAAGGGGTCAACCTCGGAATTTGAGATAATAAGCTGGAAACTCGTATACAGCTTTAGTTTGGCGTTCTAAAAGTTGTCTCAAAAGTCACATATTATCTCGTGTCTGCGTCGTAAGTTATTCGAGGTCAAAGGTCACGAAAATCGGTTTTTTGCAATTATCTCCGTTTCTATTGCTCCAATGATGTTAGCATCCATTATCAAAATTGTAGAGCATAAAATTTGCGACAAATTTTGTTCTAAACATTTTTTCATAGAGTCAACCGTTTTTGAGATAGAGAGCGGAGAGCACCCAGCGCTCAGGCATATATACTGTAATACAAGGTCAACCGTGAATCTCGGTGAATAATACCTTGTATATAGTTACTAAATCATTACAAGAGAGAGAGATGATGCTGATGTTCTTATTTTCGAAACTGCTATTGAAGTATCCAAACATGAGAGGACTGTCGTCATCATAGGAGAAGACATAGATTTGATCGTTATTTTAATTGGACGCACTCAGTTACATCAAGAAGAGATTTCTTTTTTAAAACCTGGAAAAGGCAATGTTAAAACAAAAGTCTATTCTTCAAAAAGTTCTGACAAATATCCTCTTTCTAAGAAACATATTCTATTTCTACATGCATTTAGTGGTTGTGATACAACTTTTGCGCTGTTTAATAAAGGGAAAAAAACTTTTATAAAATTACTGCAAAAACTTGCTAATTTCGACGAACTGGCTCAAGTTTTTCTACAAGAAAACTGCCCTGTACAGCAATTATACGAAAATGGAGTACGCATCTTACTAGCAATATATAATGCTCCGAAATCTGAAAATAATTTTGATCATCACAGATACATTCAATTCATTAAATCTACTAAACTTCATAAACCTGTCCAGTTATCTAATCTTCCACCAACAAGTGCAGCAGCTCATCAGCACATAAATCGTGTTTATTACCAAATTCAAAAATGGTTAGGCCATGATTTAGAACCTCAAGAATGGGGCTGGGTACTCCAAAATGAGTTCCTGCAGCCAATAACTACACTATTACAACCAGCTCCAGATGAATTACTCAGTACAATATTTTGTAATTGTAAGAATGGTTGTGGTTTACGCTGCGGATGCAGAAAATCGGGCTTGCAATGCACTTTAGCTTGTGGACAATGCAATGGGCAAGCTTGTCTCAATGCTGTTGTATTGCAAAACGATCCCGAGGAAGAAACTGCATTTGATCCAGAAATTTTAGAAGATTTGGAGACAATCATGCAGGTAAATGAAGATGATGAAGACGAAATTGAAATTTTAAATTTCCCAGGAGATGATGATGATGAAGAAGAAGAAAATTGATATTTTTTAACTTCAGATTTTTGAAAAATTTAAACGTACATTTAATTTTAATTGTAACAGAAGTACAGCTACTAAATAAAAATTAACATAAATTATATTTACTTGATTTATTTCTATTTACAATCTATCTATCTATCAATCTATTTATTTACGATCTATTATCGAATAAAATTAAATGAATTTATTATATATATATATACCTATATCGACGGCGAAGTGCTAATACCTCCTAACTGATTTTTTTTGAGAAATTAACTTTTTTTTCGTTTTGAATTTAAAGGCGTTATTCGCATGTTTTAGTGAAATCGCAAAGTGTATTTTTATTACAACAACATTAAATTAAAATGTGGAAATACATATTACCTCCCAACTAAAACAACGTGTCTATTTTTGAACGTTTTTATCCAGTATGTGTAAATTTTTGACTTTGTCAGTTAAGAGTTATTGGCACTTCGCCGTCGATATATATATCTATATATATATAAAACATCATTCAATACAATGTATTAACTAATAAATAATACTAATTATGTATTGTTGATAATATTGTAATGATTTAGTAACTATATACAAGGTATTATTCACCGAGATTCACGGTTGACCTTGTATTACAGTATATATGCCTGAGCGCTGGGTGCTCTCCGCTCTCTATCTCAAAAACGGTTGACTCTATGAAAAAATGTTTAGAACAAAATTTGTCGCAAATTTTATGCTCTACAATTTTGATAATGGATGCTAACATCATTGGAGCAATAGAAACGGAGATAATTGCAAAAAACCGATTTTCGTGACCTTTGACCTCGAATAACTTACGACGCAGACACGAGATAATATGTGACTTTTGAGACAACTTTTAGAACGCCAAAATAAAGCTGTATACGAGTTTCCAGCTTATTATCTCAAATTCCGAGGTGAAACCCTAAAGTGACTGGACTAGCAGTCTATTAAGCAATTAGGGTACAGATTGGGACTAAAATACATTGTAAATTATTTTTTCTCTAATTACCACTGCTGTGGTAAACAAATCACACACACAGACAAATCTTCTAAAAGTATAAATAATCCAGTATCAGGGGGCCTAAAAAGGCCACTTTGGCAGACTCATAAAAGGATAACATTATGAATCATAATATGGCGAAGACAGTCCGTGTTTTTCTAATTTCGCTGCACTACGTAGGTATAATTAAAGAGATTGGGATTGGATTTGAATTGGATTGATTGATATTTTAGCACAGACAAAAAAAAATAACTGAATAATCCTTCACCAATGGGATTTGATACGATTAACTTAACAGTTAACTGTCCATTACGATTCATAATGTTATCCTTTTATAATTCTGCCAAAGTGGCCTTTTAGGCCCCCAGATCGCCTTAACTGGGGAACATCATTCAATTACCTGTACAAAATTAATTTACATTCTGTCGATAACGGGTCTAATTTGCAGGTCAAAAGAAAATTAAATCAGCGCGTCGGTATTCTGAAGGGAAAGTCTAATGCAATGGCGATGTTGCGTCGATAAAGAAGGGGAGGGAAAGACGCCGCAGGCTGCGTCAAAATTTTGTCGATTACGTAATTTCTATTCAAAGTAAATTCGAGACCCGAGTGGCTCGAGCAGGGTTGCCAAAACACAGTTCAGAGAGGACTCAGACGCTATCTATTCAGACCCGATCGCCTAGGAAACATCTTCAGAAATTCGAATGGCTGCGGGCCATCCGACGGGAGTAGACGAACATTATACTAAATATCGGTGTGGTGACCCTATCTCCCTAGCTCGCACTATACTAAACATCGGTGTGGTGACCCTATCTCCCTAGCTCGCATTATACTAAACATCGGTGTGGTGACCCTATCTCCCTAGCTCGCATTATACTAAACATCGGTGTGGTGACACTATCTCCCTAGCTCGCATTTTATTGCCCCTGCGCTGCTCAACACAGACGCAGTAGCTTGCAGGGCGATGAACCTTTTACTTTTTGAGTGTCACTTAGGAAAATTCTCGTTGCGTCGCTACAAATGACTGCGGTCGACCGCTGTGTCAGCATTTCTAACAAAGTTACGGCTTACGTACTTAGCTAGGGTAGTAACTTGCTGTCGTCATTGTAAAGGCCGAGGTTACTATGTATTGTCCTCAACGGCGCAATTCTCAATGAAAGTGTCACTGAAAATACAGTTCACAAATATTGAAGGCAAATCTTTCGGTCAGGGCCAACATGCTGATACACAGGTTCGCTCGTTGTGGTATTGAGGTAAAGATTACGCTGTTTAAAGCGTATTGCCAATCATTCTACACGAGCGGCCTGTGGGTAAGGCATACTAAGAGGTCGCTAGACGCCCTGCGTATTCAGTATAACAACTGCTTCAGGATGCTGTTGGGACTGCCGCGCTATTGTAGTGCGTCCGGTATGTTCGCTTTTGCGCATACTGATGATTTTTACGCCATAATGCGCAAAAAGACAAACTCCATCTTGTCAAGAGCGCGGTCTAGTTCTAACAGCATCCTAAGTATGTTGATGGAAAAGTACGACGCTCCGTGGTTGTCGCACGCTGTGGAGGTGTTGGTCAGAAGACCCCACACCTAACCTTCACAATTTACTTTTTTCTATTTTGTTTTGTGTTTCTGTGTTTTTGTTTACTAACAATAGTTTTTAGGAATAATGTTATGTTACTAACAATTGGGCCTAGTTGCCATAAATAAACAAAATATAAAAAATAAAAAAAATATTTTCCTGATGGTTATGGTATATGTATCTGCGTTTCGTGTCGTCACGGCGTTAGCGTTGCGTGTGGCGGTGCGTGTTACGCAACAGTTTGCACTCTCTGAGTAGATTGCATGTTGTGTTTATAAGCATCCCACGTTAATACGTAGGTAACTCTATAACTTGTTTAATAGATTTAAAAACTTTTGAATGGAGGGCGAAGTTTGGAGGGAAAATGTTCGTGTGAGTAGCACGCGAGGCGAGCCAAATGAAATATTGTACGTAATACGTATATTTCGCGAGTATGAAGTTATGAATGTTCGGCCAAGTAAATATGAACAATGAATGAAACAACAGAATGGTATTTGTGGTGTAAATACTGCGCAATATTTTGGTATAAATATTATGATACAAGGCCGGGTTATGAATGAGCTGTTTTAGAAGGTTATTCATTAATTTTGATGTATAATGCAGATAATTTTATCACCACTGCTCTCAAAACGGTAAAGGAAAACATCATGAGGAAACCGGCATGTCCTAGAACCAAAAAATTCGAAGACATGTGACATCTACCAAACCACACTGGGCCCGCGTGGTAGATTACAGCCCACTCTATCTCGAAGAGAGGAGACCTGTGTCTCAGCGGTGGGAACATTATAGGCTTTATTATACTGATATTTATTTATTTATCCACTAGCTTCTGCCCGCGACTTCGTCCGCGTGAAACTTCTTGTTACTCCGACCCACCCCGTCGCATCGCATCGCCTGCCCGCGCTATTACTTCGTTTTTGCTTAGCGTTCTTTCTGACTTTTTTTCTTTTTGCTCGGCTCCTAAAGGTCATAGCGTGATGTTAAATAGCCTATAGCCTTCCTCAAGAATTGGGCTATCAAATGCAAAAAGAATTTTTCAAATCCGACTGGTAGTTCCACAGATTAGCGCGTCCAACCAAAAAAACAAACTCTTCAGCTTTATAATATTATAGTATAGATTTATTTCAGGCATCAAGGCCCAAATAAACACATAATTACAATACAATATTAGTATAACTTAAAAATACTATAAATACATACAACATTATATTTACACTAAAAACTAACAACTTAAAACTAACGCACACAAAGTGTCTGCGTCGAGTTTCGCTGATTGGTGTCATGTATCCGGCCACGAAACCGGCGGTACACAACACCCTTCCGCCAGAACTCTTCCTTGAGCAACGTCTCTAGAAGATGTGTCGGAACACGCACCACGAACGACTTGAAGTAGATACGTGTTGTCAACTTCTCGACTCTCAAAGTCCAGTTGGCCTTCACGCGCTATGCATGCAGATAATATATAAATACGCTATCTTTCCACCCTTCGAAGAATTTATGAGATAATACAACATTTTCAACTGCAGAATCATTACTAGACCATTGCGTCGTAATTTTTAATTTTTTCCGTTGTCGGTGTGATGAAAACCATTAAAAAGTAGGCCATTTAGTTAGATCTCATTACGAGAAGTCGTTAAAACCGACATATAACGTGACCACCGCAAATTAATGATGATGTTCCCATTTAGGAGATAATGACACAACACATACAAAACCTACATATGCAAACGACATAACACACACGCAGGAACGTGTGTTCGTTTACATAAATATTTTTTACATTACAAACTTAACTTTTCCTTCGCAAAATTGACTCAATAAACATTTTCGAAGCATTTCAGTTTTTTTAGCTGCACAATATAAACAGGTTGTATCTAAAAAGGTTTCGTGTGTTGCGTGCGTAATCTTAGTCGGGCTGCCTCATAACTGTCAGCTGCACTGGTAATCGAACCTGCTCCTTGAATATAAGAGGTAACGACAGCATTTTGCACCCCATACGCGTTGCTCGTGTAATATTCATGATTTGTACACTTTTTTAGGGAAGCACAAGGTGGTAGGGGCGCCTTATCTTTAAATAAAGATGAAAGATGACAAATTTTTGTGAATGGAAAGAATTTAGCTTTTCCGTAGTAGCTCAATATAGGTCTTGCAGTGTTTATTAAAATTAAGCATAGGTATTATTAGTAGATGACCAGTGGTCCACATTAGCCCTAGAACGAAACAGTTAGTAGGTAGTCATGGAGAGAGGAATTTGTCCAGTCAGTGGGATAATGCGGACTAACGGTAAGATAGATCAATATCACGAACTTGGTTGATTGCGATGTTATCTTAGAAATAACTTAACTTATTTCGAATTACCGATATTATTAGTCGGTCATAATACTTAATTTATCGAGTCAGACCACAGATATAGATAGACCTAGATAACGCAAGTATCACAATCTGTATGAAAACAAAGCGTGTCATTTTTTTTGACTACCTACTATGACGTCACAAGCACTATTTAGTGATGCGCCAGCGGTCACGCTCACCCAGCCAGCAGCGGTGCTATTCTGTAAAAATCTCACCGTGAAAACTTAGGTGAAGTGAGCGTGGAGTGAGCTGTCAATAGTGTCAATTCCTAACAAAAAAAAACTCACATCACCTAAGTTTTCACGGTGAGATTTTTACAGCCGCTAGATTCTGTAAAAATCTCACCGTGAAAACTTAGGTGTCCTATCATTTTATTCGATACAATATTTAGTTTATTTACCTACTCCGTGGTTACAAAATTGTATTTATGTGGTAACAAAATGTGTTCGTGGTTAAAACTGTCACGAGTTCATATTATCGTCAGCTTTTGTAAATTAAAATCGTTTTAATTTTGTGACAAAATTAAATTTTCATTGTAAATAATTTCAAAATACCTACTCACACCGCACACTATAGAAAATTATTATAGAATAATTTTCATTTTCCCAAAAGATACAAACCCATTAAATCAAAAGAAAAAATAAAAAATGCATAAAGTACAAAATATGTAGATACAACACCAAAATAAAAGTGCACCCGCATGTGTCTGAAGTATTCTTATTTACGAGCTCGAACGTAACACGATTCCCCGAGCTGCCGCCTAAAACTACCCTCAGAAAACAAAGAGAGAATACACTACATTTTGCATATTCCACAACACTACTGAACAATGCTAGCTACATCCTACATGTGTTTTTAAAATGGAAACTGTGCTAGTGTGTAATCCTCAAAAAGGTGCACTTTCGTTTATCCACTTTTTGCCACTTTTCGTCCACCTTATGCAGGAAGCGAATCTTTTGCTATTTAGCCGTTATCTGAATTCCGAGTTCGTAATAAAAATGTTTTTAGATTACCATTAGGCTCGCCCCCGCTGATACCTCCATGGGACTTAAACTTATCTGGCGAAATGTGGTTCTACTCCAACTATGGGCACACCGCTGTACCTTCCGTGGAAACCAGGCTTAATATTAGGCTATTTATTTATTAATAGGCGTTTCAACAATGAGTACACTGTTACTTTATAATTTATACACTGCAAACTTAAGGCTAAGCACCTCATTACATAGAGAAAAGCACAGCTTGTACTACATTATGCGCAGATAATAACAAAATTAAATAATTGTGTGTGTAATTAGGTGTGTGTTTGTTTTATGATATTTTTCAGATTTGCACATTTATGGCCTCTAACAGGTTTGCCCAGGTAAGGCATGGCGTCCCACGCACAATGGTCCACTTGAAGGATTAAGTGCGGAAACCAAACCCATTATATAGAAGGCATGGCGTCCCAAGTATCTGGACTGGTAAAATGACACAAACACTATGGATGTTCACACAAAAGTAGTTTCTTAGTTCAGTTCTAAATCAATAGCAAAGCAACATTATAGAGAAAATATAACTACCTATAAGAAGTGAGAAGGTGAGCTAACAGAAAACGGGCCTCATCAATAGAAAGAGACGGAAATGAACCGACCCATTACGTACCGGGTCCCGGAATGACGGGCCCGGATTAGAAGAGGTCAACCCATCTTGCAACTCTTTCTTTTTATTAGAATCTTCCACTTGATTCTTCAAAGCGTGTCCTATTATACGCATAGACTTTGACATTGCAAGGGGAAGGGTTTTTATCCACATATTACCTTGTTAAATAAAACGATCGTTATTGAAGCATGTTAAGATGATCACAGGATTCGGTAAGTACCTGTAATAAATGCAAAAGATAAATCAGTTAACCAGTTACAACGCTAGAATGAGTTTTAATGCAAATTGATAAATTTGCTTATGACCAATACAACAGGCAAGTAACCGAAAAAAAAACAGTGGCACTCCGAGAGTGCCGACAGTAGTGAAAACAAAACACAAACAGAATACTTTGCCATCACTCACTGACATCCTTACATATCGGATTTACATTAAAATCGAGTACATCCCGAGAACAGCCGAACACATACGAAGCGGAAATTTTTTAATCGTCTTATAAACAAAACACGCGCGGTGGCGCTTACGGTAACAGTGGCGCGAGTTGAATGGTTTTTCCCATCTCAAAAAATGCCCAACGCGCCTAAAGAAATTCTCTCTTCAAAAAATTATCTGTGACACTGTTGGAGACTCGGCTAAAACTAGGCATTATATAGGGAAGGGGTGTCTTTATTTCCAGAAAACCAAACTAGTGTTTTCTTTGACCAACTTTGCTCTATCAATCATACTTAATACGTCCCATCTGGAAAGTTCAACCCGTGCAAATACATCTTTCAATGAAACATGCGTCCCTGCCGTATCCCAGTTCCCATTAATCAAGGCTATAGGTTTGGGTGCTAATGGAGAGTGCTATCTGCCGTCGCCTGGGACCCGAAACTCGTAATTATTACCACAATACACTTTGTGTTGCTAATTATATCAGCCGGGAACGATCGCAGCGGAAATTATTGGAATCGAAAACTAGTTGAATATTATTGTATATTTTGCTTTGTAGGTTTTGTATAAAATGAACCATTACCACATTTCAAAGGTTTAATGATAATTTTTTATCATCAGTCGAGTTTGTCAAGTTTAAACTATGGCTTCAATTACCTTATTTTTGATGTAATTAAAGTTCTATAGCTAACTTCGTAAACTTACCTAAAGAGGAATAATGAAAATTTTTTAATATAAATCAGCAACAGACAAGGATTTTGCTAGCTTATCATTCTATTGATTCTTGAGGGGCTTGTGGCCATGTAATAACAGCCGCACTGGTTGATCGATCAGCCGCGGTTGGTCCGTAGATTTTGATTGAGATACGGAGATAGGTACAGACGCCAGCACATCAAGATACTACAATCTGTCAAATTTCTTTAATAGATTTTCAACTTTGTTGCTAAAGCATAAGGTTAAAAGTTGATTGGACAATTTGGAAATTTGACATTTTCGGGTAGGTTGATGTGCTGGCGTCTGTACGTATGACTCTTTACATACCCTCCGTAGTTTAGAAAGCACGTTAAGGCGTTGGTCCTCGCGTCATTCGAGGATCTTTGACAGTCATTACGGGTCTTCAGAAGACCGACTGTCTGACGGTATCGTATTTACCCAGTAACTGGCTTGTGGAGGTCAGATAGGCAGTCGCTCCATGTAATATACTGGCATTCAGCTGCATCCAGTTAGACTGGAAGCCGAGCCCAACATAGTTGGAAAAAGGCTAGGCAGATTATGATCTGTTGATTTTCTTCCCGAGTGATTCATCACCTTTTATTAACACGAAGTCTTATCACGTCTGCGGAGTTTCGCTAGCTAATTTAATATGACCCTGTATTTCTTATCAACCAAATCCATATACAATAAACATGCGAAAGTAACTCTATCCCTCCTCCGGTACCTTTTGACGTTCGAAAAGTGCTGATTCTAAGCCTAATTTGAATAAATGACTTGATTTGGATTTGGATGTTTGGCAGACGGATAGACCTTTTTTTTTTTTGAGGTTGGGAAATCATCAAATGACCCCTCCCGCTCTGGGTGGAGCGGACGGGAGTGTCAGACTCTTACTGACTAAAACCCACCCGTGTTCCTTCCTTAGCCCTTTATGTTCCGAGCCAGCGGTAACCCTTTCGGACAATCCCGCTGACCCGGCAGGCTTCGGCCCTGACGGGCCCCTCCGTATGATGCTGACATATCTTTGAGGCGCGCGTGGAACACGTACGCGCCGTCCGGCACGGGCCTGGTCCTGATCGGACGCTCACTAGACGGATAGACCTGCGGGGTAATTGCGTAACATGCTAACAGTAGCAATGGCAGCATTTTGACAGTTCAACAACATTCATTGCATTATTTACGTTGTGCGGCAGACACATTTTTCAAACATATGAAGCAATGGATTAGCAAAATGCTTCAAAATAATTCAATTTGTGATAGATAGTATGTTGCGTTGTTCCCGTGGTATAATTGCCGACTTCAACGGGAGAAGCCGCGGGCAAAAGCTAGTAAATTATGAAATGACGTTAACTTTAAAAAAAAGATGAAATTAAACTGAAAACGTGAAAGGATAATAAATTAAATCAAACAAAAAAATTACTGGGATAAATTGAATAAAATAAATAATAAATAGTTTATTCTGTATTAAATTTGGTAAAATATTAACTTAGGGCCGATTTTTCCATCGCCAGTTATCTTTTATTCGAGGAATAAAATTGGCGTTTGACAGTTTTTGTATGAAATAACTGTCAAAATTAAAATTATTCCTCGAGTAAAGTTACCTGAGGGGCAATTCTACTAATTTTAACAACGTTCACAGTCTGATCTCAGTCTCAATCTGTCAAAAAATACTTCAAATTTCCCTACATTTTGATAAGTTTTTGACATTTCTTTGTCGCTGAGATGAGACTGCGACTAGATTTTGAACGTTTTAAATTACGAGAATTGGCCTTCAGGTGATTGAAAAATCAGCCCTTAAAGTCTTAGAAATAATTTACAAAGTTATTATAATAGGCTATTAGGATAAACCTGTATCAGGATGATCTGGATGTTGTTAGGATAGATACTAATAGTATAAAAGAAAGTTTGCAGCTTCGAAAGACATGTGGTAACTGCGAAGTGCTCGAAAAAACTCGAAATTTTCGGACTTCTTTCAGTTTTTGACTTACAACTTCTAAAAGGTGCATCCAACGGAAGAAGTCACACTATACATTTTTAAAGTATACAAAATTTGCTTGGTATCCTATTTCTCATCAGCAAAATAAAGGATAAAATAAAATTATCTTTTGCAAAAATTTGAAATCAAACTGAAAACGTGAAAGGACAATAACGAAATTTTCAAAAATGTGAACATCACACGGCAAAACAAAGTTAAGAGCCAGCTCTCACAAAACATCTTTATTTGGCGGAAAGAGCCAACTTCGTGAAACTCTCTTGAAGGTTTTCCTTTCAAATGTTTAATTTCAAGAGTTTCCAACAAGCAACTTTAGCAGTTTATCAATCTCTAAAGCTTGGGCAGTAGATACTTGAAGTACACAATAAATGCAACGGAGCATGGCTTCTTAAGAGTTCTCTAAACAGAGAACTGAGCAAAAAAAAACTGAAAAATCCTTCATCAATGGGATTAGATACGATAACTTAACAGTTAACTGTCCATTATGATTCATAATGTTATCCTTTTATGATTCTGCCAAAGAGGCCTTTTTAGGCCCCCTGTTTTGTACACATTTCATTGAGGTGTTTCATTCACGCGGACGAAGTCGCGGGCAGAAGCTAGTATGAAATATTAATATTTTTAATAATATGTAAATCGTTAAGAAGTAAAAAAAAAATCACAAAATGCTGCGACTAAATGACTCATAGGGGGTCAAACCAGAATGCCAATTCCCGTACTTATAAACGTTGAAAATCTAGTCACATACTCATCTCAGCGACAATCAATGTCAAAAACTTGTCAAAAATGTAAGGATTTTAGAGGTATTTTTGACAGATTGAGATCGAGATCAGAACGGCAATTCTCATAATTTTGAGAACGGTCACAGTCAAAAATACGTTTTCAGTCTCAACATTGTCAAAAATACCTCTAAAATCCGTATTTTTTTTTACGTTGAACGTTTTAATTTACGAGAACCGGCCTTCTGAGTGTGTAGGTTCTTAAATTCCTGAATTACCCCTCTGGTAAAGGAGCAGATTGCGACATCAAAGAATTTCTTGTACCTAAGTTTTATTTATTCAGAGATTCCTGGAGCCAGCCACCGAACTGTTTTATATGTAAAGAGAAATCTTCTAGAAACATAGATTACCTACATTTCATACGTCACTTTACACGGCATTCTGAAAATGTTCGCGCAAATTAGCATTTCTATTGTGTGGCATGCTAACTGCGGGCGTCCACACATAAATATGTACTTCTACCTACTCGTTTGAGGCCATCCATAAATTACGTCGCACGACTTTCATGATTTTTGGAGCCCTTTTCGGAGGTAATTTGTGTGACCTGGTGTGATTTCAGATTTTTTGCAATTTTAAATTCTACCTTTTACCTTTTCGCACCGGATGCAGCTGAATACCAGAATCATCCTAAGATGATTCTGGTATTCAGCTGCATCCGGTGCGACTGAATGCCGACCCCAATATAGTTGGGAAAAGGTTAGGTAGATGACGATGAATTAGAATGATACAGTCGGTATTGTCTAGTCGATGTTTGTTACTTAATCACGCGTAAACCGTTAAACAAAATGTTTCAACAATATTTCCGAATGTTACTCTATTCGATGCGCCCATGTGGAGCAGAACCAGTGTTGAGCCAGGCATTTTTGTCAGTGATGTAATCCCCCAACTTATATTAGGTTTGGATGCATAGTGTGCGTTTAATACAAGATTTAAATAACGTTTCACTCAGTTGGAGTATGTGGGGAAAAATTTTATTGTAACATTTTAAACAGTAGGATTGATGGATGAGTCTACTTTAGCCAGTCTGATACCTGGTTGAACTAATTGGTCCCTATTTTAGTCCTATAGTTGTATCTTTCATCTCTTTTACTGAAAAGATTAAAATTTTTCCTTACGTACATGATGTTTACATAAATGTATTGACAAGGTACCGTCATGATGTTAATATTTTTAAGCCCTTAGAGAATCGCGCCTGCGGAGGCCATATTATATTGCTCTGATGGCTCTTTTCTGCAGAATCAAAATAGACTCGATATCTGCAGCTCGTCCCCATTCTTAAATACCGTAAGGCATGAAACTATAAAAGTAACTGAAACAGACTAACCTCGCGGTATCCATATTGGTAAATTGACGTATTTTTTTACAGCATGTGCTGATGAATTTAGCCGTCCTGCAAGAGATGTTAAATGAAAACCGTAAAAGGAAAACCGTTCTATCGACGAATTCTAGTTTCTCTTTGTTCAATATTATCTAACAATCACTACTTTTAACATTTGGTAAAGCAAATCTTATGCATTTAATTTTTTTTTTCATTTAATACTAAATTATTAGCACTGATCCAATTTTGTACCTGCAATAGGGCGTTATTTACGTCCTCAAGATTTGATGTTGATGCACGTCTAATTTATCTTAAAAATCAAGGAAGTATTCATCGGAAAATAACACCATTTGTGGTAGTTTTTTTTAATAAATGGGGTAGATCATTAATATAGGGTGTCTCAATAAGAGTGCACTTTTTCATTTTAAAATAACAGCATGTATTTTATGAGAGAGTTGTGATATTTTTATTGGATTGTAAAGAAGACATGTTCCGATTAAGTATGGAATAAAATATCCAGCAAATGACCCCCATGGCTCTCTCTGATGACAGGCCATCACTCTTGTCATGAAATTGTCCATGACTTTTACACAGAGTTGTGGCTGTATCTCACCGATGACGTGTTGGATCTCTGATTTGAGCTCAGGAATTGTTTCTGGTTATTTCGTATTTATAAACCCGAGATTTCATAAAACTCCAAAGAAAAAAAATCGCAAGGCGTTAAATCGCACGATCTGGTTGACACATTAGGTGCACTTTCTCGGCTGAAAAGAGTTTTCGAGCGGTTTCAGCGTAACTTTCCCATTTTTGTAAAGAGTTTTCACATTATAACGCGTTGTTCTTTCGAAAAGCGCTCCATTTTTAATAATCGGAATAAACATAAGTGACGGCTGTCGAATTTCAGAGTAGCCACTTGAACGAAAAAAAATATTATTCTAAATTTAAAAAGTGCACTCTTACTGAGACACCCATTATATACTAAAAAGAGGAAAGGACCTAATATCGAGCCTTGTGGAACACCCATTTTTACTTTTAAAGTTTTTAAACTTTAGACCCCCGCTAGCACACGATGTCACATTTTGTTGACCCTCTCCTTCCTTACCACATGACGTAATTTATGGAGGGTCCCTTATAGAGTGACAACAGCTGCCATCTAATAGCTGATATTGTTTGATGAATAAGCCAGCGCTTTGGCTGCATTATGACGTCAGAAACCAAAATGTTTTAAGCCCTGTATTACATACAATTTATGAAACAGGGCAGATCTAAAGTGTTTTTATTGCCTTCAATTGTTTTTGGATGCTGATTTCAGATCTTAGGAAGACTAGCGGGCTGATTGAGTAACACACATAAAATGACAATTGATCTCAATTCTTTTCATTTTGACAGTTCAGCTATGTCCATTTCGTTGCTTACGTTGTTGAGCAGACAACTTTTCAGAATCTATGAAGCAATGGATTACGAATTTTCTTAATAACCGTCGGATTGTGATTGAAAGTGTGTGTTACGCAATTAGGTTGCTGGCTGGATAGAAAACCCAGTTATAACTATTAGATTTGGTGATCTGCCGGTCGATTCTGTAAAAATCTCACCGTGATAACTTAGGTGAAGTGAGTTTGTTTTTGCTAGGAATTGACACCATTGACAGCTCATTCCACGCTCACTTCACCTAAGTTTTCACGGTGAGATTTTTACAGAATAGCACCGCACTATATTAAAAGTGTGTTCTAGAAATCTTGGCTCAGGTTTGAAGTTTCGATTTTCCCAGACATCTATTTTATTATACATGTACTTTTTGAGATGCCAAGTTATCTTTCTGCCAACAACCAAATTGCTTCACTGGTGCAGTCATGAATAAGATACAAAGGCGAATCGAGAGACTCACTTTTGCATATTGTGGATAGTGTTTCTTTTTTGACTGACCTTCTTTTTTGGAAAGCTATGCCTATTTCATCCATCTGTATTACTATTTGGGCTACTCCACACCTTCTGAGAGACTAAGGTTTAGGAAACACCCCTATTTTTCTGACTGACAAAATCCTCATGGATACCATCCGTCTGCGGAGAATGGAGGGTTATGTCAGACTCCTACCGAGTAAAACCTCACTATTCCTTCTACTACCACGAGTCGGGAGCCCGGGAGATACATGGTACATTCGTCGCACCCTCGACTGGTTAGGGTGGCCCCGCATTACCTAGCGGGCCCCATCATCAAGTACGGCCGATCCCACGACCGTACGTCTCATTAAAAGTTCGTGCATACTTCGTGTCATGACGACACAGGAAATAGTCTTGACAAATGATAAGAGGGACGGACAAGTCGAGCAAAACAGTAATGTCAGACCCAGAAGTACCCAAAAAACGGCAGAAGAAAGGTAGATAGAGAGATAGACCATAGAAAAGGTGGGATGATGACTTCAGTCGCTGGGACAATACTGGGCAGTCGCCAGAGAGAGACAGGAATGGTGAAGGTTGGAGGGCTTTTTTTTTTTTATTGCCGACTGGCAAGCGGACATACAAAACATAAACAAACGCCAAATAAGAGACTCACGACTACCCTTGTTTGTCAGACTAAAAGGCTTATAATTAATAAAAAAATACCTTCTCATCGCAGAAGCAAGAAACAATCCAGCAGTATCAATCTCAATCTGAATAATTTTGAAAGATAAAGCTAATCCATAGCTTCATAATTATTATGTTCGAAAAATGTGTCTGAAACAACGTAAATAACGCAATGAAAGTTGTTGAACTGTCAAAATGAAACCCATTGCTACTGATAGTGTGTTACGCAATTACCCCGCTGGTTAGAGAGATAACAACATCCTCCTGAATGTACAGCCAACAAAAGAGATAAGTATGCAGGATCGTCGGATATAGTTGAAGTTTAGTAAGAAACCGATGGATGTTCTCGAATAATTTTATTTTTTATTAAGGTCGATTTACATCAAACGAACACAGAGCTAGAGCTGAAACAAGAGCATTCTTTCGTGGTATTTTAGTGTAAACGAAAACTCGTATTCAGCGTTTACATCAAACGAACAAAGAGCTAGAGCTAGAACAAGAGCATTCTTTCGTAATCTTTTAGTGTAAACGATAGCTAGATCATCTGAAGAATCATTTGATCATCGCTAGAACACAAGAACGCTTTGAAGAGACCGCTCAGGGGCGCGAGCACGTCCGAACACGCAAGAACGCTCTAAGCAACTGTTCGTGCGCTCTAGCGCCGTTTACATCGAGCGAGTGAGTATTCTTAGAATATACCATAGAATCTTTGCGAACGCACTAAGAACAACGAAAGAATGCTCTACGCATGTTTACACTAAAAGAATTTGATATAGTGGGGACAGAATGGGCATTCGCTCGTCTGATGTAAATCGACCTTTAATAGAAAACAAACAGCTCATTTACCAAATCAAATTTCAGTCGACAACATCCATCGGTTTCTTACTAAAGTTCAACTACATATATCCGACGATCCTGCATACTTATCTCTTTTGTTGACTGTACATACTTTCTTAAATTGACAATAGCTACACCATACAGCAAAGGGCTGATTTCCCTAAGGGTCTGAGGGTTATCTGTAGTTGCGGGAAATTCGAAAAACTTCCCATATCATGCCCGATGGAGTGGATCGTACTAGAAGAGTGCAATCAATGCAATTTATTATAGAAATGCAAAGTAAGTTTTGGGTTGCCATTTAGGTATTTTTATGAACATAATTATTTGAGTTTTATGTTTGGTACGGATGCTAGAAGATGTGCATGAGGAGTAGGATACCATTTGAACATACAAATGCCTGAGAAAGGGTGTAACCAATTAATACAGGCGTTCATATACCAATGGTAGACGACATCTGGCAAGTATATGAATGCCTGCTTCAGTCTTCGTGATGAAACCTGGTTTCCAATCAAATCGCTAACAAAAATTGAGCCAGGCGTGTTTCTCAATGCATAAGCTTTTTCTGTGTGAGCAGAGGCCCTTGCCCTGCATTGGGACATTTCCATGCCAATATTATCATAAACCGATACGATGCCAGACTAAACATTCTCTTCATTGCATTGACGTATCTTCTAAAACAGAATCTCCCAGTCTCACATATTGCTCACTCCACATGAGTGAGCAATGTTGACAATATTTTATTAACCGACTTTAAAAAAGGAGGTTCTGTATTCGACCTGTATGTACGTATGTGTTATGTTTGTATGCCCGCGATTTTATCAAAAACTAATGAAGCAATTTTGATAATTCTTTCATTAATGTGATCTACATACTTTCAGGAAGGTTATAGTATATAATACATTAGATAATTATTCTGATGTACGAAGTTATATGCATAAATATACTGCAAGTACAGTAGTGTTTCTATGCGAATTTTGATGATTCTTCTAGTCAGTGTTAATTGAATCGGTGTGGGGTAGATACAACTAAAAAGTGAAAAATAAAAACTTTGTTTACATAAAAACAACCGACTTCAAAAAAAACCACTATAATAAAGTGATAAATAACCTTAATTTCGGACGTCTGTGACAAAAAACGGAAATGCGGAACCAACGACACCGACTTCCTAAATTAAAGTTATTTATCAAGTTATAGTGTTTTTTTTTAATTCAGTTGTTTTTTTTTGTAAAGAAGTTTTTATTTTCCTCGGATTTAGTTATGTTCTTATGCTTCTTCCCTATCTGAGTGTTAAAAAACTCCATGTGTCAGTCATTACCAACTGCTGTAGATATCGATCCAATAACGCTATACTTATCGAATATCCCGGTTATAATAATCCGGTTAAAAATAAACCGCGCAATAATGAGTCATTGTTAGTTCGGACGTGTCTATTTATATATTTATAATATTTGCGTCCAATTGAGTCAATAGCCAGAAATATTTCCTAACTGATATTTGTTTAGTAACTCAAGATAATCGCTGTGTGTCAATTATCGAGTCTATTTATATGGTGAGAAAGTATATTTGTTATCATCTTCTGTTCAGGGATTCCTACTGGATTAGTAACGATTACTAGAACGTGACGCAATGATCTACAGATAAAAAATTCCAGCTTCCAAGCCAATAAAAATAATGCTGAAATATGGGAAATATGCACTCGCAAATAAAGTGACATACGAGATAATATAATATTTACAAGGCAGGGCGTTGATCCTAAAATCAACTTTCGTCCAAAAGCACACAAATTTCTTTCACATAACCTACCCGTTCCGTTTATCTACCCGTTCTAATGTTCTACATTTTATGACGAAACAACGTAAATTTTTGAGGGTCAATATAAATTATTCATCATCACCATACATCATCATTGGCTGTCTTGTTCCACTGTTAAGTTTCCTCACTTTTGTGTCACGTTTCCCTGATCTGCGCGAATGTCATCTAGGTTTAAGCCTCAGTATTTTTAGGTCATTCACCCATCTAGGTTCTTAATTGGTCTGCCAACACACCTCCTTTCGCCTCTTGGTAATCATTCAGTTAGGGCTCTTTTCCGCCTGCCAAGCACACAGAACATATATACCATAATATACCATAAAAGCCAAGCACCACCCCTTGCCAAGCATCAGCGCTGCAACATTTATTTTTTAAATGTCGTAGCAAAATGCTGAGATAGGAGCCTTTTGGCCTCGTATAGGACTTTCTGTTTCATTTTCCTTTTGTTACCTTTTTTTTATATAACTTGGATTTTTATTTTGCTGTGTTTAGTTTAGTTTGTGATCTTCCTGTACGAGTCGCAATAAATACTTTTTCTTTCTTTCATCCTGCCCACCCGTATTCCGAGAATTTAATAACTGAAGCGTATTGCCACATCGCGACATAGGCGTGAAGCAAAGTACCGGTTCATACCGGTTTTAACCGCTTTATACCGGTAATAAAGGATTAAAAAGCGGTAAGTGTGCGGCCGGTACCACGTTGCGGCGCGGCGGCAGGTGGCGGGTCTCATTTATCTTGCGCCGCGCTGATGAATATTTACTCATGTTAACTAGGTGTGCGACGGTCATTAGTTGCAGAGAGTAAGCTTCTAATCGGTAGGAGGATGTATTAAGTGGATGAACCGAGTGATCTTGATATTAATGAATTAACAAAAATCTCGCTGATACTAATACTCGTAGATCTGTCGGTTATGAAAAGTCCGGACAAGTCAAAGTGGTAAGTCAGGACATTATCAGTAGCAGGTCGTAGTCTAGCAGCTCGCCTCCTATATGCATGTTTAATGTAACGCACGCTTGCACTCTCCAGTTAATTCGAAACCAACATTATTCGGGGTTTAAATTGTTATTTAAATTCTGAATTTCAACTGATATTAAAAGGGGAACATAACTAAAAGGTAGTGTGTAAAATATATGTAGGTAAGCAGTAGGCAGCTAATATGCACGACCTTTAAGTGCACGCTTTAATATGCAACAAAGTGTAATTTGATCGCGATAAAAAGCAAGGCTAAACTTAATTAGAGTAACAAGGCTCCTGGAAATTACGGGGGTGGTCCCCTCTATGCAATATTTATGACTTCATGCTGCCTCCAAGGCTGCGTGCTGTAAGGAGCTGTTTATCTTCTAGCACCTAAAGCTATTAAGATGCAATCTCATCGTTCAGCATTCTATTAGCCGGTGCACGCAAGTAGCTCTTGTTCTAAATTTATCAAGATTTCGCCTCTCCTTTGTATACAGGTAGTTTGATACAGGAAAAGATTGCTTGATATACGGCTGCATGCCTCGAGTAAATTTCCAATTATCCATAACGTTTGAATAGTTTACACGAAAACATTACCTTTTGTTTTTGGAATCAGCTGTATGAACAAACTATGCGCGGCGTGTGAACTAACACACAGCAAAACTGTCTGGTTTTTATGTTCTTTTTATTATTTTTCCTAGGATCAGCGAACCCGAGAGCAACGACAGACGGGTTTTATGAAAGCACATAACAAATGCAAGACGTGACAAGTCAACTTTTTATGCCGCGTACAACAACAATAGGGAATATATATTTTCCCTTTTTTTACAATTTGTGTTAAACATGTCTGGGTTTAGTCTCAAATTCTTGGCGAGAAACGCGGGCTTTTCGCTGAAAAATGGAATGTTTCCATTACTTTGTTTGTTCACTGGGAAGCTTCGCACACAGAAGATGTTCCCTCGTCTATTGAAGTGTGAGTGCAATGAGAATCTTTTCTTATTTCTTCACTGTCTGAATCAATATCGTTTCCTTCCTTTGTCTGATCAAGCAAATATTTTTTCGAAAAACTTTCTATGTGTTATTGGAAGTTCTGTGTTTTATCTTTGGTATTTTTCCAGGGAACCTTAAAGTTTAGAAATAACTTATAAAATCTGAAAATCAATGTGTTATGAGTAAGCTGACTCGAACAACACCTGCCATGTTTTGTCTCTGCATCACCCTAAGGTTGACTGATAGAAAATGCCTCAGGCATTAAATCCGCCTTTGTACAGTATTTATTTATTTATTTAATACTTCAAGCACATAAATGTACAGAGGCGGACTTAATGCCATAGGCATTCTCTACCAGTCAACCTTTGGGTGATGCAGAGACAAACAGTGGTAGGTGCAATCATGAACATTGAGGAATAAATATTTTAAATATAAAGATACGCATAAACCTATTAAAACTTTTTTTACTTGTGCATAAAGTTTTAATAAAGTAATAAATAAACTACGACACAATGTATTCGTTAGATGCTCTCTGATACTGATTTTTAAGAAAGCACACACAAACTTTAGGAGTCATTTGCCTAATTATTTACAAAGAACTTCAGGCAATAAACATGCGCTTCAAAATGCGGTCGCACTTCATCAAGACTAACTACCATCCACCAACGTCAAATTTATTTAAATTTTCACCTACCCGCTTATTAAAATAACAAACTTTGCAAGAAGTTTCTTTTCCCAGCCATTGGCGAGACGAGGCGAGTTTGTACAAAACAGATGGAAATTAAAAGGTTTGTTTCATACAGATTAATGAAGATAAAATTGCAGGAGTAAGCCGTGTAAGTAGGTTGGACCAACAGTTTTGGGCCTCCGCGTGCCCTGGATTATACCCTCTACCTAATTGAGAGCCCTTCGCTAACCTACGCAATCACTGTGATTAGAGTGGGTAATGACTTTTCATAGCTTACTAACTTAGGTATATTTTGTCAGATATTAATAGTTGTTTTCTATTTATTATTACGAGTAAAAGCGCGGTCTAGTTTATTTGACCATAAGACTTATCTATTTGTTATAGGAATCCTTATGTCTCCCTATGTGTTACATGCCAACATCTGGGTAAGGTCCTACCTCATTTTTTTTACTTTGATAAAGAATGTAGCGATCCACCCATGCGTTAGACGACTGGACAAAACATCAAGATTTCTTTATTACATGTAAGTTTAATATGAATGTATTATACACATAAGCATTCCGGAATAAGTTCTCTAAATGATGTTAGAAACCGCATAGAAATCCGTTGCGTAGTTTAGAAGAATACACGGTCACACAGGCACACACAAACACAATGTGTTAGTTATAGATACAACTTAATAACAGCCGCATAGCTCGATCGATCAGGTTAAGCTGCGCTTGCTGCGGTTGGTCTGTGGGTGACCATCTTTACATAATGAGACCTCTCCGTGCCTCGGAAAGCACGTTAAGCCGTTCGTCCCGGCTGTTATTCGTGGATCTTTGACAGTCGTTACGGGTAGTCAGAAGCCCGAAAGTCTGACAACCAGTCTTACCAAGGGGTATCGTATTACCTAGTAACAGGTTGTGGAGGCACATAGGCAATAGCTCCATGTAAAATACTGGTATTCAGCTACATCCGGTTAGTATGGAAGCCGACCCCAACATAGTTGGGAAAAGGCTAGGCAGATGATGATAGATACAACTTTTTAACCGACTTCAAAAAGGAGGAGGTCTCAATACGACTGTATGATTTTTTTAGGCAGTCATTTCTAAACCAGTTTACATCCTTAGCTGCCTGATCGATTTTGTGTCATGTCTTCTTATGCCTTTACTTGACTACATTTAGGCAAAGTCCTATATCAATCTTGAGTCTCGAGATATAAAATCGTGTAACAACGAGTCGGAAGTCAACTGACACAACGTTTCGGTTGACTTGATAGTGCCCGTAAACTCCTTTGGTAAGTCGGCCATTTTTATATTTATTACTATTTTTAAGTACTATCTAATAAACTACAACTACCCTTGGATATTTAGGAGGCTAACGGCAAATAAAATGTACTACTATACATTTATTTCCCATCATAAAATGGTTGATTTTTTCTTGTATAACTGGGATCGTAAAGTGTATTATTCATCACTCGGTTATCTCAGTCGGTAAACAAAAATTACTACCAAGATTTCCATTTTGATAACATGTTTTTGTTAAAACGGTTAATTCCAAAGCTTTTTTATCTTTGGGGTTGGCTTTTAGTGTAACCACATGCAGCTAAATAGTGAATACTAATATTTTACATAGAGCCACTGCTTATCTGACCTCCACAACCCAGTTATCAGGAGATCAGACCGGAATAAATAATTTCGAAGTATTGTATTTGATGTAATTAATGTAACTGTATGTATCTTACGAATATGGAGTCGTTCAACTTCACATAAAATTGAAGTGAAAATCGTTATTTTCACACAAAGTTTGTTTACCAAAATAAGTCGAGTAATGTAAAGTACACTGTATGATTACCACAACGCCTTCTATTTATGTTTTTATACAGTAAAAGTAGCTAATGGCTGTATTTTAATAGTTATTGTAGATTCTAGATCGGTGTAACTGATACGATTATGTGAACAGGTTTTTCGCAGCAAACATGTGCTAATACTTTGGTGCAAAATAACTTTTTAGAAATATATTCTCTAGTCAATTAATATTTTTTCACACTTAATACTTCGCTGTTATTTTTATAAGCTGCAGATTTTTGCAACGCTTTAGTTTTGCAAAATGCTAAGTTTGAACGATATTCCCGTGATATGAATTCAGGAGGTATCTACACTTTATATATATATATGTACATATATATATATATATACAGGATGTTTGGTAGAAGGACCGACACAATTTTTTGAGGGATTGGGCATGTCATGCTAGCACATAATTGTTTTATTTTTTATTTATACTGTGAATTTTGTAATTTAATTTTTTCATTTCTTAACACATATTTACGACTTTGGAAGCACCCAAGTAATTTTATAGAACCAATTGTACATAAATGTAAATTGCAGGTAATACTAAACATTATTGCGCTATATCACAACCACAAACAAAATAGTTGTGACGATATTTAGAGTAATTAAAAAGAAACATTATTATCTCAATTAGCTTTTTTTTTTTTTTTTTTGTCGCTGAGAAATGACATTACGCATCTCCGATCGTCGGGGGACGATACGGAGTATGTGGGACTCCCTGCCAAGGTGGCAGTATACCCACTAAAACTCAGCGGTGTTCCCTCGTCGCCTTGATGGAGGGGTCATGGGAATCCGGCTCAGCCTTTGCGTCCACAACCCCCCCGGCGCATGCCCGCCTAACTGGCGGGCCCCGCATGTCCCCCCGGCTGGGGGGCTACGGGAATGGCCGGGAACACCTGGCCATTCCCGTCCGGCACTGGTGGAAGCCTGTGCAATACAGGCGAGGGTGCCCCCGCACCCGTCGCCTGCTGGCTTCCACCTGGGAGGAGTCGGAGGTGACTGTCATACTGACGTCGTCTTCGACCCCTCCTCCGCCTTCGGAGCGGCGGCGCGAGAGGGTCTTCCTCCCGCGCGCGCTCCGCCGCCTCCTTCTGGGACATGACGTGTTCGCAGAAGGAGGCGACTGCCGCCCAGGACCCCTCGTCCCCCAGCATGGCGTTGACCAAGCCGGGGAGCGAGAGGTCCGTTCCGATCGCCGCGGTGAGACTGCGGCGCGGCTCGGACCACGACGGGCACACCTCAAGAGTGTGCTGCGCCGTGTCCTCCGCCGCGCCACAGCCGTGACACGACGGCGTCTCCTCCCGCCCGATACGGTGCAGGTACGATCCAAAGCAACCGTGCCCGGACAACACCTGCACCAGACGGAAGGAGACGAACCCGTGCGACCGCTCGAGCCAGTCTCGCAGGACCGGCCCAATCGCGTCTAGGGTACGGCGGCCGAAGGTTGCGGCGGCGAGGTCCCGCGTCCAGTGGACGACAATGGCGTCCTTCGCCTCCCGCCGGACGGCCTCCCGCTCTTCGGGGGCGGGGCGTTCTCCTCTCGCCCTCCGCCCCGCAGTCCATTCATACACTCTGGCGAGCACCCACGCCTCGAGTTCCCAAGGCGGGGTGCCGGCCAGAGCGCATGCCGCCGAGAAGCCGACCGTGCGGTAGGCCCTCGCCACCCGCTGGGCTATGGCCCTTTGGGGGGCCCGCAATGCGGCGGCGTTCTCCCTCCTGCGGAGGGAGTCCTCCCAGATAGGGGCCCCATAAAGGGCCATACTCCTCAAGATGCCGGCGTAGAGCTGCCGGCATCGCGCGCGGGGCCCCCCCCAAGTTGGGGAGCAGCCACGAGAGGGCGCCCGCAGTCTTCAGCAGGCGCGTCGACAGCCCGCTAAAATGCGGGCCGAAACGCCACCTGCTGTCGAGTACAAGGCCCAGATATTTCATCTGGGCCTTCACCTCGATTCGGACGCCCTCCACGAAGATGTGGGCGTCTGGTGGTTGGCGCTGCCGAGGCCCGTGGAAGAACACGGCCTCGGTCTTGTGCAGCGCCACCGTCAATCCTAGGCGGCGGATCCTCCCTGCGACCAAGGATCCGCCTGCCAAGGCCAAGTTGGCCGCCTCCCTGAAACTCTCCCCCCGGGCGGTGAGGAGAGTGTCATCCGCGTAGCAGATGACACTCGTGCCTCGGAGGAGAGTTCCCCGCAAGAGCCAATCGTAGCCAACGTTCCAGAGGAGAGGTCCCACTACCGACCCCTGTGGAACGCCGGCCTCGACTGCGTACCGCCGGACTTGGCCAGCCCTGTTCCCGAGGACGATCGCCCGATCCTCCAGGTAGCTGGCCAGTAGACGCCGCATGTATAGAGGCACCCCGTGGAATCGGAGTGCCTCTAGGATGGTGCTGTGGGGAACAGAGTTGAAGGCGTTGGCTATGTCGAATGACACCGCCAACAATCCGTCCCCCGCCTCCATCGCATCCTTCACCTGGCCCTTAAGGCGGGCCAGCGCGTCCACTGTGGAACGCTCAGCCCGAAAACCGAACTGAGCGTCCGACAAGTCCGGCCCCACATTCCGCAGGTGGCTCTTTAGGCGGGCAGCGATTATCCCCTCGAACATTTTGCCGACCTCATCGAGCAGGACGATGGGTCGGTATGCCGAGGGCGAGTCTGCGGGGCGGCCTTCCTTGCGAAGGAGGCACAGCTGTCCCTCCTTCCACGGTTTCGGGAACCTCCCAGACGCAAGACATGCGCTAAAGAGGTCCCGAAACCGCTCCTCCATTTGAGTGGCGGCAATTGCCACCACTCTCGCCGGGACACCATCGGGGCCCGGAGCCGTCTTCTTGGCGCGGATATGCACAATCGCCGCGCTGAGTTCCGACTCCGTGACAGGAGGGGCCTGCTCTTCCTCCTCGGCTGGCGGAGCTATCCCCCGCGGAGGGTCCATCACTGGTGGGGTGAAGTTGTCCCTGCACGGGAACAGAGACTGAACCACCCCATCCAGGAATGAGGGCTCCAGGGTCTCGGCCACCGGAGGACCAAAGGGGCGCAGCTTGTTTCGCGCCGCCTTGTATGGCCTCCCGTAGGGATCTCTGTCGAGACCCTCCAGCATCTCCGCTCTCGCCGAGTCCCTGGCGTCGGCGATGGCCCGCTCGAGGACCCGTTTTGCCTCTATGTACACCTCATAGAGGTGGTCCTCGTGGGTGAGGTCTCGTTGACGCCGCCGCCGGCTCCGCGCGTAGGCCCTTCTGGCCACCACACACCCCGCTCGAAGCCTCTCCAGCTCGGCCGACCACCAGTACACCGTCCTATTGGGCAGCGGTCGGCCGGACCGAGGCATGCTGGAATTGCACACCTCGGTCAGAGACACTCTCAGGTGTCCCGCCGCGATGTCTACGTCCAAGCCGGCGGAAGGCGGCGAAAGCCAGTCCTGGATAAACGCCGCCTCCGCCGCCGCCTCCCTGTCCAGGCGGGTGAGAGCCCACCGTGGGAACGCTGACCGCCCCGAGAGGGGCCGCGTCCCGTCGGGGCCACCGGTGGAGATGTCGAACCACACGTAGCGGTGGTCCGACATGGTCTCCACCAAATCCACCCGCCAGTTCAGCACGCGCGCGGCCAGCGCAGGGGTGGCAAAAGTGACGTCCACTATCGAGCCACCCTGTCGCCGCACGCATGTCTGGACGTTCCCTCTGTTGAGGAGGGAGAGCCCAGAGGAGGCTGCCCACTGCTCCACTGCCCGCCCGCGATGGTCGGTGGCCGGGTTGCCCCAGGTCACCGACTTGGCATTCAGGTCTATTATACACATAAACCTTCCGGAATAAATATATATAATTCTAGCGCTCCTGCTTCACACGGTTTTAAAACTTGACAAAACAGCGAGATTTCTTTATACACATTTCTTTAAACACACAAACTTAGGTACATATAGTACCTAAGTTTGTGTGTTTCCGGAATATGTTCTTTATATGATGATGAAAACCGCATCAAAATCCGTTGCGTAATTTAGAAGAAAAACGCGGTCACAGAGACACACACGAAAAGCGGCTTTAATTTATTATGTAGGTAAAGATAAACCTCAAATGGCGATAATGCTCCAACCGGATTGGGAGTTATATGTTCAAACATAAGTTATATGTTCGTTTGGGGTTCAAACATTAGGGCCATGGGGTCCAAGGGCCCACTTGGTTTTTCGAGATATCGCCAAGCGGTTAGTCGACTTTTCACGTGACCAGAGGGCTGAGCTATTTCTTGGCCAAAGAATTAGCATCGCCATACAACGTGGCAATGCTAGCCAGCCTTTTGGGCACTGTTCCTGTTGACAGCGATTCGGATGAATTTTTTAATGTCCTATGATTCTTTTGCTTGTTTTTTCATATACATGTACTAGCTTATTATGTAAATATTATCTTGATTTATAAAAATAAATGGTATGAATTCGTCTAAAATCTTGGTTAGTTTGTGTGTTGTAATATTCTAAGTCTCATTAATAATCCAAGTTAACTTATGTGCTTCTCTCGTCTAAATCAAAATGAGAAAACGGATACCTACCAACGCTTGTAATTTATATTCAGTATAAATTATAACATAACCCCGCCATCGCCATTATTCTCAACACGGCAGCTACTTACCATTTTCTCATTCAACCATATCCTGAGACCGCATTTTGAGTAACAGATTTAGTAGCATCTCATAGTTTCTCTCTACGTGCCCAAGTTCAGAATTTATGGGGCTAAACTTAGTAAAGGATATGAGCCACGAGCCACGTAGCCTTCCTACATTATACGTACAGGCGTTAATACTCGTTCCCGACTTAATATTACCCGACAACTTTAATTACAGGAAGGAGAATTAATGTATTGTAGAATTAAAATTAGCAAGCTCCTCGTACGTGGGAACGGTTTCATTATGCCGCTGCGATGGAGTTATTTGTGTACTTGCAGTACTTAACTGTGTTACACTTAAGTGAACAACGAGCAGGTAAGTAAGTTATTTCTTCTCGAATAATTCTATTTTAAAATATCCACACCACACTATATCGAGCTCAGTTGACAAAGCAAATCTATTGCCAACGAGAATGTGCATAGGTACATTTTACGAAGATTTCGGTTCTAGATACGAACAAATCGGATTTGCGTTCAATTTTCACAGACTTTCGGAAGCTCCCCGAATTCGTCCGAGCAAAACCCGACCCGAATACGGCGCAAGAAAATTTCTAAATTCCCAGCTCGCCTTCGTAACTTAGAATTTGAAGGATTTAAATCTTCGCTGACTTGTCGAGATTGACCCGAATCGCAATCGGTATTTTTTCGACAATTGCTTACTTTTGAAATGCTATCGTGAAGACGACCCTTTTTAAGGCAATCCCTCTTTATTTAACATTCAATTTATAAAATACGAAGCGCATTCGAGAAATCATTTTCCAATATGATATATCGTTTTCCGAAAGCACTACAAAATGTGGCAACAAAATTGTCATTTTCGGCCATTTGCAGATAAAATATTTTAGTGCTTGAGAAAAGAGAACGTTCAAATATTACAGCTATTGAGAGGCAGGAAGGAAGGAGTCGCGCAGGTGGATATCACCTGTCGTACCGGGAGGCGGCAGTTCCGCAGCGCGCGAGCTCACACGAGCTCACACGAGCTCACTCGAGCCGCCGACCCTCCCCGCCAACATTTGTTACCTTTACGGCCAACATTTATTACCATGCCCGGGCGCTCGGCGCTCGTCTCAGTAAATATACTTAATTAAAATTACCGCACGCGACCCTTGAGAATTCGCACGTGAATATGAAGACGCGTTATGAGATAAAACTTTAGTAGGTACAGGTCGAATGGTACTCGCATCTGTCTCGTAGAATCTAGTAGTTCACTGAAAAATATAAAGTACCTATAGGTACATACAAGAGTTTCAGTATCTATCTGAGTAGTAATGCAGCCGCGATCTCCAGGCGAGTTTGGCGAATTTCACGAAACCTAAATATATATTTCCATTTTAAGTTATTGCTTTAAAAGCTTTTGGTCTAGTTTGCGGCGTTTTTCAAAACCCGACTACACGTTTCTTTTTTATATCTTTTCATATTCTCGTATAAACACTGGTAACTGGGGGCTCTTCACCGTTTAGAAAGAGTGTGCTCGTGTCTAGGGGAGTCGTTTCAAACTTATATTTCGCCAGAACATTCGAGCGCTTGAAAACTTTCGCATGCACTCGCCAGCTCCAAATAGTTACGGTGAAAATTTTAAGTAATATGTATAGTTTATGTGCTTCTCCATGTATGAGGTGCAGGTTACCACGTCTCGCATTTAAGAAGCTGTATTTAATTATAGAATGCGAGTTTCAAAGCCGTACGTGAACACATCAGTTTACCTAATTCACTTGGGTCGCGAAAATCTAAAGTAGGTGTTAGTTAACTATCTTATCATGACGTAGATTACAATGAAATAAACGTCTGTGGTGATTAAGTTAAAATTCAAAAAGGTCAAATAAGTTATTTCAAATAGGCACATAAAAGGCACTTTTGAATGTCAAAAATTACAATAAAATAGAATTTATTCTTGCTTCCAAAAGGTAGTGTTCGTATGGAGAAAAATGGGCAAGAAACTCCACCATTAGGTACTCTTTTAAAATGTCTTACAAGGTTTTGTATACATTCATTGTATAATTATATGTGACGACGATGCACCCAGAATAAAAGTAATCTACCACAAAAGGTAAAAAGAATTAAAAATAAAGCAATAACAGGCAAATCAATTATGTGATAGATACATGGTGCTCACATATTTACAAATATTGTAAAAGTAGATGATTTTCCTAGAATTTTAACTAGTGTGTGAGTTACAGTAGTCACAGAATGTAAAAATCAATGTCATAAAAAATTAAAAAATATAAATTAAGTTTAGTTAGCAACCAGTTTGATTTTGTCTGTTTGTGTGAGTATCTAACCTATCTCTCTTGATACACCAAAGGTCCTCAGACCCTCGTCTACCCATAGTTTCCGATACGAACATAACTCGAACTTCGCACATTAAGGTTCATATTCCTATAATATTCACATGGCACAAGACTACTGATACAAGTTAGCCAAGTCAATAAAACAGCGAAACTTTGTTACAAACAGCTTCGTTGTCGTACAAATGTCTGTTCAGTATTAGAGACACAAATTCTTCGTTTATTTTGGTTACCACACGTCAGGTCCGCGCGGAGATCGGATAAGGACGCAAAAAATTTGTACAATTTCCTGTGCTTCGTTTAAATTGTGCCATACTTTATTGCGATTGTGTGTTGTTTCCTTTTCGTTTAACTTGCGCTAGTTCAAAGGAGAGTAATGGCTTTTACGTGCTGGAGGCTGAATGCATCCCGCTAATTCAAACTTCAAAACACTTTAGGATGAATGGGATATCTAATAGATATTGAGGTTATGTTTTGTTGTTGTAATAAATATCTAGCTTTTAATTTTGTTTTTATTATCCAGAAAAGACGTTATACGATAAATTCGTTTTGAATTTGCATGATATTTTGATTAAAGACTGATTTTTCAATAGACAGACCACTTTTATTTCAAACTGAGGAATAAATATTGCAGTCTGACAGCTGACAGTCGTGTATAGAAAATATGTCAAACTACCGTAATTATTCTTCAGATTAAAACACCCTCTATACACCACCAACTCTGCCTGAACCTTGAAAGATTACAGGCGTGATGTTATGGTATTGTCATAGACTAAATACGTGTTGCCTAGTTACCAAGAATATTATGTCTGTCATTAAAATATTTGGTATGCTTTACATGCTTTAATTCATATCTAATAGGTATGCTGACTATTGAAATATCAGCCCTAAATAAGGTAAAGAAACAAAAGAGAAAATCCATAAACAAATTACCTATTATTGACTATCCCAAATAATTCGTTAAAATGTTTGTACAATTTCACGCCATTTATAATAGTAGGACTGACTCATGTTTATATCGTCCGTGTTGATTCTAGGAAATGCAGAGATCATCCAGTCACAGCTGTTATTGGCACGGCAAAATTACAGTTCAGTTCCGTTGATCCTGCATTTTTTGAACCATTTATGAAAAATATATTCCTTGTTCAAAATTGTTGCTAGGAAAAAATGTTGGGCTTGAATTTTTTAAACAAAGAGCTACGCAAAATAATAAAGTAAAATACCTACTAGGAAAAATTTAGTCTATAAACACTGCAACAAAAATGTACAAGAACAGTGTATAATAACTGAAAAGTTTGCGAATTTTTCTGTAAAACCAACTTACTCGTACGTTTTCTATGCTTACGATTTTCCTACGTCCGGTTAAGGTTAATCCTTAAGTTAAGGTTAATCCTTTTCCTAACCAAGTTATATGTATAAGGGATAGGTATAAAAGAGGGGAGAGGAGTTTAACTGCCTCGTTGGTCTCGTGGTTGCAAGCGCGACTGTTGAGCGTGGGGTCCTGGGTTCGATTCCCAGCCGACCTGGGAAATGTTATTGGATGTTATTGGATGTTATTGTGTATTTCCATCAGTAATTTCTAAGTAACAGTCCGGAGTTTGTATGTTGGCGGTTTAATAACCTCGTGCCTCGGAAAGCACATAAAGCCGGATTGCCGTCCCATCGGACTATGAGAGTAAAGGAACAGGGAGTGCACCTGTGTTTACGCACTTACTTTTGCACTATAATATCTCCTGCGTACCCGGTTAATCTCCGTTGAGATTGGCCACCGTAACTGAAATCGGTCGGAAGGCTATTAATTATTTATTTATTTATTTTGTAATTTATGTACACACAGTAAAATACATAGGGATATGACATGATTACAATTTGAGTACAGAGGTACTGCTTATTTCTTAAGACCTGCGAAAGGAGAAGTAAAAAAGAAATGTAGACAATAGTGTGTGAGAACAAGAAGAGAAAAATATGAATGTGTTCAGTCTAATTCTAGAATGTTAAATAAATCTACACATATAATGCAAAAAAAAATAACATTATACAATTAATTATTATTATAAAAGAGGGAATTTTTATTCTACAGCCATCGCAGCTTCATTGGTATCGATTTTGGGCGCCCCCAGCAGTCTTTCAAATAAGACCACTACCTCTACCTTTGTATTGTGGGTAAGTAATGTACATACCTATTGAAGAGATTTACTGACTATTTATTTTCCAATTTATGTTATGGCCGACCTTTTTTCCTCGTTTGTAATATTAGTGTTTATCAGTGGAAACTTGTAAATGGCCTCAAATTTCATATTGGGACACTGTATGAAATTATCTGTAAGTTTCCTGAAAATAATATTAAATAAAATTTAAATGCACATACTAATATGTCAATTGTCATAGATGAGCTTATCATGAAAAAAAAATCCTACTTATACATAATTATATCGATTCAATATTAGGGTAAAATCTAAGTAACACCTACATTCTTCAAAGAAGTGTAAAAACTTTAGAAGTTGAGACTATACATACAGGGTAGCAGGGACAGACGCGTAACCCATTACTTTGGGTATTCAGTAGGTAGGTACAGACGCCAGCACATCAAGCTACTACAATTTGTCGAATTTCTTTAATAGATTTTCAACTTTATCGCTGACGTATAAGGTTCAAAGTTGATTGGGATAATTTGACAGTTTTGAGTAGCTTGATGTGCTGGCGTCTGTACATGATTTCAGACCCGTTGAAATTTTTCATCGGTTATCAAAAAATAATCTGCTTTTTTATAGAACAGTGCAATAACTACGCGGTCAAAATGTATGGAACAGCAAATCTTTGAAGTGAAAATTCCTTTAGGCGCGTTGGGCATTTTCTGAGATAAGAAAAAACCTTTGAACTCGCGACACTGTTACCGACACCGAGCTACATTCGGATGTGTTTGGCTGTCCTTGAGATGTACTCGGTTTTAAATCCGTTAGGTCAGTGGGTGATGGCAAAGTATTCTGTTTGGGTTTTGTTTTCACTTCTGTCGGCACTCCCGGAGTGCCACTGTTTTTTTTACTTAATTTTTTTTTTCGTTGGTGGCCTTAGTGTCATGTTCTAAACTCATAGTCACAGTATGCACGTTGATTTACCTGTCACTTAGCATAGAAAGTGCTTTACTAAACATTATTGTTAAGTGTATATTACAATCGAAACCATAATACGTCTGCACATTAAAAAACCACAGGCATAATGACCACATAAATTATGCATTTGTGACACGTAAGGTAAATGAAACTTCGCCAACAATACACATTCAATCTTATAATCCGACATGACAGGCAATATTTCAAAAGACCTACATGTATGATTCATAAGACACATTAAAAAGGCTTACCTATACAGAACGGGGATTATGATGAAAGATCACCGTTCAGTGGTGATTAATGAAACGTAATTAATTACTAATCGTTCGCATGTGTTGGGCTGTTATATGAACCGGGGATTAACAAACCACGGTACCCTTGTTTTATTTTTCGTTTGACACTTTGTAAAGGCTGTTGTCCTGTTATATTCAATTGGTAAATGTAATAAATAAAGATCGGTAAAACATAAAGTCAATCCTCGATAATTGTTTGAGTTTGCACTTGTAATAATACCTACATAGATGCTCAAAAAACATCTTTATTTTTTTTAAAAGAATGTCATAAATTTTTGCGGTAGGCTGTGTGAAGCCAATTTCCAGGAATTAAAACGAAGTGTTCAAAAATTCATGCATTTTTTTCAGGATTTAGTGTCGATTCGGTCTCTTTCTTTTTTGTGGAACTGATTTTTTTTGGCACCAGAGCAATATGAGAGCCTCCATTGTTTCGGCTTTGATTTTAGGTCCCGAATAAATTGTAGGCCTTATAGACTGTAGACTTGTAGACCGTTTTCTATTTTATTAAGGGGCTTACAGGACCTAAACACGAAAAACGCAAGTTTTAGAAACAATAAAAATATATGATCAACTACAGTAAACAAAATCAGAAAAATATATGATATTGTTCAGGATATGTGCTAGGTAGATAGTGTGTTGAAAACATAATACAACTAATTTGATACGATAGAAAAAAAATCATGAAGATACCTCTAAAAACATTATTTTTACAATAAAAACCATACTCATATACATACCTACAATCATTCAAATTTTTGAAGTGAAAACTTCTTTAGCGGCGCTGTGTACTTTTTTTGGAATGGGTAAAAACTTCTAAACTGGCGTCAGGTCACGTGACCCTGATCGAAAATTCGTAAGACGTAAAACGTAAGACAGCGCCATCTATGCACATCGGGAAGAACTACGAGGGCCTCGCGTACTAACTACGTAGTTCATCCAACAACGACGAGATGGCGCTGAACCACGGATATATAACATTTTGTTTATAAGACGATTCACAAAATACACTCGTAATTGTTCAAGTTTTCACTTCTGTCGGCACTACCGGAGTGCCAGTGTTTTTTTATCAGATTATTCTACAAGCAACATACTGAAATACTAGTGTTTTAATTTTTTCGTCCAAACAATAGATTTTTGTAATTAAATAATTGCTTCATATTTTGCAATAAATTACCAGCGTTGTGTCATCACGCTTCTCTTTCTTTTCTATGCAGTCCGACAGTGACCGCGCTTTAGGTCATGTAAGCCCCTTAGGTAGGTACCTGGTACATGTTGACAGGTTTGAAAATATTGTAAAAACCAATTACTTTTTAAGAGTATCCGTGGAGTTTATCGCCGGCTCTTCTCCATAGGAATCAACCAATTGGAACCGTGCACCTAGCTTCTGACGTTTCATAAAGTGCTCATGGAGGTATTTTATTTCACATAAAATAAAATATTTTGATTTTTATTTTAAATGTAACGAAATAGTACGATGTAAAAGTTAGAGATTGTGTAATTTCTGATCAATAGTACTTACCTACAAGCCCACAATATACTGTGCCTTCCCTCGATGCAGTCAAGGCACCGAGAGTTCTTAAAGAAGACACTATGCACTATGTTCATTGCTCATTCAATTGCTTTTACATTGGTGAATATTATTGTAAGTAAGCAATTGAATAATAAGCAGAAGATGCTATTTTGATATGCTGTATTTATTCAGGAGAAAAAAGTACACAATATTTTATTGTCTTCCGTGAACCAAAATCAAAATGCGTAATGAATACAATCAAATAGATACCAACCAAGCAAAAGTAGAGGAAGTCTCGGGACTTTGGGGCAACCCTGTAGTTAGCCGGGTGCCAAGATTACAGACTACACACTCAGCTGCCAATTTGGGCACCCAGCTATCTACCGGGGTTGCCACAAAACCCTCAAGCCTTCCTCGCCCAAACTGGCAAGTGCGCAAGTGGCCGCCAGCAAAGGGAGAACCCGCCAATGAAGGTTCCTCTTCACAGATGCTCAACCGCCTCAGTCCCCAGAGGCCCTTCTCCTGGGGAAACCTTAATCACCGCAAACTCCTGCAGCTTTGGTGCCCTCCCAACCTTCGGCTATCCCAGCGCACAACAAAACAACACTTCAAATCATCATAAACTAAACAACAACTTCTTGAAAATGCCACTGCGTGCCACTTCTGGAAAGTTTAAAAACGGAAATCACTGGGCGTTCCTTATAATATAAACTCGAGGAAATAAAGTAATCAGTTTTATAGAAATAGTTGAAAATCGTTATTTCGCGTGTCTCCCTTTAATACAGGGGTTCATTCAATTAGCCTTCACTACATGTAATTCCCTGCGTAATTAATAAACGTGTGTTATTACGTTGGGTTATTTACGTTAATTAGGAACGTTAACCGGTAGTAGGTTACGCTGTTATTTTGAACTAAATCAGTTTTGAGTTGATAACGTAACGTGTTATCGTGTGTGCGTACAACACTAGTACAATCTACATCACACTAATATTATAAAGGCGAAAGTTTGTGAGTGTGTCTGTTTGTTACTTCTTCACGCATAAACGGCTGTACGGATTTGGATGAAATTTGGCACACAGATAGTTTATAACCAGGATCAACATTTATAATGCTTTTTATACTGATATTCCCACGGGATCGAAACTTATGCGGGTGACACCGCAGGACGCAGCTAGTTATTTATAAGTAGTAGTAGTTATTTATAACTAGCAGTACCCTATAAGTTAATCCAGAGTGTCAACTACCTCCATACCAAATTTTATCAAAATTGGTCCAGCAGTTTGTGCGTGAAGAAGTAACAAACATACAAACACACTCACAAACTTTCACCTTTATAATATTATTACTAGCAGCGCCCCGCGGTTTTAACCGCATAAGTGTTGATCCCGTGGGAATATCGGGATAAAAACTATCCTATGTCCTTTATCGGGACTCAAACTATCTTTATACCAAATTGCATCTAAATCGGTTCAGCGGTTTAAGCGTGAAGAGGTAACAGACAGACAAACACACTTTCGCATTTATAATATTAGTATGGATAGAGTAATTAGAACACCCGTATGCTCCGAACGAGTAGTCAGAGGTGAATTTAACCCACATTTTATCAGTTATTTAGTCAGTCTAGTGGTCGATAGCGCTACTGCTGAGCGTGAGGTCCTGGGTTCAATTCCTGGGTCGGGCAAAGTGTTATTAGGTTTTTATATATTTATATTTATTATTCTTTATGCACAAGTAAAAAACTGTACAGAGACGGACTTAATGCCTGTTTTTCTATCTGGAATTTCTCAGTAGCAGCCCGAGTTCTGGATTCTTGCCTGGCTGATGGCAATAGGCTCGCCCCCTAGTGTTTTTTGTTCTTTTTTTAAAAACGTTGCCCCACACTAGGAATTACTCCTGTATCGTGGGTGCGTTTACAAACATTTAAACTCACATACACAAACAGCCAGACCCGGAACAACTACCTGTAGGCAATACAAATATTTGTTCCGTGCGGGAATCGAACCCGCGACACGCAGCGCAGCAGTCGATCGCTCAGCCACTGCGCCAACCGTGTCGTCAACATGGATTACATGGGACTTAAATATTACAGACGAAATGTGGGTGTACTATAGGTAGGTACCACATCCACAGATATACATAGATACACCTAGATAACGCAAGAGTAGCAAGTCTACATCGCGTGCCCAGTTTACGTACAAAAATCGTAAGCCGGCACTTTCGCGCTCAGTCCTGTAGTACTGCTGGCTGGGTGAGCGTGAGCGCTGGTGCTAGGCCCCGGGGGTGGGGCGAGACGGGTGCCGCACGCGGCGGCGTCTTTGAATCGATTTGATTTTCCCATCACTAGTGATTGTGACGTCATATTAGGTAATAGGTAATACGGGCTGGTGTCCGCAACTCCACGTCAATGCGCGTATTTTGCGTACGGTGGAGTTCCGGACACCAGCCCGTATTACCTATTACCTAATATGACGTCACAATCACTAGTGATGGGAAAATCAGGTAATCAAAAAATGGCACGCTGTGGTTTTCATACAGATCGCGATACTTGTGTTATCTGGGTCTATCTATATCTGTGGTAGGTACATTTCTCCCTGACCCTTGGGTTATTCAGGCGTGATGTAATGTGTCATTTTCACATAACCTATATTCCTTGAAAGGTTAGACAGAGGTGTACTTTAAAGCCTTTGCCAGTTATGTTTGCATTCGATATATTAAGGGGCGATTCTATTGTCTATGGTTCAATTTATCTTTTTAATCTTTGTTAATTTTTTTTCACCTTTTTTGATGTTTTTAATACCTGTATTCTGTCTTTTGTTGCACTGAATAAACGTTTTATCTATCTATAGCCATTAATCAGGCACGAATCCATACTTTGGTCTGCTTCTGAAAAGTAATTATTTGTGGCAGAATATTCATATCAATCACAGCATTTTGTTATTATTTTGATGTAAATCCACACATCACGAGTTCTCTTTAGTATATAATGCTCTGTAGGTCTCCACCAATCCGCACTGAGCCCGCGTGGTGGATTATGGCTCACTCCCTCTCACAGAAAGGTCTGTGTCCCAGCAGTGGGAACATTATAGACAGATTGTGCTTATTATATAGGGTACATCTTATATATAAAATTCTCGTGTCACAATGTTAGATACCATACTCCTCCGAAACGGCTTGACCGATTCTTATGAAATTTTGTGTGCATATCGGGTAGGTCTGAGAATCGGCTATTATCTATTTTTTTTTATCGAACTAAAAAAAGAAACCTAGAAATAATCTATATGGCAAAACAACGTTTGCTGGGTCAGCTAGTATTATAATAAATTAAAATCGCTTTTCGTATCTGTGTGTGTGACGACTGCCATATTTTGCTAAACTGCGCAACTTATTTTGATGCGGTTTTCACTACAATTTAGAGAATTTACCCCGATACGTTGTGTATGAAAAATTAATATTAAAATTCTAATAAACAAATCTCGATGATTTTTCAAATCGTAAAAACCGTGTGAAACAGGGGAGAGTCGTTAATTACATACATATAAAATCACAAATATTTTACACACTTTGTCCATTCAAATAATGACTATTGATGCTATCCGCACTAGGGTAGGGATGTATCGATAGATCAGCGGTTTCGCAACACGTTGTGTGGTCGGTTAATGGCCATTGACGAGTTTAAATTACACGCGAAAATTATAGCTGGACACACCTACATGGGTTTCATGATTTTGCAGGCAATTTTGATAATTATTGGGGGGAGAATTTTATCAAAATGGTGAATATTATGGTCATTAGAAACAGCTGATATTCAAGATTAAAAATTTGTGTCAGATTACTCGATGGCTTCCAAAAAAATTCACTCGACTCGACGGCCACTTTTAGCAGAATATATGATTTTTTAAGTACAATATGGGGACAGCAATAAATTAAACTTCGTATCCAATGACATTCTCAGTCTGCATACAAAAATTATATCTAATATCACTATCACTACATACTTATACTTATACATAGTATAAAACAAAGTCGCTTTCTCTGTCCCTATGTCCCTTTGTATGCTTAAATCTTTGAAACTTCGCAATGGATTTTGATGCGGTTTTTTTTAATAGATAGAGTGATTCAAGCGGAAGGTTTATATGTATAATAACATCCATTAAATAATGGAGAAGTACTGTTATTTTTGAGGTTTCTAATGTGATGTCGTAAATAATTACATTTTTTCCGCTTACATTGCAAACGCAGGCTGAACCGTACGAGTTTTATCAAAATAATGTACTAAGTATTGTACACATTGAAAAGGTCTACAGAAAAGTCCGTGATGGTATATGTCTATCTCTTATGGATAACCCACAATAACTTTTTTTTGTCATTTACTTTTTACGACAAATAATGGCTAATTTTCGAAGCGATTTTAACCAATACAGCATTAATCCTTAACCAATTAAATACCTTGAATACATTGTTCATTTAATATAGATCTATTAGGCCCTTTACACCGTATGATTTAAGTGAATATTTTCGAAGATATTACAGATTTAAAAATTGCGGGACGTAGCGTTTGCGGGCCGCTATGTTTTTATATACAACGTTCACAGTTTTTCTATAGTGTATTTAGTATCAGCATTGCACCCGTGAGAAGCCGGGGCGGGTCGCTAGTATCTAATAATTTAGTCATTAGTCAAAAATTTTCAAAACCCATAAACCCATCACTACTATTTAAAATGTTTGATAAGTTACTTTTTTTTATTTCTATGTTAAGATTTATTAGATAGTTTCAAAATACTCTTTTATATTATTATTGTCAGTGTTTTCATTCATTGTCGTATTTTCGTCTTCACATTGTATAGGTACCTTCTTTCTCCTTTGGTAGGTATTGACCGTCTTCTAAATAACCCTCCCATTGCTTAAATAAACCTATTGACGCGTCAATTCACTGAAATGAAAAAGCATTCAAAATAAGTAATTTATTTAAAAGCCGTTTAAAAATAACGAGTAGTCTACTGTTTGTTTTATTGTAACATTTAATTCTGTTTACACCTCTTCTTAGATGAAAATACAGAGCTATTTTGGGGGAATACCCTTATTTGAACTTTCTATTTCCATTTCTTTTAAGAACCTAAGTGTGGGACGACTTGTCTAGCTAAAAAGATAATTAAAAAAGATTACAAAAAAAATACATTTACAAAATCAGCAAGTTGCCATTTTTTTCGTAAACATAATTATCTGACAGCTCTGACGATGACATTCCTCTTTATTTGGAAACAAATAACATATTTCTTTGGGAACGATTGCGAAATATCGCATCATTCATCTTCATCATTATTTTTGTATGTCAGTATGATTTCCCGGTTTTGTATAATCAACTTACTACAGCTAGCAATTTCAGCTAAAACCATGAGTTTAGCATAATGGTCTGTTCTGTAAATGCCTACCGCACCCATAAGTACGATTGTAGTTCAAGAATCCATACTAATATTATAAATTCGAAAGTAACACTATCTGTCTGTATGTTACCTTTTCACGACTAAACTACTGAACGGATTTCGATAAAATTTGACAGAGAGATAGATTGCATGGGCGACTAGAATCAATTCTATTTGTTGTAATTTCTGACGTTCAAAAGTGCCTTTAATGTGCCTATTTGAAATAAATGCTTTGACTTTGACTTTGACCCGGGGAAGGACATAGAATCGTGTTTATCCCGATATTCCCACGGGATTGATACTTATGCGGGTGAAACCGCAGGGCACTGCTAGTCATTCATAAAGAAATTATGGAAAACAAGTGAATACTTTAACTCTTTAGAGATTATTTTCGAAAAATGATTTTATATAGATCTCGATGGTATCACTCATAACTCATTTATTTAAAAATAATCTGATCCTCTAATACGATATTCGCGCTACGTCACAGTAGGTCGTCCCATACATACACCTACATATACTTACGAGTATATGTAACTTCTTGGTTGTAACATCGCATTGGCGTCATAGCTGTTAAGGTGTTATTTACGTAATTTTAAATAAATAAATAAATAAAAATAAATAAATGTATGACGTAAACTCGACGCCACGTGCTCCGGTCCGTACATACCGCCCGTTTCTTCGACATTCATCCAGGTTGTAAGATGTGTGTCACGCCGGCATTCTCAAAAAGGGCTGGCTGAGAACGATGAGAGGTTGTATAGCCACATTTTTCCAATGAAATTGTTCTGTCCCATGCATTAGGGGTCGAATTTTATGTCTAAAATCGGCCGATTCAACCGGACGACCAGTGCAAAAACAGAAGCAAAATTAGGCGTATCATACGCATGGAAAACGAAGTAAAATGGTGAATTGGAACGTATTGTTAGCAAACTGTTTGATTCTTTACATACTGTGTCACGTAGGCTTCACCATTCCTGACCTTATTCCAATTTAATTGGGTTCAGCGTAACAACGTCTTTTTCTTCCATACTGCTTAATCATCTTGTACTGCTTGCGTCATCTCTGTAGTCACCCCTTTTTCTAGCCATATTATCACACACACACACAGTCCATCCATCGTTTCTTTGGTCTTCCCCTACTTTCAAAGTCATCCACATTCATACTCAAAACTCTTCTTAAGACATTCACGACATTATGTACGTACCTAGTCATAATACCGTAGTTTTATTTCTTTTATGTACCAATAGTTAAATTAAGAACATCAATCTTTCTATGAGGCTGTTAAAAGATAATTTTAGATAGCATAAAGATGGTTAATATAGGTATAAATATACCGTCGCCGGGTCTGTTCGTCGTGTTTGTTTTACAAACTTTTAATTGGGTAAACAATTTACTGTTAACGAAGCAAGCAAGGGTCTCGCTAAAAATGGTGCTGATAGATTCCTATTGAGCTCAGTTTATTGGAAATATTGTTAATGTTTTAGTATTGAGATTTATTTTTAGTATAAAGATTCGTGATGTTAGAAAGGGTAGCTAGTTAATTTTTACTTTTATATCTGTAATTCATATGGTGTACAAACTAAAGAGTATTCTATCTATGAAGAATTTCTTGTGTGATACCTATAAGTAATCGATTGCGATAACACTTCTTTACGTGTTTCTTATTTTTATAAGTATCGGGATATTTTTCCCGGAATCTTGATGATCTCTGTTGGTCACCTATACATAAACCTGGGTTTGCCGAGGTCTTGTCGATTTTAGATATAATATAAATTCGAAAATTCTCAAATGCTTGTGCTGTATTGCAAAAACACGCAACGATTATAGTCACTTACAGTACCCGGGTTTTCCCATGTCTTGACGACCTTAGAGATAAAATAGAAAAGGCCCAAATGCCAGCACTGTTTGCGTTTATTTACATCCTAAGAATATATAATGAAGTCATATATTTATTCCTGTTATAAGAGATGAAACGCTCAACGCATAAATAAACGTTTGTTTGTTTGCATGTCCATGCAAACACAAAATGTAAATATACTCAAAACATTAATAAAATCTGAAGTACAAACATCCTAAATATTAACGCAGAGTTAAATTAAGCACTAAACGAATCAGTGTTTACGGTATATAGCTATTTACTCAAATCGTTAGGAATGTGTAAATATTTCGTGCGGGTCACCTCATTTTTAGTTGCGTGACCGTATGCCATGCTCTTTGTTAATTTCATACGACGAATATGAGTCTGTAGTACTATTTAACAGATTTTGAGTAATATTACTATAATTTATTGTTTGTTTTTTTTTTTGTTTTCTCCAGGGGAACATGCCTGAAAAAACTCGAAGATCAGTGTGTCGGCTGCGATTTCCGTGTATGGGCAACCATTCTTTACACATCGGAATATAATGGGTGACAGGGACATCACCTCATATATGATTCTGAACCCGCGCCGTTGACATTTTTCGTCGGTTATAAAACAAAAGAAAAATGCTGTTTTTTTTCACTTTTCACTGTTAAATATCTGATTTTTTTTTTATACCCGACGAATTTCTACACTAGGGAGTGTAGAATTATGTGCTCAATTCATGTTTTCATTTTGCGCGTCTATATCCCAGTACCATGCTTCGTAAAGCGCATTACGTGTGTTTTTCTAATTAATTTAGTTTTATTCGTCTGAATAAAACTAAATTAATTACTATATAATGCTCTAATGTGCACTGACAAGACAGGTCCATTCAAATCTATGTGGCTCCTTCTTCAAAGAACCATCTTGGTCTGCATGGTCCTCACATGACCTAGACCAGGAACATGACCATAATAATGTCTAGACTTTAAAAGAGACTGTGACTTCTGAATTCGTTTCGGTTTTTCTTAGTACATAGTCGGATAGGAAACGGCGACGGCATCTAGTTTTTAAAATATTTTCTTTTGATGTGTAAAACCAATATACAAAATATTGAAATAAAATTTGAATAAAAACTTTTTTACATTAAAAACAACCGACTTCCAAAACAAAACACTACAAAGTGAAAAATAACTTTGATCCCGGAAGTCGGTGTCGTTGGTTCGGCATTTTCAGTATTTTTCATTTTGTAGTGTATTTTTTTTAAGTCGATTTTTTTTTGTAAAAAAATTTTTATTTTTCACTTTTTAGTTTTACCCACCTACCTACACATTCTTAAAAGACGACTTCCTATGTGAATATCAGTGACGGGGAGCTATTGAACACATCTGCGTACCCCCTTGGAGGGTACAGGCGTGATGTTATGTTGTGTGTTTGAGTAAACAATGCATACATATGCAATAGCAGCAATCGCGTTTGATTTGCTGGCATTTATTGAAGAGTTCTGTTGTATGTCTCCGAAAATCATCATCAGATCTTTACGAAATTTAAATAGGACAATTTCGGAATAAACCTCTTTTGAACAAAAAATAATTTTGCAAATCCGTCTATATGGCCGAGTTATGAGTTTAATATTTTTTTTATTTTTATGTATGTTCGGGACATACATAAAAATAAAAAAAAAAACATCCGAATTGAGAACCTCCTTTTAGAAGTCGGTTAAAAACAGATAATATAATCATACAAAAATGCCTACTTAGCACATTTTCTTTTAATTTAGGCAAATGAGTCTAATAATTGAGAGGGTTAAAAAGTTATGATTTCCCTCACCTGTAGGGTAAGGCACGTGGAAGGTAGAAATTTGATATTCAGAACATCTTTCGACAATTTCAACGTTCAGCGTGATAGGTGGCAGCACGATCGTGTTCCGAATATCTCCTATATAAAGAACCGATGCAAAAATATCTCTCTCTGGCATTTTTCATCTACTAACTATACTTTTATTGAAATCATACGGCTTCAACCGCAATGACTACGATTATATCATTCACATATAGATATTTAGTTGAGTAATGGATATTGCTTGCATTCTACACGGTAGGACTACCGTTATGAAACGACCTCTTAACTTGATTGGATTCAGCGTTTAGTATTCCATGGCAGTGCATAATATAAGGGGGACTGTTTTATGGCCTGAAAATATGCTGCCTCATCTGAAAAAATCTCGTGTCAACTTGTGATAACGTAAAAATAGCTTCAGCATCAGCTAAAGGGTATATATGGGATATTTGATTGCTACGCCGTAGCTCGTTCGTAGCTCGTAGCCTTCGTAGCGCGTAGCAGTGGATTTGTGACGACACGCGTGACGTAACGGCCGCACCCCCGCCCGGGCGTGCGTCACTCCCCGCATCCCTCCTCTCGACACGCAAATTATTGGCCAAAATCAACAGCGATTTAATGCCGCCATTAACTGCCGGAAGCTGGATAAATGTACGGTGCATGTGTTCGCTCAACCGACTTACAATGCAGGCGATTTATAACAGGCGACACGATTTACCGTGTAATATTAATTAAGCACGACTGTCATGGTACCTATTTACTGTTTACTTAATATTTTGTGTTTGCACGATGTTTTAGGGTACGAGGGCGGGTCTAGAGCTGCTGAAAAGGAAAGTTAAATGTCTCCAAGTCGGTGTAACGCGAACGTTTACATAAATATAACAACCGGCCTTAAGGACTTTGATGAAATGGGGTTAAACTAGTTTTGGAGCGAGTGAGCCATTTTCTTTGGGCTCGAGCGTCAAATATGTCGTTAAGGTGAAATGTTGATTAAATAAGGGTAATCTGTGATTTTGTTTGGGTATTTTGATTAAAGATGTGAATACAAATAGAAAGAATTTGTCCACATTACTGTTTAGGTTCCATTTTAGAATCCTTTTGTCTTTGTTCTCACTGACACTTTTGTCTTGTTTATTAAAATAAATTGATTTTATTAAATTATCGTGAGGCCAACCTACTTACTAAACAATAGCTCTATTAGGGATTTTTGAAGTGAAATCTTCTTAAGGCGCGTTGGGCATTTATTGAGAATGTAAAAAACCATTGAACTCGCGCCACTGTTACCGTAAGCGACACCGCGCGTGTCTTGTTTATAAGGCGAATAAAAAAATATCCGCTTCGGATGTGTTCGGCTGTTCTCGGGATGTATTCGGTTTTAATGTATATCCGTTAAGTCAGTGAGTGATGGCAAAGTATTCTGTTTGTTTTGTTTTCACTTCTGTTGGCACTCCCGGAGTGCCATTGTTTTTTTTTTAGGTTATGTTCGTACTTCTTAGCATTCCAGTTAGACGAAGTATAATTATTTATTACTACCACTGTAATCTAGAGATCATAAGGAACAAATCAACATGCGTTTCATGAATACACGCTACAATTTTTGGTGCGCCTTATCGCCGAACAAAAAACAAACGATCTCCTTTTTCAGGAAACCAACCAGTAGAGAATATGCAGGTGTTATGCAAAATGAGAAATCTGCATTCATGGAAACGGCATTCAGAAGTGGCTTTTAGTCCACGAATATGGTGAGTATAAATGTGTTCAAACAACGGGAAACAACTATCGGTTAGCTGCATACGGGCTTCGGTATTTCGGTAGATCGTTAGTGTTTGCTCGTCTACGTAGCACCCGTATGCAATATTCGGCGAATACAGAACACCAGTTACCGTTATCCTAACAAAAACTTGGTAGTTATTTTCATACGGCTGTGTTTTTAAAAGAACTAGACTACCGTTTATTAATTAACTACCAGGCGAATGTTTTGTTAGATTTTTCATTCCGATTTTTCTGAATGTCATCATCAGCATCTGCCTAACCTTTTCCCAACTACGTTGGGGTTGGCTTCCAGTCTATCCGGATACAGCTGAATACTAGTATTGTACATGTTCCGACTGCTTATCTGACCTCCACAACCTAACTGGGTACCATGATACCCCTTGGTAATTTTTCCGAAGTTTGTGCATGGAACAGTCGTCCTGTAATTCAAATAAGTTAGAGATTTGCACACCCGTGTAATTTAGAAGTTAATACAATGACATGTTACACTTATTAACGTAAAACAGAAAGAAAGAAAAATACGTTTATTGACTTTTTTTTCATTAGCCTACGCCACTGCTGAGCAAAGGCCTCCCCCAAATCTTTCCAGGCATCCTTTTCTTGAGCCACCCCGATCCAACCCTGGCGGGATTATTTTTCTTTGTTTTCATTCAACAATAAACTCAAAAGATTATGAAACAATATAATTTATCATAATTATCAAACATGTACAAGCACATCAGTGGAAACACTTACGCTACGAAAATCACCCTTACTGCTACGACAAAAGGCGCTCTCAACTTTTTTTTTTTCAGGATGGGAAATCATCAAATGACTCCTCCCGCTCTGGGTGGAGCGGAAGGGAGTGTCAGACTCTTACTGACTAAAACCCACCCGTGTTCCTTCCTTAGCCCTTTATGTTCCGGGCCAGCGGTAACCCTTTCGGACAATCCCGCTGGCCCGGCAGGCTTCGGCCCTATCGGGCCCCTTCAATTCATGCTGACATCTCTTTGAGGCGCGCGTGGAACACGTACGCGCCGTCCGGCACGGGCCTGGTCCTGATCGGACGGTGAGCTACCCATTACTCTCCGCCCGCAGGCCCCCGCCTACGGTGGCCGGGAGTCATCGCGCGGCTCCCGACGCCCGGAGCGTCTCCCGCGGCGGCTGGGACGGGAGGCTCTCTCCCTCAGCCGTCCCGCCGCCTCCTTCGCTAGCATGACTGCTTCGCAGAAGGAGGCGACTGCCCCCCACTCCCTCTCGCCCCGGACCATGGCTTGAACCAGGGCCGGACGCGAGAGGTCGCCGCCGCTGCCGATCGCCTCTACGAGGACACGGCGGTGCTCCGCCCAAGCGGGGCAGACCTCCACCGTGTGCTCCACCGTGTCCTCTGGGCGATCCTGGCAATGGTGACACCCGGGCGTTTCCTCCCGCCTGATTATGTGCAGGTACCTCCCGAAACTTCCGTGTCCGGTGAGGACCTGCGTCAGGCGGTAGGTGAGGGCGCCGTGACGCCTCTCTAGCCACTCCTCAAAGAGGGGTCTTATCGCCGCTATCGTGGCGTGCCCTGCGCTGGGTTGCGACAGTCGCTCTTTCCATGCCGCCATGAGATCGCGCCGGAGGTCCGTCCGCTCCGCCGCAATTTGTTGCGGAAGCGGAGTTTCCCTCCGACGTAGTGCCTCCGCGCGCCACTCATACAGGCGCGCGAGGACTATCGCCTCCAGATCCCATGGCGGCAGTCCGGCAAGGAGGCTTGCCGCCTCGCCCGAGATCGTGCGGTACCCCCGGATCAGCCTAACGGCTACCACCTTCTGGGGCGCGTTCAAATAATGGGCGGCTCGCCGCCGCAGTGAACGCGCCCACACCGGGGCCCCGTATAGGGCCATGGACCGCACGACCCCCGCGTAAAGCCTCCGGCAGGAGGCGTTTGGCCCCCTCAGGTTGGGCAGGAGCCGCTTGAAGGCGGCCCCGGCCCGTTCCAGTTTGGGAGCCAAACGTCGGAAGTGCTCGACGAAGTTCCACCGGCTGTCGAGGATGAGACCCAGGTATTTCATCGTCGTCTCGACGCCGATGTGAACCCCTCCTACCGTTAGATGGGATCCCGATGGTGGCGTGTTCCGGGGCCCATGAAACGACATGGCCTCGGACTTGTGCAATGCCACCTCGAGACCCAACTGCCGGATCCTCTCCACGACTATCGCAACCCCGCGTGTCATCGCGTCGGCCGCCGCCTGATGCGACCTCCCCTGCGCCAGGACTAGCGTGTCGTCAGCGTAGCAGACCACGCTGACGCCATCAGGGAGGTCGGCCCGCAGCACCCAGTCGTAACCGATGTCCCACAAGAGCGGCCCCAGACCCGATCCCTGTGGGACACCGCACGACATCTCTCGCCGGTTCCACTCCCCATCGCGACCGGGGTAGATGACGGCTCTGTCCGTCAGATACGCCCCGACTACTCGACGGAGGTAGGATACCGGAGTGCCTCCCCAATGCAGCCCCAGGGCAGGGTGTTAAACGCGTTGGCGATGTCGAGTGACACCGCCACGACGACCCCACCCCGGGACACTGCGTCCCCCGTCGTGATTGTACAACATCAGCGGTAATAATTTGAGATTGCGCTCTCAACTCAATCTCAAATTATTACCGCTGATGTTGTACAAAGAATACCTACCTAGTTTCTTCTCTTAATAATAGAATAGAATACTCTTTATTATGTACACCATATAATAATAATCTAACATATTACAAACAACAATCTGTTTTGAGCACTGAGCTTTTCGACAAAAGTAAATGCATAATGTTGTTCCGTCACCGCACAGAACCGCGGTGTGTCAAAGCCAGTTGTTTTGAGCCCGCAGGAAATTATCACAGATTGTTTGAACGACAGCAGCGAGAGCAACCCAGTTCAGGTGTGTTTAGACCGGACGCATACGTGAATATTTCACTGACAGGTAGTGTTACATGGATTTTAACACGGGGGATTAAAACGAAGTATAAAACTTATTGCTTCGTTTTAAGCCCGTTTATTTGCAAAGATTCAGCACGAAGCGATGTGAGCTTTAGTTGTACGTGTGTCACGTCAAGGCGTGAATGTGTGCGTGAGGACGAATAACGCACACACACACGTACACTTCCGATTTCGCCACTGTCTTGGACGGTACCGAGAGCACAAGTAAAGCGCGCATCGGTTCGTAAGACAAAATACTATACTATTGTTCTACCCACGTCTTTAAGTTTCTGCGTCTACTTATCTGTGTTATGGAATAATTTTATATGTAACATTCGAATTGCAAATATTATTTGACGTCGCTGTTATCACGTAACTTAGGAAGTTGACGTCATAAATAACATCGTATGAGTTATTGCGGCAGATGTCTTTATATTAAACATTTGCATAAATATTCGTATCTAATATTAATTTAATTTGCATTAAAGTAAGTATCAAAGTTAAGCCGATGTGATATTTCATGTTTCAAATTAAATTATTGCTTCCCAAGTGTAATTTATTTAAGTATTCATTTTCATATATGTAATGTCGTCTGTAGATAGTTTGCTTAAGGGGCTTACATGACCTAAAGCGCGTTCACTGTCGGACTGCATAGAAAAGAAAGAGAAGCGCGATGAAACAACGCTGGTGTTGCAATTTCAAAACATGAAGCAATTATTTAATTACAAAAAATCTATTGTTTGGACTAAAAAATTAAAACACTAGTATTTTATGTTGTTGCTTGTAGAATAAATCTGACATTTTTTATTACAAAAAGAAAGTTTTTAGAGGTATCTTCATGATTTTTTTCTATCGTATCAAATTTGTTGTATTATGTTTTCAACACATTATCTACCTAGTATATATCCTGAAGAATGTCATATATTTTCTGATTTTGTTTACTGTAGTCTTCATATAGGCACTTTTATTGTTTCTAAAACTTGCGGTTTTTGTGTTTGGGTCCTGTAAGCCCCTTAAGTAAACAAAATTAAATGTACAGTCTGCATTCTCCTGCCCCTACCCCAATGTATTTAGGTTGCTACCATCCAGAATGTTTACACGGAAACTGCAAAAGAGTACAATCGTAGAATCAAAACTACTGTTTGGAAAGTGTTCGTAGCGGCTGTTTGGAACGTGTTCGTAGCGACTGTTTGGAACGTGTTCTCAATTTATTTAGCGTCGGCGCAACATGTCTCTTTCTTACATACTTCTCCTCCCTTCTTCTTCTCCTCTTCTTCTTCTCTTCTTCTTTCTTTCTTTTTTTTTCTTTTGTCTCTTTCTTTTTGTGTCATCTCGGCATTCACTCCATATAGCCATATCAAATTTAACAAAGCCCATCTATCGTTTCTTTGGTATTCACCTATCCTATAGCCCTACAAATAAAACCCCAAGTTTAACCCCTTTAAACTTAACAGTTTTAATGTTCTTTTTTATTTTATTTTTTTATTGTAATCATTATTTTGTTAGGTTTAATGTTCTTTTTTATTGTTTGTAGTTCCTGTGCGTGTCCCAAATAAAATATTTTTATTTCTTTTCCTCCGAATTCGTACTCAAAACTTTCCTCACGACATTAAGGTCGATTAATAAATTAATAAAATTCTACCTACACTACATCTATTCATGAACTAACTGATCTAGTGACTAGATTATTTTGTACTTTACTAAGTATTGGTCAGGGTTTTTTTGTTGCTGTCTGTAGGTACGGTACCTACCCTCGTCTCAATTCTCAAAGCTTTCAACTCGATTACAGAGGTGGCACCTTCAAGTGAATTGTCGCGTGGAATAAGTGCATTATACAGGGTGTGTACACGTTTAGACTGACTTGGAATTCATTGGCAATCTTTCAGTGGGTGAAGGTCCTGAATTTAAACAACTTTTACTGCGGCACCAACTCTGAAATAGTACAGTTGAAACACAATTACAATTAATTGCGACGCGCTAGTTGGGTAGGGTAAAGTAAGGTTACGTCGACTGCCGGGAGGACACGGCGTGGCGTAAGCTGGCAGAGTGTGCCGCTTGGGAGGAGCCGCGCCGTGCCCTCATCTCAGTAGGCAGTGACCTGTCGCTGCCGATCGTGGTCAAGTCGTTGGTCGGGAGCGAAAAGTTCTGGGACGCGGCGGTTTCCTTCTGCGAAATGGTCGTCTCGCAGAAGGAGACTGCGGAAAGAAAGACAGAGATCTCGTCCACTCACCCGGCCCGCAGCAGGCGCACCGGGCGTCGGCGGAGGGCGGACAACGCTCTCTTCCAGCCCCCCTTAATGGGTCCAGGGGCGACGGGCTCGAGGACGTCCGTCGCCCTCCACACATCAGGACCCGAGGTGGCGGCGCGTAGTGTTACACGCGCGCCCCTCTTAGACGTCGCGGGGGAGTCAATCACCTCACTCCCCCCCGACCCGAAGAGGCCCGCGGCGGGCCGGCACCAGTCGGGGGCTGCGGAAGGATCATACGTTCACGCGACCCCAGGCGTAGGTGTGAGATACCGAGATGGTTTTTAGTCAGTAAGAGTCTGACAGACATCCATGAGGATTATCCACCCCGGAAACAAAAAAAAAGGGTAAAGTTAGTTTAGGTTATGTTTTAAAGTGAGCATTTTTTTGCTTTCAAAAAAGGATATTTGCATGTTGATTTGCACGTACCTATTGCATTTTCTGATCAGTCCATAGTTAATGTTCACCAAAAGAAGATTTTTCAGGGAGGTAATCTATACCTATGAATTCAAAGTCAGCCTGTACAAGTTAATGGCTGCAGGCTGCATGTGAAAGTAAAGGTCGAGTCTCGCAGTGCTTTGCAGCCATGTTTGCTCACCGTTTGAGCACATAATGCATTCAGGTCGAGTATGCATGCACTTATTTAAGGATAGTTTAGGGGCTCATGGTTGAGAGTTTTTTTTTCGAATTTTATATTATTTAGGTACTAGGGCTTATTTTACCAAAGTCAGATATATTTTATCTGTGGATTAAAATTGTCGTCTGACAGTTCCAGTATGGAAAAACTGTCAAAAATTCAAAATTTATGCTTAGGATAAGATTTTTTCTAGGTGTGTGTGGCTTGGTAAATTATATTTATTATTTAGACGTTAAACGTGTGAATTAAGTAATTATACTTACTGCATTTTCCATTACACAATTTTATTGAAAACACTGCTGTCAAAGTGTTAAGGGTACGATGAGATCGTGAGATCAATAAATTCCTACATCTTACAAGCTGTTATTGACTTTTCTGGCACGATATTCATTTCTTTGGCAACCGAGAATTAAATTTTTTCCACTTTAATGGCTCTTTATCTCTACAAAATTTATTAATTTGTCACCAACAACAAATGGATACAGTACACATCTTATTCCCTAGCAACTACAAACAGAAATATTAACACTCAAACTTATTCCTATTATTTCTCTCCTAGTATTAGTGCAGTATCGTATTCTATTGTGTTGTAAACAGAGCCCTCACGATCGAACTCATCGCGCCCATCGCCATTCCGTCACTTTACGCGATAATGTTACCTTTCGCTTGTAACGCTTTCAGATATTTGAGTATTTGTATTTCTCCACATGATCAAGATTGTCTTCAGCGCTGAGATAAATCAAATGAGTAGCAGAGTTTATTGCATGCATCTTTTAGTACCTATCATGGAAAAGGATATCGACAGATTTGGTCGACTTTGTCGCCAATTTTCAGAAATTTCCATTCCATTCCACCTATTCCATGGATCCATGTAATGGATGGAAGGATGGTTTGTTTTTTTTTCCATGATTCAATTTCAATTTCCATTTTTTTTATTTTTTTTTAAATGATCCTTTTGAATGACTACAAGAGACCTACTACTACCACTAGAGATCATATTTTGTGCTCATAGCTAAGTTTGTAGTTGAAAAATGTTCTCCTTATATCGATATAGGTACGTCACGGTCAAATCTCTAACTGTAATGTAAGTTACAATCGCAATTTTTTAATGTGATAGAACCACAAATTAAGTTTTCGAACTTTTTCCTCTTCTTGGGCTGTGTGACCTTGCTTCTTGCTAATAATGATTCTAGGTTAACGTGAGGTCCCCTTACAGGTTTTTATTAATTTGTGAGTATGAAAATATGTCGCCTAACATAAAAGGCCGTATTTTTTTTTATTGCGTTGACTTACAAGCTTGATTTCTTTAGAACTCCAAGGGACCGCAGAACTATGTATTTAATAATAATATATTTATTTGCCTAAAACATGGTATAAAAAGGGATTGCAGTACAAAAATAGAGCAAACATGTTTTGCCAAGATTAAACATAGCATGAAAATATTTGTAATAACAATTTCCTTAAAAAAAATATTATTATATTACAGTAACACTGTTTTCGTTTTAGGATATTCATTTCTGGATACCTCCACTGATATACGGATGGAAAACGAAGTGATCTTTAATACTTAAGCATTTATGAAAATTGAATGAACGTCCAGGGGGCCTAACAAGGCCAGTTTGGCAGAATCATAAAAGGATAACATTATGAATCATAATATGGCGAAGACAGTCCGTGTTTTTCTTTTTTTCGCTGCACTACGTAAGTATAATCAAAGAGATTGGGATTGGATTGATTGGTGTTTTGCACAGACAAAAATCCTTCACCAATGGGATTTGATAAGATTAACTTCACAGTTAACTGTCAATTATGATTCATAATATTTTCCTTTTATAATTCTGCCAAAGTGGCCTTTTTAGGCCCCCAGATTCCTTGAGTTTTGTTACTTACTTATCCTTTAATACACAAAATAGCATTCCCCTAATAACTCTATCGATGAAGGTCATGAGGTCGTATCTTGGTTGTTAGTACACCACTGTATCTTATATGAGGCTTATCCCAACAAGGAAAAAGCACGAACAATATATTTGATCGCAATCATGGGATGAAATAAACGATATTTGGCAAGACTCCGAACGCGGGGAGATACACAGCTTCCATTTGATATCTTCAGATACTTAATATTAACATATACTTGTGTAGTCTTAGCAGTCTTTTGTGTATCGACGTCCTGACTGAGTTATTTTTGTTAAATATTCTTTTTTGTATTCTACTTATGGTTTGGATTTTCAGTAAGTATATTGAGATGTTAGGAGAGTTTGACGACTCAATCGGTGACATTTATTTTTATGAAATCAAAATCAAAAGTCATTTATTCAAACTAGGCTGAGAATCAGTAGTTATCGAACGTCAAAATGAAAAACAATACACAAAACGATAATTACAAAAGACAGTCCCCCAAAACGCCCGCCCTTCACCACTTCCTAGTGCTTTCGCTGAGGAGAATTAGTGGCGCAACAAACGCCCCAGCAGCACAGCTCTCTCTTCAGTTAGAAAATACTTGATTGTACACAATACTAAGTATGCATAGTAATTAATATTACAGGACACAGAACATAAATTATATTACATATTTGCCATATTATGTTAGCCAGCCACGCCAATATACCAACAAATACAAATATATAATACAATTTTATCAGCCGTTAGTCTCCCACTACTAGGCAAAGGCCTCACTACTCTCTTTCCACCTCTCTCTGCCCAGAGCTGCCAAGGACCAATCTTTATTAAGGAGTCCAGCTCATTGCGCCACGTCTGTCTGGGCCTGCCGCGATATCGCGGAATAATTAGTGATATTATAATATAATATTTTTATATGATAATATATTTATCACATCATAATCTCTAAATCTAAATTCGAAACTCGTCGCCTACGAGTCTCGAGTTTGACTTCCGGGCGCATCAAATATCTAGGTGACTAACAGATGGATAGTTGTTTCTGGTCTAGGTTAGTTTCAACGTTACCAATAATTAAGAACGTTTAGACATCTAATTTATCCATAGTTAACCTGACCATACCCTATTTGCGCCACTTCCTACAAAATAACCTTAAAGTGAACTTAACTAACTAAAGACAACATTAATCATTAACCTTTATCAATTCCAAAGCAACACAAAGGTCGACGCCATTAAAATTAAACAGTTAAACGCGAGATAAAGGCAGAAATGTACTGAATGCTCGCCCTTTTGTCAGGCTGAGGCAACGATCTCCGCTTTTATTGGGGTAACAACCCAAAGGAGAGCTGTAGCAAGTGTACACTGTCACTGCGTCACTCCGGACAATAAAGGCTCCGTATACACGAGCTGAGTTTCTCATCTGTGAAATGGCGAGAATTTCCATGCGAGTCTTGTAAGCGAGACTCGCCAGGCAAATATAGCACTCAAACCCGCTCGCCTACGATTATGTCACCCGAGACTCGTCTGGCGAATTTTTTTGAACTATGATTCCGAAAGTTGACGATACGATTTTTTGTTTCTTTCAAAGGCAAGACGCATCTCGACTTTTAACATGCGAGTATTGTACATTTTCACTGAATACACGATTTTTTTTTGTATCTTCTTTCAAACATTGCCTATTCGAGGCGAGAAATTCTTTTCATGTGAATGAGCTTGAATTCGCTGATACATAACATTACAACAATACTCTCTGGAGTTGCGTAGAGTACAACAATGCGTTAGCGAATACTGCTCATTGTTCAATGGAGTACACATCGGGGATTATTTCGGCTTTTTACCCATCGATACCGAGTGTCATTTGACATATTGACGCCGTTTAACTTTCTGTAATTTCGGTTTTTGTGGGTTTTACGTGCATGTTGGTCTTTTTTGGAGCGCTATTTATTTTGGAGTATTTCTCCTGAAATAGGAACAAATTCACACTAAAAACACAATGCAATTTATTTTAATAACTCCATTTATAGCCACTTTTGAATTTTCAAAGGAGTCGGGCATTCAGAAAGATAAAGCTAGTTGCCCATTTCAAAGTGTATAGTGTTCCTATAGAGAAAGACGGGCAAGAAACTCCATGGACACTCTTTTAAATTATATTTACTGCAAAATATTAGGTATTCTATTCAAACAGCATAAGTAGAATGAAGAGCATTTATGAACGATGAATCTAAGTTCGTCCGATTAAACGAGGGCATTCAGACATGTTACAAGCTTCCTAACTATCTAATATTTTGACCCCAGCCTACAAATATTCGAAAACTTCGTGATGTAACCAGCATGCCTAGAAAACAAAAATTCGATGACATGTGACATCCACTAACCCGCACTGGGATGCGTGCGCTTGCCGCGTGGTGGATTCTGGCGCACTTCCTCTCAAAGAGGAGGTCTGTGTCCCAGCATTGAGAACATTATAAGCTGATTATACTACATATCCTCGTGTAGTGCATCTAACACACGAGGAACGAAGACAAAGAGGATATTAATTTTCATAATTGCCTTTTTGTATGGAATTAGTGATTGAAAGATTGGCAGTAGCACCAAGTTGATTCCCTAAAAAAATCATCAAGTCGAGGTCACCAGTATAGAGCTATGAGAAACAGGGTGTAAAGTTCAATCATCCTCCATAGAAAAGGGAGGATCCTCCGACCAGACGGGTGTCGTGTCTGGTGGGCATGTCCCGATGATTCATGTCGGGCCGTTGTATATATGCTCGTTGCGCGGTAAACTCTGCTTGCGAGATGCAGGATTTTGTGTGACGTCAGTATAAGGCGTAGTTCGCATGTGGCATTGTAGATACCGCTACAACGATGCAATGAAAAGAAAGTACACCGAGACCACATGGCGCTATAACTCAAAGGAGCATTTACTTCAGAATATAATGACCTCTGCCTCTTTGCCTTGGACTGCCTCATTTGTTTAGTGGTCACAAGCGCTACTGCTGAGCATGAGTTCTGGGTTCGATTCCCAGAGCGAGCAAAGTGTTATTGGATGTTTCCATCTGGAATTTCTCAGTAGCAGCTCTGGATTTATGCACGAATGGTGGCAATAGGCTCGTCCCCTTTTACATGGGACTTAAGGGGGAAGCGCTAAGGTAACTCGCGAAATTCAAATTTTCTTACGTTTTTTGCAATTTGCTGGCCAGTATTAAGTTGTACGTCGATCAAAATATGATTCGCGGCCGTAACACATGTATTTACAGAATCATAATCATTAGAATCAGTAATACCTACAACTTGTTAGGTTAGTATAATCCCAAAATGTCAAGATTTCATGAAATAGTCATTCTTTGAGGTTACTTGGTCTTAGAGAGTTGTGTTGATGACTTTAATGATTATAATTCTGTAAACACATATTTGTTACGGCCGCGAATCATATATTAATCAACGTAAAACTTTATACTGACCAGCAAATTGCAAAAAACGTAAAAAAAAATGAATTTCGCGGGCTACCCTAACGATTTCGCCTTAAAAATAACTGGCGAAATATTAGTGTATGTATATAGGCTATCGGTTTCACTGGTCGACTCTGATTAAAACAACTAACAAACTTAACAGATACAGTAGGTAAGTAACTAGAGATTAACGAATGATCATAATCTGTTTAATATTCGATTTGTTGCGAAGGGCCTGAAGCAACATATCGAATTGGGGCTTAAATTAGGGTAAACTGTGCTGTTGTAGTTTCCGGATCGAGCGAAGGTGCGATAAGATTAATGAATGGGAGTGATTTGTGAAAATTTCACCATAATGATCCACAATCGATAGATAACATTACTGCAGAGCATCTTCTACATCTATAAATAGTATAAACAATGTCGGTTTTTATGTCTGTCTGTATGACCGCTTAGTTCTTCTAAACTACACAATGGATCTAATTTATTCTGGATGGTTTATGTTTATAAAACATTATATTTAACGTTGATAAAGCACAGAAATTTCGATGTTAAGACATGTCATCACATTAGATCGCATTCGTGCATATCTATTACGTCGTGTGTTTATACATATGTTTGTTACTTCTTCACGCTCAAACGGCTGGACCAATTTTGATAAAATTTTGTATGGAGATAGCTGACACCCTGAATTAACATATAGGCTACTTTTAATCCCGATATTCCCACGGGATCGACAATTACGCGGGTGAAACCGCGGGGCGCAGCTAGTTACAAATAAACAAAATTGAAGTGTCCGTTTGTAATATCAAAATAACAGTTTTATTTTAGCTTTATTATACTAAGAGCATAAATATAAAAACGGTACTAAAACAAAATAAAAAAAAAATTAATTGCGGTCTGTCTGTTTGTTCCGGCTAATTTCCGAAACGGCTGGACCGATTTTAACGTGACTTTCACTGGCATATAGCTGAAAATTGGAAACTTAAAGGATTTATTTTAGAAAAGAAAGCAAACCAAAGGTATTAATGTCACGCGAACGAAGTTGCTTGCAGCAGCTAGTAATACTTATCTAAAATAAGATATCGTATGGTTTAAAACTCATAAGTCACTCTTGATATCGGTAAAAGCTGCAGTCAAGGCAATTGGCAAACGGTATGTTTTGGCTTCAACTGCATCCTATTTGGGAAAAGCTAATAGATATCAGAATAGCCGTATTTAGCCTATTTGAGTTACCTTGAGCCCTGTATTTAGGGTGGCATGGAAAGGGGACATCAACGCGCAACCTGTTAGGTATGTACAGACGCCAGCACATCAAGCTATCCGAAACTTTCAAATTTTCTCAATCAACTTTGAACCTTATGCTTTAGCAATAAAGTTGTAAATCTATTAAAGAAATTTGACAGATTGTAGTAGCTTGATGTGCTGGTCTGTACCTACCATGAAATCAGTACATGATCAAATGTAAATATATATATACATGTTGAAATATTTCGTTGGTTATAAAAAAAAAAAATGTTGTTTCGTAGAAAAGTGCAATACCTACGCGGTCAATTCAAAATGTATGGAACAATTATATTTTTTTTTTATAACTGACAAAAAATCCTAGTCTAGAATCATGTGCTGTATTGTATTGTTTTTATTTCCCATAACTCAAAATAAAAACACTACAAAATGAAAAAAATTAGTTTAGGTAGTCGGAGTCTTTGGTTTTGTATTGTCGTTTTCGAAGACAATTCTACAGGTTAAAAATAATTCTACTACATTCACCGCCATGTTTACGCGAATAGTAAATACCTACGACTAGAATTAAAATTATTATTTAGATTTTATTTAATATGAGCATTTATCAGTGCTTTTGTTATCTTACAAGAACAAAACGAGGTGTTAATTGATTTATTTACACTTTCGAAGACTATCTAATAATATTCAAATTGCATATTTTAGGCATGTGATACATTTCTATACTTAGCTTGTATCTGATTTATTTATTAATAAGACGCGTCTGTTGATGTCATTTAGGAAACGCTCCAATATTTAAGTAGCTGTGCCAAACTGAAATGCGCATCGCTTGACATCTCCAATTTGTTGCTGAAGTGTGCTGTTTGTAATTCAAGGTTTCCCCTATTAATAACAAACCTTTTCTTGTAATTCTCTAGATTAACATATTTGTTCGATTAATTTGTAGAACTGTGGTAAATAATATGGGCCTCTGATTAATTTTTTGGTCTTACCTTGATCTAACCACCGAAATGTAGATTTACGACGCAGTTCTGTGCCTAAAATACTTATAGGTAGGTACCTACCAAACACTTTTCCAATAGAAAAAAGTAATCAGGATATACTTACTCACCGTAACTTGGCAAGGGTCGTTATATACGTTTTCCCTTTCTATATCTTTCTTCTAAACAGACAACCATAGAATAATGACAAGTAATAAAAGTGACCATTTTCTTGTTGCACTAAGTGTACGTGCCCGAAATTACTCCCACTACGCCAGAACCTTTCCAAGTGAAATGCCCTACTATACCAATTTTATTGCAATGAAACATATTACGACACGGTTGGCGCAGTGGCTGAGCGTTCGATTGCTGCGCTGCGTGTCGCGGGTTCGATTCCCGCACGTAACAAATATTTGTATTGCCTACAGGTAGTTGTTCCGGGTCTGGCTGTTTGTGTATGTAAATTTCAATGTTTGTAAACGCACCCACGATACAGGAGTAATTTCTAGTGTGGGGCAAAGTTTTTATTAAAAAGAATATATATATTAAGTACGCCATTTTTTTCTAAAACGGTAATTTCAGAAATTCTTCAAAGAAATCTTGAAAATTTTACAATGGAAGACAACCGAAGGACCGTCAAAAGCTCAACTCAGACATAAAAGCGATATATTCGTACATACCTACATAGGTAACTACTTCGTATCGGATACATCAATGCAATCGAACGTCTGTCTTTGAAACCACAGTCTTTGTTCTAAGTAAAGTAGTCTGACTGTCTGACCATTGTGATGAGGATTCCTACCGATTGTTACAACTTTTCTACTTACTCTCCTGAAAGAACCTTACATTCTACCTTTGCAGAACAATTTTTCTTATCTCAAAAGTGCTTTTAACGTTATAAGTACCTATGTTACATAATTAACTTAATTGTACCTAATCAATTCTATTTTTTGGCAGAATCAGCACTGACATTCAACGTGGAAATGCTGCCAGTTTTCCTGTTTACAGCGATGCGGACGAATTTTTTGATGCTCTGAGATTCTTTGCCTCACTTTTATATACTTGTACATATTATTATTAAATTATGTAAATAGGTCATAGATAAAATAAGTGTTACCTTGGAAAACATTTCTGAATTTCAAAATGAAGAATCGTGGTAAACGAGAATTTCCAATTGATTAAAATGATAAAACATACTATCCTTTATTTCTTCTCTGAAATAAGTATTTCTTTACAACCAAATTCGTTAAACAAGTTTCTATACAAAAATCCACTGAATTATAACACAACTGGGTTTACAGCACCCAAATTGCCTAACACACTACCACTCTCAATCTGAAGGACTAGCTTCTGCCCGCGACTTCGTCCGCGTGAAATTTCTTGTTACTCCGACCCACCCCGTCGCATCGCATCGCCTGCCCGCGCTATTACTTCGTTTTTGCTTAGCGTTCTTTCTGACTTTTTTTCTTTTTGATCGGCTCCTAAAGGTCATAGCGTGATGCTAAATAGCCTATAGCCTTCCTCAAGAATTGGGCTATCAAATGCAAAAAGAATTTTTCAAATCCGACTGGTAGTTCCAGAGATTAGCGCGTTCAACCAAACAAACAAACTCTTCAGCTTTATAATATTTATTATAGTATTGATAATGTTATTCCATTGCTTCATATGTTCGGAAAATTTGTCTGCTCAACAACGTAAATAACGCAATGAATATTGTTGAACTGTCAAAGATAGCCATTGCTACTTATAGTGTGTTACACAGTTACCCCGCTGGTATCACTCACTTTGAAGCTGACCGTACGCGAGGTATTTCAGGTGCCATAACAGGCATTACTGCTCATTTCCCGTCTCTGATTGAAATCTAGGGGTGTGCTAGGCCTCTAACTTACAATCAGAACATTACGTGTTGCTCAACACTACAATTTGAAGCCAGTGATTGATAACATTTCGCACGAAATACTTTTACTTAACAAATAAAGGCGTTGCACGCGAACAAAGGTATAAGAATGTTTAATCTTTATAATCTACACAGCTCATAAATGACTAGGGATGTATATGATGTAGATTAAAGTCGTGGGTTAACTTTTGTAATGAAATTGGACGGCGAAGTAAAAGTTCGCTCAGTGTCTGTCTGAGTTGTCAGGGAGTTTACATACGCGCCTTTTAAAATGGAGAGTTAATTTTTTCTCGTGGCACTGGCGAAAAACGAGCATTTTTGTTTTTTCTCCTGCTCACAACAGCAGGAGAAAAAACAAAAAAGCTCGTTTCTCGCTCACTAGTTACTATAGCAGTTCCTTTGAAGGAACTACTGAAAATTTTGGGATCAGTAGTTCCTTTCTTTTCCTTTCCTTTCCTTTTTCCTTTTCCTTTCCTTTTTTTCTTTCCTTTCCTTTGGACTAGATAGTTCCTTTAGCAGTTCTTTTGAAGAAAACAAACATACATATAATATAATGCTGCCCGCTGCTACCGCATGCTGGCCCGTAGGTTCGCTCGATGTACTACGGAAGTCAAGATAACTCTTTTTAGGGTATATTGCATATAATAAATGCAACCAGAATCAACGACGTTAAGAGATACTTTATGTGAAAAGTAATCTAAAAATCCAAAAATTCTCAGTACTGAGAAGGAACTAGTGAGCACAAAGGATATTTTATTGCATTTGGTGAGAACCTAGAAACTTTAATGATTATTTTGTAGTGCGTTTATTTTCGCGCTTACATACATTAAGATAGCCATAAAGGCTTGTACAAACAGGCGCGACACGACACGCGACACAAAGGCAGCGCAAGTCGCGCAACGAGCGGTGCCTTTGTGTCGCGCGCGATTCGCGTCGCGCGTCGCGCCTGTTTGCAGGAGCCTTAAAATAGGTATAACATATTTAAAACAGCCATCTAATACCAATTATTTCAAAAATACGAACGAGTACTTCTTACTTTTTCCGTATAATTAACGCACGCATTAAACTAACTGAAAACCGTTATTTCGCGGACTTTGGTGTGGGTTAGACGTTTACCTAGTTTTTAATTTATTTTTTCACATTTAAATTGTGATTTATTCCGGTCTGCCGGTCGATTCTGTAAAAATCTCACCGTGAAAACTTAGGTAAAGTGAGTTTATTTTTGCTAGGAATTGACACTTTTGACAGCTCACTCCACGCTCACTTCACCTAAGTTTTCACGGTGAGATGGTTACAGAATCACACTGCTGATCCCTGAACCCCTCCTCCACCCCCCCACCTCAATCGTCCTCACCCCACCCTCACCACTCCCCACCTTAATCCTGCTAGTTCGTCTTCTGTTTTAATCTCTGTCTTATCCACATTATCTTGGTGTACTCCTTTTGACAGGTAAGTACAGTCAAGAGAAAATAATAAATTGTAATGTGTACAACTGTTTCATGTCTCAAAAAAGTTAAATATAATAAAATAGTGTTGGAAATTTTGTTTCAATGCAGGGCTATGTTAGTAGTTAAGCAGTAGAGCTAGAGAATATGGAAATTAACCTACAAAAGAAAACATTTCTACATTGCGACTCCCTTGCTACAGTGATAACTGATAACGTATAATAATAATAATAATAAATCATAATAATAATAATAGACTTTATCTGTGTCATCTCTGACCTAGATTAGAGTCAAGAGCAAACCCATTTCGAATAAAAAAAAATAAAAAAAAAAACATTTTATTTCAGGCATTGCACGTTATCACATACAGTTCACCCATAGCAGATACACAGATTATATTAAATTAAATTATACTTATAAGATCATGGATTTACGGATAAATAACAATGAAGTTATGCATATGCATAACCTCACTATCATTCATCCGCAAATCTATGATAATATTGTGTTACATAATCTTACAATACCATCATTAATTACATTAATTCGTCATTAGGTACTATTCGTCATTGTTCGTCATTATTTCCTGATTACGTCATAGTCAGTGTTGAGATTAAACAGTTCGGTTCTAGTCACGAAGATTGTGCGGAATACAGTAGTTACAATAATATTTTTACAGTTTAACAATCGTGTTCGGAATGAAGCTCTCATCCTTCTTAGAACGGAAAAGAAGTCACCCACTCGGTTTCCAAAGAACATACCAGACGTACTACACCACCAGTGCAGGTTAAACATGGCACGAAATGCATTGTTGTACTGTACACGAAGTGAGTTGTAAGCTCTTTTCGTGTATAGCTTTGATTACAAAGTGACTGCGTAAGAACTGCTCCTGCGTAACATCACGAACATAGAATATATAGTTTTTGAACCAGCTTATGTCGCACCCGACCTCAGTAAAGAGATTACTATAACACAAGAAAGAGAAACAAAAAATAACTAGCATTCCACGATTCCTTTCAAAATTATTTTCTCTAGACTTCTGCTACTCAAAGTGAAAATAATGGAATCCCTACAGACATTTTCCGACCATCAGATTTTTCCATATTCTATTGAATTCCTTCAACACACCAGCCATTGCAATAGGGGACTATAAAAACATAAACATAACTGACTAACTAAGGGTGTTGTATTTCACCTCTGCCAACCCTTTTGGGGAATATAGGCACGATATTATGTAGCCGTGTAGTGTATGTCATCGAAGCCCGTACCAAACATATATCACTTTGAGCAAACAGACCATGTTTACTCAAACACTGACAAATTACGTGTGACTACTGGCTAGCCGTTTTATTTGCTTTCGGTGCAACGTTCAGGTACTAACTAGCAATCATTACGCTGAGTTAGGTACCTAGTGGGTATATATATAGTTACCTACTTGTTAGTAATATCGCACCACCGATAAAATAGGGTTACGAAAAATCTAGATTTTTAGAACAGCGAAAATAAATTCACGGATTTGTTAATCAGTCTTTATTCTTACACTATTATTATTATGTGATTAAAATTATACATACTTGAAAAGCTTACAAAAAAAACAGGCATACGTTTTTTTTCAATTTTTCTGAAAAACAACCTGAAAATACCTGTAAATGATTTTTTCGAGTTGTAACCCTATTTTATCAGAGGCGCGATATATATCGTAACACCATGATGACTTTAAAGTGAAGCAGGCTAAGTACGATGGTGCTTGGTATGATAGCAAGCCATTGAAGTAATATATCACACTAATATTATAAAGGCGAAAGTTTGTGAGTGTGTGTGTGTGCGTGTTTATATGTTGGTTACTTCTTCACACTCAAACGGCTGGACCAATTTTGATAAAAGTTTGTATGGAGGTAGCTGACATCCTGGATTAACATATAGGCTATTTTTATCCCGATATTCCAATGGGATCGACATTTACGAGGGTGAAACCGCGTGGCGCAGCTAGTTCAACATAAATAGGGATCAACAGGATTCTACAGCTTTCATAAGACACCAAAGCTTTAGAGTCTCGGAACTGAAAAATCTAGTAAATAGGTACTTAATCCATAACCATACTAATATTATAAATGCGGAAAGGAAGTCTGTCTGTCACCTTTAAACGGAACCATTTTTTTTTTGGTTGGGAAATTGTCGAATAACTTCTCCCGTTCTGGGCGGAGCGGGAGGGTGTGTCAGAGTTTTACTGACTAAAACCCACCCGTGTTCCTTCAGTTATCTGTGCCAGGGGCCCCGGTAACTCTTTCGATCAACCCGCGACCCTGGATGGCATCGGCCCTGGCGGGCCCCGTCAGTTAGTGCTGACATCTCTTTGAGGCACGCGCATTTGGATAAAACTTGGCACACGGATAGATCATGATATGGGTTAGGAGGACAGAGGATAATTTTTATATTGGTAGTATGTTCCCATCGGATAATTTCCGACCTCCACTCGGGCGAGGCCGTGGGCAATAACTAGTAGGTATTCTAAACAAAATAAAAAATTCTATCATCATCATCATGGACACTGAGATGCATATGATATCATACACATTGCTTTAATTAAGAGGATGCTGGTGGCAAAATAACCTAATCGTTAAAAGAGGAAACTTATTTTCAACGCTAGTTTTAAAATCTACTGAACGACACCAATGCACTGGCACAATACACTTTGTTTTGAGTTCACCCGCATTCGGATGCCTATGGAACCTCAGTCTAACGAACAAAATGCAAAACGATGTTGAGTATCTTTGCACTAGTTCGACCAGCTTCATCGTTCAGACCCTACAATTTCAAAGCTTCGGACTCCGGACACACGTCATGTTATTTACACAAGGAGTCCGAATTCGACGTTATTTGAATTTCCCTAATACGGGCAAACGAGCACGTATAACTTTGTCTTAACACTCATGAGTCCTATCCTAATAAAACCTTCCATACTAATATTATAAATTCGAAAGTAACTCTGTTACTTTTCCACGCTTAAACCACAACAATCCACAATGGTGTCCATTTTGCAATCGCCGCAACCGTTCGTTTTTTAAAATAACATAACATGGCGCAGTCGGTGCTAAATAAGTTAGAAACTAGTGAAATAAAAGAAATATTTAAGTGTAGTAGCAGTGATTCCAAATCATTATAAGTAGGTAGCAGAAGTTATATTACAAGCTAAGCATACACCCAGGGACGTCTTAACCATATTGTGCGCCGGGGTGCGAAAATCATCTTGCGGGCCCTTGCCAACAAAAACAAATTAAACATGATTTCCAACAATGTTTTTAAGGGATTTTTTCGAAGCGGTGACGTATAGTTACAGCGCTGGAGCATTGCGGTTATAATGAGTGATTAGTAATGACCTGATCGGCTTGCGCCCCCTAAGACCTTGCGCCTGGGTGCCGCGGACCCCTTGCACCCCCGGGTAAAGACGGCCCTGCATACTCCGATATGTATACTGCAGTGCGATTCTGTAACCATCTCACCGTGAAAACTTAGGTGAAGTGAGCGTGGAGTGAGCTGTCAATAGTGTCAACTCCTAGCAAAAACACACTCACTTCACCTAAGTTTTCACGGTGAGATTTTTACAGAATCGACCGGCTAGAGTCTATTTTGCAGCCGCCTCAACCATTCGTTTTTTGACAATCACTTTTTTTTTATTGCTAAACAGGCCTGCTCTTGAACTCGCCTGATGGAAAGCGATGGATAAAGTCTATGATGGAACGAAAATAATAATAATAACGATCGAAACGGACAGATTTTTCTATCCTCTATTCTTTTTATCCTCTACACGCAAACAAAGTCGGGACAACAGCGTATTATCGTAATAAATCAAACAGTAACAGAGTTAAAGACCTATTTTTAGCTCTAAAACAATAGGTCAATTAAAATGTTTCCAAAATGGTGGACGAGTCGCACAAACAAATCTATTTAAAGGACTTATGTGAATGTGTAAACAGGAACACGGTTTCCTTTGTATCATATTAAGGTTAATTAAGCTTTCTGGACAAGTGAGGCTGCTCGCTAAATTATTGGGAATTGGATTACCTAGTGAGCTGGGAAATACTTGGTTTGTGAGTAGTGTCGCGGGTGGGTTAAATATGTATTTCTATGGCGAAGCAATGATGTCACAATCTGGGATTAGTGACCGCTATTTTTATTACTCTTTCAAGTCTGTAGTATCATACAATTTCTAACGTTAGTTGAATATTTACCTTAAATCAGCGTTGCGCAAGTAATAAACTGTGAACATGGCTATTATAATATAATAATTATGTTCTAGTTTAGCAGGATCAATCATTCCTGGTGCTAGGCATATTAGACTAAGCATGCACTGCGATGCGATTTTTAAATCGCATGTTTAAATCGCAAACGCAAATAACTTTTCAAGTGAATTCTCAAGCAATTTTTTACCGCAGTGCGCGGTCTCTAGAAAATTAGTATTGTTCACAGAGTGACGGTTATTATCCGCAACTATTAAAATTCGAAGTCCTTAGCCTTAATATCGTATATGTTTTAACAAAAATATCAATGATCTTAGAATATTATTGATTATTTGTTGTTCCGCAGCGTTCTGCAACCTCTCGAAAAGGTTTTTCAACTACAATATTTGAATGAAATATGTACAATACCCATTTTGCTTAGACTGTAAGGCGACTACAACCCAATTTTAGTAACAGCCCAGAGATTTGGATTTGTGTCTGGTTTATAGAAATAGATTCACCGTGACACTTTTAACATTACTAGTGTAATATGCCTATATATTCTACCCCTTTGTCTACCCCGCTGGAGAATGCATGTGTTATAAAGTCGCAGCAAAAAAGATGAAGGCACAAAGCTCAAAGCACTTACCACCCACAATAAACAAATCAGAAACTGAAACAGTATTAATAATCCAGCAGTTCACTTCATATCGTGAATCGAATCAGATTTCCATATTCGATTCAATCGAAAGCATTGACAGATGCAACTCGATTCAGAAAGCCAAGGTGCAGACGCCAGCACATCAAGCTACTACAATCTGTCAAACTTCTTTAATAGATTTTCAATTTTGTCGTTAAAGCATAAGGTTCAAAGTTGATTGAGAAAATTTGACAGTTTCGGGTAGCTTGATGTGCTGGCGTCTGTACATTCGTAGAATTTCATTATTTACGATTGCAGAATGACTATTTATTGTTGCGATTTTTCGGTACCTACATGAAAATTGTTTATTGAATACCTAGCTTTTAATTAAATGAAAAGCTAGCCTTTAATTAAATGAAAAGGTTGGATTTTTCTAGAATTCATAATTTTAACAAAAACCAGCCAAGTGAGATTCGGATTCGCACACGAACAGTTCCGTACCAGAAGGCAGAAAACGCCGGATAAAAAAACATGTTTCTTGTATGGAGACCCCCTTTTATTTTTATTACTTGTTATATCTGCAATAGAAAAACACACTGAAAATTTCAACTGTCACCTATTACAGTTCATTAGATACAGCCGGCTGACAGAGAGACGGACGGAGGGACGGACAGCGGAGGTTTGATTCCCTTGACACCTTCTGGGTACCTACGGATCCCTAAAAATGATCACGAGTTTCATGGTAAGTACTTTTATTTTAATATGTTACACCGTTTCCGATTGTCATAAAGTGAGATGAAAAGCCAAAATTCCTTTCTTCTCATAGTAGCAAAACTTCAGCAAATAAGTGCACAGGTGATAAATTCGCACATAATATACTTGCTAGTAAATGTGAGTTAAATACCCGAAGCGGACGAGACCATAAAATATGTTGTTAGTAATAACCAGTAACAATGCTTCGACCATCCGAATCCATTAAGAGATCGTTGTTAAGGGGAATGCTGTCTTGTTATCTACTTGTTCTTCTGCAATGTATAATTTTGATTTTCTTGACGTTTTGGCTTCGTACAGGACTTCATGTTTTTAAAATGTTTTATATGCTGTGATTGTTTTTTTTTTCTATATTTGTTTTTTAATATTTAGTCGGTTTTTTCCCGTGCGAGTCCTAATAAATCGTTTTTCTTTCTTTACTTTAATTTAAATATTAATGTTGAGATGGTTGTGATTATCCAATTTTTTTAGTTAAGCTTTGATTTTGTTTATTTATTTCTGTTTGAATATTATTTGTCATATGTTTAAACTACTTTATGACTTTTGTTTATTTGCAGATATTTTTTATAGACGCCGCACAGGTCGATCGATCAGGTTAAGCTACGCTTGCCACGGTTGGTCTGTGGATGGGTGACCATCTTTACATACCGAGACCCCTCCGGGCCTCAGAAAACACGTTATGTCTTTAGTCCCGGCTGTCATTCGTGGATTTTTGACAGTCATTACGGGTAGTCAAAAGCCCAAAAGTCTGACAGCCAGTCTTAAATTACTAAGGGGTATCGGATTATTCAGTAACTGGGTTGTAGAGGTCAGATAGGCAATCGCTCCATGTAAAATACTGGTATTTAGCTGCATCCGGTTAGACTGGAAGCCGACCCCAACATAGTTGGGAAAAAATTAGGCAGATGAGGATGATTATGACTATGGCTAATTTATTATTCCTTTATTTATTTTGTTACAAACTTATAACATTTTTAAATATTTTTTACAAAAAACAATAAAAAAAACATTTAAAAATATAAAAAATTGTAGCCCACCGGTATCGGGAACAGGGTCCAAGCTACCGGCGGTCAGGGCTCCAGAGAAAGGAACCTCCTAACAATACGAGCCGTGTCCAGGAGTACCGCTCTTTGTATCAAGCCCTTGATCCAGCTGCCTAACGAGAGCCTCCTCAGGTGTTGGTCGAGGCTCTTGGCGATTAAGCCATTGGCTGTAACGACTATCGGCACAATGATCGCTGAGTCCACACCCCACATGTCGACAACCTCGCGAGCCAAGTCAAGATACTTGATTTGCTTATCTTTCTCGGCTTTCACGAGGTTCTCGTCATGCGGGACGGTTATGTCAACAATCATTGCGCGCCGCTCTGATCGATCCATCACCACTATATCAGGCTTATTTATTGTTAAATTATCGAAAATGTTATGATTTATTAAACAAGCATTTATTTCACGAGAAGCGCCTTAAGCGCTGGTATTAGGAGCTAAGTATAAGGATTAGTTCGGATGCAGGTCGCAGGTGGCACTTCGACGGCTGATGGCCTCTCGGCCTTCCCCGGACAACCTCCCAGCCGGTATTGGGGACATAAACCCGATATTTGGACTTTAATGATTACAACGTTTAGAAGCAAGAGTGGTTATGTATAAAACAATGACGCAGATGCACTCAAAATTCGAGGAGGTATTAAAATTTGTAGATTTTACCTTTTCCATGAAAATATTTGAGACTGCATTAGGTGAAAGAGACTTTGAAATGTTATTCCCATAGTAGATTGTCAGTTGAGAGGAAAGCTTTTTTTCTTCTTTCCTAATAGGTATAGACCATTTATATGATTCTATGAACCGGAGAGAAAGCGTAGGAAAGAGGGCAGAATAAACAAAATTATTTGAGACTAGCTCCACGGTTTCACCCGCATAAGTCTCGATCCCGTGGGGATATCGTGATAAAAAGTATTAGGTATATGTAACTCAGATCATGATCTACCCATGTGTCAAATTTCATCCAAATCCGTTCACCCGTTTTAGCGTGAAAACGTATAACAAGCAAACATACAAAAAATCTAATATTTTTTCTTTATAATATTATTGTAGATTATACAGCGTGGATCATAAAGGTATGGTCATATTTAAAGGTATCTTAAGAAATTTTTTTTATGTAGGTAATTCAATTTTTCAATTTAATTATAATAATATTATTGTGGCATGTATTTTATTCCTTGGTTACTAACATAATTTTTAAGTGTATTTACTAACATAAATATGGATCTCTGTATCTGATTTACATAAATTATTATTATAGTACCTACAGACCATCAAACTGAACAACTTTCTCCATGGGACTAACATCGTAATTGCAAAAAAATATCAACTCTCCCATCATCATCATCGTTTCAGCCGAAAGACGTCCACTGCTGGACATAGGCCTCCCCCAAGCACCTCCATTTGGACCGGTTCTGTGCTTCTCGCATCCAACGGGTTCTTGCGGCCTTCACAAGGTCGTCGAACCAATTTGTGGGAGGCCTTTCAACCCTACGTCTTCCGGTACGCAGTCGCCACTCCAGAACATTTCGGCCCCATCGGCCATCTGCTGTGCGAGCTATGTGCCCTGTCAATTAAGTTTGGCAATTCTTCGGGCTATGTCGGTTACCTTGGTTCTCCTGCGGATCTCCTCATTTCTGGTTCGATCACGCAAGGAAACTCCAAGCATAGCCCCTCCATTGCCCTTTGGGTGACTTTTAGCCTTCTTATAAGGCCCATTGTGAGGGGCCACGTTTCAATGCCATACGTCATAACTGGCAACACGCACTAGTCAAAGACTTTCGTCTTGAAACCATTGGCGTAACTAGGGCTTTTTCCAGGGGGGCCTGGCCTGGCCCCTAACCTTTTTTTTTTTGTTGGGGAATCCTCATGGAAACCCTCCGTCTGTGATGAACGGAGGGTTATGTCGGACTCCTACCGACCTAAACCCCACTGTTTCTTCTACTACTACGAGTATAAGTCGGGGACCCGAGAGCCCCGAGAGATACTTGTACATTCGCCGCACCCTCGACTGATATCAGCCCATGCCTAGCGGGCGATCCCACGACTGATCCTTTTCTTTTAGCACGTTTTTCATTATTAAACATTCTGCTCCTAAAAGAGTTTCGTCAATTTGGAGAATACCCTTATACCCCACAAAATGCGTTCCACTTTCGAAATCTAAATTAAAAAATGCATCGATCGAAGCGACAGCGCGCGGAACGGCCCGGTGCGGTGCAGCGGTGTTCCGACGTGTGCCTGCTTGTCACTTTGCATTGTGGGCTGTGGCACGAAATTTAAATGTACCTAAAATAGCTTATTACGTTGCGTATTAGTAGATTCAATTATTTTTGTTATTTGAAAAGTAATTAAATGGAATGTATTATGTAGGAAATAATAAGATTGTGTAGGTCTTGGTGGTAGATTATTTTATTGATTGCTCTTATGTGAAGTTATATTATGTAAGTATCCAGCTTAGGATTTCGAATAGGTCCCCAAACATCCTAGGATGGGCACCAGACTATTCTAGGGTGGTTACGGCCCACCCGCCAATATATACGCCTATGCTTGAAACAGTGCGGTATGTGGGACGAGAAGGTATCTCATCTAACTGTCCCATACAAAACTTAAATACCTACTCGACACAAATGTATGGGACGGCTGATTATTAATAATGAGAACTTTTATAAGCCCAGCCTTGGACAGCAATTGTTGCTACTTTAGGTCTAAAAAGCACGAAATCTGCATTAACGTATCGGTTAAACTTCCATACAACTTATTGAAGTTTCAAATTAACGAGAATATTATAAAGGGAGGTATGCACATTAAGTAAGTAAAGTACTTACACAGCGCTGTACGACATAGTAAACAGCGCTTTAATCCAATTAGAGCAGTTAATAGCGCTGTAACATGCTTGCTACCTGCAGTAAAGAGGTTGACAGTATTTTCTACTAAAGGTATATTTAATAAGCATTAATACATATACAAAGTTCCCTATTTATTTTGTGACACATTACCCAACAGGTACCATCGAGAATAAAGCCTACAAAATATTTTGTGTCAGTCTGTCACAAGAAGTTAGCTCAGTAACACTCAATAAGGTTACTGACTACGCAGTTATGCCAACGTCTGAATGATCCGATTTTGAGCATTTCTAGAGTTTTGGAGCTTGAAGTTTGGACCCAGGGCAGATAGTCTGTGAGAATTATCTTCCTATTGTCTAAGTGGCAGATAATTTCATACAAATTCGTTGCCTTTTTCGAATTTATCATGTGCCTATCCAGAGGCTATGAAAAAGAACCTTTAGATCTTAGATCTACCCCAGACGAAATAATATTAATGATGATGTTCTACAAACGTGCTAATGTATAGATACAGTCACCTGGAGCAAGCATTGAATGATACAAACAGTAATATTTACAATTACAACAGCTTACACTACGTTTAGATTAATACTAGCAACCTTCAGCAACATGCTTGCTACCTGCAGTACCTAAGGAGGTTGACAATATGTCCTACTAAAGTCAATAAATACTTAATAGGTAATAGGTAATACGGGCTGGTGTCCGCAACTCCACGTCAATGCGCGTATTTTGCGTACGTCAATAAATACTTATAGTAAAGACCTACAATAATGGATATATTAACAAAATAATGACCCACCACCGAATTTTATTGGACACCCTACCCAAATCCAAAAAGGAAAGATGGTTTATTCTTAATGGTGCCACATTAAGAATAAACCATCTTTCCATATATGTCAGTATATCTGTCACATGACGTCATCTCAGTAACACTCAATGAGATTGCCTTACAACGTGGTCGGTACCACGCCTTAAGCCTAACGTCAAGTATAAGCTTTTATAAGTATTTCTAGAACTGCTAAGCTTGATCCTGAGTTTGGATGCGCTATATGGGTACTTAGAGATTTTCAGTAAGAATTATCTATCTATTGTCTACTTAGGCAGGAGAATTTCTTTCAAATTCGTTTGCATTTTCGAATTTATCTGATGAATGGTGACTATTCGGAGACTGTGAAACAAGCCCCTATGATCTTAGATCTATCCCAGACGAAATAATACTAATGATAATGTTTTACAAACGTGCTAATGTATAGATAAAGTCACCTGGAGCAAGCCAAAGACAATTTCCTACTGCGATAAGGACATTGAACGATACAAGCAGAAGAAAGATTACACTATGTTTAGATTAATACGAGCAACCTCTAGTAAGGCCACGACTAGTGTCGCAGAGAGTTGGAGCACAGCCAATGTTATAATAGCTTATAGTAGTAACTATCTAATTCGATTCTATAATAGATAACGAGGAAATTAATTCTATTTTAAGTTTTATAGACAAAACATTTTATTGCAATAAAGCTTTTATGGCTGAGGACATTTGTGTGAAGGGCTCTTTACACACCATGTTTATTCATAGTGCTTCCGATTTTAAAGTAGAAGAAACATTAGGGTTGTCATTCCTAATTTCAATTTTTAATTTCATACTTTCTGCTGTGTCTGGGACAGACTGCAGAAGGCGGTGGACGGACAGAGTGTTGGGGCGCAGCCTTGGAGAGGCCATGGCCAGCAGTGGACTGCGATAGACTGAGAAGACTTTTTGCTGTGCTCTACAGCGTCTGCTGTCGTAATTGTACATGAGCTTTAAACTATTGTAAGATTTTTAAATATTATGGAACGGAAATAAAGATATGAAAGTGAAAGTCTAATATAAAGCCTAGCCTAGATCTACAGTACAATTTAATGCTTTATATTATTATTTAACAACTAGCATGAAGTAGCTTTTTGAGTGCAATAGTAGGTAACCAAAAATTTTTGGATGCACTTACGCATCCAAATTTTTTTTTTATTTCTATTGCACTCAAAAAGTATTATAATTAAGATGGAAAGTTAGATATAGGCTAGATAAAGCCTTTCTGACTACGCAAAACTCAGCCCCAAATAAAAAAAAATATGTTTTACATACAACAGCCACAAGAAAATTTCGTAAGTATGTAAATGTGAATATGGTTGCCAATAAGCGCTGTTTATAGTAAACAGAGTTGTGACCTAGTTTTCGTTTTAATTTATGGGTTACAGTTATACAGATGAGGATCCTGCGCCGCATAAATAATGTTCAGTTACGGTGTTATGATAAATTGCTCCGGCCCTCATTCATCAAAATCTTTGCCTCGCAAAATCATTGAACGAAGGCAATAAAACTGATGGAGTTTCCGTAGATTGCTAGGAAGCATCGTTTGCTAAAATGTCTCTAAAATTGGTTGGAGTATTCGAAAGTGGCACGATATCGCAAAAGTTGAAGCGAATTCCCGAATTTTAAAACCGAAAATTCGATCGACGAAAATGAGCAGAACATAATCGCAGCCAAAACCTGTAGAATCACAGTTTGTACAAAAGACATTTTAATACCAACTTCTCCATTCTTGTGGGAATGGAAAAGCAAATTGTTGAAGCAAAAAAATAACTTACCTTTATATCATAATCGGTGAACACAGAAGCGCTTTGAGGATAAAAAAAACTCACTATCTTCCAACTTCAATATAAGTTCACGAGAAAATTCTGCACAGAAGTTTAAGTTCACTACACTACACCGTCTATTTGTCCATGAATGTACTAACAGATGTAACTTAGGCACTTTAAATATGGCTGACGGAAAACTAAGCACTAACACTACTGATCGTCTCACCTACACCAATGCTCGTAGAACTGACGCACCTGCAACAAAAAGTAATGATTAGTTCATTAGAATTATGTTTAAAGGGAAAGCGCTATGGTAGCCCGCGAAATTCAAATTTTCTTACGTTTTTTTGCAATTTGCTGGTCAGTATTAAGTTGTACGTCGATCGAAATATGATTCGCGGCCGTAACAAATAGGTATGTATTTACAGAATCATAATCATTAGAATCATTAATACAACTTGTTAGGTTAGTATAATCCAAAAATGTCAAGATTTCATGAAATAGTCATTCTGTGGGATTACTTGGTCTTAGAGAGTTGTGTTAATGACTTTAATGATTATAATTCTGTAAATACATATTTACGGCCGCGAATCATATATTAATCAACATACAACTTAATACTGACCGGCCAATTGCAAAAAAACGTTTAAAAATTGAATTTTGCGGTTTATCCTGGCGCTTTCGCTTTAAGAGGATATGAAAGTGAGTCTATGTGGTGAAAAGTTTATGAACAACTAACTTCCACCCGCAGCTTCGCCCGAGTGGTATGTCGATAAAAAGTAACTTATGTCTTGTGTCTTTCCCCAGGCTTTAACATATCCTCATACCAATTTTCATCGAAATCGGTCCAGCCGTTTCGAAGATTACTCGGAATAAAGAGACAGACAGACAAACAATTTATCAATTGTTGTTTTTGTTTTTAGTACCGTATATACTTTTCTAAGCATTAATATTTAAAATCAGTTATTTTGACATTACAAACAGAACTTCAATTTTATTTAATTATATAGAAATATGTATTTGATGGGCTTGTGGCTAAGTAATAATAGTAGTGTGTGTGTGTGTGTGTGTGTGTGTGTGTGTGTGGGTGTGTGTGTGGGTGGGTGTGTGTTGTGTGTGTGTGTGTATTTATATGGTGTACATAAAATTAGTATTCTATTCTATTCTAATAACAGCCGCACGGATCAATCTATCAGGTTAAGCTACGCTTGCCGCGGTTGGTCCGTGGATCATCGATCATGGACTATCTTTACATACCACGTCCGCTCCGTGCCTCGGAAAGCACGTTAAGCCATTGGTCCCGACTGTCATTCGTGGATCTTTGAAAGTCGTTACGGGTCGTCAGAAGCCCGAAATTCTGACAACCAGTCGTACCAAGGGGTATCGTATGACCCGGTAACTGGGTTGTGGAGGTCAGATAGGCAGTCGCTCCATGTAAAATACTAGTATTCAGCTTCTTCCGGTTAGACTGGAAGCCGACCCCAACATAGTTGGGAAAGGCTAGGCAGATGATGCATAGATAGATGTATTCTATTCAGATTTCATAATGGTTGTAGGTATGCTAGTGAAATAAATGTCGCTTTTGGGACCTAATAATACTTTCCAAACGTACGACTTTTTCCAGAAACATTATTATATTTATTTTTAGACAGTAAAAATGATAAAGGAGGCAGATTTCAGTCACGCAACGTTTGCCATTCGAACAACCTAATCATGTAACTTCTACTGAAATCCAGATCAATTTTGTTTGACATTTCTGACGTTCTGAGAATGGTATGAGGTTTCGATTATCATAAAAATGACGCGATTACGCAGCAACCATGATATTATGACGAAGTGATCAATACAAAACACCTATCGATATACAATTGGGGTGTATAAGTCATTGTTTATCGCTCAAGCCTGGCCCGGCTCTGCGGACGTGACTAAGCCAGTTTTCAACTGGAACATATCTCGTCTCTGCAATCCCATCGTCCGACGCTCCCTCGGACCGTATTATCATTCGTACAAAAGCCCTCTCTACGTAATAGCCAACGAGCAACATCTAGAGGAATTTTTGCAAAAATTTCGCCATCAATCTTCCCCGTGCAAAAAGCCGGCAGGACTAGACACTTGATTTATCTATTTGAATATTAGCTTGCCATCGTTGAGGGCTCTGCGATAATACGCATTCCAGTCGCTAACTATTTTCATAACGCGTTATGTATTGTTTTCATTATTGGCGGCCATTAGTAAAAATTCAGGTCACAACAGCGACAAACATATGTGGAGTGAGTTTGTGATAAATTGGATTCGGAAAATGATGAGGGATTTTTCGTGAAAAAAAACGTTCGCTGTGACTAACGAGATAAAATGTATGTTAACTACGTAGGCGTAAGTAACAGATCGGTGTTTAAATTAGCGTTGTGATCGAGTAGCGCCGAGGCCTGAGTGGAGCCGAGTGGTGCCGGCGAGTCTAGTGGTGATGCAGTGCCGTTCGTAATAGGGACGACTGGGAAAATGACACAGCAACATTGCTTTGATGGAATATACTTTGATTATGTTGACTATATACGGATCACAAATTCGAGTCGGTATGAACTAGATAGGTAGGTAAGTAATATAGGTAACACAGGCTGGTGCCCGCAACTCCACGTCAAAGCGCGTACTTTGTAGGTAGGTAAGTATCTACATATTTGAATGAACTTGCCAATATTGATTACTTACTCTATACAGATTAGCTCTACTATTGGTAAAATCAGGCTTAATTAAACGTAAGAAAACTTTCTAAGTAATTTGAGAGCAGTTCATTCAATATCTCTGTATAATCAATACATTTTCACGCAGTGAAAACCAAAATATATTGAAGAAATCTATTTTAGGAGGCAGAAAACCAATAACCACTATAATTTCACCCATTTCCGACTACCCATTCAGTGGAGCGGACACTACTACATCACTGCCTCATAGTTCCTTTAATTTAACACAGATTTTAATTAAATTCTGCAGGAATTCAATACCTATGCCTAAAAGCGAAAGAGAAATTAAAAAAGAAAGGCATCGACTCCGTTACACGCTGTGCTAAATGGTTTTCGAATTCCTTTAGAACGATCAATGGGTATATTTTCATTAAACTATATTTTATAGCTACAGCAGTGCGACGACTTAAGTGAAGTGAGCGTGGAGTGAGCTGTCAATAGTGTCAATTCATAGCAAAAACAGGAGTTTTTGGCGGGATTTCTTCGAGTGAAGTCTAGTTGGCTGTTTTAATTATTCGCAAATTGATTCCTAGTGGATATTGTGATGTAAAATTGGTGTAGTTTTGTATCTCAAGTGTCTGCGCAACTGGACAATATGTGGAATCATTGAAACAGACGCGATCCCGGTAAAATGGAGCTGAGAATTTTTTTGTAGTTTTGGCTACCTCAGTGAAGTTTACCGGGAAACTTGATTCGATACATTTGCTGCCAAATACTCCTAATACATTAGAATGTGTACACCCATATTCTAATGACATGTTAGACTCAAGATACAAATAAAATAAAACAAAGACGTGGCTAAAAGGTCTTAGCAACCAGGCCATAAAACTATTTATAAAAAAAAAAAAAAAAATAGCAAAAACAAACTCACATCACCTAAGTTTTCACGTTGAGATTTTTACAGAATCGACCGGCAGGCCTACGTTTTCATTCTATTGTGACTTAATTTTAAAACAGAGGGTTATTGTGCCTGTCATTGAGACGTGATCATTATCCATTTGGTAGAATCCCCGGTCTATTCAGTAATATTCTTTTTGACATTTCAACGTCTCTTAACTTTAAAGCAAGGTTCATAAATAAACCCCTAAGAGTTAAAAAAAAATTTAACTCAAACTCAAAGCATTTATTTCATTTTACAGGGGCTTTTGAATTGTCAAAATGTTGGTCAGTTAGAAAGTTGAAGCTAGTTGCCCATTCCAAAACGCAGATCTCTATGAAGAAGAACGGGCAGGAAACTTCAAGGACTCGATCTTTTAAATCAAGTCATATAAAATCCTGGGTACAATTCGTGTAAGAACAAAAAGGATCTCAAGGATTTGAGCAAGACTTATATTGTCATCAAGAAATATATAGCATTTAAATGAACTGCCCAAAGAGTTCTCAATGATCTTGAAGAAAGTAAGTAAGACTTATGACATTCATAACGCGAAGGACAAGGCCATGCCTAATCAGAATAAATTCAACGTCAAAACGTTTTTTTTTTTGTTTTTGTGTGAATATTGTGTGCCTTACTTATCCTGGGTCAAATAAACTTATTTTCTTTCTTTCTTTATATATTTAAAATAGGCACATGAAAATCACTTTTTAATGTCAAAATATACAAAAAATAGAATGATTCTAGTCGACCCTTCCAAAAGGTACCTACTTTCGTATGGAGAATAATGGGCAAAAAAACTCCACCGTTACTCATTTAAAATGTTTTGTATACATTAACTATACATATATAATTAAATGCGAAGACAATGCATCTAGAATAAAATTACTGTACGACAAAAGGTATAAAGAATTAAAAATAAAGCAATGACAGGTAAATTAATTATGTGACAGATTATATGACGAGCGATATAAAACGTGTATGGTTTCATGAAACCTGCAGTGCGATTCTGTAACCATCTCACCGTGAAAACTTAGGTGAAGTGAGCGTGGAGTGAGCTGTCAACAGTGTCAATTCCTAGCAAAACAAACTCACTTCACCTAAGTTTTCACGGTGAGATTTTTACAGAATCGACCGGCTGAACGCAACGGTCATAAGTAGCTTACATATTAACATTGCTTATTGACAGATGTTCTATCTCTTAAACATTTAAACCACTGGACTGTGAATGGGAACGAATAGTTTTATTTACGCTTAATCAAAATACCAATAGGTTTGCACAAAATGTATATGTGTATTGAATAGCGGCGTGCTTAACACTAACAATAATGTATTTATTTACACTAGTTAATTGCTATTTGTGTGGGCACTCGTGATTAACAATGTTTTTATGCCCAGTACGACTATTTTAGTCCCAATTCCGATCATTTCTGTTCGCATTTAATTATATGGCACTATTCAGGAAGCATGTGTAAGCCAATCATTGTTGTGTCTGGCACGACGCATAGACATCGTCACAATGTCGTTTACTGAAAATTATTCGTCTAATGAATCCGTATGCGATTCATTGGTAGAAAAGGTTAGGTCGCATTCTGTACTACATGTTCGCTATCCACGTTAGAACGATATTTTACACATTACACGCCTAATTAGAAACAGAAATGTATAAGCTGCGCTACAAAATAAAATACAAAGTGAATTCCAAAGGAATTTAATCAAGTGAGTGTTTTAAAGGTTTGATTGAATCCGGCAAGCACCACTATAAAGTAACATAGCAATGTCAAAGAGGTAGGTGTGCGGTGAGCGCGGTGAGATGAATCTCACCGTGACATTGTCTCAGCGTCGGTCATACCGGGCACGGTGGGCAAACTGGGCACATAATTGATTGGGGTCGAGGCGACACAAGTGGTACGAGAGGCAGTTTCCTAACTAGCTTTGTAGTAGCAAGCCCCGGGAGCAATTAGGCGGAAGGGGGAAATTGCATCTCTTGGGGATAGCTCAACTCCCCAACTGAAATGACAATTTGCCTTTGACTATTAGTTTTCCGGAATTCGCAAGTGGGCATATCTGAGTGTTAGGGGCTTACGAGCTACGGCCGAAGTCGGGAACTTCTATGTTTACTTATACGGCCAACTTGTAAGTTCGGAGAGAACTCAGCGGGGCTCTCATATGCATTTGCAAAATATATTATGCCAACAGTGCTACAAATTAGTTTCCTAATAAACGTACAATAACGGGATAGTTAATAATTGTTTGCTGTTTTATAATTTATGGTAAACACATTTTATTATAAGGCTCTATGCACACTACGGATGAAATCATGTTTATATTGAAATAAATCTAACTACAAGCAAATCCAAGTATTTTCCTTATGCTTTTACTGCGCTCTCTGCAGGTTTAAAAGCAACCAAAACAAACAGCAGTTCATTTCGAATGAGTTAATTGAGTTCGCGTAACGACCAGCCCCTTTAATCAAGAGAACAACATAAAAATACAGTAAAATCGTAAGGGGTTTTATGAAATCCTGAAGTCTTTCTGCATCCTGTTTATTTATAATACCTTTACCTACAAGTATTGTTCGAATATATTATATGGGTATATTTATAATATTTTCGAAACCAAAATTATTTTTTTTGTACTCTTATTTCCATCTAAAAGTTGACTGGTAATAGTCAAGTTACTGGTCCACCGAAACTTAACTATTACCAACCTAAATCCAGTTTATAATATTTGTATTTGTTCAATAAGAAGAGGTGGCACTCAAGCAAAGTGGACGGAAGGCTGTAGATACTCGCAACATGGCACATTGTCACCGCGTGCCAAATATTCACCGTGACAGAGTTGACACTCGATCTTCAGTGAAACTTTCAAATATCTTAGATATTTATGTATATTGGATATTTGATATAATTTAGGTACAATTAGATTAGGTCTTACAAGCCTATGGCTATCAACCGGCGAAACGTGGGTGTAATACACCTCTACCTAACCCTTCGAGAATAAAGGCGTGATGTTTTATTACGTGTTAAGTTATACTTATTTTACAATTTTTATGTTCCTTCCTATTAATATCATTTTTTTGTAAATAAATCTTATTGGTCGTAGCCGGCAAAGCAATCGCAAAAAAATGAAAACTTGAAGGAAAATAATATGAAAATCCTAAAGACGATTGTCGAAACGTCGAGTCTGTTATCTCCATGTTTGTCATCAAGCACGGTATCATAATTTTGGGCGTGAAGACCGAGCGAGTCACGCCGAAAAATATTCATGAAAAAAAATCTACTGAAATGAAAACGTACGTTTGGAGAAAATATTAAAATTGCGCTGAGGTGGCCATTTTAGAGATTTATTTTTCCGTTATTAGAATCATTTTGCGAAAACGTGTGAAATATCAAGCTGAGATTTTTAAAGATGCGAAGAATTGGCTAATGATATTTTCAGTTTCAGTGGAAAACATTTTCATATTGAAACTAGTCACCGATCACTGGGAGAGTTAACTGTTCTAATTAGTTAGCTAAGGTAGGCTACGTGTTGGTCCCCGGCACGTTCATTTATCAAACGAACAAACGATGACAGAGCCCATCTTTTCGAGAGCGTACATTTTCAGTCCACTACAGACATTTAAATGTTCAGACATTATATCTCTGATATTTCTAAAATATTTTGTTACTGAAAGATGTGTGCCGCGGTCGACATTTGGCATCAGGCCAGTGCTTTTGCTGTTTTCTCCCTCATGACATCTTCTATAAGATAAAACGAAGCGCAGTCTTTACGTCTCGAAAACCATTATAACATTAATGACATCCATAATAATTCTCTTTTTCCTACATATTTGTACAAAGAAAATTTAAATTTTCACCACGTTTTCTTATTCGCTTAGCTTCGCGTTATATTTCGGCTGCCATTAGAGAGCTTACGCATGGCTGTTTCTATTTCGTTACAGCCTTAAGGAAGACGCAGAAAATATTTAGTAAGTTTTACTTACCCAAGCAATACTTTTTTTTACCATCAAACGTGATTTTCAAAATGTAACCGAATTTTGAATATAATTTAAGGCATTATGCGCGCGCCAGAGAAGGTTTTTACGCGGATTAGGATACGGCAGATAATAAAGCAAAAAACTACGAAGTGATGAATGAAAAATGCACGAGTGTGATGTGCAACGTGTGCAGCGTGCGGTGTCGTGTCGCGGCGCGTACCTTGTCGCGAGTTCGCGAGCGCAGCGATGCAGCGGTGCAGCGAGAGAGCGCAGGGCGACGCGAGCCGCCGCCTGCCTCCGAGCGACTGCCGCCCGGGCCGCCGCGCGCGCCCCGCCCGCGCCACGCGCGCGCCACGCACCGCCTGCACCGGCACACACGGCCGCGCCACCGCACGCCGCGCGCTGAGCTACCTACCCTCGTCCGAGCCCGCAGCGGGCTCACGCACCACGCGATTATCGATGTGTTCTGTGAGATGTGTCGCACGGAGCAGGGACCGCGGGGCGCGGCACGCACCGCCGGCGGGGCCCGGCGGGAGGGGGGGCGGTCCTGCGCGCTGCGTCACGCATCTGTCTCGACGCTTTCTTGCGTGCTCCCGCAGCCTGCCATCTGCAGAGACGTGCTGGCCGGGCTCGCTTGGAGCGGCTCGGGCGCGCGCCGCCCTCTCATTGCGACGGTGTTAATGCCCTCCGCGAACCTCTTCGCATTACATCCGTAAAGCTCAATAGAGCCGAATTATCAGATATTTGCCGTTTAACGCTGGCAAGGTCATATTTTTACTTATACGAAAAACTACCCGCGTTTCTTGGAAAATGTTCATTTTCTGTTTTCCAAGAAGCGCGGGCAGTTTACGTTGTTTCCCGCTGCTGTTATTACTTTAATTAGTGCTCTGCTATGAGTTTCGAAAACAGAAGCTACGTTTAATTACAACATAAATTAATATTCTCTTGATAATTTTGATATAATTTTCCGCTACTCTCTTGCTTGTTTTTGCAACCACGTGTTCCAAACCACCACATAGGCTTAAGTTCTAATTTTACTTGCTCAAGGCACATAATTTCTGCTCAACTGAACTAGCTTCCACATTAGCAAATAATAAATATCCTACCAATACCCAATAAGCCACTGAAGAGAACTCGATAAAGCGAATTCTGTTTCCCTAGACCCTATTGATTGTGTTGAGTAAAGTGACGTGGAATCAAAGACTCTTGAAGCGAGCGTTTGTAGCCAGTAGAACAGCGAACATCAATCACTGCGGAATCAATTCGTAGGACTCGCCGATATATTTGTTATGCAGGCGATGTTTCCCTCGAGGCCACACAAAGGTGGATTATAAAATAATTGCATGCGTAGGTGGTGGAACACTTTATATTTCATATCATTACACTAAGAAGACGAAATGAATAAGTGATGTTTAGGTGGCTTACGAATATTTCGATAATATATAAATAATATTTTAACCACGACAGTTGCTAACTAGAATTTAGCAGGTGGATACGACAACAACACAAAGAATGGAGTTCGAACTCATTTAATTTCGCGGGCCAATACGCGTCTTAACTGTTGAGCCTACTTTTTTACTTTTAGAAGGCACACTCCCAAACCCAATTCATGAACTATATACACAAAGATAAGCTGGATAGTGTGACATCATCGACATCACATAAGCCATTAAACGTCCACTACCGAACCTAGACCTAATTAACAACTCTCTAATGAACGGTCACAAGCCACTAAAGCCATAATCACTAGCTTAGCAAACAGATCAAATCTTATTGATGGCCCCTACATTGTAGCCATTTTCCATCGTCACAAAATACACAGTAAAGAAAGGTGAAAAAAAGGATAACTCTTTTCAGGGGCTTACAGGACATAAACACAAAATACTCAAATTTTAGAAACAATAAAAGTATATGATCGACTACAGTAAACAAAATGTATTATAGTGTGTTGAAAACGTAATACAACTTATTTAATACGATAGAAAAAAATAATGAAGATACCTCTAAAAACTTTCTTTTTACAATAAAAACCATACTCACATACAAAAATTCATTATAATTTTTTGACAGATTATTTTACAAGCAACATACTAAAACACTAGTGTTTTATTATTTTATTTAGTCCAAACAATAGATTTTTTGTAATTAAATAATTGCTTCATATTTTTCAATAAATTACCAGCGATGTGTCATCGCCCTTCTCTTTCTTTTCTATGCAGTCCGACAAAGACCGCTCTTTATGTCATGTAGTCGCCTTAACAGGAAACTTTATTGAAATTAATGTTGCACTTCGGTATTCAGCGACTGGTCTGATGAAAAATGTCTGTAGATAAAATTGCACCTACGAGGCTGCGATCGTACCGTATGGAAGCTCCCTCTATCGAGGGATAATTGAGTTATATTCCCGAAGAATTCCAGTTAGTGAGATTACTGTGTAACTCACCTGACAAAATGAACATTCCACTTTGGTGTAATTTATAAGCTGGATTCTGGTGTCAGGTTCGATTAAATTGGTCTGTTATTTTTAGACGGTCTTGAGTTTTTTTTATGAATTGTACCATTTTTCAGTGGGTGTCGTAAAGGAGAAGCAATCCATGGGGGATCGAATAAGGCTTCTGATGACTCGTAACGACTGTCAAAGATCCACGATGACAGCCGGGACCAATGGCTTAACGTGCTTTCCGAGGCACGGAAGGGTCTTGGTATGTAAAGATGATCACCCATCCACGGACCAACCGCGGCAAGCTTAGCGTTATTACTTAGCCACAAGCCCCCCTTTTTTCAAGACTAAAAAATGTACCTTTTTAACACAAGGGCAATGCTAACCTCTACTACCTCTATTCTCTACTGGGAGTAATGGTGGCCTGACTTACGGCCCCGGGTACCGACCCCGACTTACGGCCCCGGGTAGCGACCCCGACTTACGGCCCCGGGTAGCGACCCCGACTTACGAGTTCTAGGTCGTAGATTCCAACCCAGGCAGGCGCTTTACTTTATGTAAATAACAGTAGCGAAGGGTAAATTTTTGTAAGAGATAAGTCGGAGTAGATTATCCTTAATATGATTATATTATTTGTCTATGGAATACTGACTGTGCTACCTTTAAAAGGGAAGCCGGTAAGAATCGAGTTGAATGGAACCTTTGCCACTGGTCAATAATTTCATCACCACTGCTCTCAAAACGGTTGAGGAAAACATCGTGAGGAAACCATTATGTCCTAGAACCAAATATTCGAAGACATGTGACATTTACCAACCCGCACTGGGCCCGCATGGTAGATTATAGCCCACCTTAAAGAGAGGAGGCTTGTGTCCCAGCAGTGGGAACATTAGGCTGGTTATTTATAATTATGAACCTCTTCTAAACTCCCTTATCAAACTTATTCAACTTTTGCATATACATATTATGCTTGTCTCGTACCAAAAGTGGGTTCACGGCATTTGTACAGACGCCAGCACATCAAGCTTCTACAATCTGTCAAATTTCTTTAATAGATTTTCAACTTTATCGCTAAAGCAGTTGATTGGGAAAATTTGACAGTTTCGGGTAGCATGATGTGCAAGCTGGCGTCTGTACAACGGGTAGTGGTGGGGCCGAAGCGCTTCTGATACAGTTAAGTAGATTGTAACAGATAAAACTTTAGATGTGAAACAACACGTCAAAACAAACTATGATAACGCCGTAACAAAATCCCAAGCTTGTGGAGGGCAAAATCCGCGCTGATGGGACAAAAGGTCGGAATTTATTCTTCCGAATACTAATGTACGGAATGTATTGTATGGGGACGGAATCCGCAGCCGCTCGTAATAATATGTCCTCAACCGTAGATTCTACTGGCTTCAAACAATTCATTTTCCAGAAACAAAAGCATGGGAAAATTCGTCACCCTTCAAAGGAGATTTTTTTTTACTTTTACCAAATTCTCCTGTATTTTCAGATTTGTTAATAAATTATATAATTTTGTCTCTTATTCTAGCGTGACTTTTTGTGGCAAAGTCATTATCCTATCTCATTACAAATAGAAATTAATTACTGGCTGGCTTTTTAATTGTTTCTGTAATTACGGCATTCAACCGGTTAAAGGCAGTGAATACTGACTGATGTACTACTGGATTCGTTTTCTAAACAGGGTCACTTCTGGGGAAGGCTATTAAAAACGAATAAAAAATAAAAAAATATTTCAATTTTTCATTCTAGTTTCAAAACTAACAACACTAGCAAGTCCCGCTAAGTTGTCAGAGATAAGTTAGCTACGTAGACATGAGTTCCGGGTGAAAATATTAAAGAGTTAAACAGAAACGTAACGCGAAACTTTACATATATTTCTCACTTTCTGACAAGGGGCAAAGGATTAGACTTAAAAAAAAAAGGCGGTATACACGTCAAGCTTTACCCTGCTTGTTTAGCTTCCTGTTTTTTCTGTTTTGGCTTTTTGTCAACCACAGGCAAAGGCGGACCTTTGTATCGCAGAGTTAACTGCAGCACTCTCTCAGCCTCTCGCACGCCACTCAGCCGGGCACCAGACACGGTGGCGTAGTGGCCGGGCACCGTGGCCTCGCCAGCGAACAACAATATAGGAGGGATAGGCTCACTAGGCCCTGGTAGCGGACACGCCAACGACCGCTGTAGGTCCCCGTCAGATCCATATTTGTCGTAAGAATATGCCCCGCAGAAGAAGGGGTCAGAAGTCCAATGAGATCGTAGAATTGTCATTGGATACGGTATACTGGGGTTTCCCGTCGAGATACGTAGTATTTCGGTCAAGCCTTCAGCTATGTCTCTGTCGCAAAGTCCTTCCATCATGTACGCTTCTTGGCCTACCACCCAAGCACACATGACATGCTTACTATTTGGCACAACTTCTATTGAAGTTATTCCTCGAGTCCAATCAGAACGATCACAAAGCTCGTTACAACAGTATGTGAAGTTCAAGTTTCCTTTATGCCAATACCAAAATGGGCGACAATATTCCATATAAATTTTATTACAAAATCCAAATCCAAGGCAGCGCATGGCATCTATTTTTGATGCTGGGAGCGTAGGACAAAACATTTTGATGGCATTATTATACAACACTCCGAGCGACACCGTTACGATGACGTAGTCACATGGAAATTCATCACCATCCCCAGTACATACGCAGGCTCGAAAACCTTCTTTCTGTGATGTTCCCCAGTAGACACAGTTTACCGGCTTACAATAACGAATAGCTCCTTCTGGTATTTGACGTAGCAACGGAGCCAGTATACCTACTAACCCCAAAGGCACACGTACCTCGCCGCCGGGCATGTTCATGTAGCAGCCGACATGATCGGCGCACAGCATCGCCGTGTCGTCCCCACAGCGCGCGCTCAACATGTGACATAGCCCGAACATTATTCTAGCTGCGTCATGTTGTTGATCCTCGGGATACTCGTGCAGTTCTTGTTGAATGCGCAGACTCATAAAATTTATTAGAGAACCTGCCTGTTTATTACCACCGAGGCAGTATATTTGCGCCGCTTCCTGTTCTATCTGACGAAATTTATGGTATGCAGCTACTGTGGGTGGTAACGCCAATTTACCCGTTACAATTCGGTTGAAGAGACCACGAGTATGTGCAGAGCCGGGCACACCGGGACGAGGAGGATCTTCGGTGGCGGACATCATATAAACAGGATGTGTGAAGCTATTATCTGGCTTCCAATGTGATCCTAATTCAGCAACGATGTCTCCAAGCCAGCACGAGTGAATACGACCACCGGGTCTGGAAAGAATCGGCATTTTTATAGTGGGTCTAACATAGTAAAGTAAGTAAAGTATCAACTACTTTTTCCTTTTATATACGAACCTCTCGTAGGCTTCAAGCACCACTATGTTGTTGATGCCGCGCTGCGAGAGCCGGGCTGCTGCTGACAGGCCCGCCATTCCTGCGCCTATGATAACGACGCGGGGCTCCGGGTAACATTTTTCGACGTCGCAAGGGTCTATGGCGCATAAAGCGCGGTCCTCTAAATTCGGCTCACAGTCAGTGACAGCGAAGGGGCTTTTGATCGTCGGCGCCCTGGGGCATTGTATCGCATCCGACGCCACCGCCGACTTAGACTTCCTAAAAATGACATTGAATAACTATGTATATTTCGATGTGACGGTACTCTGCGGAGAACTGGCTTATGTGGCGCAACATAGGAGAAGGCCTCTCCTATTCAACAGACAACTACGATAATTAGTAGCAGTTATTATTACTCGGTACTAAGCAGATGATAAAAAAGAAAAGAATCTATATAATTGTGTGTGTTAGAAGGATATATGATTTTCTCTGGGTTTTCTACAGCTTCCCTCCCCACGAGAAAGGGGAAGGGGGCGTTATCGCCTACTTTGAAAACCTATGGTCTAAGCAAACATAAAAACCTAAGTAGATTTCTGCAGTCAGTAATAAGGTACCAAGCCGACATATTCCGCTTAACCAGCCGACTATGTCGCCTGCAATTCACTTTATCCGATGAGCATCAGCATACGTACCCATAATGATGTTAATATTATCATACATTATTTTTTTTTTCATTTTTTTTTTAAGTTCGTGTGCAATTTAATGCAACCCGATGTTGACTTATCATGTTGAGTACACATACCTTCGAAACAAAGTCTTCGGCCATAGCTGTCTTACTAAAAATAGTTTACTGAAATTTTTCATATGTACAAGCGAAATTTAAAAGTCTGTAAATTCACGTCACATGCCTAAAATTAATGCGGTACGGAGTTTTTGGATGGAGCACTGACGTCTGAAGTGCCAGAGAAACTTGTGACATGTTCACTTTGTCATAGAGTATTTGTTTAGTTTATTTTTGTCATTTTCAAAATAGTTCCAGGTGCAGCATTTAAGTTTATGCCAACTGCTGTCGGGCACTGGGCCATGATTGGCAAAATAAAGCTCCATTTACACGATGCATGTTTCTGGCCTATTAGCATACTATAAAAAAGCAACAATAAACAATTTTTGTTCATGGAAACATAATTTTAAAAGCTGACAGTATTAAAATAATAGTAATAATATGTACAAGTAAATAAAAAGGAGGGGAAATAATCAAAGGGCATCAAAAATTCATCCGCATCGCTGTCAACAGGAAACGTGCCCAAAAGACTGGCAGCATTGCCACGTTGTATGGCAATGCTGAATTCTTAACAATAAACTGTTTAGACAATGCAGCTACTGTTGTTGCTTCAGCTTACTTATAATATCTAGCGCGGATCTAGGTTTTCGCTCAAGGCGGGCAAATGTTTCTTTCTGGGAGGATGGGAGACGGGGGAGGTGAATGTCTCAAGCCATGAAGGCCCTTTTAAAAACTCCATCAGCACCTATTTTCTGTAAATTTAAATGTGCCCCCTTTTTGAGGATGACTACGAGTTATATATCTTAGTAATATACTGTATATAAAGTCAAAATACAGGTTATAAAACAATGTTGCCCAATTTAGAGTTTTAGACTCAATTTGGTCTAAACCTAGGGGGGGGTAACTGCACCCGTTGCCCCGCCCTTTATCCGCGCCTATATAATATTATTAGGCAGCAAAATTATAGGTAAACATGTGCTTACAGGTTTGTTATACCTAGTTAATAATTATGCTTATGTATACTTTATCTATGTATCAAAAATAATGCAAATATATTAACAGTCCAATTAAAATTCGAAGCCTACCCCAACATATGTGGGAAAAGGCTAGGCAGATGATGACGGGATTTTACAGTCCTATGAAAGTATTAGCCTTTTTACAGAACAGTTATCCTAGATACCATAAAAGAAACTACTTACTCTAGTCTAGATATCCCAGTTTGAACGCTGCTGTGGTCGACGAGTTTAGTCTTCCCGAGCTCGAGACTTCGGTACAGTTACCAACAACAATAAAAACCTGCGTTCAAAACTTGACCACAGAATATAAATCTACGAAGCATACACACAAGTAGGTAATGTGTAAAGTAACGTTCTTTGTAGAAGACCAAGTGAAATGGTTAATGTTTTATTTGGCAGGGTAACGGGAGCGTTCTGGCGCTGCTGTGATTTTTCTACTTTGTTTTTGCGGCGCACTAATTGCTAGACTTCTCCCAAGTTTGCCGACTGTACACTGTCACTGAGTAATTGTTTTCACCATTTGTATAAAGTATATTTTCTTTACGGCTCAGTTTTTGTTAGCGATTCGCAGAATAAAGGATCAGTCTCTACCTGCAGTAAGGAAAAGTTTCCTTCAAATAAATATTAATGTTGTCGTTGTGTAAAAGGAAATAAAACAGCAGTTGTTCTTAAGCGTACAAATCTTTATAAATATCACTAAAATAATGCTTACATAGAATTCCAGCTAGACTTACAATCTAAAATTCATTTTTTCGACGGTAACGAGATCACAATATGACAACGTGGAACACGAGACACGAGCACAAGTCATTGAACACAACACTGAGGGACGTCACACATTCACGCCTTTTCGAAACACTTTGTCCAGAAATGATCCAACATGTGGTAAAAATGTCGACTGACGCCGAGCAGCGAGTGCTTCTCGTCCGCGTAGCTCTGGAAATAAAACCATTGATACAATAAATGTGAATACAAAAAAAAAGAGTTACAAGCTTTTCCCAGCGGCTTTGTCTGTGAACTTTGAGTATTTGCAAACCTTCTTTTTGGGTTAATATCTAGTATCCTATTTAAGGTGAATGGGTAGTTGAAACCGCGAAATTTAAATTTTCTTAAGTTTTTTGCAATTTGCAGGTCAGTGTCAGGTTGTATCTTGATCAAAATGTGATTCGCGACAATAGCAGGTACATATTTAGAGAAGTATAATCATTAGAATCAATAATACATCTTTCTAAGTTAGATTTCTACCACTAACTTTCGCGGTCTACCACTATTCATTCGACTTAATTAATATTCTAGGCGAATTTCGCGGTCTACCACTACACATTCACCTTAATATTCTAGGCCAATTTACACCTGAGTGTCAAACCTTCATTTAAGATTTAAAGGCTCTACAAAAAGAGCCATTTGCTAAAGTTATTAAATACGAAGTAATGGTAGTCCCAAACGAGTAAATCTCTCTATTTTTACAAGACTGTGTGATCTTTTTAGGGTTCCGTAGTCAACTAGGAACCCTTATAGTTTCGCCATGTCTGTCTGTCCGTCCTCGCTTAATCTCTGTGACCGTTAGCACTAGAAAGCTGAAATTTGGTACCAATATGTATATCAATCACGCCGACAAAGTGCTAAAATAAAACTTGGAAAAAAATGTTTTATTAGGGTAGCCCCCCTATATGTAAAGTGGGAAGTGATTTTTTTTAAATTTCAATCCTAACGTGTGATATATTGTTGGAAAGGTATTTAAAAATGAATAGGGGTTTACTAAAATCATTTTTTGATAATGCCAATAATTTCGGAAATAATCGCTCCAAAAGTAAAAAACAATGTGTCCCCCCCCCTCTAACTTTTGAACCATAAGTTTAGAAAATATGAAAAAAATCTGAAAAGTAGAACTTTATAAGGACTTTCTAGGAAAATTATTTTGAACTTGATGGAAACAACAGTTTTTGTACAAAAAAGACAAAAAGTTGTACAAAATAATTTCTGAACTAAGTTTGTAGTATAATCGTATATGCAAGCATTTTTTTCACTTCGTTTACATAATTATCTTATTGTGACGGACGGGAAACTACGGAACCCTACACTGAGCGTGGCCCGACACGCTCTTGGCCGGTTTTTTACAGTTTGTCCCGTACATTCCCCTTTCACAGTTATTTAACTTCTGATTATGCATCACTGTCCAAATCACAGATGATCTTTATTCTCATTCTAATAAGGTTGCTGCCGGTCGATTCTGTAAAAATCTCACCGTGAAAACGTAGGTGAAGTGAGTTTGATTTTGCTAGGAATTGACACTATTGACACTCACTTCACCTAAGTTTTCACGGTGAAATGGTTACAGAATCGCACTACTGTTGGGTTGCTACGACTGACAGGTCTGTCAAAATCAATGGGTGTGTTCAGCGGATACAAGCGCTTACTAAGCGCTTAGAAATAAGATGGCGACCGCTTAATATGATGCTCAGCGCTTCTAGAGCTGAATACTTAAAAAATAAATAATTTCGTGTCCTAGCCGAGAATTTAGTCAGCGCTGTTAGCGCTTATATCCGCTAAACACACCCATTGTGATCTTTATTCACGTCACAGTAAGGTAACTCTCGGGTTGCTCCTGTCAGAGGTAAAATAACTGTGAGCGGACTGTATACTATGCAATCTACCAAGCGACTGTACCATCCGTCACGAGAAGCTATAAAATTTGTAAATAAAGAACTTCTATTACGTTACGTAGCGACAATGCAATCAACAACAAATGATCCCAAATTCAATCAACTCAAAGTAACATACGTGTAATACGAAACTAACGAGCAACTCCACTTGGTAGGGTTATATTTTAGCGATATATAGCCCTGTCGTCTAATGCTTTCGAACGCGTCTGACTCATGGAACGTAAACATTTCGGCCGCCATTCTGAAGTAAGTTCACGCTGACGCTGTTAATTATGCAAAATGCAGATGCAGAATACTCGGAATCGTCTGACTATAGTAATTAGATGTGTGTGTTAACGTAATTATATCCCTGTATAAAAATAAAAATCATTACAAAACTGTCTCTTTTTGATCCAAAGGTTGCAAACCCCTGAATGTGTGTTTACAAAATGTATAGCTTCTAGTGACGAATACTTTAGAAAGTAGAGGCTAACGTCTTAGAAAACTTTGCTTCGTCTGTTTTGCGTCTAGCATACTACCAACGACCACCGTATGCTTCCGCAGACTTGTTAAGTTGGCCTGGGCACCAATACTGGACCCTTCTTATGCAAAGGTTATGTTATTCAATATTACTGGTTTCAATATCAAATCAGTCAATCTGCCTATCATTTTCCCAACTATGTTTGGGTTGTCTTCTAGTCTAACCGAATACAGGTGAATATAAGTATTTTACATGGAGCGATTGCATATCTGACCTCCACAACCCAATTATTGAGTAATACGATACCCCTTGGTAAGACTGGTTGTCAAACTTTCTTAGGATATAATTTCACGAAAACATCATAACACTTTTCTTTACCATCTGCTGAAAGTCAATATCATTATGCTGCAGCTGCTTAGCCAACATCATGCTATGTTGATAATGCACATTGTCGTCGTCAGTGCCGTGCACTAACAGGTATCGGCGCCCGCGCAGCTTCTGCGCCTCTCGGATGAGATCAGAGCGCTCGTAGCCCAACGGGTTCGCTTGCGGCGTGTCCATGAAGCGCTCTGTGTACATTGTGTCTGAAAACGGAAGGAGATAGTAGTTTTATTAGATTTTTTTGGTAGAAAATCCTAGTAGCAGCGTGTATGAATGCAATAGAATCTGCTTGCTCTTGAATGGTTTGATAACGAGACTCAGCACAGGACTATATTTCAGTAAGTGGAAAAGTTCTTTGGTTAACGCTTCATCCAGTAGGTTTATCGAAATAATATTTCCACCTATTAGAAATAGGTCTCTATCTGAACCTATGTCCAGACAGAGACCTATTTAAAAAAAACAAGTTTGACTGCAGACTCTTAACTGCAATAGGTACTGTTGAACTCTTCTATTCATTCAAGTTATCGCAATTCATTGGTGGACCCTGGCCTCTCTCAAGCTGCGACACTACACCCGGTCCTTCGCCTTCCGCATCGTCTGTCCCAATCACCTAGACTCTTTCTACCAAGCTAGCTTTCTTACGCAATGGTTGCCAAATACGCGTAAGTAATATCTCAAAACTTTCTCTATTGAAATCTAAAGGACCTCAAATTGTAATAAGCACTTCAGTAGGTTTGATAGATCAAAAATATCTTACCATAATACATCCAAGAAGTGACAGGCGCAACGGCAGCTCCACAACTGATCGTTCTTTCATCATCTTGAATCAGCATCATGGTCGACACAAACCCTCCGTAGCTCCAGCCCCACACGCCGATGCGGTCAGGGTCGATGAACGAATATACGTTTATTAAACTCCTGAGGAAATAGAATGGTACTCTTTATAGTATGGCTACCAGGAAAGTATGAACAAAGTATTCTTAAAAAATAATAGATGTTATAGCGTCGAGAGAGCAGTGCTATCACTGCTCTCTCGACGCCCTGTGGTAATGGACCCGACTTACGAATTGTACGTCGTAGTTTCGAACCCAGGCAAGGGGCTAGTGGCTAAGTAATAACAGCCGACGGGTCGATCGATCAGGATACGCTACTCTTGCCGCGGTTAATCCCTGGATGGGTGACCAGCTTTACATACCAAGACCCCTCCGTGCCTCGGAAAGCATGTTAAGCCATTGGTCCCGGCTGTCATTCGTGGATCTTTGACAGTCCTTACGGGTCGCCAGAAGCCCGAAAATCTGACAACCAGTCTTACAAGGGATATCGTATTACCCAGCAACTGGGTTGTGGAGATCAGATAAGCAGTCGCTCCATGTAAAATACTGGTATTCAGCTGCATCCGGTTAGACTGGAAGCCGACCCCAACATAATTGGGAAAAGGCTAGGCAGATGATGAGGTTCGAACCCAGGCAGGCGCTTTAGGAAACTGGCATGTTCTAGAACCAAAACTTCGAAGACATGCGACATCGACCAACCCGCACTGGACTCGCGTGGATTATGGCCCACTCCCTCTCACAGAGAGGAGACCTGTGTCCCAGCAGTGGGAACGTTATAACTGATCATACTATAGCGTCGCTTATGACGCAGGAACGCTTGGAAGCCTTGTTTAACTTTTTTATACGTTAACCTATGTGTAATTTTTTCACAGCTTCAAGGGACTGTAGACCTAAGTATATGGTTTTAATTTCAACTCGATACCTTTACGCGTTCCCGAGATAAAGGGTCTTGACAGACAGAGGGACAGACGGACGAACGGACAACAAAGTGATCCTATAAGGGTTTCGATTTTCCTTTTATGGTACGGAACCCTAAAAATCGATTAAATAATTGACAAAAGAGGTCTCAATCTACCTTTAAGGTGTCAAAGGGACAAACAGTCTGAAACTAAGGTTCCTGCTTTATTACAAAGACGCAGTGCAACGTAAACGTGGGTAGTGTTAAGAAGAGGTCAGTTAATTAGCTTTTTAGGTCATTAGCTTGAACGGCTTCGAATTACACACTTAAAAGTAAAGAAGAATTCTCGGTGAATTGTATTTCAACTAACATTATGGCTTTGGATAGTCATAACTATTGTTTTATTTAAGTTAACTACTTTTTCCGTCAATAACCACAGTCATGCATATGCCAAACAATTGCTTTTTTATTTAACGACTCCAATTTATATGCATGCAGGCCGTTATGCCACTCTTACGACACCTATTTATTATGAAAAAAATACATTACCTTTCACAAGTTAATAAACCGTAAATATCATCAAAAGTTGAATACCATCACAAACAACGCGCATAAAGAGTTCAATTCAAGGTTAAGAACAGGTCCTTTTGGCAATGGAAAAAACGTATTGTTCCAAGACGCGAATTAGGTCGTAAATGGAATTATTATGGTTTAACACTTAATCATGCTTGATGGTAATGATCAATCAAATCTTAGCCCTGACGGAATGGTTGCCGAAAGGTTGGTTGGTTGAATTGGTTGGTTGGTTCATTTTAGTTGATAACCCAGCGAAACCGTCGCCTATCTTAATTTTCATGTTTTCCTCATAGGAGTGAATAATTATATTATTTTTTTGTGAAATAAATTATCTTAAATTGTAACCGTAAGATCAGCGCCAGAGCCAGATGGCGGACGACATACAAAAGATCCCGGGGAAGACCTGAATGAAAGTCGCACAGACCAGGGAAGCATGGGACGAAAGGATGCCTATACCAGCAGTGGGTGGAGCAAGACTGACAATGACGATGATAATGATAATATCAGTAGCGAAAGGTCAATTTTTGTAAGAGGTAAGCCGAAGTAGATACCTTTAATATGATTATATTAATTTTGTCTATAGAATACTGACTGTGCCATTTTTGAAAGCGAAGCCGATAGGAATCGCGTTGTATTGAACCTTTGCCACTGGATGATATACAACCAATCATCCTTCGATGTCAAACAAATAGTCTTCTTCCTTTCTTACCTGATGGTAGCCAAAGTATCAGACACCTCAACAGTTCCGAGCGCGTTGTTGACGGCATGCATGGCTTCCACGCCCATGACACCAGAGCCGCGCACATCGATGGACGCCACGATGTAACTCCTGTTCGTTGCTAAGTACGTATTGTAGTATTCTGTAACGGTAGAATAAATATTATTCTAAGCTTTCTAAGCCTCTAAAACCTAACGAAATGGAGAGGCACAAACAAAGTTGTGAAGCTCTGTATCCAGTATTTTGTTTGGGCAATGTGTAAACAGGTGCACTTTCTTACACCTTTTCGCATGGAGCAGGGAAAATTAAACTACAGAACCACATATTATAATTATTTTGCCTCTTTAAGAAATGCCGGGTATTTTAGGTTTCAAAGTTTAACGTAATGGAGTGGCACAAATAATGAATATGATATGAAGTCCTGTATTAAGCTTTTGTTTGTACGACATGCAAACAGGTGGACTTTTTGTATTCCAGCCGACGTGGGTGCAGAGTCATTTGGCATTTTCCGCATATCATGAGTGTTGTGGCATGAGTTTATCTCATGCAATATCCCATGGAGATAGACAGAATTAAACTTCAGAACCATTTATTTTACCCGTTTACCGCATATGTTGTTATTAAAATATATATATTATCAAGGGTTTTTTTAGAACCCAATGGCAATTCGTTTGCCTCTTTAAGAAATGCCGGCAGGTTAAATCTTATAAGTAAGTACCTACAAAAGCAGGGTACTACAAACTTTATGAAAAACTTTCGATTTGCAACGGCATACTTCCGAAATATACCGTATATTTGAAATTATTTAAGTGTTTTCATAAAGGCTGGCAAACGCCAGCCTTTTGGGCACTTATCCCATTGAAAGCGATACGGACGTATTTTTTGATGCCCAATAAGCTTCTCCTTTTTTCTTTTATTTTTTATTATATACTTGTACATGTTAAATATATTTTAGAGTTAGCTTGTATTTCAGGCTTTAGTGTTTTCAGTCTTTAGTTAAAAACAGAAGCACTTTAAAAAGCCTTCATCTATAAACAAGTGCACCACAAAGCAATATTATTCTATCTGCAGAAACAACGTACGAAGAGAGATGAATTCTTGTGCCGCACGAAAACTTTTGAAATAACTTTTGAAGTTGCAGCCTCGTCATCAACTCGAACTGCATGTGTCCTCATTTCAACCAATGTTTAACTTTCAGACATCGAACAACCAACTTTGTATGTTGGTAGTGTTATGGGTTCTAACCCATAACAGTAAAACATAAAAAGTATACACTTCCTTCTATCTATAGAAGGAAGTGTATACTTTTTATGTTTTCAGCCTTATAAAAAGTTATATGTGATATAATAGGAAACATTTTTGGTTGAAACTAGATGCTCTACACTACGAACGAGCAGATGTAGGTACCTACTTTCATCATTAGTTCACTGAATAGATAAGGGGTCGTCCATTAATCACGTGATGTTTTTTTTGGTATTTTTAACCCCCCCCTCCCCCTTGGTGATATATGGTGAGGTTTAAGACTTACCCCCCCCCCCTCATATCACGTGTATCTTTAGTACCTACAAAGAATCGGACCTTTTTTTATGTTTATAAAATACAGGTATAATCATCTAATTTTATTAGAAAGTTTGCAGGATGTTTTTAAAAAAATAAATACACGTGATATATTACTACACCCCCCTCCCCCCTGTGATATTTCGTAATTTTTTATGGACCCCCCCCCCCCCTTTCGAGCCTCACGTGATTAATGGACAGCCCCTAATATCCAAAACTATATGCTTTGAATATTACCGCCCTACCACGGTGTAGTTTTAAGCAATTTTGAAGATACAGACGAACCTAGAGCTTGTAAAAAGACTTTTTGACGAAAATTCCTAAACCCATTTGGCCCAACTTTAGACTCAATTATTTGTAATTCCCAAAATTTAGACAAATAAAAGTAATAAATAATAACTTACCTAAATCAAAATTATCCATAACTCTGCTGGTCCCAGGGCCCGCGTAGACCCTGACTATCATGGGGTATTGCTCTCCTGACTTCATGTTTGGCGGCAGCAGAAGTTTGACGTGTGCGAGAGGATTCTCTCCGAGTGACACCACGTTGAAGAGTATCATTGGCAACTTGTATTGCCTCAGTTTATCTTTCAGTCTTATATTATCTTTGATCAGTTTGAAGCTGTCGGTCTGCAATAAAGAAAATCTATGTATAGTAATATTATAACGCTGAAGAGTTTGTTTGGTTGAACGCGCTAATCTCTGGAACTACCAGTCGGATTTGAAAAATTCTTTTTGCATTTCATAGCCCAACTCTTGAGGAAGGCTATAGGCTATTTAACATCACGCTATGACCTTTAGGAGCCGAGCAAAGAGAAAAAAAGTCAGAAAGGACGCTAAGCAAAAACGAAGTAATAGCGCAGGCAGGCGATGCGATGCGACGGGGTGGGTCGAAATTTCACGCGGACGAAGTCGCGGGCAGAAGCTAGTGTTTTATAATAAGCAATTTTTTGCTTACCCGAAAGTTGCAATACGATTTTGATAAGGGACAGAGTATTAGTTTCGATTTCGAGAAAATTTGCTGTGCGTAATTACCAGGCTCTGCCACCAGCGCTGGTATATTTTTATGCTTAAACTACCTGCGCCTCGCAGTTTCACCCGCATAAGTCTTAATCCCGTGGGAATATCGAGGTAATAAGTATTCTATGTCCCAATCGAGGTCATGGTATACTCACGGGTCTACTCATGTGCCAAATTCCATCCAAATCCATTCAGCCGTTTTAGCGCCAAAGCGTATCAAAGAAACATACAAAAAATCAAATCTTTTCTCTTTTTATAATTATTAGTTTAGATAAAAAACGCTACAGGTAAACCAAAACTTACCGCACTATTATATAAGAAAATCTTCGGTGGGTTGATAGCGGAGCTGCACGTCACAATACCATAGCTGGCACCAGGCGAGAACGACGCCACCACGTGGTGACAGAACGGCTCCCTGCACGACACACATCGCACAACTCCCCCAGAGGTAGCCCACATCTGCCTCAACCACGGCACATTGCCTGGAGACACCACGTAGTAAACAGTGTCAGTGTCTTGGTTCCACCCTAATATCGATGTCACTGACGAGTTCCCAGGACTCAAGTCCTCAGTAGTCAAAGATAAGAAGTTAAATCGACCCGCATGCGGGAACCTTTGGTCACCGTTGTACAAGTTTTGGATCTCCAGCATCTTGTTTCCAGATCTGTCGAAGAATGGCTGCCTTACATCGATCCAGCCATTGGATTCGGAATGCTCCTTTACGATACTGCACTTATCTTTTTCTAAGTCACAGTTGACTAGTACGCTGACGTTTTGTCGTCTGTTAAGCCACAATACTACGAGGTTTTGTTCGGATGCCCAGTTGACCCTTCCCAGGTAATGGTCTATTCCGACTATGTCGACGGGTGCTGGAATGTTCCACGGTTCTCCATAAGGGTCATCGAGTTTGAAGACGCGTAACCCTACGGCTGGATTTGTTCGACCTGCCTGACAATAAAATTAGTATTGTTAGAGATAACATGCGAGAAAATAAGATTAAAATGTGCTAATTATGATATTCGTCTAAGAATCAAGTTCTTTGGAAGTTTCTCGCTTAAATCTAGACGAAAATTTTCTACGCTAGGGAGTCTAGAATCACATGCTGAATTCATGGTTTCAATTTGCGCTTTGGAACATGGTTATTAAATTATATTTGTGGTAAGCAGTGAATCCATCTCATTATAACCTGTGCTAGTTTACCTTTGGATACTTGAAGTGTACTATTTCCGGATACTGATTATTAACGTCAAAGGGCTGCCCATAGTAGGGGTACGTAGCTGTCGCGACATTGCTATCGTTGAACGAAGCCACTGCCAAATAGCTGCCTCTGGGAGAGAACCACATGGCTTCGGCTGCGTTGAACATCTCCTCTGAAAATAAACGTAAGGATATTAGTTACTAAATAAACATAACTTAATATTTTTTTGTGGTTGGTACTCCAGCAGGCTTTGGTCAGCAGTGGCATCGGCTTTTTTTTTCAGGATGGGAAATCATCTCATGACCCCTCCCGCTCTGGGTGGAGCGGAAGGGAGTGTCAGACTCTTACTGACTAAAACCCACCCGTGTTCCTTCCTTAGCCCTTTATGTTCCGGGCCAGCGGTAACCCTTTCGGACAATCCCGCTGACCCGGCACCGGTCGGCTGGCTTTGTGTTCCTTTTATTTGGCAGTCTTTTCAACTTCTATTATTATGATTTGAAAATGCAACTCTATGACACCAATTACAACGCCGAACACAGCCGTCACACAAAGTTTTCAAAAAATCGAATCCGAGAATTCAAACATGGCGGGTTTCAATTTATTCCAGATGATCCAAAGTTCTATTTAGCAACTCGTTATAACCATCACGTGTTGGATGATCGTAAACTTAATAAACATTTCACAAATATTCATATTCATCGTACGATTAAGAAGACCCCAACAGCTCACCTTCATAAATCCAATCAGTGACACCATGGTATATTTCCCCTGGCTTGCCATCCTTAGTGAGAGCCACAGCATTGTCAGTGTCCACATCATGGACATAATACACGTTGTTCTCTCTGACGTATGCCAGAGAACGTCCACTGCCCCATATCACTACGTCCAGGGAGTTACGGCCCAGTCTTATGATCGATCTGGATAAAGAAGGAAAAGAAGTTTTTTAAAACACTGACCCCCTTACCCCCTTGTCCACGCGGAACTAGTTGACCGCTCCTTAGGTATGTGGCGGTGGGACAGAGGGGCGGGGGCGCATTACTCACTACGTGCGTTGCAACCCGCTACCTCACCCCTGTCCCCCACCTCAGCGGCCAACTAGTACCGCGCGGACTATAATAAACATATGTATTATTTCAGATGAATAGTTACACACCGATTTCTCTCTTTCAGTCGTCGGTAATTTGACTTTCGAAAGAAGAAGACAAAGCGTTGTGTAACTATACAGACGCTACACAACGTTTATTAGTAAGGTGAATAAATACAGCCATCATTACAAAACAAGATTTATCCTAAAGCCCATGTTTGAATTTCAAACTTTATTCCAGCAATGGTAAAGTTCTAACCGCAAAAACAAATTATACGGCCCGCTTGCACAAATCACTAATACGTTCATCCTTTAGCGTACCTATTTAAAACATCGTTCAGTTTCTGTCAATCAGGTCCGTCTTAACCATATTGGTCGCCGGGGTGCAAAAATCAGCTTGCGCCCACCTTGCCAACAAAAAGAAATTAATTTTTGTGTTTCATTTTTAAGATGATTTTCACCAACTTTTTCCAAGGGATATTTTCGAGGCGGTAACGTGCGGTTACAGCGCTGGAGCGTTGCGATTATAATGAGTGATTAGTAATGACCTGATCGGCTTGCGCCCCCTAAGACCTTGCGCCTGCGTGCCGCGCACCCATTGCACCTCCGGGTACCGGGTAAAGACGGCCCTGCTGTCAATCGTTTGAAGATGATAGAGATTGAATGCCACTATCAAAATCATGTGTATTGTTCCCAGTGTGAAACCCTTATTAGGTACTCGATTACAGACAAAATTCGACTTTTTTATTTCAACATATTTATTTATTTAAACAATATCCATAATAATATATCCATGCATTGAATATTCTATTAAATTCCACATATTCCACTTGCTAGACAACTGTTAAGTACCTACTACCTATAAGGAAGAATCTGAATTACCTATAGGTAGGTAGGTACCTAATTGAAAGGTAAACACGTGTTTATTTAATAGAATAGATAGGTACGTGATTAATTGTGTAAATGGTCATGTATTTTCAGCTAGGTACCTATTACATCAAACAAGTTCCTACTACGTTTTCCTGATAAATATGTACTATCAAAGTGTTATTTTTGTCTATTATTCCTGCAACTAATTTGATGACAAACTTTAATTACAAAATACAAGCTAACACTAAAATATATATGTATATATAACTGATTTATATATTTTAAAAAAATTTGTCTATCTTCAGTCGTTACTGTATTGAATCAAATTAACACAAGCAAACCTAAAAGTACAGTGCACAGCATGCAAAATAAGTACAGAAATGGAATGACGCATAATTCTTACAGAATTATAACACGTATAGTTGATGATGATGTTTTTGTTGTATAATGTACAAGTACATAACAAATATAAGGCAAGAGATCATCGGGCATCAAAAATTTAAATATAGGTGTACTTTAGTAACAAATGCCTATTGTGTGTTGGAATGTTTTATTTTGGGAACAGCCGGTCACAGTTATCTGCACTATAGCATTTAAGAACTGCCGACGAAAATACTTCAGTCACTTTTAAATAACTAATAAATAAATCTATACTAATAATAAAGCGGAAGAGTTTGTTTGTTTGAACGCGATAGTTTCTGTACTGGAACTATCCGTCGGATTTGAAAAAATCTTTTTGCAGTTGTTAACCCAATTCTCGAGAAAGGCTGGGCTATGTAACATCACGCTAGGACCCTCAGGAGCAAAAAGGATAAGTCAGAAAGATCGCTAGGCAACAACGAAGTAATAGTGCAGGCAGTCGATGCGATGCGATGGGGCGGGTCGGGGTAACAAGAAATTTCAAAACAAAAGGCACGTGCAAAAGCTAATAATAAAATAACCAGAGAAAACCTATTGTATAGGTACATAAAGTGTTTCTCTCGGCATTTATATCTTTGGTATCATAACAAGAAATCAAAAACATTGAATATGTAACAAGTATAAGTCACGCCAATACAATTTCCGTATCGGAAAAAGTTTATTTCCCATAGAAAACTGTAGGTAGGTATCAAAGGGAATAAATGCATTGTCGACAACCCATTTGCTTTTTGACCATGTCTGTGTGACTGCGTTGTTCTTTTTTTTTAAACTACGCAACGGGTTTTGAACAGTGGTAGTAATGTTCCAACTACTGGGACACAGCCCCCTCTATGAGAGGGATGGTCCGTAATCCAACACGCGGGCCCAGTGCGGGTTTGTAGACGTCACATGTCTTCGAATTTTTGGTTCCAGGACATGTCGGTTTCCTCACGACGTTTTTTTTTCACCGTTTTGAGAGTGAGAGCAGTGGTTATGAAATAATTTACTCAAAATAAAGATTCTGTCAAGGTTAGAACATACGACCTACAAGTCGTAAGTCGCGATCGCGACCATTGCTCGGGTCACCTCTGCTCAAAAAAAGATATCTGATAGTCAGATATCTTAAAGGTTAAATCAGGCAACAGTCAGCCAGCCGTTAGTAAAGTCTAAAAACGCGATATGTAACATATAAATATATTTATATATATATAACATCGAACCAATAGCACAGCACTAACGAATAGATAAACTCTGGTTAAGAAAACCTCAGGAACCGAACAATACCTACAGTTTAGAATAAAAACCAACAATAATTAACTGTTAATTAGAAGCATAATAATTTGTATATAGTTATGTTATTAGACACGACGACGGTCAGACACCCTAAGCGGATGTGGTATTTCTACAATAATTGTATTAAATACCTACTTATAGATACTATTGTTTATAAAACAATACTGAATGACATGTTACATGTGAATTTTTATAACATTAATGGAATTAATGTTATAAAATGTAAGTAGGAGTTACGATTGTTTCACTCTCACAAACGGTTTAAACAAAGTATGTTAAATAAACGATGTAAACTGTAATATTAAGTATTATGATCATTGTCATCATCTAGTTCTTTTTCCAGAAAACAATGTTAAGGAAGGATGATTTTGTGGGAACATACTAACTGTCTACCTACGGTTCTCCGATAACGGTTAGGTCATACATTTGATAGGGTTGCCAACCCTACTAAATCAAAATCAAAAGTCATTTATTCAAACTAGGCTGAGAATCAGCACTTTTTCCTAGTGCTTTCTTTCTTTACTATGCAGGTTGGCAGGACCTTCAACGCGTAACTCTTTACTATGGATTCAGTACATGATTCTAAAGCCCACGAGTTGAAATTTGACGTTGGTTGTTTTTTTTTTTTATTGCTGGTCCATAAATGTTGACCGTGTAGGAAATTTCTACGCTAAGGGAGTCTAGAATTGTGTGCTAAATTCATAGTTTCAGTTTGCGCGTCAATGTCCCTACCACCCTGAATAATATAGTATCCTGCTATATTACCTGGAGGCCTAAAGGCCTAAAACTATATTTTAAAAAAATATATGTAGACGAAACTACTTTTAGCATTTCAATACAAAATGGCGAGATGACTGCAATAGGGCCGGCAGTATACATCTCTATGGTTTTTTGTAACCTTAATTTAGATTGTTCTATTAATAGTTTTGAGATATTTAGAAAAACGTGTTCTAGGCAAAGTATGCACTAAAAAATATATTTTTGAAACACCCATAACTACAATTTTTTTTTCGCCTTATACTTTTACAGGCAATGGGTTCGAAAATACTATATTTGATATAAATAATTTGACAACCCTTTAAGTGGTGACAGTTAACAATAAGTATTACTAAGTACTTATTTTATCACCTTTTACCGTATGGTATTTTAAACCACAGAGCGTTACTGAACGGTAAAACCAGGCTCACTTTGCTTGTTCTAAATTATGTTTTTTCTTTCATATTAAACTGAAAACGTTGTGAGGTTCTAGAACCAAAAATTCGAAGACATGCGACATCCGCCAACCCGCACTTGTTCTGCGTGGTAGATTATGGCCCACTACCTCTCATAGAGAGAAGGTCTGTGTCCCAGCAGTGGGAACATTACAGGCTAATTATGTTTAGAAATTTGAAATGGTGGAAATTTGAAAAATGTTACAAATGTTATGTTCATGTTTTGTTGTTGTTGTTGTTATGTGTTGTTGTTGGTGTTGTTGTTACCCTATACCGGCTAGCCTGTATTGTCAAACTGAAGAGCAAAAGCCTCTTTCCACACCGATTTCTCTCGACATATACATCACCATCTGCCTAGCTTTTGCCTATGTAGAGGTCGGCTTCCAGTCTAACCGGATGCAGTTAAATACCAGTATTTTTCACAGTTTCGTTGGAATACAAGTAGATACACTGCATACACAAGTATGAAGTCTAATATGAAAATGGACCCATCGGCAGCTAAATGGCCAGACCAAAGCCACACATGTGCGTTCTACTTAATACACAAGTTACTAAGTTATTTATTTCGATTACTTACTTGGTCTCAAGGTCGTATATCCAGTACTCGGCGGAGCTCGAGTGCCTGTATTTCTGAAATAGAAAGTTGTATTGTAAAGTCACGTACACATTACAGGTTACTTACTTATTATGAACTAGCTAGACTGATACAGTCAGCCACGAAATTTGATAAACAATTTAGTTTTTAAGTTGGCCACAACAAAATCCAGGGTTGTATAGTGTGGAGTCTGCCAAAAAGTAACTCGTGCTTTGGTTTGGTGGTTGAAAAGTTGGTAGAAGAAAGTTGTCGGATGGACACCAGCTGCCGAAAACGGGGCTTACGAGTAATCTATAAGCCACTGTTATTATTATTTTATTTTTTTTAAACGCCCCACGCTATGAATTACTCCTGTATCGTGGGTGCGTTTACAAATATTTTAATTCACATACACAAACAGCCAGACCCGGAACAACTACCTGTAGGCAATACAAATATTTGTTCCGTGCGGGAATCGAACCCGCGACACGCAGCGCAGCAGTCGATCGCTCAGCCACTGTGCCAACAGCGTCGCCCGTATTCCATTATAACGTTTCACATGACGAGCTGGATAGGTTCCGTCAAAACTGGAAAGAGGACGCTAACCTAGCGAAAAATTTTCGCACTGAGACAGAGTAAGCTAATAAAATAAAATAAAAAAACTTTCACAACGTATAGGTAATAGGTTATGTATGCATTGTTTTTAAGTTTAAGCCGTGATATAACAAACATCATAATTATTGAACACTTAATAAAATCGGTAGATGCGTATACATAGACGTAACTTGAGCAATTACGCAAACTCGTGAGGAGTTTGTGTTATATATCTAAGTGACATGTATTATTATTACATGGCATGCTGAAAAGCAGTGTATCAAAAATATCTTTATGTCAATTATATGATAATTAACCATCATCTGCCCTGGTTTTTCCCAACTATGTTAGGGTCGGCATCCAGTCTTACTAGATGCAGCTGGATACCAGTATTTTACATGGAGCGACTGTCTATCTGACATCTAAATCCCAGTTACTATATAACACGATAGCCGTTAGTAAGACTGGATTAAATGATAATTAATAACAAGGTAAAAGTAACAGTCTCAAAGGACTCTCGTCCCGTACTACGTTCGATGTACTAATTAATTTTATCACAGAAACTTGCGAGTGTTAATTAGATATTGTATGCATTTTGTGATAACGGTTGGCCGAATATAGAATAATAACTGACTTCCTTTTAAGGAGGTATTTACATATTATTCCTTTTTTATCGAATGTTTATTAATTTAGGTTTGTGTATTAGTTTTGTTGTTTACTGTGATAAAAATATAAGACCATAATATTGTTTAATTGAATTTATGTGCTACCACGTTAATTCTAAGTAAAAAAATAAATAATAAACTAAGCATTTATTTCAAATAAGCACATAAAAGGAACTTTTGAACGTTAAAATTGTAAATTTTGACGTTCTAAAGTGCGAGTAAAGTATGTAGAATAATAAACAAATTGATTATAGTCGCTCCTTCCAAAAGGCAGTTTCGTATGGAGAATAATGGGCAAGAAACTGCACCAACAATAATTTAAATTGGTTCCGGCTGTTTATTTTAATACGCAGAAATAAGTGTTTATAATTTTGCAATAAAAAACATAATTTGTTTTTTATTGCAAAATTATAAACACTTATTTCTTAATCTGAATTGGATCAAATGCTTTAATGGTTATTGTTCACACGTGGTCTCTATATATGATCAAATACGCAGTTCTTATTTTAATAATTTGTAATTAAAAAGTAGACTAGACTGGTATTATTTAATCAAGCGCAATTCACAAATTAAATGCTTTTTAAATGTTACTGTTACGTTTCTTAATAGACAAGTCTGTCATTTTGTAAACTTTTTTTTAATTCTTTTTTTATTATTTAATGGGCCTGCTTTAGACCTCGATCACGCCTGATGCCTGGCTTTGAAGGCAGAGGGGTTAAGGGTGGGTTAAACTTCCGCTACTTTCCAGGTATCAATCTACCTCAAAGTTCAGTTTCATGAAAATCGGAACAGTAGTTTATACGTAAACACGAACCAGACAAGCAGACAAACACACGATTTTCACATTTAAAGTAGGTAAAGATGCAAAGCGAGATCGCGAGGTCGTGAACCAAACGTGTCTAAACAACAAACAAAAACGTGCATGTATGTATTTATGTATGTATGCTTCGTAATACTAAATCTAAGAATTAGGCACACCTTGACCGAAACTATTAGATAACATGTGTCGCAAGTGTTAAGAGAAGGGAGTCTGGGCAATAGCCGGTGAATGTTTGCATGTAAGTAGGTAGGTGTAATATTACTAGTATCATATAGTAGTTGCGGATATAACATGATTCTGATAACAAAACGGAGTGAATTTTAATTAAAATTTGACGTATGTTATTATGACGTCAAATAGTGTTTTTGTAAGACTAAAAATGTATGTGTACCTACGTGTTTTTAACATTTTAACACAAGTACCAACTTATGTGATTTTTTGCCAATACAATGTGTATACATGCACCCAAACATGACTGTAACAAACCAAATTTTTATCCCTCCTGCAATTTTGGCAGTTTGAAAGTACACTTTCCACCATTTGATTAACAGTATAATACACTTTGACTTAATTATTGTTTATCGAACATAGAATTGAGTACCTACAAAGTTTTCTGCATTGAATTACCTATAGAAAACTAGACTTTAAAAGAAATGCTGTATCCGCGCGCATTACCGACTAAAACTAATATTTATGTATAGAAAACAATTTTTCTATTTGCATACTTGGTCGACGAAGCTGAAACATCTAATGAGGGTACTATTAGCCATAAATACTTCATTCGTCTGACTCAAACAGCGTCTGTAACACTTTAGTGCGTATCACTATTGTTTTAAGGCCGGGTATTCACTTTCAGACACGAATATCGACTAATTATTAAAGTAAATGGCCAGCAGAACAAGTCGATTAATACTTCCTTTGTTTTAATCAGAACTCAGATCAAAAATTTAAAAAAACTTATATGTAAAATCATCGTCTGCCTAGCCTTTTCCTAACTATGTTGGGGTCGGCGTCTAGTCTAACTGGAATAACTGGATGCAGCTGAGTACCAGTATTTTACATTGAGCGACTGCCTATCTGACCTCCTTAACCCACTTACTGGATCCATTCCGATGGTTGTCTTCTGACGTTGTCTTGTCCGTAACGACTGACAAAGATCCACGAAAGAAAGCCGAGACGAACGGTTGAACGTGCTATACAAAACCTTCTACAGCACTAAAAATTACTTACGAACAAAATAATCTGATAAAATATTGATTACCCACACCTACACAAAAAGTAAGAGTTTGTGTAATATATGTATGTAAAATGAAACTACGTAATACAAACAGTGAAAAGTGCTGAAAATCACTTGACCTTTTTGTGATAATTTAGATGTAAAACAATGGTGTTAATAAACTGTCGTTGCTGACCGTACCGGCCGTCTGATGATACGTTGTTACGTTTCACGCTATACCGACGACGCCGACGTAACGGATACGTGCGAAAGTACATACGTACCTACTTGGCTTAATATTACGCCAATGACGATTATCATCAGTGTCATTTGGACAGAATTTCATCATTTTCATCGTAGTTTTTACGCTGTCGCTAATGACTCGCAAGGAAAATTGTAAATTAAAATGAATGAAAATCTTTCAGCGTGAAAATTGAAAATTCATTTATGTATGCTTGATTTTTCTGCACTGGAAATTGCCCATGAACTGAGCGTGATACCGTAAATGTCTGTATTGAGTCAGAACGTCTAAATAATAAAATAACTGGTTATTAGGAAGCATCCGAATAATTTTCCTGCCCTCGTTCCATGTTATAGTCGGCGCAACTCATTTTAATCTTCCATTCTCCCTTGTCAACTGTCACGCTATGATTCACTCCCTTTGCTTTCATAATTTTCTTCACACAATTCATCCATCTTTCCTTTGGCCTTGCACTCCCTCTAGTCTCCAATTCTCCATCCATCAGCATTTATATTCATCACTCTTTTAGTCAAAATTAATTTCCTCCCTCCTCACCACATGCCCATAACAAGCCAAACGATTTCTTTCCAACTTTTCTGGCACTGGCGCCACATTCAAACTTCCACTAATTTATTTCTCGTCGATCCACACATCCATCTCAACATTTTCATCTTCTCATCATCATCATTCGAATGGAAACCTTATTTCAGCTATTTTAAACAAGCAAAGGAATTCCTTTATTTCATATACAGGGTCAAATTAAATTAGCTAGCGAAACTCCGCGTACGTGATGGGAATTTATATCGACATGATAAAAGAAAAAAAAAATTGATAATCATTTATTATCAGGTCAACGACCGTATGTAGTGTATTTGCTTGAAATATCAGTTTAAAAGTGATAGTTATCGATATCTCAACACCAAAAAAATACTGTTTTCTCAATTAAACTTCATGACCCACTGGTTATTGTTAATACTACCAACGGTCGTTGACCCCAAAATAAATTAAGTATTATGTAAAGGGTAAATAACTGTTATTCTTATTACATACAAATAACTATTTACACTAGGTACTAAATTAAATAACCAGCAAATGGATTTGTATCAATTTCATTGTTACTGTAATACCTACTCGTATTCACGTAGAAAATGTGCTTACGCAGTATTGCAAAACTACAGGAATGTACCAGGGCAACATAATGGTGCAAGAATTCCCTCACTGTGAGTCCCAGATGGCAGCGACGGAGTGGCGCGAAAGTAAGAGATGAAGCAATCCAGTTTTAAGAAGATGAAAGAACCTCTTTTGTCGGTAAACGCATTGTTAAATGAGTTCACGTAATAAACCTTGTCTAATCGATTGGTCAAGATGTCGAATTGATTACGATTACCTATTGTCTCATGTTTTTTTTTTATTTGATTGACTTTCTGTGTTCGGATTGTGTGTTTCGATTAAAATTTCAAAATAAACCCCGAAACAGTTGCAATAGTAGGTCCATTGCAACTATTTCGGGGTTTATTTATAAACGATGATTAAAGTGACGTTCAAAAGTTAAAAATGTATCGTTAAACAGTCGCTAATCATACTTATAACTTTATAAATAAAGGGGTAAATGTTTTAGTTCCGATTTAACTTTGTAGGTATCGTCATCTGCCTGCCTACCCTTTTCCCAACTATGTTGGGGTCGGCTTCCAGTCTAACCGGATGCAGCTGACTACCAGTATTTATTTAACCTTGTAGGTAGGTACCTGTTAATGTAAATAAACTGAGGTATGTTTTTTCTAAATATACAAAATACCAATTTAATAAGCGACCTGGGGTATTTTTAAATTTCCTTATGATAAACCTAGCTCTAGCGATGACCTACGTACGCATCAACTATGTGGTGTTATTTTTTTCCTTAAATTTAACAGGCCACCAGAATATTTCTGAGTCAAAACAAAAACAAGGAAAAGTCTATACGTAGGTACCTACAATACGTAAACACGTAAAGTAATTAAAAAAACATGTTATTAGGTAATTAATGGCTTTCAGTTTTATTAACCTTATGAAATGTAAAGAAATAGACAAGAAACTCACTTTCCGTTTGTTCGTCATTAGCAGCAAATATTTCATGTCCTGGGAGAACGTCGACATTGTGAAGTTGCGAATCTTAGTCTGTAAACAGAAATAAACAACAATATTTAAAACAAAACAAATGTTAGAAAAGCTTCAATAACCATCCACACCATAGGTTCTTAACATGGGCGATCACGCCCTCTCGTGGGCGTTTGAGGCTTTCAGGGGGACAGTAGCAGACCCAGAGAAAATTATAATTACATCCTATGTTACGACTATATAATATAACACGTTTAAATAATAATCGTGGCAATAGGTGTTTCAAATTCACGACATATGGCAAGTAAAAACAATTGGGCTGTAGAAAAAAAAATGTTAAAGTATTCAAGGGCGGTGAGCAAAATAAGGTTGAGAACCTACCATCACTTTGATGAACTTATACGGTGAAGTTATTCGGTGGTGGTAAAAAACAATAACCAATGAAACTACTGTTAGGAAAAGTTCGATGAAATTAGAAAACTAAAGCTATGGTTTCCTACAAGAGCGGTGACCGTCACATGCGGCCGTAATGTCCAAATACAGAGCATTTTTGACTGGTGAAAATGTCAGATTTTCATGACGTCCGTTATAAGTTTGTCGGAAACGCTCTTCTAGGAAACTGTAACATTAGACACCACAGAACTTACTTTCATAAATAACGTTTCAGTGACGTCATTCGCGGCCACCGTTTCTAGGAAACCGTAGCTTTACATCTTGTTTTTAAATTAAGAATTTGAAGTTGAGAACTTGTCAAACTGTACTTTAGCATAACTGAAGGTGATTCCACCAATGTACCCTGCGAAATTCACTTACGTTGTTTGCAAAAGAAACCGGCAAGTCCTAGGACCAAAAATTCAAAGACATGTGATGTGACATCTACTAACATGCACTGGGCCCACGTAGGGGATTACGGCCCACTCCCTCTCACCGAGAGGAGGCCTCAGCTGTGGAAAAGTTATAGGGTGGTTATGTGTGTGCGTTAACAAATATTTTTTTTAAATTCGCGGGGTTTCACCTTAAGTAATGCTAAAGTATAGCTCGACTTTTTATGCAGCTATAATGGCTGAACAATAAAAGCACTTCAACAATCGATGAAACGCATTTCAATATAGCAACAAAGATTGCTTGAACACTGTCCAGCATAAAAGAAATACAGAAGAATACCTAAGTATGAAAAATCTCAAAGGAAATAATCGTTTAGTATTAAAATCTGTAGTTCCTCAGCTCCTCTTACCAGATCATGTTCATCTAGCACTGCAGAGTAACTCTCTTGAGACACATCGAATTTCCAGACCCCGAGGCCTGGTTCTTTGTAAATGTATTCCGTATCTGAAATAAGTATATAATTATTACAAGTTGTTGTTTAATTACGAAAGGATCGGTAAGTTAGTGGATGAGTAGTTGGTTATAATAGCCTGCGTGGTGGATTACCTACAGCCCCGCTCCCGCACACAGAGGTCTGTGTCCCAGCAGTGGGCACTATAGGCTGATTATGCTGGTCAGCGGGATTGTGGTCAGCGGGATTGTGGTCAGAAGGATTGTGGTCAGCGGGATTGTGGTCAACGGGATTGTCCGAAAGGGTTACTGCTGACCCGGAACATAAAGGACTAAGGAAGGAACACGGGCGGGTTTTAGTCAGTAAGAGTCTGACACTCCCTTCCGCGCGCCACACCCAGAGCGGGAGGCGTCATTGATGATTTCCAATCAAAAAAAAAAAAAGCTGATTATGCTATGCTTGATAAGTTAGTAGGATGAGATAGTATAGCTACTGCCCGGTTGGCCCAGTAGTCGCAAAATCTACTTCTGTAATGCTCAGAAGGTCCTGGGTTTGGTTCCCGGGTCGGGTGAAGTGTAATTGGGTTTTGACATTAGGCATTTCTCAGCAGCAGCCCAGAGTCTGGATCTATACCCCTTTGATGGCAATAGGCTCCTTATTACATGGTACAGGTGGTGGTGGTGGTGGTGGTGGTGGTTGGTGTACTACAGGTAAACCTCTGCTGAACCTTTCGAAGAATACAGGCGTGATATTATTACAAGTCATTTAATTACAAAAGCATCGGTAAGTAGGGTGAGATAGTCTCGTTAATGAAGCTCATTGAGATGCCATTAATGTGAATATCGTTCTCATGATGTTGCTGTTTGGAAGTTAGTTAAACAAAGTTTGTAAGAGTGTCTTAAGAACCTTAATCGTCACGTTACATCTCACGTCTGTATTCCCAGGAGGGTAGGCAGAGATGGAAACTAACACCCACACTGTGACAGCGTTGCTATTCTGTTAAAATTGCACCGTGAAAACTTGGGTGAAGTGAGCGTGGAGTGAGCTGTCAATAGTGTCAATTCCTAGCAAAAACAAACTCACTTTACCTAAGTTTTCACGGTGAGATTTTTATAGAATCGGTCAACTGTTATGTTTTACATTAGACATCTTGAACTAGAGGCACAAATCAGCGGTGCTATTCTGTAAAAATCTCACCGTGAAAACTTAGGTGAAGTGAGCGTGGAGTGAGCTGTCAATAGTGTCGATTCCTAGCAAAAACAAACTCACTTCACCTAAGTTTTCACGGTGAGAGTTTTACAGAATCGACCAGCAGACTCCGTCCGTGCTGCTTAGAAGATTTTCCTAGGGCAAAACTCAGTAACACTAACTAACTAACCCAATCCGGGAATTGAACCCAGAATCCACTAGACCATCGAGGCAGTTGACCATAATCAACAATATACAAATTGGACTAGTTTACCATCCATCACCATCATAATCACTACCAAGATAATGTCTGGACTTCAAAAGAGACTGTGACCTCTGAGTTTGTTTCCGTGTTTCTTCTCAGAGTAGTCAGATATGAAATAGTAAACGCTGCCCTCATTAATTTATTTGGACGTTTATTTGTTACAAACCAATTTACAGAAATAAATATAATTTACAATTACATAATCAGCCTTTAATGTCCCCACTCCTGGGACAAAGGCCTGTGTCCTCTCTTTTTGAGAGGGAGTGGGTCGTTATCCACCACGCAGGTGCAATGCGGGGTGCAACAGGTGTCACAATGTCGTCCTTCGAACTTTTGGTTCTAGGACATACCGGTTTCCCTACGATGTTTTCCTTCACCTTTTTGAGAGTAGTGGTGATGGAATTAGTTACTTATGTAACGCACCTGACCGGGTTCGAAACCACGACTTAAAACTAGTAAATCGGTGCCGTTATTACTGAGCCAACACCACTTTACTGGGACACTACTACTCTAATGTTGGTAAAATATAATAATTTATCCATTATTTTTTAACACTGACAAAAAAATATACAGCTCCTGTTTATAAGATTTGACATAGGTACCTGAGATCCATTGTATAGTAAGTTGTTCTGGAAATAAGCTGATGGTCAGTGGCACTACTTCCTCGAGAGCAAACGTCCTCAAGCCACCAGTTAAATACGGCGATGACTCCGTGTGGCTGCTCAGTAGCGCCAGAACCAAGCTGATGATCGTTATCAGCGACTGTTGACAAACAAAATATCTTTAGAAAATGTGTATCAAAGTATACTTAACAATATTACATACTTAAATTGTGCGTATATTCAAAACACAACTGTCTTTTTTGACAGATGTATGAAATTGATATAACACGGCTAATTGATTTAGGATGTCCATTTTCTTAAAGATTATTTTCCCTGACTGTACGTAAGACAGAATTTCTCATAAAGAAAAAAAAAAGATAGATTTAGGCAATAACTTAATTAATACCATAAAATAAATTAGCATGCTATCCTCATCGTCAGAACCGTCCTCAAAATTCCATAGCTGAAAATTGGTTTCCTTAGACCTACAGAACTCTATAGTAATTACACTATGTAGAAAAGGATAGTTTCCGCTCATACAAACAAAACAAATGCTACAACTTAGGTACCTACTTATTGAATTGGATGGGACAAGATTATTAAAATGTCTTTATATGGGACATAAACATCCTCACCCGCATAAAACCAAAAGAATAACCATCATTTCAAGAGATAGGTACATGTTTAAAAAGTTAAGTAGAAAACATCCATCCATCCATCCTCACAAACTTTCGCGCTTATAATATTAGTAGAATAGGACTAAGAAAAATTACCTTAAAAGAGGACAGTTTACTTATTGAAGGTTTACGTAAGTACGCCGAAAGTAAAAATATTATCACTCATTCAATGATGTCATAGAACAGCGTAAACCATCAGTCTACTCAGAAGGAATTACGGAATATTCCTACTTACTTTAAAGTACACAACAGCAGTAAATATTTATCATTATTTTCAATTTTTACAAGCTACAAAATTATAAAATACAGAAAATTCGCGCCGAAACAGTTTTTTTTTTTTTATTATGTTAAAAATCCTTTGGGAAAACGTCATACAGCCAGAGTAAGGCAGCCAGTGTTGTTAAATAAATAAAATGCAACCTTTTTAGTTTTCCTTTTTTGCCTTCTGCCACGCATTTATTTCTGCAATACGCATGAAATACATTGTGAACAGAGTACAGCAATACGAAAGGTTTTTATACCTTTTTTTTCTGTCCCCTGAAGTAGAAAACTTAAGTAAAATAAAAACACGTCTGTATTCCCCAAAGGGTTAGGCAGACATGTATACGGGTACCTATAGTCTCGTATGGTCTCGTGGTCGCAAGCGCGTGGGGTCCTGGGTTTGATTCACAGGCCAGGCAAAGTGTTTCTAGGTTTTTCCATAAGCAATTTTTCAGTAACAGCCGGAGTTAGAAAGTAGGCAGTATGATACGTGGGCTATTCCGAAAATTGTTAGCTACGGAATAAATACAATCTCTTTTTTCTAGAAACTATTTTGAATTGACGGCTAATTTCAACACAAATCTCTTTGTTGAAAATCATTGGCCGCCTATGTGTAGTTCTTTATTTAAATATTTAAAAAAAAGTAAAGCTATCACGCTTTTGATTGCAACAATGAACGTCTCGCAAGAAGCTTTTCGTGCTATGATGTTTTATGATTATAAACGAAGGTTCCACCTTCAATCAATCTCAAGAAAATTTACAAGCTGCATTTGGGGAGTCTGCTCCTGCGTTAGCAACAATTTCTTATTGGTTTGGCAAACCCGGCCGACCAACAACTGTAGTAACTCATGAAAATGTTATCAGGGTACAATAGCTATTGCGGGATAACAGACACTTGACACATCGAGAGATTCTGGTTGAACTAAAGATTGGATCACAGGCAGTTTCCACCATCCTGCATGAGCACCTTAAAGTTAGGAAGCTTGCTTCGCGAAGGATACCTCATTCGCTCACACCAGCTGCTAGAACCATGGACTATTTGAGTACTTCGGGGGTAAAAATCTATCCCTATCCTCCGTACAGCCCAGATTTAGCTCCGTGAGATTTTTTTTAGACCTCCCGCAAGATGCATTTTTTAAATGTTTTGAAAGCTGGTTCACTCGAATGCATAGGTGCATTGGGGTTATGGGGGAATATTTTGTAAAGCTATAAATTAACTTTTTTCACATTCCAACTATTTTTCATTTCACTAACAATTTTTGGAACAGCCTAGGCATCCCCGTGCCGGAAAGAACGTTAAGCCATTGCTCCTCTGTCTGATCTCTCCCATAGGACGATGAGAGTGAGGGAAGAATAAATGCATCTGTGTCTGCGAACACACTTGAGCACTATAATATCTGCCACGTAGATGGCTAGTCTACGCTGAGATTGGCTGCCATGGTCGAAATTCGGTCTGGAGGACCATTAATATAGTAGGCACACACATTTCGCCAAGTCCCATGTAATAAACATAAAACATATTATCTTATTTACTTGTATTATTATAGGTAGATAGGTATATGCCCTCCGGAGCAACTGGACAGATTCACAGCTGGACAGAAGATGTACAGTCCATGAATCTATCTCAATCACTCTGTATCGTTCATAGCCAATGATCTTACAGGCCATCATTACTCAATCTGTTTGAGCGTCCGAAATTACTTCAACGTCCTAACCTAGAGCAAGTGTACCTAAGCGCAATCAGTCTGGAAAATGTAGCCTAGCTGGTCAGTTCCATTTGCAACGCTTGTTGTTATTTATCTGTTAACCTATGTTTTTATACAGGCAGGCATCATCGACGTGCAAACTGTAACCACGAATTATGAACTCCCTCTGCGTAAAAAGAAATTTTACGTCGGTAATAAAAAAAAACCCAGCGGTTTCATTGAAAAGTGCAATACCTAGGCGGTCTAAATGTACGGAACAGTTTTTTTTTTATTGACTGAAGTTTTGTTGTTCTTTGGCCATAGAATTAACATTGCCATTCAACGTGACAATGCTGCCAGTGTTCTCGCTTCTGTAAATTTTCGTGTTTCCGGATGTCCTTTTGTTTTTGAATTTATTTAGTTAGTTATATTTAGTACCTAATGTAAATACATACCTAGTTAGTTGTGTTAGATATTGTAAAAGTTACAAATAAAATTGACTTGCTTAATAAATTAGCACTACGTACATAAACATAGATTTATAATAATCTATGATACGTATAAACCGCTACATATTTTTGCGTGCATTCTTTTGCTTTCACAAGGTTACGGTGATGATATTCCTCACAAAGAACGTCCTTTAGGTCCTTTATTAAGATTTATTTGACTTGAACATTATTGATATGACCAGTAGCAAGCAAATACATCCTCTCATTTAAAAACATTGAATTATTGCTCATTGGACCTATTTTAAAGATGTTTTGAACTGAATTTGTTTGAAAATATAGTTTTTTTTTTACGGTAAATAACCCTCCCTTTTCTACAGGGACTACTAGGCCTAGTATATAGAATAGTAAAGTTTACATCGAGTATATTTAGGATAGGGGTAAAATTTTATAAGAAACTACTGAGTCGTGTAAAAAACACTGTTACCTTAAATATTGTTTTTTATTAAATTCAAAGAATTCTTAATAAACAAAGCAGCATATATCATTATTCAATCAACGATTTTTATATACCTAAATAAGGAAATTAATAATAGTAATGACTAAATTGAATATTTTATGAATTACTATAAAATAAATTTGGAATTGGACTATGTGACTCAATTAAGTATATTGACGTATGATAATGGACAATGACCACCTACTATGAATATTTAATCCATACTGATATTATAAATTCGAAAGTAACTCAGTCTGTCTGTCTAAATGTTACCTTTTCACGCCTAAACCACTAAACGGATTTCGATAAAATTTGGCAGAGAGATAGATTGCATCCCGGGGAAGGACATAGGATAGTTTTTATCCCGATATTCCCACGGGATCGACACTTATGCGGGTGAAACCGCGGGGGGCTGTTAGTAATTTTATAATAATGCTAATATTTATAAAGAGGTAAAATTTGTTTGTTTGTATGTAGGGGATAATCTCCGGAACTACGAGTTGGATTAGAAAACATATTTTTCCATTTGATAGCCCAATTCTTGGTGAAGGCTATGAGCTATATAACATCACGCTAAGACCCTAAGGAGCCGCGCAAAACGAAAAAAAGGCGAAAGAATGATAAGCGAAAACGAAGTAGGTAGGTAGGTAGCATGGGCAGGCGATGGGGTGCGAAGGGGTGGGTCAGGGAACAAAAAATTTCACGCAGACTAAGTTGCGGGCAGAAGCTAGTGTTTAAATAAATGTTTAATTAGGTACGCTAGAATAGTGTACACCATAAACGTACCTATGTTACAGCGATGCTTTATGAAATAACTATCTTCGCCCCGCGGGTTCACCCGCATAAGTTTAGATCCCGTGGGTATATGAGGATAGAAATAGCCTATGTCCTTTCTCGGGAGTCAAACTATCTCTATACAAAATTTCATCTAAATCGGTTCAGCGGTTTAAGCGTGAAGAGGTTACAGACAGACAGACAGACATAGACACTTTCTCATTTATAACATTAATATGGATTATAAGAACTAAATTTCCACGAGTGACCAACAACTTTTTAAAGGGGCTTTCACGGCCTGACAATTTTGCCCTCCCCTTCCCTAAAGAGAAACATTTTCCCCCCCTTGAGCGAAAACCTAGATTCGCGCCTGAACAAAGATTTTGAATTGAAAAGTAATTTTTATTGTTTCGTTGAATAACCAATATCACGATCGGCATAACGGCATTTAAATTGAATAAGTCATTGTTACATTTGTGACAATTTGCAATGACAACAAAATACTTATGTAGGTACCTAGTTTTGTACGCAGGTTTACTAAATAACTATTATTTATGGTACGAACAGACAAATGTCATTGGTTACTATCATTTGTGCATTATGTGATATATGTACATCCAGGGAAATTAATTGTTAATCAAATTGACATCCTTCGTCAATTTGCCGTGTTCTAGCCATTTCATACAACTGTCAAGTTGTGATTAGAATATACGGATAATTAAAGCTGGTCATCAATTTGCTTAACAATATTTCCCTGACAATGCAAAAAACTCAGACCAGCGATGTCAATGACTTAGCCACTTAGCATTTAAAATAGAATGACACTTGCGGAACCGTTTACATTGTGTACTTTTAAACATTTCAAAGTACACCTGTTATGCAATTTGCTTGAAAACAAGACTTCCAAACACACCACTGATAATTATAAGGGATCATGCACATCTGACCAATGCGTAAGTCGAATCTCGTAAAGTAGGACTACCTCGACGGAACGGCAGCAGCCGCAGCAGGGTGTGAATGTGGAGAGGTGTCACAAGCTATGGTCCACCTCCTATACTGTCTTCTATGCCCCAAAACATGCAGCCAAAGTGACCTCTGCGGTACCATCGATAACGCGGTGGAAGTGGCGAAGTTTTGGGCCAATAAAATTTGAATAAATGTCGTGTCAGCGATACGAAGAAGAAGGCCGGCTATCCGTAGAAACGCAGTGGATTGTAATTCTTTTTTATTGATCCTGAAACTAAGAGACAGTCTGCTGTCTGGGTGTTTTCTTCCGAGGAGTTGCCAACTAAAATGAAGAGAGGTCGAAGCGTGGGAAGAAAGATGGTGGCCTCGTTCTTCGGAAGGACAGGTACGCAACAATTGTTTTAGAGGATCGAAAAACAGTTACTGCAGAGTGGTACACTAACAATTGTTTGCCGCTTGTGTTGGAAAAAGATCGGGAGAAACGACCTCGCAGTAGGATCCTCCTTCACAACGACAACGCCTCGTCGCACACCGGCAAGCAAACAATCGACTACTTGGCGACGTCAGACGTGGAATTATTGGGTCACTCGCCCTATAGCCCCGACCTCGCACCTTACGATTTTTATTTATTTCCGAAAATAAAAGAAAAACTTCGAGGAAAACTTTTTATGGACGCCGAGGAAGCAGTGCTGCGTTTCAAAATGCCGTCAAAGAGAGGACGAGGACTAAGGACGAGTGGGCAAAGTGCTTTTCTCAGTGGTTCCATCGGATGCAGCGATGTATTGATGTAAATGGACACTATTTAGAAAAGATATAATAAAACTGATGACTTGCTAGTTAGTTCAGTTTTCGATTTTCTAAGAACTTTCAGTGTCACCCTCGTATTTAATAATTTAATGAGTTTCTTAATTGTGGGGCTCACAAACAAAAATGTAATTGACAGTCTTATGGTGATTTATCGAGGTAGACACTGCTTATATGCCTTTATGCAATGCACGCCACTGGTGACAAGTGGGTATTCTTTGCAGAATAAACAGTCCTTATTGTTGCTATTGTTTATGAAAGGCTGATGCAAACAGTTTTTCTATCACTCTCGTTCATTTGTTGCACGAATAGTGTTGTTTAGTTGCGCACGATTGTTATCTTGAAGAAGAAAATCATTGCACGGGTGGAAATAGTTATTTGCTGGACCTAGGCCTCTCCCATGCTGCGCCACAACATCTTGTCCTCTGCCTTCGGCTTCCAGTCTGTCCCAGTCACAGTTTTGAGGTCATCGGTCCATCTTGCTGGGGGGCGTCCCACACTACGCTTGACGATACGTGGTCTTCACTCCAGGACTCGTCTACTCCAGCGGCCATCGGTCTTTCGACAAACATGGCCAGCCCAATGCCACTTCAGCTTTATAGGCGCCTAAAAATATAAATTAAAAGTGCCTCTAAATGGTAGAATTTAAATAAATGTTTTGAGTTTGACAAACTCTAGTGTTTGCTGATCTATAAGTATTTAGACAGAATCGTTTTTAAAATATTATGATTTCGGTATTTTTCTTGTAGAATCCTCTTCTAGTGCTTCTTCTTTGTCTTTACTCTCATACGACTCCACCTATCACTGACGTAGGTACGTACAGTCATTGGCTGTTCTGTAAAAATCTAACCGTGAAAACATAAGTACGTGAAGTGAGCTTGAGGTGAGCTGTCAATGGTGTCAAACCCTAGGATTAGGTGGAATGATGCTCACTTCAAGTTCACTTCACATTTAGTTTTCATGTTGAGTTTTTTTAAAGAATAGATTCTTCATCATCACCATCAGCCTATAGCAGTCCACTGCTGGAGAGGCCTCTCCTATTGCACGCCTTTCAACTCAATTTTCGGCACCTCTCATCCAGAATAGATTGGCAGATTTTATTACAATTTTCCTACTTTACCTGTGTCACCAAGCTTGAAAAGTGACTGTCACTTATAAGAAAGGTCTATGCTTTTACCGTTTGAATGTAGTTGCACAGCGCATTTTGAATTTAAAAGACAAACAATAAAATGTTAGGGTGCGTACACATCTGGCGAATGCGCATCACGCGTGCAGTTGGTAACTGTTTGGTGCGTCAACAACCCACATAACTCGTGAGGCTCGCATAATTTGCGGTGCATTTTGTATTACCCAAGTGTGCGATAGCAAGGACAAGATTATGGTGTATTTTATTCTTTTAGGAAAAACGGACAACTGTACGGTTCATATCAGTAAATTGTTAAAAGCTAAAGAAGGATTACAATCCACTACGTTTCTTCGGATAGCCGGTCTTCTTTTTCGAGTCGCTGGCACGACAATTATTCAAATTTTGTTGGCCCAAAACTTCGCCACTTCCACCGCGTTATCGATGGTACCGCAGAGGTCACTTTGGCTGCATGTTTTGGGGCATAGAAGGCAGTATAGGAGGTGGTCCATAGTTTGTGACACCTCTCCACATTCACACCCTGCTGCGGCTGCTGCCGTTCCGTAGAGGTAGCCCCACTTTACGAGGTTCGACTTAAGCATTGGTCAGATGTGCACGATCCCTTATAATTATCAGTTCAGTTTGGAAGTCTTGTTTTCAAGCAAATTGCCTAATAGGTGTACTTTGAAATGTTTAGAAGTACACAATGGAAACGGTTCCGTAAGTGTCATTCTATTTTAAATGCTAAGTGGCTAAGTGAATGACATCGCTATTCTGAGTTTTTTGCATTGTCAGGGAAATATTGTTTAGCAAATTGATGACCAGCTTTAATTATACATCCGTAGGTATATTCTAATCACAACTTGACAGTTGTATGAAATGGCTAGTCTAGCTAAATCATTTCCCTGGATGAACATATATCACATAATGCACAAATGATAGTACCAATGACATTTGTCAGTTCGTAACATAAATAATAGTTATTTAGTAAACCTGCGTACAAAACTAGGTACCTACATAAGTATTTTGCTGTCATTGCAAATTGTCACAAATGTAACAATGACTTATTCAATTTAAATGCCGTTATGACGATCGTGATAATGGTTATTCAACGAAACAATAAAAGTTACTTTTCAATTTAAAACAAACAATTAAAAAAAATAACTGATCTTTGTTCAGGCGCGAATCTAGGTTTTCGCTCAAGGGGGGAAAATGTTTCTCTTTAGGGAAGGGGAAGGGGAAATTGTCAGGCCGTGAAAGCCCCTTTAAAAAGTTGTTGGTCACTCGTGGAAAGTCAGTTCTTATAATCCATATTAATATGTCACTTTAATATAAGAAGAGTTTGTTTGTTTGAAAGCTCTAATCTCTGTAAGTATCGGTCGGATTTATAAAAATCTTTTTCCATTTGATAGCCCATTTCTTGAGGAAGGCTATAGGCTATTAAACATCACGCTAGGACTCTTAGAAGTTGAGCAAAAAGAAAAAAGTCGAAGTAATGACGCAGGCAGGCGATGCAATGCGACGGGGTGGGTCGGGGATCAAATGTTTCACGCGGACGAAGTCGTGGTTTTCTATGGTCGCGGGCAGAAGCTAGTAATATGTATAACTCCAATAATTGATGGAACTAATTTGACAAATATTGTACATTTGTGAAGGTTTTCCACGCTTTCATGTCATATTAAAATATTCACTTCAATGTCAACTTTTGTTTTGTTATCTTAAAAACATGGCGCACGAAATCCAAATCGTCAGTCGCATTGTTTTTAAATAACTAGCTATATCTAATTAGCCTTAAATATAAAGAGCTGAGTTTTTTTTTAAGGCTAATTAGACACATGTTATTGAAATCGCTTGGTGACGGTTTCAGTAATTAAAAATTATGTTCGTTCCCGTTTACAAAAGGAAATTTATTGTTTTAGTCGGTTCTTTAAAGTTTTACATTTTATGACGATATGTCGCTATAAATCTAATACACTCTTGAGTGAACCAAACCCTGTCAATTAAATTACGAATTTTATGAGCCTTGCGAGTCAATAAACAGATTTGGATTAAAAAACCAAGGTTCATATTTAATAAATTACCCATGAAGTATTTTCACTTATAAAACCACTACTAAAGGTTTTTTTCACTATGACACAACAAAAATATCCTTCCAAAAAGCAATGACCGTGATAGTATCGATAAATAAACAGAAAGAAATACTCACCATTTCACACGCGTACACGCAAGTCCCGCAGGATGCGAGGTCCAGACCTATTCAATGAATGCTAATGGTCCAATCAGTGATCATCACTCACACACCGCACCGTTCGTTGTATGCGCACGAGTTGACGCGGAGGCGCGCGGTTACCGACTGAGGAGCCGCGAAGCTGCCTAGCTGACCAGCTTCCCTATCTCCACCAGTCACCACGCTCATCCTAAAATGCGATAAATGGGTGCAATTGTTTTGTTTTTTTTTTCTCTTGCAGATCGTTACTTAGACCTAATTCGATAGTGTAGCAATCAACTATAATTTAAATAATAGGTAGGTATGATCCTATTAAATTCTGATTGCGAATTATTTAGTATTGGAGTCCTTAATTGCAGTAGGAGGATTTTACACACTACGTACACAATGATTAGTTATTTGTTAACAAGGAAGCATACTTGTTAACAAATATTACCGTAAACGTACTTTTAAAACAATACTTAATAATTAAGTAAGTATGGTTTTTGCTTTCAATCCCATGCGACATTAAAAATAATAGATTGAACAAAGAAACTCTAACTTTCACTACCATTGATTCTATCTAAATCATCATTTACAGAACCTTTTGTATCCCAATAAAATTGAGTTCATAGCATCTAGAAACATCAATCTAAAGTAAGCCACAACTAAAAATTTGATAATCTTGGCATCGGTGGCGGTGACGCAAGCGTGCAAAGACCGCAGATCTCGTCACATGCAGTTATGTGAGCTCTTATACAAGATCCTTTCCAATATCAGAAGTAAAACCAAACAAAACAAGAAGACCGACCCAAATAACGAGAGTGACGCTTTGTTGTGTACCAACACAGGTGATGAAACATAGATCAACTTTACACAACATTCGGTTAGATAAAGACTAACAATATGGTTGGATACATCTACCCGAAAGGTCAACCTCAGGCACCTGTCTCACCGCCAAAGAGGAAGCGGCAAATTGTTGATAGCTATATCAACAATTTCCTCGCTGAAGAATCGTATAAGAATTGTAGGTCCCGTAGTAAAAGAGATATGTAGGTACAGACGTCAGCACATCAAGCTACTACAATCTGTCAAATTTCTTTAATAGATTTTCAACTTTATCGTTTAATCATAAGGTTCAAAGTAAATTGGGAAAATTTGACAGTTTCACGTAGCTTGATGTGCTGGCGTCAACATATCCGACTGTTCACACCACCAGAAATTGTAGCAGGTTAATTACTCATTTGTAACAGGGGCAGTGATAAGATCTATCAAAAAGAGTACTCGCTCAACGACGCTCGCTAGACGGGCAGAATACTCGCTGAGGGACGGTCGTTTGGTACAGACGCCAGCACATAAAGCTACCCAAAACTGTCAAATTTTCCCAATCAACTTCGAACCTTATGCTTTAGCGATAAAGTTGAAAATCTATTAAAGAAATTTGACAGATTGTAGTAGCTTGATGTGCTGGCGTCTGTACAATTGTACATACCTACGCTGGTCGCTGTCGCACACATGCTGCTCATTATTCGCCAACTCGTTTCTAGTTGCTAGCTCTACTCACTTCTCGTTAATCGCTGGCTATAGAATAGGTTTCCAGTAAAGCTTGCCAATGACATCAGCATGCCCCCAGATTGGTAAACGCGGCTATCAATCATACTTTGATTTGGGTTTGTGGCCTACAAACCCGAAACATGATGGTATTGTAACATACGTCTAGGTAACTAATTACCCTTCACAATCTAGCTTTGCCTCACGTTTGACTACTACTAACTCTCCTTATGGTAAACAGTGATGCAGGATATGGATTACACATGGTGCACGCATGTTTAGATGTAGGTTACTCGAGACTTGAAGATTCCCGAGTTAACCGAGTTAGTCCCGAGTGTAGGGAACAGCTGAGTTTTTTCGTGATTTCAGGTTTGGTGTCATAGTAAAAGTTGTTGATAATGAGTACAATGACCTCTTAAGAGGTTGTTAATGTTTTACCAATATCCCTGTATATATGCTACTTCCCATCTTAAGTGTAGCTGTTCTTTTAATATTTTCTTGTTTCATAACTCTAATTTTCACCGGAACATTACCGACGACCTTCAGGTTATATAACCAAAGGGTCTCCATTTCTTTGTGAATTCCCCCTTATCTTTAAAGATATATTTCCTGGCTATAAAAGTTCATTGAATGCCTGGGACATCCTCTCACACGTTTGCCCGTTAGTTGACTGGACGCAGTGAAGTCATTGTTATCACAATGACAATGACGATAGAACAATGACAATAGTTGTGTACACTTGGTGTACAGTGGACGCTTGAGGGGATATGCAGAGTTGGTATTTTTCTTTCTGTTTTTAGGGTGTCAAGGTGTCAAGTCAAAGGTCTGGAGAGATTCGACGTCGGTGGTTTTGTGGTCAGTATTTTACGATTATGATGACCAGACAGACCCAGTTTACAATAACATTGTTAGGTTTAATTCTTAATACGGTAGGTAACGTATGCTACATGGACCTAATGACTAAGTATTTTTGTCTGATTTATTGAGGCCTGAGTACCTATTGGTAAAGTTAAAGTCAAATAATTTATTTCAAATAGGCACATAAAAGGCACTATTGATCATCAAAAGGCATAGTTTCGTATGGGGAAGAATGTGCAAGAAACTCCACTTTGATAACTTTGTGACATGAGAACACAAGGTTCTCTAAAATGCCTAAGTAATGGAACTGCAACAAGATAAATACACCATTCTTATCATTACCTTGGCAAAGAGATTGAGGATCATAATAAAACCACCTACTTACGATTTCTTTTTCATTGGCAACTGACAGAATCACTGACCTGTATTACACTAGTACGCTGGAGAACACATTATCAATCAGAATCGCGTACTTGTATGATAGAGGTCAGTGTGACCGATGTATTAGTTATTCTGTGCCGATGTCGACTATTCTGCCAGCGTCAACTTACGATAATAATATAAAAGGAGAATGCGGCTGCCCACCTCCTTGACATTTCAACCTTTTACGAAATGAACGGTATGAAAGCCGTTAGTCTATTTTGATAGTTTAGATATTATGAATGGTATTCTTAACTAAGTTTAAGTATCTACAGACAAACATTAATTTTATTATGGACCAACTTGAACTTTTTCCTGTGTCGTAGAATTTATGGATTCTGAGAGAAATAATATAAAAGAGGAGTAAATGATAACGTGGCGGTTGTCGAGGGAGTATGGAATAAAAGGTTACATGCTCTGTGGTATGAAAGAAAAAAAACACTGGCACTCCGGTAGTGCCGACAGAAGTGAAAACTTGAACAATTACGAGTGTATTTTGTGAATCGTCTTATAAACAAAACACGCGTGTTAAGGTGTGTTCCTTATTTTATAGGGTTTTTTGCAAATCAGGTATGATGACCAAAGTGACTGGTTTATTCTTCTCGTGAAAGGAATTTATTCAGATTTGCTCGTCGTCAGTTATATATCCGTGGTTCAGCGCCATCTCGTCGTTGTTGGATGAACTACGTAGTTAGTACGCGAGGCCTACGTAGTTAGTACGCGAGGCCCTCGTAGTTCTTCCCGATGTGCATAGATGGCGCTGTCCTCAACAACGCGCGTCTTACGTTTTACGTCTGACGTTTTACGTCTTACGAATTTTCGATCAGGGTCACGTGACCTGACGCGAATTTAGAAGTTTTTACCCATTCCAAAAAAAGTACACAGCGCCGCTAAAGAAGTTTTCACTTCAAAAAACATGTTGCGCAGACCCCAAATAACGTGGGACAAGATACTCACTAGGTATTCCTGACCGCAGGAATTGTAGTCTACCTACTACAATTGGAACGTTAAGATACCAACCGATTATTCAGTATTTATCCTAGCCTTTTCCCAACTATGTTGGCGTCGGCTTCGAGTCTAACCGAATGCTGGATACCAGTACTTACCTTACACTGAGTGACTGTCTATCTGACTTCCACAACCCAGTTACTGGGTAATACGATACACCCTGATAAGACTGATTTATCAGCCTGGGTTCTTGGCTACCCGTAACAACAGTAATTTCAATACATTTAATTAAACATATTTTTTATTCATTGCTTTCCTTTGTTACAATACCTACGTGCATTTTAAATTGATTTACCAATTATTGGTAAATCAATTTAAAATGCACGTGAGTGGAACTGCTAACAAAATCTTGAAATAAAATAAATTTGTTTTATTTAATTTCAATTATGGACGCATTCAAAGCAGGTAATGTAAATATTATAAGCGGGCTAATATGCGTAACTTATTTAAAATATTTGTTATAATATAATAATAGTTTAACTTCTGGCCCTGGTTTGAATATCAATTTTGAAAACATTTGGATGTAGGTAGGACTGAACATAGTGAGAGCCTTCCGCCTGGGCACGCGTTACCGTGGCCGACTCTGGAAATCTCTAATTAGACTTCGAATCCAAGTTGCCTGGAGCAAAGACAGTCTTCATAGATGGGAGTTCATGGACGGCTCAGATCTCCAGTGTGTATGCGGCACCTCCCCACAGAAGCAAATATAACATCAACCCCTGGATCACCCCAGGCTTAATAAAATGCATGCGACATCGCGACAAACTCCACTTAGCCTCACGTACCCACCCTGATAATCAAATGCAGCGACTCGTATACACCCGTTATAGAAACTTCTACAACAATCTGCTACATAGATTAAAAACAGAATACCACAGTAATTTAATCGAGACCAACCGCGCTGACCCCAAGAGACTTTGGAAGTGTATAAAATCTATATATTATAGCGACAAAAACACATCAACCGATGCTTCGAAGATAGTCACAAATACAAACGACCCCACAGAAGCACTCAACAAATGCAACACCTATTTCACTTCATTAGTCAAAAATCTGGCTGACCAAAAAAAATTCTAACAAGAATCTATGAAACCCAAGCGTCTCTTGCCGATAATTATAGTCCAAATATTACCTGCCCGCACACATTTTTCTTGCACCCCACTGATGAAGATGAGATAAATAGCCTTATATCCCAACTCAACAATGACAGTGCTCCTGGGCCCGATAATCTAAATGTAAGATTAATTAAAAAAACTAAATCTACTGTCATTGCACCCCTAACCCATATATTCAACCTAAGCTTGGGGACTGGAATTTTTCCGGACCGATGGAAAGTAGCAGCTGTCAGCCCAATTCACAAAAATGGAGCAACAGAAATTCCCGATAATTATAGACCAATCGCCCTACTGTCCATATTATCAAAGCTACTCGAAAAGATTGTAATCAGAAGACTAACAAATTTTCTTGAAAAATATAATTTAATTTCCGACAAGCAGTTCGGCTTTAGGAGGGGTAGATCAACCGAAGACGCAGCTAGGCTATTAACTAACTCTGTATCATCAACTGTAGATAAAGGCGAACATTCCATGGGGGTTTTCTTGGATTTGGCAAAAGCCTTCGACAAGATTTTGATAGAACTTCTGCTCAAGAAACTGGAAGCCGCAGGCATACGTGGCACTCCCCTGGATTGGTTCAGAAGTTACCTATCTAATAGAAGGCAATTTGTCAAACTCGGTGAACTGTCTAGCAGCCTCCTCTCCATCGACTTTGGAATCCCGCAGGGTAGCACACTCGCCCCAACTCTTTTCTTACTCTACACAAACGACATCCTAAATCTTTCTCTCACCAATGCTGAATTAATAGCCTACGCAGACGATACAGCGATCTTATTTTATGGTGAGTCTTGGGTTCAAGTATACAGCTATGCCGAGAAGGGACTACGGATAGTAGTTAAGACTCCAGATAAAAACCTACTGACATTAAACGAAAAAAAAACAAAGATAATAACATTCTACAAATCCAAAGCCTGAACCCCCTACACACCTAAGTCTCAAATTTCATACTTGCAACAATAGCCTCCACCCTCAATCCAAAAACTGTTCATGCACCATAATCGACCGCATTCAATCCATGAGATATTTAGGAATTACCTTAGACGAGAACTTATCTTTTAAACAACATATACACTCACTCTCCGGTCGGAAACTTATTCATATAATGAAAAAACTACGTGACTGTACACCCATCCCCATACTCCGCACTATCTACCTTGGTCTCTGCCAGTCTGTCCTTCAATACGGAATCTCCGTTTGGGGTGGTGCTGGCAAAACTGCATTTATCAAAGTCGAAAGAGCAGAAAGAGCCGTCATTAAAGTAATGCTCAAGAAGCCTTTCTTATACCCAACCAACAAACTCTACAGTGACTTCCCGGTCCTCCGTGTTCGACAGCTGTTTATCCTCAACGCAATACTTCACATTCATAGAAAACTAAAATTCAGGACAGATTACCAAGAAATAGTGTCAAAGCGCACAATCAGAATTCCCTCCCCAAGTAAACTCCCTTATGGCTAGACGTTCCCCGAACTACTTATTTCCACGCATTTATAACAATTCCATAAGGTGCTGCAACATAAAAGACCTTAAAATATCCCTGTGCAAAAACGTAATAAAGAAATGGCTTTTTACTCTCTCCTACGACGAAACAGAAAATATAATTTATACCTACTTAGGTAAGCAACATTAAACAGACTAAACGTTCTCGCTGACGTTCACAACACACATACCAACACACACACATACATACATACACACACCCTAACACATACTCACGCTTACACTCTCCACTTTATTTTGTAAAATTGATTTATATAATTGATTAGATTTTTGTTGATTTATATCTTGTTAGTTTCGGTATTACTCGTACTACTTATTATTTCGTTATTTAATTGATCTCACGCTGATGGCAATGTATATTCTAAGATTTTTATTTTTCTGTTTTTATATTATATTATTTTAATGTAATTGATTTTAGTTTAGTTAAACTTTAGTTTTTGTTTTCCTGTCTTGCAATAATCGCTATTTAATTGATCTCACACTGTTGATTTTATTTTGCTTAGTTTGATCTCACGCTGATGGCAATGTTATATTCTAAGTGTATTTTATTTCTTATTTTAAAATGATTTTAGATTAGTTAAATTTTAGTTTCTCTTTTCCTGTCTTGCAATAATCACTATGCACTATGTACCACTTTAATTGGAAAATATCGCAACACTGACTCCCAAGATACAGGCAAATGCCTAGTTTGGGGGTCACAGTCTACTCTATTCCTGTACAAATTGTAACTAATAAAATAATTTGAATTTGAATGACCGACCTTCCATCCTGCGCCGCATGCCCTGACACCTGTGCACTTGATGATGATCTCATTACTGCGTCAGTGAGCGGAGTTCGCGATGAATTTTGTGCCAAAGATGTTTGAACTTTTTGCCATCGATGCGCTAAGAAGAAGAAGGAACATAGTTACATCTAAGTTTTGGGTTGTAGGTACGCACCCAGACTAGGTTCCACTGCTAGCCTTCCTAACTGACCTTTTAGCAAGCAAGCCCTTGAGAGCATTAAAGTTATCATCTTAAAACTTCAAACAGATATACGGAATAGTTTGCTAACAGTACTGCCTGTTAAATCATGAACGACCACAGTTTGCGCACCCCTGGCCGTTCCCTCGGAACGGCCGGAACTCCTAAAGCGGCTGAGTCATGTACAGCAGAGCCTTTGTGTAGACAGAAATGTGCAACTGTACGTATAATTTAATGTCGCCAAATCTAATTACCCTATTTTTTTATGTATTTGACTCTCTAAATCGATACAATTTTTATGAGAAGACAAACTTTCATATCGTGGCCGTCATCATCCACAACCCCTTTTTGTCCAAGTAGGTACCTACTGCCACTGCAGGGAATAGGATCTTCTCCGTTTTCGCTATTATTCCCTGATTCGTCCAGGGCTTGGACAGGCTACATATTTATATCTTCCACCACTCCTCAAGTCAAGGAAGTCAAGGAGACTTCAATCTCAGCTTCCATTCTATCAGGGATCTGACTAGTCCATCTGCTGCCACTCCATTCTTATGCCATCTTATGCCATCTACATATTATTTAAACTTAGTTAAATAACCCAAATTAGCCTAGATATCAAAATGTCACCGTCATTATGTATTTGAGTCGAGGTTCAAACCAGGGCATCGATTTAAAATACGAACCTGAATCAACAATGGCTTCTGTGAGAGTAGACTTTATCATTGCTCATAGGTATTATGAACATAGTCATTTGTTATTGTTAAATTGTTTATTTGACCGAGATCCTAGCAGGTAGCTAGGATTTAGGTCAAATAATCAACAGGTTTGAAACGTACAAAACCAATCCTAATAATATTATAAATGTGAAAGTTTGTATGTTTGGATGTTTGTTACTCAATCAAAACACGGCTAAACGGATTTAGATGAAATTTGTCACACAGATAGTTTATAACCTGATACACATTATGATCATTTTGCGAAGCCGGACGAAACTCCATGCTCCATACCCCTCATGTCTGCGGAGTTTCGCTAGCTAATTAATTTAATTTGACCTTTTAGATCCAACCAAAACCATCATACAACTATAAAACAAAAGAACTGTATTTCAGCAACGTTAGATCAATCATCAAAGAATAAAAAATCTAACAATTTGAAATATGCACGTTTGCACATTTCTCTTGTACAATTACACGCACAGTTTGCACTGTGATTTCGTATAGAACAACTCAAAACATAAACTTAACTAGAAATTAATTGTTATTAAATATTTACTACAAACTGTTACTAGAAACATATTTATTTCGTGCCTAACAATACAATTCACTGTAAATAGCACCTAAGTAATTTTGGTTGCACAATACATACCGGTGTTCGTAAACCTCTCTGTTAACTAAGTTAATTAGTGAGTTCACGTTTGCAGTGTAGATTGTGAGGTACAGACTCACGACTTCTCACTTTTACCTATATCCGACAACGCCATAGTCTTTGGTCTATTGCCGTTTCTCTACAATTAACAACAACCTATCGCAGACTTGAGTCTGGATCCAGCCACATATCCAGTGGGCTTGATGTCTTCCATTTTTCGGTTTCCGCATCCCGTCTCTTGCAGCCACCTAACTTTCAGGTAAGATCGGCGTCGGTACAACTAACTATAGTATTTTTAACTCACGAAAAAATGCGTGCGTTACTTGTGGTAAGCAAGTGTACAAACACGCTGTAAATGTGCGCGTAAAGGCGACTAGGGTCACCACATAACCCACCTACACACATTCGACCGACTTCGCCATTGTCTCCGAAGGTACCTACCGAGAGCTCCTGCGCTTACACATTCACAGCGTGTTTGTACAGACGCCAGCACATCAAGCTACCCGATACTTTCAAATTTTCCCAATCAACTTTAACACCTTATGATTTAGCGAAAAAGTTTTAAATTTATTTAAGAAAGAAGTTTTTAATTTGACAGATAGTAGTAGGTAACTTCATGTACTGGCGTCTGTACACTTGGTAATCACAAGCAACGCCCGCGTCGCTTCGTAGAATAAAAATACTGTACGCTAACATCAACTAATGTTACCGTTCGCAGTCTCGACTCAATAACTCAACTCCAACGCATACATGGGTCATCGGTCATCGGTCCGTGTTAACAATAGTTACCTACTTATTATTTAATACGTGGGCTGTTATTTTTAATTCGTAGATAATGGTTATTAACATATAGTGATCATCCAATTTGGTAGATGGTAAGGCGGTAACGATTGTGAGATTTAGGTACACCGGTTGGTGCAGTGGTAGCATTTTTCATTACCAAACTGCAGGCCAAACTATAAATAAATTCGTAAGCATATTTTACCTGTGATAGCTACCCCATGAATTGTTCATGCAAAGCTATAAGGTATTTGCTTCATTATTGGTAAAACACAGGTCTTATTTTAAACAATAACGGTTCGTACCTAAATTATAGGAATCGGCCATTAGACAGAACAAATCGTAGTTTTTATTTTGACAAATGGATTCAAAAAAATATTTCATCACAAGAAGATCTGTTTGGTCAACAAGCGTACAGAAAGGTATCCCTCAAAGATGCTGAGTTCAATAGTGATTAAGTGAAAGGCGGCAAGAAGGGCCATCTCCGTTACGCAATAGAACACAATAGTGCAGCATGACCGGCGCAAACGCAACCACTATGAAAACGTACCTAACCGATAATTACCAGGGGTATTTCTTTGTCGTTATTTTGAAGCGTCTGCTTTTACCATCGATTTATTTGTCTCGATTTTTTTTAGAAAGAAAAGTTTTGCACTCGTTTGTGATACTTCCTCAATTAATTTTTCTTACCAGCATTCACGGTTAGCCTGATAGGATCAAATCTCATGTATAAGAATGGTCTCGGACTCTTGTCTTTTTTTTTTAAATGGTGCCCCACACTAGGAATGTCTCCTGCATTGCGGGTGCGTTTACAAACATTTAAACTCACATACACCAAAAGCCAGACCCCGAACAACTACTTGTGGATCATACAAATATTTTTTCCGTACGAGAATCGAACCCGCGACATGCAGCGCAGCAGTCAATCGCTTAACCACTGCGCCAACCGTGCCGTCTTCTTTTACATGTATAAGTTTACTTGTGCGGCTTGCAGGTATGGGCGCCGGGAACGGGGTGCAAGAGGGTGCACTTGCACCTAGGGAGGTGATATATTTTGAAGCCTCACAATAAAATGTAGCCCATTGTATGTTTTGTATTCATAATCGTATTTTTTTGTTATGTATTTTCTGGTGTACACACAGCTTCATTAAGTGATTACCCCTCCAAAAGACATGTGCGTTCAAATCCGTGATAGGCCCAAGTTGGTTTTTGTATTTTGCAAAAACATTTTATTTTAATTAATTTATTGTTTTAGTGAATAAATAAGTTTAAGATAGTATTTATTTTTTAAAATTATGTTTTTATTATTGTTTTTTTCAATAAAACGTTAATACTTTTATTATTGCGAAAACGACAAGCAATAATAGGGTTAACATTTACGAACGTTTTATTCATCGTCTAAATAGATTAGAGGTTTCAAGACCGCTTGCCGTGCCTATGAGTGGAAGTTCAAATCATAGCCACGAAATGTGCTTTTTGTTCATTATAATTATTGTTTTAATATATTTTTCTATTTTGTTTTAGTAATTATTTATAAAGAATTAAAAAATAAAGAAAAATGAAATACCTTAATAATCATATAATAATATTTATTATTGCTATTATTTAACAAAACTATGATCTTATTTTACAACAAAGAATTATTTTGATTTGATAATTTTATTTACAGTTATCATAATATACTATTTTGCCAACTGACACAATTGGGTTCCTAGACAAGTGGCATCCTATTAAGGTAAACGATAAAATAGTAAGCGGTAGAAATATTTTAGATTGACATAACCTAACGAAATGTCACGTGACCTGTCATGTCGTCTCAGCATACAAATTTGACATTTGACAGTCTGACAAGTGACATCGAAAGAGACAAGTTTTGAAGCGTTTGCAACTTGTCTAGGAACTAGAAGTTAGTTTGGCAGGATTACAATCATGAGCATAATAAGTGAATAAACATGTTATCAATAGATAATCAATTAACATCTCTTATTAGCTCATGATATCTACTTAGAATATTTTGCTATACAAAGTAAAATAGTGGAATCAAATGAGTTAAATGTCTTCGTTGTTTATTTTGTTGTCATACTTAATTAATATAACTGCTATTTCTGGGCAAATCGCAATCGTTCTCTTTGATGTTCTTCTGTTAGACATATTTTGCAGGTCGATAACTGTGAATGTTCGCTGCGTGTAAATGTCTTCGAACCGTGGACAGAGAGATATTCCATGCCGTTGCGAACTGTAACGAGTGGATGTAAACGGCGGTGTAGTGTGAACCTTAACAATATCCGGATGATGTTCAGATTGGTCCGTATAGATCCCAGTAGTTCTCCGACCCATGGTCATTGTCTTAGCATCGCGGGTTTCTTGAAATCTGCGCACCCATAAGCGCACCGTTTGTCTCTGTATAGAAAAAAATGGTTTTAAATAAGTTATTAAATACCACACACAAGATACCGCAAATAGCTCAACAAGAAAAAATCGGAGAACACAATTAATATTATAATGAACTTACTGCTATGCCAAGCTGTCTCGAAATTCCTTTTATGCTCACATTTTGTTCACACAGAACAACTATTTTAGTTCTCATAAAATCATAAATCATTTTAAAAATTAATGAATAAATCGTAGTCGTTTACTCTTCGCCGTTTTAAGTGAACGTATTATACATCAAACGTTATAGTTATAACTTGAGGGTATGGGTTAATTTTATAAAGACAACGTATGTAAGTAAAATTAATGGATACCCTCAAATTATAACATCTATCGATTAGACATCTCACCTAAAGATAAAATGACTCAGACCATAGTTAGTAGATAACAATTTCAACGCAATTCATATGGGCTCGCTGGCTAGTTCGTCAAACTGCCGGTATCAGTATGACGACGTTCGGTGATGCGATGGTTCGAATCTGAGTCGAAACAATGGGTTCTTTTTGAAGTATTCTTTAGATTATTTGTAAGGAATTTAATGTGTAACATTTTAAAACTTGAGGGGTTAGCACATACTGACGCTGTCTGTACAATAAAGTACCTATATATAAATACATAAATAAATAATCTTTTTCAGGCATATCTCCCTCATATATAGACAGATTCACAATTATTTTTTTTGTTCGAATAAGGTTTATTCCGAAATGGTCCCATTTAAATTTCATAAAGATCTGATGATGAGTTTCGGAGACAGACAACGGAACTCTTCAATAAATGCCAGCAAATCAACTGCGATTGCTGCTATAGCATATGTATGCATTGTTTACGCAATCACACAAAATAACATCATGCCTGTACCCTTTAAAGGGATAGGCAGATGTGTTCAATAGCTTCCTGTCACTAATATTCACATAGCAAGTAGTGTTATATGAATTTGTTTGTAGTAGGTAGGTACAACTAAAAAGTGAAAAATAAAAATATTTTACAAAAAAAAAAAAAACAACCGACTTCCAAAAAAAACACTACAAAGTGAAAAATAACTTTAATTTCGAAAGTCTTTAATGTCAAAAAACGAAAATACAGAACCAACGACACCGACTTCCGAAATTAAAGTAAGTTTTCACTTTGTAGTGTTTTCTTTGGAAGTCGACTGTTTTTTTTTATAATTGTTTTTTTATTAATTTTGATATTTTGAGTTTTGAGTTGTTATTTACTTACATGATTAAGTATTTTAATTCTAAAAAATAAAAAATATTAAAAACAAAACAATTACTTAATTGTTACACGACCAATCAGAAGTTACCCAGAAACTATTAGGTGTTTTACAAGCTGCCAGCAACCGTTTAACCATATTTCGGATTCTGACATTTAAAGAGTACCTACTTAATATTTTTAATTTAAAAGTTACGTTTTATGATTTACGACATCGAAGCACGTACGATGTTAGCTATTTTCAATCATGTATTGTATTCCAGTTCAGAACTAAATCGATTGAAATAAATCTAGTAGGTAGATTACGAGAGACATTTTTGGGTCGAGTTATGATGAATGGCTTCAATGTCGGGTTGAAAAAAACATGAAACAATGCGGATCAACTGGCCAGGTTTTATGGTAACAAAATCTAGATTGTGACGATATTAACAGCGGCCAGACTGGACTGGTTTTTATTGCAGTGCCAGTACCGTGTACATGCTTGCTAAACAATACAAATGAATCGTGAAGTTTTAATGCTGCTTTGGTTTTACTGCACGGCACTGTAAGACGTTAGAAATTGGAATTCTAGGGTTGCCTGAAGTAGCTAGTAGCCATCTCAGCCAAAATAGGCCCACTACTGGACGTCTCAAAAAAGCAGCTCTACTTTATTTTATCAACTTCTTTGGCGTAGGTAACTCATGGCTCAGCCGAGCGTCTAACTCGGAGTTGCACTTCGATTCCCGCATTTGTTTCAATTACTTTGTTATCTAAATGTACTTATTATCTAGATACTTCGCATACGATGCCATAATTTCGCACTCAAGCTGCGATAAAAAAAGATAATATTCATCATAATATTATGATGCGGGATAGTGTGGGACATAGCGTTTATAAATGACCTCAGTCTAATAAGTGGGTAGTCCTCAATAAACCTCAAGTGTCAAGGTATAACTAATGTAACTGTAAGGGCCTGCGCCCACTGGCTCCCGACGGCACGGCTAGATATCCCTAGACATATCACTACATGCAAGCGCTTTCTGACGGTAACAATGCCGCGATGTCCTTATTCAATATCATTGAAATTTCAATGATATTGTCATACTATTAAGTTCGCAGTGGTGGCTCAGTGGTAACGGCCCTGACTTACGTGTTGTATGTAGGTCATGGGTTCGAGCACAGGCAGGCGCTTTACTTTATGTAAATAATTTCATCACCACTGCTCTCAAAACGGTGAAAAAAACATCGTGAGGGCTTTCCTCACGATGTTTTTCTCAGCATGTCCTAGAAACGAAAATTCGAAGACATGTGACATCTATGTACAGTTCCGGGCACGTAACTTGGCAAGAATCGTTAGATGTGTTTTTCCTTTCTTTGACTTTCTTGTAAACAGACATGTTTAAAAATAATCTATGGCAATAACCATAGTATAATGACAAACAATATAAGTGACCATTTTCTTGTTGCACTAAGTGAACATGCGCTAACTTACTCCCACTATGTGAAAACCTTGCCAAGTTACGTGCCGCCAATGTACCTACATCCCACACTGGACCCGCATGGTAGATTAAGTATGGTAATTATACCTAGGTACCTACTATTAATGTATGTCATGTATCTATACTATCAAATCAAGTTATAGGTATTCCTATTCGTCGCATAAACGCATAAACCATCCCTTGCCGTGCCGTACCGTGCCGCGAGTGGGCGCAGGCCCTGAAGTGTGATTATTGGTAGTTTGTATTGTCTGGTCCAGTAAGATACCTACCTACACTACACACAAATTGTAGCTACGAACTTTCACTCCGGCTAACCTTCTCAAAATTCTGACTGACGTGTAAAAGTCCTTCGTTGCTGCACTGCATGGGACCAAGCATAGCTATTGCAAAATCGATGAAGAAGTCCCCTATCGACACGCTTAGTCATCTAACAGACGTCATGCTTCATGAAGCTGCTTTTGCGCAGTGCTAATTACGATTGGTGCTTGACAACATCAGCCCGTCGATGTGTCTATTGTCCTGAGGGGCAATCCTGTATTTTTAAGAACATTCTCATTTTAATCTGTCTCAATCTAAAAAATATACCTAATTTTCATACATTTTTGACATTGATTGTCGCTGATGAGATGAGAATGCGTCTAGATTGTGAACGTTTTTTTTTAATTACGGGTTTAGGCCTTCTGGTTTAATCAAAGCTGAAATTATCCAAACAAACATTCAGACACGGAACATTTCTATTACATAAATAACATACCGTAGGCTGAGACCGTAGGTACGTTTGACCGTTAAGGAACTTCTTAACATGCTATACCAGTATTCAGTAAACGGAAGAATCATAAAAATATCAATAACAAATAGTGTTCGCTACTGTCTCTATAATAAAGACATACCATAGTCGTGAAGATGACCGACGATCTCGGAAGTGGCAGCCGGAAACAATAGATGTTTATGTGTTGTCGTTCATTTTATTATGCTGCTTCGATGATCTGCTGACCTATACCCTATTCAGTTTGACTTGAGACAAAACGTAAACAACATTTGACTACTCTTAATAAAAAGATATTCTGTAAAATATATCAAAACATTAATTTCTAACAAAAAATATATTTTTGTTATACAAGAAGATCCACACATTTTTGTTTGTTAGAAATTAATATTTTGATATATTTTACAGCTGGTCGATTCTGTAAAAATCTCACCGTGAAAACTTAGGTGAAGTGAGTTTGTTTTTGCTAGGAATTGACATTATTGACAGCTCACTCCACGCTCACTTCACCTAAGTTTTCACGGTGAGATTTTTACAGAATAGCACCGCAGAACATTTTTTTTTATTAATAGTATTCAAATGTTATTTACGTTTTGTCTCAAGCCAAACTGAATAGGGTATAGTACCGTTAAGCATTATGAGAAGGAGTTGTGTAAGAGATTGGACACGGAAGTAGCAGAATAAATGAGTATGATAGTTAGTTCGGCGTTCTGTGGGTTATTAGGTGAGGTTAGGCCTGTACACAGACATTAATAAATATTTATCGCTTTCCATCAGGCGTGATCGAGGTCACGAGTGATTCATCAACAAAAAATATATAAATAAATATAACACATATCTAACATAACGCCTGGATTTCCCTGTAGGGTTAGACAGAAGTAGGTACCTACACCCACCTTAAATTTATGTATCTCAGATACTGCGACGGGCCTTTTAAAAGACCCAAAAACGCATACGTACGACATGCGACCCCTATATTACGACGGACCTTTGCGACGGGGACCATCACGGGACACTGCTCGCTAAATAAACACTTCCACACAAATAGGCATAACGGACAGTCCCTTGTGCAGGGCTTGCATGGAGGCTGATGAAATCGTTGCGCATTTGCTCTTTGAATGCACAGTCGTCACCCAGATTAGGTCAGAAACCCTCGGGACACCCAGATCGTACACAGATATTCTCAACAGACCAGGAGACTTAATCAGCTTCTGGAGGGAAATGGGCTGGTTGGAATAACCACCGACGGCCCCCATGGCCCACGCACAATGGTCCATTTGAAAGACTAAATGCGGAAACCAAACCCACAACATATAACGACGGGCCTAATAAAAAGCGATCTTTTCCTGGCTTTCCTGGAATAAATTGTTTCTGTAAACACTGGGCTAAACTTGGCCAATATTTGACAAAGAGAGTAAAACGGCGGCTATCATGTGTCACGCGATTTCAAACTATATACGGTGTGCGTTGTAACTATTACTGCCAAGGTGACCTGTACTGCGCTTAAACTGCTCTGCACACAGTTATGGTACGGGCCCTCTTTTGTTTGTTTACTTCAATTTCGGCCTTTTGCAAACACGACTTTGTGGCAGGATGCAATTGCCAAGACGGTAAAGGTCAATTTGGGGTGTTAATTCTAAATGAACCTAGAAATGGAAGTATTCATAAGTGCTTAGAGAAAGTTGAACTAAGAAACTGGTAACACAGGAAGCTAACCAAAAGTCGTTGGGTACCAGGTAATTGAAATTCCTGTTTGCAGCACTAGCCTGTCCGAATAAATAAAGAACTTTGGTAAGTTGTTGTATGCGCACCGATGAATGTTCCTAACAAAAAAAAGGGCATTGCAACGCATATATAGGTATAAGCTAGTTAAAAATTAAAATCTCAAATTTACAATATATTTTATTGTGCAATATATTTTACTGGAAACATCTTTAAACTTTGGTAATATTATTATGTATTTGAACATCTTATATAGTTGGGTAAAACATCTTTGCAAACAGCAGCTCTTATTGAAATATTATTAACAATACATCTTTGTTTACTTACAGGAATACGTCACAAATTGGAAAATATGTGGAAAATCCAACTGTTTCGTTGTATTAAAATTGAGCTGGTTTAGTGCAGTACAATGCGTGCCACGTAAGAAGAGACTTGACACACCACGTGGTTTGACATGCGCAGTACACGATTTTAGGTAACTTTAGCGGTATGAGGTCTGAGTGCGGGACGGGACCGGACGTCATAGGGGCGGCGGAAAGAGCGGGGGAAGCGGGGTCAAGTCTCATCTTTCGTGGCACGCATTGTACCTATTACTACATCTTTTTTCTTTGTCTACGATCTACGGGGTAATTGCGTGACACTAACAGTAGGAATGACTGTCATTTTGACAGTTTAACAACATTCATTACGTTGTTTACGTTCTGAAGAGACAAATTTTTCGGACATATCTACTGAAGCAATGTATTACCAATATCCTTCAAAATGATTCATATTGTGATTGATAGTGTGATACCGCAATTAGGGTGCTGGTATAAAAAGCGTAAGGCTGAGGCTACATTAGGCCGCGACGCGACCTGCGACACCATGAGCGATTAAAACAAGTAAATGAATGCTCACGTATATGGCTACACCGTACATCAAATATTACTAGCGATCTTTGATTTATTTATGCGATAGGAACAACATTACTGAAATCACGGCATCGGCTACATCAACATGAGCGAAATTGAAGCGAATTTATTAGAAAATTGCTTTTTTTTCGCTTGTAATGTAGCCATACCATGTTTTTCTCGTTTCGCTCTTCCAGTCGCATCGCAAATCGCTGCCTACTGTAGCCCGCTGTATCGCTGCCTAAGATCTGCAATGAGTATTTTTTTATTACGTAGATATGTAATAGGGACATTAATGTGTTAGTAGGTATTAGAAGCCCCAATCTTCCAGCTTGAGACAACGCGTCCAGTAGTGATCCATCGCGTTATATCTGTGTAAGTTCACTCCAGTCAAACTGTGAGCCTCATCGGGGTAAGACTGTGAACAAAACACGATTGTTTCAAATTACCTCGTCTACAAACAAAATGTTGATGATTTTTTTATTTGAAAATAAAATCTGCCTAGCCTTTTCCCAACTATGCAGCTGAATACCAGTATTTTACATGGAGCGACTGCCTATCTGTCCTCCACAACCCAGTTACTGAGTAATACGATACCCCTTGGTGAGACTGGTTGTCGGACTTTCGGGCTTCTGACTACCCGTAACGAGTGTCAAAGATCCACGAATGACAGCCAACGGCTTAACGTGCTTTCCGAGGCACGGAGAGGTCACGGTATGTAAAGTTGGTTACCCATCCACAGACCAACCGCGGCAAGCGTAGCTTAACCTGATCGATCGACCTGTGCGTCTGTTATTATTTAACCACGGGCCCCGGGCTCCTTTAATTTTAAAATATATTGTTTGCAATAGTACAAAAGAGTTAAAAAATTGTACTACAATTAAATTATTATAATTTTGGATAGATTTATACCTAAAGTGGACCATTGATACTCATTACTCACCATCTGTTCAAACGGTATATCAGCCTGCTGAAGCGCTGTCATCAGCTTAGCCGCGTTCTGGAAGTGCACGTTGTCGTCAGCATTGCCGTGCATGAGGTATAAGTCATGGCCACGCAGTTTCTCAGCAAGGAGGGTGACGTCGCCATCTTGGTAACCCTTCAGGTTGTCCTCAAGGGTAGGGAGGCCCATGTAGCGCTCTGTATACATTGTGTCTGGGGGAAGAAAGGTTTGTAAAGTTTCAGGGATGTTGGCAGAATTTAAGGACTTTTGCAAAATGTTTGATGTCAGAGAACAACTCTTGGCAAAATTAACATTAAAAGGAAAAAGGACGATTTGGCAAGCCTAGGCAAGATAAAGTAGCCCGATTCATAAGTATTGGTTGGTGGTTGGTTGTTTTGTATTATATGTATGTATATTGACATCAATATAGGGGTAATACGGGCTGGTGTCCGCAACTCCACGTCAATGCGCGTATTTTGCGTACAGACATCAATATAATAATTAGTACAATACTATAATAAATATAATTATTATTATTTATTTATTTCAGACATAATTCTAGTCCATAGTTTCAAACTCCTACTCATACATTAAAATTACTTATAAAATATAATATTAAATTCAAAACAGATAAAAACCCAAAATAAAATTGTGATCAATCAAAAAAAATATAAATTAAATTTGTCAAAAAAAAATTATAAAAATGTCAGAATCGAATAAATAAAACACTACATATATGTCACCAGCAACAATGCAAAAAATAGATGTCGATATTGAAATTATAATCTCAGACAAAGGCTATAGATGACTGGATGACCATACCGTAGATTCATGAGTCAAAAGTAGTTGCTGTGGTGTTATTTCATACTTTTTAGAGTTCTCATTTATCTCAAACAAATTGTCAAATTTAATCTAAAGCACTGTTATGTAAAATGTTCAAGTTGTGCATTCTTATAATAGCAGTGAAACACTTTCGAACATTTATGCTAATATCAAGCGAAAGTATTCCCTGATTATATTACACTAATTTTTTGTGAAAGTATATTCTAATGAATTATGTATTACAGTGGATTTCGGGTATAACGACGATGAAGGGACCACTCTATTTTCGTCGTTATATCCGGTAGTCGTTACAGGCAAATGTAAAGCGATACAGACACGTACACATGTATAATTTATATTCATTTATTATTGAAAATAGTTGCACACATAGTTATTTACTAGTACATATTTTGGTTTGTTTTACAAAAGATCATTTCCTCTTAAATGTAACAAAAAATATTTTTTAGTTTATTTTCCTTGTCACATATCCTTTAACCAACTACAGTCAGGCCGTTGAGAGAATGAGTTCCTGACACCTGTCAGTGCGACAAATTCTAGTACCTATCAAATTCGCAAAATAATACGCTGCTTTAAACTTACTATAGTAAAGCCAGGAGGTGACAGGGGCACTGGACACACCACATTGGAACATCTTTTCGTCATCCTTCAGCAACGTCAGCAGAGTCGCGTAGCCGCCGTAACTGTGGCCCCAGATACCGACCCTGGTGCGGTCCATGAACGGGTACCGGTCCAACACTTGTCTGTGAACGATGAACAAGATGAAGATCGTGCAAAAGACCAATTCTCGTAATTAAAAAAATCGCAATCTCATCTTAACGCCAATCAATGTCAAACACTTGTCAAAAGTGTAGATAAATTAAGAGATTTCTTTGACAGACTCAGACTGAGTGAGGTTAGAACGTTCGAAACGTGAATGTTCTTAAAAATACGGCAATTGCCCCTCAGACCTAACCAACTGCGCAAGTACAGTTAGGTACTGGATTATTTTAAATGAATCAAAATCGAAAAGACTATATTATGATTGTCGAATCACCATAGTGCAGAGGGGGTAGGGAAATGTTATGGAATCAGGCGGATCTAGTTTTTGGTGGAATTAAAACTAAATATTGCAATTGCATAAGGAGGAGTGGGTTAATAACCATCAAGAGGAATTAAGATATTCCACCGTTAACCCTATAATTTATCCTCATGATCAAGAATTAACAGTTGTTATTGGCTTGACTCTTTCTATAGTTAAAGTATTCTACACTCAAGATTTTCTCACCTTTTTTATGAAAATAGGTATAACGAAAATCCAAATATAAATAGCAATTTTTGGCATGAACCATAGAGAATGCAGTCGGCCTCGTGTTTATCATAAAACTTTTATGACTTGGTTTGCCTCATAAGCTTATTGAACTCTGTTGCATCAATCGTTATGCAACGTTCGACGTGCACAGACGTGTTGCATCTATCATTATGTAAGACTACAATATCTATCCTACGAGTTTTTTTTTTTGTGATCGTGATCAGGTAAAGGTGCAGACAAGCACCTATTGTTTCGCGTCATTCCTGGCAGTGTGACCAAACAAAGATTTAAATTGTTAGATTAGCCCGACCGCGTCAAAAGATGGTCACGTTTTTGTTCCGTTGACAGTGATATTTGGATAGTATTGTCTCGCTCACTAATAAAATCATATCTAGTATAGTTCCATGCGAGATGTGTGAGTTCACTCTTTTCAATATGGACACTTTCGAACGATCGATATGTCTATAACGTCCGGTAAGGGCAAATCTACGATTTAAATTGTCGCCAAGAGAATAGGCAGAAAAAGCCATTTGTCGTGTAAGTTAACAACAGAACCCGTAAACATGTATTTTTATACTCTTAGAACATTTTACTGAAGTAATCATTGGGAATATTGATAGAAAACCTTTTTAAACATTTAGATTAGGTAAGTAACCCTAAATACGGCTTATTAATAGTACAAACAATTAAGCAATTACCATAAATTGGTAATTGCTTAATTGTTTACACGATTAATATCGATAATTTTACATAATTATAGGTACATAGTTCTAGGTAATAGAATAATTAGCTAAATGGGAGATTATTCGACAAATAACAGCTGTTCAAATATCGATTAGTCGACTACCAGGATATAATTACTCCATTAATCTGAATCAATCATATAACAGGGGGCAAGCCTATTGCCCAAAATCAGAATTCGGGTTACTACTGAGAATTCCTAATACAACCAATAACATTTAATGTGACCTGTGTATCGAACATAGGACTCCACGTAACATAATTGGAGAAAATTGCCTTTTTTTTGTTTCAAGTGTTTATCAGTAGAAACTTGTAAATTGGCTTCAAATGTTTAAGAACACTGTTTATATTAGCTGTAAGTTTCCCGAATAGAATAAAATAAAATAAATGTAGGTGTAGGTACTAAACACATTTGCGTTTTTGTCTACTTAGTTGTATCATCATCCATCGCTTTCCATCAGGCGTGATCGAGGTCAAGAGCAGGACCATTTAGCAATAAACAAATTATATAACTGTTTATTTAACACACCTATACTACATTTGAAATAAGATTAGACATTTATATAAATCTTTTTTACAGTCCGTTCAACCGATTTTGACTTCTATACCGTAGGCATAAGGATGGTATTAAAAGCAAAAAAGTGGTTATAATACCAACTGTTTCTGCTGCCATAATGGCATGCCACCAACGCAATAGAATTCAAAATCGGTTGAACGGACTGTAGAAAAAGGTTTATTAAAATGTCTAATCTTATTTCAAATGGACTATACTTTATCTTCTAAATACACAAGCCGACAAAATTTGACGAACACTCTTTCCCAGAAATCAGACTATACTTTTACCGAAGCATTTTGACACGCTGAATTCGAATCTGGCTCAAAATTGCTCTATCACGTCAGGGTTTCGAGATATCCTAACCTAAAAGTGCAAAAAATACCGTTTTTTCTCATTTTTGAGGTTATGTAGCACAGCCGATCCTATTTTCTTTCAAAAATTATTAATAGCATCTCAAAGGATTAGTCTTCCTCTTTAAAATTACGTTGAATTTACTAAAATATCTTTTTTTTTCTGATTTGAATTCAGCGCGTCAAAATCCTACGGCAAAGTATAGTCTGGTTTCTTGGTAAAAATTTTGTTGATCTGTGATATTTGCATGCCATCACTGATCATCATCTGCTAGCCTTTTCCCAACAATGTTGGGGTCGGCGTCCAGTCAAACCGGATGCAGCTGAATATCAATATGTTACATGGAGCGGCTGCCTATCAGACCACCACAACCCAGTAACTGGGTAATACGATACCCCTTGGTAAGACTGGTTGTCAGACTTTCGGGCTTCTGACGACCCGTAACGAGTGTCAAAGATTCATGAATGAAAGCCCCGGACCAACAGCTTAACGTGCTTTCAGAGGCACGGAGGGGTCTTGGTGTGTTAAGATGGTCACCCATCCAGGGACCAACCGCGGCAAGCGAAGCTTAACCTGATCTATTGATCCGTGCGCTTGTTATTACTGGGCCACAAGCTCTTTCATGCCATCACTCACTCACTCATCACAGTGTTAGCTTTAACAGAATGCTGGTTACCTTGCCTGAGAAATCATCAAATCCCTGAAATAGACAGTTACACCAGTCACAAAACTACGAAGCATATTAACCAGAGTGACGGGGTGGTAGTCTTCACAAAATCATTTCTTAACCCCACGGTAGAAGAACCTGACTTTAATAATTCAGCTTCTGGTTTACTAATCAAGACTAACATCGATACAGCAGTCCTGTGCGTTTATCGCTCACCGTCTACTGATAATATAGACGGATTTTTAAGTGCGCTAAATGAGATACTCCCCACCCTACGCGAATTTAAATCTGTTGTCTTCACCGGGGACATTAACATTGATATTGGGTCACCCTTGGATACTCGCTCCCAAAACTACTTAAACTGTCTCGCATTTCATGGCTTCCTACCTGCTCATGCACTTCCGACAAGAGGAAACAACTGCCTTGACCACACTTTTATGCGAACAAATTGTTCTGCAACAACACTAATTTTTGAGTCCACTATAACTGACCACTACTCCTCCCTAGCATGCATCAAAACTAAAAAAGTGCGCACAAGAGACAGCTACACTGTTACTAAAATCAATATTGAAAGCTTAGACAAATCTATCCAACAGATGGATTTCACCCCTATTTTATCAATAAAGGACGCAAATGCTGCTACTGATAAATTAGTAAACTCAGTGTCAAAAGCTATATTGGAGAACTCAACCACCTCAATACAGCCAGCGAGGAAAAGGGTACTCAAACCTTGGATGACTCCCGGTTTGTTGAGATGTATTCGCAACAGAGATACACTTCACAAAAGGCTTAAAGTGTCACCAAACAACGAAATCCTCCATATGACCTATAAACGTTACAGAAATTTTTGTACTAAACTCCTAAAAAAAGCCAAAAGGCAATACGACAGCGAACAACTAAAAAATGCAGGAAAAAATTCTAAGGCGCTCTGGACTGTAATAAAAAACATAACTTACTCTACCAAATCAAAGCACTCATCTACTCAACTATTACTTAATTCACATTCCCCTATTGATTCATGTAACAAAGTAAATGATTTTTTCGTCAGCATCGGAAAGGAGCTCGCTGATAGAATCACCGGAAATACTGTTCAACCATCACAAACGACCTCGTCACAGACTCCTACCAGCTTGTCTTCCTTTGTCCTAGAAGAAACCGACAATGATGAGATCCTGAAAACTATCAATTCCTTAAGATCTAGTGCAGCAACTGGCTGGGACGGGATCTCACCTACCATTTTGAAAGGTACTCTGGTACTCTGGCACCTATTATAAGCCATATTTTTAATCTCTCTTTTCAGACCTCCGTCTTTCCCACATCTTTAAAAAGGGCAGTTATTCACCCCATCCTCAAGGGTGGCGATGGGAACCTGGTTAACAACTATCGACCAATTGCAGTGCTAAGTGCTCTGTCCAAAGTAATGGAACGCCTCATTAATAAGAGGTTGAGAGGTTATTTAGAGCACTTTAATCTTATTTCACCACAACAATTCGGTTTTCGCATAAAAAAGTCCACCTCTGACGCTGTACACGAACTGACAACTTTTATTGTTTCAAACCTTAATAATAATAAAAAAGTACTTACAGTATTTTTAGATCTCGCGAAAGCGTTTGATACCGTTCCCATTAAAACCCTTCTACAAAAGCTCGAAAACATAGGTGTCAGAGGTCCACAACTTCAATTCTTCCAAAGTTACCTCACAGGTCGAACGCAGGTGGTTAAAATAGGAAACACCGTTAGTAACGAGCTTCCTATTGAGTACGGGGTGCCACAGGGGAGTATTCTTGGTCCTACACTCTTTCTCGTTTTTATCAATGACCTCTGTAATCTAAGTATTCCAAATTCTAGTATTGTAACTTACGCAGATGATACCGCAATAACTTTCTCCGCAGACTCCTGGTCAGAACTTCAAATTAAAGCTCAAAGGGGTCTCGACTCCACCCTTGACTGGCTTTTGGCTCACACCCTAACACTCAACACAAGCAAAACTAAATACATCACTTTTTCTATTAGTTCAAAATCCCAGCCAAAAAATAGTCTAACACTCACAGCTCACTCATGTCTCACACAAACTACACTAAATTGTAACTGCGCTCAAATAGAGTCTGTAAATAATATTAGATACCTGGGCGTAATTTTAGATAATACCTTAAACTTTAAGCCCCATGTGGATGTATTGACGGGCAGAGTACGTAAGTTGATGTTTATTTTCAAAACACTTAGAATTGTAGCTAACCAATTTATTATCCGCAATGTCTACTATGCGCTCTGTCAGTCAATATTATCTTACTGCATTTCTTGCTGGGGTGGCGCTTCTAAAACAACATTACTTCCATTGGAAATTGCCCACCGAGCAATATTAAAAATTGCAACTTTTCGTCCTATTTTATTTTCCACCACTCTGTTATATAAAGAATGCAATGTTCTTAATGTACGACAGTTGTTTATTTTTCATGCAATTTTATTTCAACATCAACTTACTCCCTTTGTTAAACTTAAAAAACGACGTAAAGATTTAATTTGTTCCCTTCCACAGCCCCGCTACTCCTTTACGAAAAAATTTTTCTATTATCTTGGACCCTTCTTGTACAACAAAATTAATGCAAATATTTCAGTATACTGTTTATCCGTTCAGGAATGTAAATCAGCAGTCCGCTCCTTCCTACTAGACAAAACGTATGACGAAACTGAATCTTTTCTTCCACACTGAATCTTTTTTTCACTTACACTATCATAAGTATACACGCTTCACTCATACTCTCAAAACACCACACACACACACACACACACACACACACACACACACACACACCCCCACATACACACGCACACACACACAGCACACTTACCCATATCTGATATAGACTTTAATACTTTTAGGCATATTCGACATTTGTTTTGTTTTATGTTATTAAAACTAATAATATATAATATAATAACACTAAGCAATTGATTTCTCCATTCTAGAGGGATACGGCACTGTTTCTCTTTACTACAGGCTATTATGTAGCCTATCTAAGAGGACAGTACCCCAACCATTTTTGTTGTATACCAGTGTTCAATTGTAGTGCAACTGTTTTAATGTATTTACTGCAACACCTTTTATGGAATAAAGTTTTATTATTATTATTATTATTATCACTAAATGGTGAAAATGTGTCTTTGCACTGAATTTTATATGTAACATCTCTTATATCACATTAAAAAAAAAACATTTTTATTTGTTTTTTGATTCTTCGGAGAAAGCAGGTGCGTAATGTCATTTTGTTAATCTATATCATCTCGTGGAGCTATAGCGAGAAAGAAAGAGTTTCCTGTATTATCAAACAAAGCGACATAATCAAGCCTGAGAAAATGTCTTTCTTTTACTAATAAAATAAATGAGCGAATGTGTTGCATAAAACCGCTAATGGCGGAAGAATTTATAGAATACATAATACCAAACAACTTTTATTAATTTATTCATTTAGGTCAATGGAGGACCAGTCGATTGTTAATAGAACCGGGTTTTTAAAAATCATGACATAATCGATTTTCGAATAAACATAAATTTCTACGGTGTTTCAAGTTGGTGTTTTCTCCACAGGAATTGACGAATTAGCGAACATAAGGCTACGGTTTCCAAGAAGAGCGTTTGCACCATGTTTATAATGGACGTCATGAAAATCTGTCATTTTCACAATATTACAGATAGTGTCATCCACGAAGACGCACCCCACTCTTCTTCCTAATGCTTACAACACAAGAGTGCAACATTCTGCTAGTGTTTTAGTTTTGTCGATACAAACTAATTACCTAGTGGGTAAAGTGTGTATCTAAAAAATCTTTAAAATACTAGTGGAATTAACAAGCGATAACCACTAACGATTAGGAAGAAAGTGGGGCGCGTCTTCGTGGATGGCACTATCTGTAAACATTAAGGTGTCAAAAAACGCTCTGTATTTGGACATTACGGCCGCATGTAGCGGTCTACTAGGAAGCCGCAGCTTTACGCCTAAAGTATTCTGATACAAACAGTGTGCCCGATGGGATTTCCCATCAGCAAATATTACGTAATACCATACAAACTTTCATCACCTATTTAATCCCTTTGTATTAATTTTCAAAATTCCTTCCCTTTTTTATTCGTGGGGATTTCCTCATGGATACCCTCCGTCTGGGAAGAACGGCGGGTTATATAGGACTCCTAGCGACAAAAACACCACTGTTCCTTCTAGTACCATGAGTCGGGAGCCCGGGAGATACTTAATTGTACATTCGCCGCACCCCCGACTGGTATCAGACTATCAGCCCGCCATGCCTAGCGGGCCCATCACCAAGCGCGGCTGATCCCACAACCGCACGTCCTACCATTAAGGCGGGCATACTGCGTGCAACCAACCTCTTTGAGCCTGCTGCTCGAGCAATGATACGACCCCAATTTCGCCACCCGCAGACCCCTTCTTATGGTGGTCGGAGATCGTTACCGACCGAGCGACGCCCGGCTGTTCTTCTACTGCAGGTGGAATGAGAGGTATGCTCTCTCTTCCTCTCCGCCGCCTTCTTTGCATGCATCACCTCCTCGCAAAAAGAGGCCACAGCATCCCACGCGTTATCGCTTCCGACCATGGACTGAACCACGTCCGGAAGTGAGAGATCACCCGCACCAAGTGTCGCGACGAGGTGTTACTTTCGCTACTTATGGAACTCTTGTGCTTTTATGCTTCTAGACCCAGCAGCTTAAGCTGTGCATCTCTTTCAGTAGAAATCTACTCTTGAACCTCTTGAACGGCAACTAACTTGCCCCTATCGTGCAACAATTGCACGTGTTGTTTAGACGGTGCCAGTCAATTGTTGCCTCAATTTTATGGCAGGCAATAAACTTATACTGTGTAAATGGGACTTTAGTTTCTTATAAGTACCTATGTACATATGTTTTTGTTTCTATCAACTGTATGGGTGTACTTAAATCCAAAATAAATGAAACAATATTATAAATGATGATGAGGATTACCTTAGGATAACGAAGTGGTCTTCTACCTCTACGGTTCCCAGCGCGTTGTTGAGAGAGTACAGGATCTCTTGCCCCTTGAGGCCGGAGCCGCGACCGTCGGCTAACATGTAGATGATGTTGCGGTGCGTCGTCAGGTAAGCGTGGTAGCCTGGTAGTTAGAACTTCATTAGATAGTGTATTTAAAAGCTTTATCTTCGTAAAACTCTTTTTACTTTGGAGCTTCTTAATTATTCAGTTTCCTTTAGCAATAGTTTTTTGGAATTTCAAAAATCTTTTGTGTAGCTCAACATCCATTTGACGATGTGTATCCAGTGCGGCCTACACCCAGAAATATGCAAATTATTATCAAAATCGATAATTATTTACTCAAGTGCATTTTTCGGGTTTACGAATCGTCATTCACCAGTAATGCCCGGGTTACACTAAGCTAGTTTTTGAAGCCAGGATAACAAGATAGTGCTAGTAAACAAGCTAGTCACTCTAACCACCTGCGCATGCCAGTACGGAACTACCTTCATATTTAGGCTAGTACCTAAGCTAGTGAGAAAGGCAATAAGCTAGTGACATAATTTGACCTATGAAACATAGAATTCCATGCTATTAATAGCATGGAGTTCTAAATTTGAGCTAGTAGCGACCCCATCCACTGGTTTTACTATCCTGGCTTGTGTACTAGCCTTTTGTAGTCGGCAAAGCTAGTACGCAATGCTATTAGCTTAAAATTTACTAGCATCGTGTAAACAGCTCTAGCATGTACCAAGTCAGGACAGTTGGCCAGGGTATTACTTGCTTGCTATTCTAATTTAAAAACTAGAGTCGTGTACAACGTATAACTGAATTAATGCACATTACGAGTAAGAAAGTAGTTTGTACAGAATCATTTACTGATTTCTGTCATTTTTAATATAGGTAATTTTTTATACCAAAAATTATTAAATTAAGTAAATTACAGTCAAAATTCCACTGTGCAGTCAAAACAAACCAAAATGGCCGAAGTAGTAGATTTATAAAGTGACCACAATTTTCTCTCCCATAATTAGTATAACTAATTTATTAAATAAACAATGTTTTATACGCAATAGTAAAAATTTAGTGTATGTATAATGATTATAACTAGTGACTGACCGAAAGTTCGGTTTCGGTTTCGGCCAGTTTCGGCCAAAAAATCTAGTTTCGGCCTTAGTTTCGGTTTCGGCCACGAAATGGCCGAAACTTTCGGCCGCGCCGAAACTCGAGTGTTCATGAATTATCGTCCATCGTTCGGCGAACTTCGCGGCTAGCTCGTGCTCGCTCGTCGCGTCGCCGGCCCAGTTCGCCGCCGTCCATCGTTAATCGCATGGAGTTGAGGTTGTGTTTTGCACATACGAGGGCGGTCCCATAATGAATTGGCCTAACTATGAACTAATGAAGGAAATGAAACGAAACCAATTTTATTTTTCAATATAATCACCATGAATACTACTAACACACTTCTGACATCTGTGAATCAACATCTCTAAACCTTTATAAAAATAATCACAATTTTTAGCCTCAAAATGACCGAAGACGGCCGCCTGCAACTCTTCATCGCTTGAAAATTTTCTACCTCTTAAGTCTCGCTTTAAATTTGGAAATAAATAATAGTCGGACGGGGCCATGTCTGGACTGTGAGGATGATGTTCAACTTCTGTGAACCCGCATTGACGAACTGCATCCTTCGAAACAGCGCTATGAACAGGGGCGTTGTCATGGAGCAACAGGACACCTTTAGACAGCTTGCCTCTTCGTTTTTCCTTTATCTTGTCTCGTAATTTATATATTAAAGAAGCATAATATTAGCCGTTCACGACTGTATTACGTTCTTTAAAATCCACCATCAAAATGCCTTGAAAATTCCAAAAGATTGTGCACATCAGTTTTTTAGTCGATTGTTGCACCTTTGCCTTTCTAGGGGGCTTTTCACCCTTATAACGCCATCCCATTGATTCGCGCTTGCTTTGTGGGTCATAATACAAGATAATAGTTTCATCACCAGTCACTAGCCGCTCGATCATAATCTTTGAATTTTCGCCACAAAGATCCAAAAACTCCGAAGCGCAGCGCACTCTTTCCTATCTCTGTACCGCTGAAAGAAGTTTCGGTACCCATATTGCACTCACTTTTTTCATGTGAAGATGTTCATGGATCGCACGATGATGTACCTACTTTTAGAGAGCCTAAGCCTAGCTGCAATTTCTCTAATCTTCAAACGGCGGTCACTCAGAACCTCCTCTTCGATAAGAGCAATCGTTTCGGGAGTGAGCCCTTCCACAGGTCGACCATCGTGGCAAACGTCTTCGACGGTTTATCTCCCGAGGCGAAACTCTTTTACCTAATTTTTCACTGTGCTATAGGAGGGGGCAGACTCCTTATACACGTCATCCAATCGTTCTTTTATTTGGGCAGGCAACCTTCTTTAAACAAAAACTTTATGACACTTCGATACTCAGTTTTCGACATTTTGAAAAAATACGCGACTCTCGTTATGCTAATGCCTGCTAAACTAAGACTAAGCATTTCATGTCGATGCGTGTTTCTTATATTAAGTGCACGATAAACGTACTATTTAATGCAACACAACATGTAGCGACATGTCGCGTAGAACTATATCAGGCCAGGTCATTATGGGACCGACCTCGTAAATGATTAGGTAAGTATTCAACTGTCTGTATGTATAATATACATTGTATATTCAAATAAATGTGTAAAAAACACACCAGATTTCTGTATACGATAGAAATTTTAAATATGTTTAAGTAAGTTTCGGTTTCGGTTTCGGCCGAAACTAAGAGCAAGGCCGAAAGTTCGGTTTCGGTTTCGGTTTCGGCTGAAAAACCTGTTTCGGTCGGACACTAATTATTATTATAACATGATGTTCTAATTGGCATGTTTGGTGGTGTGCGTTAATTCCGGGACATGTTGTATCAGTATAGAAATAAGAGGGGCAATTACCGTATTTTTAAGAATGTTCGCATTCTAATCTCAAAGAAAAGAGAATTGTAAAAAACATCGTTCGAAAAAAAAATATTTGCAAATCCGTCTATACTTATATGATCAGTTATGCCCGAACATACATTAAAAAAATATATACATCCGAATTGATAACCTCCTCCTTTTTAGAAGTCGATTAAAAATACAATCAATTTACATACATTTTGGACATCGATTGTCGCTGAGATGACATTGCTACTTGAATTTGAACGTTTTTTTAAGTAAGGTAATTGGTTCTAAGGACGTTTTCCTGAAAAACAATTGAACGATTCTCAAAATAAATAGCAAAAAAAAAGTTACTTACCAACAGTGAAAGTATTCATCACCGTATGCGTATTAGGTCCGGAATACACGTAGAACACTACAGGATACTTCGTGGTGGCATCTTCCATGTTCAAGCCAGGAGGCAAGAGGAGCCTCACAGGGGCAGGCAAACCGTTCTGCAGGGGAACTGTCGTGATGATGCTCTGCCAGCGAGCCTTGCCGACCAGGCGCTGGCGAACGATCGCGTTGTCTTCCCAGATCGAGAAGATCGCGTTTGTCTGGGTAATAAAGGATACACGGTTTGAAGAAAGAGGTAAGCATATTTTCGTAAGGGTGATAGAACGAGATAGTCGATAGACTTCTGTTGTACTTTAGAGGAAGTAAAATGTTTGCCTCTACATCGCCCAGCGGTTGACTGGTAGAAAATGTCTATGGCATCACTCCACCTCTGTTGAGTGCTCTCTGTATTTAATACTTCAATTAATCATACTAATATTATAAAGGCAAATGTTTGTGAGTGCGTGTGTGTGTGTTTATATGTTTGTTACTTCTTCACGCTCAAACGGCTGGACCAATTTTGATAAAATTTTGTATGGAGGTAGCTGACACCCTGGATTAACATATAGGCTACTTTTTATTCCGATATTCCCACGGGATCGAAACTTATGCGGGTGAAACCGCAGGGCGCAGCTAGTAAATAATAATAATAGATGCGCCAGCGCAGTTAAGCCCCATCGTCACTAGAACCCAGATTGTGTGACCGACAAGCGAAAAAATCTAGCAAGCTGGTAGTAGCAAAATATGGATTACCTACGTTATGTTTTAATTTGCATGACCTTGGGTCAATGCATAGTCAAAGATAATAGAAAACTCAAGAGACAACGTGGTCATAGTGGACCGTTGTTACGCTGACTTTGGTCTCGGACATCGGTTCCGCGTTGTAATATATTCACAATATTATCATAATTTAGACGCACCGTACGCACATTCTTACGTACCTACTACGTGAACCGGAACCGTCACGACCATCAATACATTTACTCGTCATATTTATTGTTACGCTTGACCGACGACGTTCGTCCTACGTCAGCGTCAAACTTTTTAATCTTAAACTATAAATCGTTTTCTTATAATCTTTCAACGATAAAAATCGTCCCAGCATAGTCGGAACAAACAGTGCCATTTGACGACCACAACACTAACTGCTCTGTTAATAAACGTTTTCAGTAACACTTAGGACGATTTTCAACTCTCTGCTCACCTACAAAGGTTGTAAATCCAACAGAGTGCTTATAATTAGGCACAGTCATTTAGGTGCCTTGTGGTATTAGTGGAAACAAGTGGAAGAGTGTTACAACGAAGATCTAACGTACGGCACAACTTAAAGGTTCCAGCAATGCACCTAATCGAACGACCGAAAGACGATCACGAAGAAGCCACGATTTCAGCCGAAAGACGTGAAGTTCACTGATGGACATAGACCCTCAAGCACCGGTTCTGTGCTTCTCGCATTCAGCGGATTCCTGCGGCCTTCACCAGATCATCGGTCCACCTTATGGGTTTCCTTCAACGTTCTTGTTCTCGTTGGTTTGTTTTATCTTCAATGGCACTAAATGGCGTCTTTCAAATCCTTTTTTCCAATTGACGTGATATCCACTTCAACGAATATCAACTTTATGAAGTTGTAAATTAAGTTGACTTCAGAATCACTAGTGTAAAAATGTTTAAAATTGTAGTGCGATCTAAACTTTAAGTGTGGGTTTTAAAGCAATTTTTAAAGAACACATCTTTATTTACATGTTTGGAAACTAAATCGCGAACGTGAACTACAAGTACTCACCCTAGGGTTAACGATGAAGGTAGCCGAGGGTTCCTCGGGCGAGGAGCAGGTGATGGTCATGAAGGAGCCGCCAGTGCTGACGGTGGCCGTGGCCCAGGAGCAGCGCCCCCCGTCCGGCAGGCGCAGGCCGCAGCTCAGGCAGCCGGCGCCGGCGCCTGCGCGGTGCACTTGTGTCTCCCACGGCGCGCCGTCCGCCGTACGCGTGTAGTAGCTGCACAGAGGTTATGATGATTTTTTTTAACATTGCGTAATACCAGTTACAGTTTAACCAGAAAAGTTATGCGCTTCGGTAGTCTTCGTATTTCCGAATTAGCACGGCCGTCGTGCCACAGAGTAACACCGCACAGAAGCGAAGCTTCTAAATTTGTACTGCAGCGCTTTATAGTAGTGCACCTATCATTGCGGTTATTTATGAAGTTTTCCCTCTGTAGGATTACCTACTCCGGTCGCAGATCGTCATCTGTCACTCAAAAGTTTTAGAATTGTATCGAGTTGTTAATATAACTTTTTATAACCATGATAATACAAAATAGGCAAGCCTTCTATGGTTATAACAGCTCTATATTTATATCTCGTCATTGCGCGTTTATATTTCCGAAAACAGACAATGATTTAAAGCGCGTACTTTGCTTGGGATATCTTTACCTTCATTTTTCAATTCATTTGTACTTTCTACGTTTATATTGGACGTAATTACTGAAGATATTTTAGTTATTTGTTTTAGTTATGTTCGATGTTTAATGTTTGGTTTTAGATATTAAAAAGAAAACCTCTACTGTCATGCCTAAACGCAACAATTATGTTTGCTATACTCACTAAGCTAGATTAGTTTCGTCCATGCCAATAAAGTTATTAACGGTGAAGGCTCCAGGTGTGACGGAACTGGACACGATCTCCCCACCGACGCGAAAGCTGACGTACAGGTGTTGCCAGATGCTACCGTCAGCCTGTTCCAGAGACCAGCGCAGAGACACGAAGAAGTCTCCGTTGCTGCTGAAGCGTGGCATCGCGATGGGCACCCAGCCGTTGGGCTGTTGACGAGGCTCTTCCTATAAACCAGAAAAAAAAAATACCAGCGACTTAATCAATATACAGGGTGACAGGGCCATCCTCGCGCAACCTGTTATCATGGATTCAGTACATGATTCTGAACCACGCCTGTATTAATACAGTACACATTTACAGTTGTTATTGTATAAATACAGGCCAAAGAAACCTTTTGGAAAGACATGATCATTGTGGACCCTGTCGGGCTCAACAAAGTCGGAAATAGGAAGACGGTTTTAAGTTGACAACTTAGTTGTTTCGATTAATAATTTAATGTAACATGTAAGTAATTTAAAATTTGTCATGTAAGCCGTACATTTATACGGGAAAAGTAAAGCCTATGTCAATCCCCGGCTCATAAGCAAATAGTCACTTCTTCGATTTAGAGTCAATATTGGTAACCAGAGTGGCGATGTGACCTAATCGACATGGAGCACACCTCCGCCGCGAAAATATGTAATTATGGAAAACCGCTTAACTAATTTCGCTAAGAAACTACTACATTATGTCGCGATTCGAATAGCGGAACATTTTCTGAGTGGCACTCTGAACAAAATGTCGTCGCTTTCGTCTTAGTAAATACAGTATAGTTCGAGTGCCACAGACACGTGCGAAACAAACGCGGCACCGCACCAAAATAGCAGGCTGAGCGCGGAGCTGTAACCGACAGATAGGCGATATCACGCGGCAGAGTTAGAATCTTATTCAAATCTGTGCGTTAGAACAAGCAGTTTCGCTTCTGTTTTGTCGTACAACGACAAGCGAAACAAATCGTGGCGGATCTACTGCGGTTACGCTGCTATGGTTTCGCAGCAGACATGTGATACCTGCCTTAAATTCGACTTTAGCTACTTTCGCCTACAGTTCAAATTGGTATGACCAAATAAGAATAATGAGCTTTACAGGGTCTACCATCGTCTTATAGCAGCATTATTTTTAATATTATTTCGCGTGGGAAAGAGATGGAGCTATACGTCCTGTACACCAGATACATGTTGTATCACTAACCTCACAAGCCCTAGTGACAATATTACAGATTCTGAGCACTGAGTAGTTCTGTCTCCTGTTCAACCAGTGCACCGCGATGTCAGTGTCTGTTATCCATATCACGCCTCCCAGGATGTGGTCTTCAGTAACAGATTCTGGCCAGGGCATTGTTATGAAAGTCGGCGTGTTGGTCGCTACCAGGGAGGCTAGGTCCACCACGCGAAGTATAGCCGTTGGATTCTCGCGGCCGACCTGAAATATTGGTGTTTAATAGTTTATGTTCAAAGGATCAATGGTCAGCTTCTCAAATAGTTAATTATGGTAAATAATTATCAAAAATGAGGACGGTGAAGCTTCCAAAGGCATCATAGATTGCTACAGAGTAATTACAAGGACATGGATTCTCCAAACCGGACACAGCCACGATGCTCGGAGGTAAAATAGGTCGTATTTCTTGGACAAGTTTCTTCACAAATAGCCCTACCATGGTTTTTTTTTTCGGGAAACATTTAATTGGTCCTTTAAAAACACCTGTAACTTAGATGTCTTTTTTTTCGTAATTTACATTCGTATTTAAAGGACAACAAAATGGGAACTACATATAACTCACAAAAAGAGGCATATTTATTAGAAACCTATTCATATTTTTAGGAAAACAAAATTATAATATTATTCAGGGTTGTATTAAATACACGACATTTTTCCAATTTCAAAAGAATATCGTCATACCTTGGGATACTTCAGGTCAACGAGCTCGGGGTAGGGATCATCCCTGTCCGTCTTCTCGTCATAGTAGTAGTAGGAATAGCTCTCAACGTTAGTGTCGTCGTAGGTCGCAAAGGCCAGGTATGACCCTCCCGTGGAGAACCACGTCGCTTGACCGGTGTACATGACATCCTCTTAAATGAAAGTTTGATGCTGTAGATGCTATATTTAAGTATCTACTTTTGTATATTTGCACAGGGTGTTGTTGTTTAAGTATAGTTTTTTTTTTCAGGATGGGAAATCATCAAAATGACCCCTCCCGCTCTGGGTGGAGCGGAAGGGAGTGTCAGACTCTTACTGACTAAAACCCACCCGTGTTCCTTCCTTAGTCCTTTATATTCCGGGCCAGCGGTAACCCTTTCGGACAATCCCGCTGACCGTTTTAAGTATAGTCACGAACTCACGAGCATACATAATACATTTATTAGATATTAGTACCTAATAAATGTATTACGTATGCTGTCCTTAGGGACAGCTCGGCAATTATATCTGAGTTCATGATTCATTCATTAATCAAGTCTTTTATTCAAATTAGGCTGTCAGCACTTTTCGAACATCACAATTGCATAAGACGGTCCCCCAAAACGCCCGCCCTTCAACAGTTCCTAGTGCTTTACACTAGCTAGCTGGGAAGAAGTGCCGCAACGAACTGCCTAGCAGCACAGTATACAATAAATAATGTTTATGGAGCGCGGACATGGGAATACATGCTACCATCGTCTCAGAATGATTTACCTATGGAAATCTGCAATGAAATGCGAAGAACTATTCAAAGGTATTAAAAACATACTTTCTAGATTGCAGTGCGATCTAGAAAAAAAAATATCTATTACCTAATTGCACCGAGTTGCCGATTCTGGCCATACCGCTGTTAAACCCGCGATGGTTTGTGTGGTATGTTTAATTGTTCAACAAGGATTTGTTACTGTTTGGTTTTTGATTAATAATCAATAAATTTAAAAAAAAATAGGATAAGTTCAGAACTTAATCCACCTTGTCATAGCGGATGGGATTGGCCACCAATGACAATGACTTATCATATTATAGTATTATGATGATGATGTATCGTAACCAACAATGTACAGTACCCGGCGATAAATATTGCACATCGACCTTTGGAAAGAGACAATCGGCTAATTTCGGCTTCGTAGAGCGTTATCTCTGTCGCACGAAATACAAACAGTCCGGTATCTATTAGGAGCTGTTAAAACAATTATGAATTGCTTCTTTTGATTATTATTTTTATTCTTTGTATAAAATGGTTTTGTGTAAAAAGGTCGATGTGCAATATTTATCGCCGGGTACTGTATAGTCACTTTTTCTCGTTCATCGTACCTTCATACACCCAATCAGCGTGTCCATTATAAATAACGCCTTCAATGCCATTTTCAGTGATCTGTATAGGTTGGGCGGTGCTCGAAGGTAGATAGAACAAGTTGTTTTTAAGAACGTAGGCCAATGCGTGTGTGTCGCCGCTGCTGAAGATGCAAAGCTGCAGGCGCTCTCCGTTCGCAACTCTAGTGACGGTTCTGAAAAGAAATAATGTTCAGTTCGGTGTTTGTTTTTAAAGCAATGGCAAATATTCTTACTATTTTAAAAGGAATAGTTATAGTATATGATCAAGAACAGAGCTGCTCTGTAGCTACGCTGTTTTTTAAGTGGCGCTCAAATGACGCCCGAACCGGCATTCACCAGCGACATGTCCAACATCCTTTACTTACCTAATTTAAGATTGGTTCGTTTTTACAGGGGCTCTAAGCCCTTGTTAGCACCTAGGTACAGACGCCAGCACATCAAGCTACCCGAAACTGTTAAATTTTGCCTATCGACTTTGAACCTTAAGCTTGAGCGATAAAGTTGAAAATCTATTAAAGAAATTTGACAGATTGTAGTAATTTGATGTGCTGGCGTCTGTACAAGCATAATCAGCATATATTGTTCCCACTGCTGGGATACAGGCCCCCCCTCTCGGTGAGGAGTGGGCCACAGAGTCAGCATCAAGAGCGACATTCGTTCCACATACAGGCACACCGTCAGCGCTAAGAAGTGACCTACTGAGATCTTCGCTTAATCGGCTCAAAACACACACAACACTCATGTAAAGGTATGTGTATTGAGCACTAAAATTGTATATAATTGGGTTAATTATTGTATTAAATGAGTCATCAAGCTGGAGTCGAGTTTGATTCACCTTCCGTAAGTCCTCCTTTAACCATCATCGGCTCTATGAGTCTGTGGGATCGGCAGTGAGAAAACCATTTCCTGTGTACATTGCACGACGTACACAAACCCCTATTCCTACTCACATTCCGTCTCTTCCCATAAGTCTCCTGGTAAGAGACTTCCCTCACGTAAAACCAACGTAACTCACGTTTGGTGTGGTTTGTATGATAGGGTAGGGTGTTAAATGATAAATGATTTTATTTTTGTAAGTAGGTTTGCACAAACACTGTTACACGTCAATCATATATTTTTTAAACTAGATGAGGTCGGCGTTTCCTATCTGACTACTCTGATAAGAAAGGCCGAAACAAACTCAAAGGTCATAGTCTCTTTTAAAGTCCAGACATAATCTTGGTCAGGTTACGTTAGGATAACTAGGGTGCTAGGTAGTTGCTGTAGGGCTAGGTTTCTATTCAGAGGTCTTAGGTAGTCGTAGGTACCAGGCTCAATTGTTTCAAACTCAGTCACACTGAACGCATTTGGAATAACGGCCGCACTACGCTGTGAAACCCAGTGTGTACAGGCCCTAATCCACCAACCGGGCCCAGTGCGGGATGGTAGATGTCAGGATGTCTTCGAATTTTTGGTTCTAGAACATGCCGGTTTCCTCACGATGTTTTCCTTCACCGTTTTGAGAGCAGTGGTGATGAAATAATTTACACAAAGTTAAGCGCCTGTCAGGGTTCGAACCTACAACCTATAACTCGTAAAGGCTCCTGCAAACAGCCGCGACGCGCGACGCGAATCGCGCGCGGCACAAAGGCACCGCTCGTTGCGCGACTTGCGGTGCCTTTGTGTCGCGTGTCGTGTCGCGCCTGTGTGAAGGAGCCTTAAGTCGTGGCCGTTACCACTCGGCTACCACTGCTCTACGTAACACATAGGTACGTTAATAGTAGATTATACAACAAGTGAATAAAAAGGGAATTTAGTTCGAGGTACGAAGTTGGATCCCGAGAGCAACGAAGGATTCTAGAGTAGAATCACGAGCGTAGCGAGGGATTCTAGATTAGAATCCTGAGCGGAGCGAGGGATACAAGTACCGAGATAAATTTTTTATTCACGTGTTGTGTACTCTACTTTTTACCATTGACTGAGAAAATAAAAAGGAGCATGGTGGTCTTTTAGCATAGAATATATGCTCCAAAGTGTCAACGGCTTCTTAGTCTTGGTTAATTCATTGAAATAGTTAAGAAATATACACTCAGAGAAGGAATTGGCGCCATTCGTGGTTTTCCAGTCGCAGAACAAATTGTATGTTTTCAGGTACAACTCCCGAGATTTTGGCGGCAACAAATCATCTACTATAACTGCTGCTTTAGAACGAAATTATTCCGGAGTCAGTCTCTCATTTTCGATATCGGAAGAACTCATTTTATTATAATTCCTTAAGTTAATAGATTTTCCAATAACACAAAACAACCACAATAACAGATAAAAAAGAACGTAACTAAATTGCCGGGTTTTTTTTTTAATTTGGAATAGAATAGCTCCATTCAGCCTCCCAGTACGTACTTTCAGTAGCAGCGTTTTTTTTTTGTACGTAATTCGTGTTTGTTCCAAATTCAAAATGTCTTTATTCACTCAGTGAGTAAAAGAGAGTTTTATTCACTGTTATCGATGAATAAAATGCCCTTTTTCGAGTGGCAATGGTAAAAAACAAATTATGCATTAGGTAGGTACTTACTGTGCGGCAATATTATAGAGGGAGTATTCAGCAGTAGTCGAATATCTGTAAACCTGAAAGATATGGGTATTATTATTTACAAGTTAGTAAAACAATATTTCGTTATTACAATACATAATTAAGGTGTTTAAAAAGAATTAACGATTTCAATATCTATAGATATGATTATCATTACAAGTTTGTAGGTATTCTGCCTATAAAGATAGGCTTTATCTAATTTATTGTTATTAGGACGCGCGTATTGAGTAATTTACCTGTTGTACTTCACTCGAAGCCAAAATGAAGTTTCCGTCTGGTGAAAGTATGGGGTTGTTGGTATTCAGCAACTCCTGGAAAGTAAGGTCACGGTCATCAGCTCGGAAATGTATTAAAACTACATATTTCTTATACACAACATAACATAGCTCCTTATTTCACTGAAGGGTCAGGCAGCCAAAAGCGACCTATTAGTACACCCACATTATTAATTTTATTTTAAGTATTCGTCGAATAGTGTCACTTTTATTTCGATGTGTTTACTTTTTTTTTCTTTATCTATACCTTTTTATATTACCTTGTTTTATAATCATGTGGGTAATTTGGTTATCATCTAATATTGTACTTTTGTGTGTTGTGTAGTCTTCTTGTATGTGCCAAATAGGTAAATGGTTTATCTATCTATCTATATCTATCTATCTACATAATTGATATTTCGTCTCGCTAATTAACTCGCACGATGATGTATTAACTATAAGCCAGTGTAAATTAAGTTGATTTTAGATTGATTCACGATTAAAAAAGAGTCGTATATTTTGTTGAAGTTGTAGGTAACTTGTAGCGCAAAGTGAATTGAATTGACACTTAGTTATTTACATTTTTAGGGTTCCGTACCAAAATGGTAAAACGGAACCCTTATGGTGAGACTCAGTCTGTCTGTCACAGTTGGATATCTCAAGAACTACTAATGCTATCAACTTGAAATTTGGAATAGTTTTAGATGTCGTTTGCCCAACTATTTAGAAAATAAGAAGGAAATAAAAATATATGTATATTTTTTGCAACAGGGACTGAAAGGGGTCTGAAAAATTCGAAGTGGGGCTACTAGAGCATGTGGGGTATCATATGAAAGAGCGCAGTTTGCACATTCTCAAACATTTTTTTTCTTTTTTTAGGCCGCATAGTTTTCGACTTTTGATGAAAAATGTAAAAAAAATACCGTCCCCCCTTTTTTTCGAAGTTTGCAAAGAGAAAATCTGAAATTATTCTATGTGATAGAAATTTATGTAAAGATTACAGGAAAAATAAAACGAAGTCTCTAAATAGCACACTTTTTCAGAAATCATCAACAAATGTTACATTAATTCCACTATCGGTCAAGAGATAGCGCTGACATAAAACTGCAATATTCTATGCAGTGCACAGTGTTAAAATTCTCTGACGAATATAAGCCTCGCCGATGAAAAATTAAAACATGATGGTGCGAAACCCTCGGTGCGCGAGTCAGACTCGCTCTTGGCCGGTTTTTTTTAAACTAAGTCTCGAACGCCGAATTTTCGCCATCAATGTGGTAGGTACAGTGCCCATACTCTGCTATGCAAATGGCACCAGTGTAAGTTACCTTCCATTATTTCATCAAACTCAAAACATAACTGAAACTCAAATCCGATCTGTTAATAAGTTTGTAGATAATACACACCATAAGCTCTCCAGAAACGAGGACGCTTTCTTCTAGAGTGTTAACATCGAACTGATAGATACCAGGCTCGCCAGCGCGGGTGAATGTGAACTGGTGGTCTGGAAGGGAAATATTAATATCTAAGTACCTACTAATATTATAAAGATAAGAGAAGTTTGTGAGTTTTTGTATAATTATTTGGAGGGTAATCGCCTGAACCACAGCTCCTATTTGAAAAACCTTTCACCATTTGAAAAGTAACATTATTCCAGCTATACATATAATAAGAACCTATGTATAAATATATACAAAAAGAAGTACTTAATAATACTAACGAAATACTATCTTAAATGCAAGCCTAGTGCTATAAGTTAGGTTACTGCTAGTACATCGTGCACGTGTCGTGAATAGAATACAGTCTTCACATGTAAATTGCACCCGTGCGCATAGGTAGGTACAATTATAATTAGTAGGTAGGATTTTTTTTGTACGCGTGGTCACTAGTAAGTAATCAAAACTAAAATAACATACCTAACCAAAACTATTGCCTACTTAAACCTACATAGATAATACAAACTGAAAATCAGAGTAACCTACCAATGAATAATTTTGTGGCCAGTTTGGTAAATATCGTTGCTGACCGTAGGTAGGGTCGACCTCGTAATTGCATTATCAGTTAGCACAGTTTATCACCTTATAATATGTAGTTGCGAATGTCACTTGCACGTCATAAAACGACAAGGTCTACTTTTGTACAGACGCCAGCACATCAAGCTACACCTAACTGTCAGATTTTCCCAATCAACTTTGAACCTTAAGCTTTAGCGATAAAATTGAAAATCTATTAAAGAAATCTGACAGATTGTGGTAGGTTGATGTGCTGGCGTCCGTACCTATGTGACAGATAATTTCAACCTTAGCGACGTAAGTGAAGTTTCTATTTTGCTAAGAATTGTGGTCAAACCTGCGAGGTAGATTATACAGTCAGCAGGCCAGGCACAAACTACGCCAAGCAAGTACTGATTCTGCTAGAGCTAGTTCCACCGTACCTACTTAGTAGATACATACAAATCCAATGTTTTTGACAAAGTCCGCTGCTAGGTCTAACTGTTGTGACAGGCTAGCCATCTTTTAGAACTTTTAATTATATGTCCTACTTCAGATTTTCATACAAAGGTTGTTTAAAAGCTAACTTGGCTGGTCTTATACCTACTTAGATTTGGTCGTTTACACTTAACACCTCTTATATTTAATACTCACACCTTTTGAATACGCCTATGTGGTTTCTACCTAACCCCTAAGTATACACATAACGGCGCTGTTTTATTATTTCGTTGGTTGACCTACCAACAGTGTGTATTTTTATCTGTGGATGATCTGAACTGGGTCTAACAATGACCAGGCAGATTAAAAGCAGTTTTCTGGTAAGTAGGTAGGTACTTATTAGCATACCTTCTTTAGCCCACGCGCAGGCAGCTGCCCATACTCTTAACTGAGAAGTCCCAGATTGTGATCGTAAATAAGACGTCTGGGTTTAACCTTCAACTGTAGGATTTTTCTATGTTATTCTTATATATCTACCTGCTTAGTAACGTAGGAACTTACCTGAAATCCATCTTCCAGTAAATCCTCTCTGGCCAAACTGTCCACTCACAAATTCTTCAAGAGTGAAGTTCTGTTCTGCAGTGGCAGACACCACCAGCACGGCAAGTATGCACCACCACGAAGCCTGCGCCTTTTCGAAATAAGACGAAATAAATGATAGGTTGCCAATTATTTTATTTTTAGTACTTAATTTTTATTCCGGGGCCATAGCATACGTATCAAATCGGAAAGGGATCGGCACCATATCGCCTTTCGCCTCGCCGTCAAACAGGCGTCAACTTAACGTAAGCACGTCACCAAAGCGGATCAGAAGCTCCGATACGTCGACTCGGCTACGGCTATGCGACGCCGCGCATACGGCTCGCCGACCGCAGCAGGCAGGCCGGAGGGGTGAGAGGGGCAAGGGTGGACGAAGAGACGTAAGCTCGGGTACGGAGAGACGTAAGCGCGGGGACGACAATCCGTAAGCGCGGGGACGACAATCCGTAAGCGCGGGGACGACGAGCCGTAAACACACCGCACCGCGGTTCGTGAGCTTGTCCCGAGGTGAGGCGATTACGTTACGATTCCGATTAGTGTGCGTTGCAGTAAGGAGTTTCATACAAAGAATACTAATCGGCTCAAGTTGATACGGTGCCGATCCCTTTCCGTTTTGATACGTGTGCTGTGACCTTTAGCCACCAATCACGAATTGTAAATGCACTGAACTGGCCTAGAGAGCGAGCCGTACCTATCAATCAAGGCAAAAAAATATAATTTCGAGTGCTTGTTTCAACTTGGTTTCAACACATCAAACATCTAGTTATTTATAATGTAAGTATACATACCTACTTATGATGTTTCTTATTTTTTTTGTTTATTTCAACTATTTTTTTAACTATAGTAAGAAGACTTCACTTACCATACTGGATCCTCTTTCCTCCGAATTTAGTAGTTGGCGCTTGTAATCGCCAACTCAACTGCCCCAGAATTTTATTATCATACGAATTTACTACTCATATTCGTTTGATAAAGTTATCGGCTGATAGGTGCAGATTATTCACGAAACACCATATTTAAGATATGATTTTTAATAGGTCGATTAGATGTCTTACAATATTTGTATAGGTAAATAGCCGCATCATGTACAGACGCGAGCACATCAAGCTACCCGAAACTGTAAATTTTTCCCAATCAACTTTAAACCTTATGCTTTAGCGATAAAGTTGAAAATCTATTAAGTAAAGAAATTTGATAGTTTGTAGTAGCTTGATGTGCTGGCGTCTGTACGCTCCTAACAAGATGATATCTACCTGCGTCTTTAGCACTTTATTTACGAGTTAATTAATCAATCTTCTTCTAAAACTTCGATTTTTTTGTAGTCCTAACACTGAACGTGTGATTTTGTAATTTACAAATGAATAATATACAGTACGTGTTTTTTTATATCCCATAACTCTAGGGGGTCATTGTAAAAGTTGTTCATAATGATGAGTACAATGATCCCCTAGCTAGAGTTATGGGATATAAAAAAAAACCTGTAAACCTTTGCCAGTAGGTAGATGATGCTGTGTACCGCACCTGTAGGAACGCAGACTGGAGCGCTTGCGCAGGCTGTTTATCAAATCCGGCCAAGTGCGTGTCGGAACACGCACAGTGGTGGTGGGTTGTTTACCCAACCACAGGATTTTACTAGCCTCAAAAATAAGTAAGTATATCCCTGCAGTTATAACTACCACCTATACGGTTATTACTTACGCCATTGGTTTTCGGTAGCGTTTTTTTGACGGTATTTTGCATTTATAAATAGGTAGAGGTAGGTAGTTTTTATCTGTAAAAAAAGATTGCTGCCTAAAAAACTAATAGTAAAGTTACTTAGAAACATAATCTTGTGAATTACGGGATCACCCAAATAATGCTTATGTGCATTGTTTATATTTTGTCATCCATCCGGTTTACACATATATGGGGAGTGCCACCCTCGTTTCGTAATTTCACTACACCATCGTATATCAAATTCCTCAGAGTAAAATGGCCGAGATCGGAGCAGACAGACTGACAGACGAACAGGACATTTGACTACAGAGTCCAAAAACAGAAAATAGTTGTAATAAAAACATACGTGCGTTCTCCATTTTATTACTCAAACAGTAGAACTACTTGCATACTCACGCAATCCACTATAAAATTACTCTTGGATATTAGTATTATCAATGAGAATTGAATGAATTAGGTAGGACTGTATGTCTAGAAGGGATCAGGCCCCTAAGAAATGGACCAGGGAAAGCTTAAAAAAAACAGCAAAGCATTTCAGATAGGAAAGTATTTATTCAACATCAAATGAACTGAATACTCAGACATAAACATAGAAACATTACGACGATAACCTGACTAACTCGCAATATATTTATTGCGCTACGTGTCTATCTATCGAGGCGACGATGCTGGCTACATTCCCCAACCAAATATGTCCATGTCCACCAATTATGGTACCATCATCAGCTGATCCTCTGCTAGTACAAATTCTTTATTCGCGTTCTTTAAATCCTCTGTCGAAATCATGATAATTTCATCTAGTTGATCAATATGAATCTTCAATATTTTCGTTCCTCAGAAAAAAGTATTATTTTTGTACTCTGAATGTATGTTTTGTTCGTTCCGTTGATTGTAGAGCCGTTGTCATTATACAGATAATTTCGCAACTGTATCACCAAACGCGCCATGCGCATACGTCTGGCCGAAAGGCGCATATCGACGCAAAGTCAAGTGCAATCGACGTCAATCGTAGTGCATCTGTTTCCCACAGCGGACGTCCCCTGCTCGTTTTGATCAAGTGACTGCATTACGCCGACGACGAATTAAATCATAGGCTTTCCTCCGAGCGTGCCTTTCTATAACATTTTGTATAAAATCAATACATAATGTCCATGTTTCAGAAATCCTGCCAAGATTATCTTGAATTTGTCGCCCTTAAACCTAAATTGCAATATGACTAACATGTAACAAAATTATTCCTCAAATAAACAAAATTAAAATTACTGTCACTGAAGACAGTTCTGCCTGAAAAGGAATGTCGACTGAGCGACAAATATTAATATGAGTATGAGTTAATGAGGTGTGTTTGTGTGAATGATTGTGAGTGCATGTAAATGAGTGTCTGTGTGGTAGTGTTAGGATGAGGTGTGTGAGTGTGTGAGATGTAATGATGTGGGTGTGTATGAGACGGACCATGCTAGTGACGGCGGTGCGTTCGGCGCAGCTCCTGCAGCCGCCGCTCGTGCTCGGCCATGTGCTGGCGCCGCTGTTCCTCCTTTATTGCTATCTGGATAACAGAAAATTGCTAATCAATAAATATACCAATTCTTTTGCTGTCTCAGCCATGGCCGAACAAAAAATAATCATCTCAAAATGGCCCAAGGTATGATTACTAATGTTTTCCCTCCCTATTTAGACTAACACATTTGTGGTGGGAAAGAAGAGAATATGAGGCCCCATGATTTTGTTGCGAATAACGCATGTGACGTTTTTTAACCTTTTGGATGCCATTATCACATTTATGTGACAAACCATAGCTATATACCCTGTACACCAGCGTTACAAATACATATGTGACAAAAAATACGGTGTACACGAAATAGACAATTAAACCATTAAGTTTGTGGGTTTATTTAAATACCATAAAAATGTAAGCTCGTGTTTAATTGTATAAAACGAATTAAATTATACCATAAATATTGAGATTTGATAACAAAAAAAGGAGAGGAGGTGGGAAGTAGTGCAAGGTTAAATTTTAATGTCATGAGTAGGCAGTGTTTATTCAAAAACAGACAAAAATAAAAACAGTTGTTTATCGATAAAGTTTTGGAATCCCTACTCTTTTGTAGGTAAATTCACTGAATTTGTACACCAATGCGTTTATGCTCTGGCGTTCAAAAGGTTAAAGCGTCATTCACATCACATGCGTGTAATGAGTGTGTTGTAAGAAAAATATGGCATAGGTGTGGGTGAGGATGATACAATTAGCTGTGGCGGTCAGTGAGTTAAGGCATAAAGACTCCAAGAGGTAAACTTATACTACTGATGATCAAAATAAAAATAAAACCGCAGTAAAGCTTGAAAATGTTTATAAAAAATGTTTTTACTTTAATTTACCGTTTCAGCTGAGAGCGGCAACCAGTATATGCATGGAGTTGTCTTAGTCTTCCTAAACAAATCATCCAACAGCTTGGCAGGTGCTTCTTCCTCTTTCTTCTTGAATTTTCTTGCTGTAATCAAAGACATTTCGTTCTAAATTATTTTAACTAGAATAACCAGCAAATAGGATTTCACCAGTAGGCCACATTATAACTCTCACATTTTAATATGTAGCATAATGAAACTATAATGTCCCACAGGCCTCCCCTCTTTGAGAGGGAGCGGGTTGCAATATAACACGCGGGCCCAGTGCAGGTTGATAGATGTCACGTTTTTTAATTTTTGGTTCTAAGACATGCCGGTACCCTCACAAGGTTTTCCTTCACTGTTTTGAGAGCAGTGCTGATGAAATTATTTACACAAAGTAAAGCGCCCGCCTGGGTTCGAACCCACGACCTTCAAATACATAGTAAGTTGGGGCCACTACCACTGGGCCATCACTGCTAATGTGTAGTTTGATCAACAAATGAAACATCTTATGGAACAATATTTAGTGAATATTGATTGTGACTTAATGAAGCAGCAAAACCTAACAAAATAAGCTATTTAAAGTGTTTAGGTAATAGGTAAAGGTAATACTGACTAGTGTCCGCAACTCCACGTCAATGCGCATACGGATTTTATTTAAAGCGTTTTCAATTACTTTAGGAGTGGCTAAAACCTACTATTACATTGTAAGATTACGACAGTCAATCAGTCAACCCAACATACCATGACGAAATAGAGCCGTGGCAAAGTGTGATAATAAAATGTTTACTGGCTAGAGTTCAATCTGAATTCAGAACAATAATTAACATTGTGTCTGAACATGCCAAATATAGGAGAAATCTAGTAGTCCCCCACCTGTACCACGAGGCAACATCGAAAGCTGACAGTTAAATGGGTGGAGTAATGAAGGGCAGTTATTTTAGTTCAATCTTATATTTGATACCACCAACTGCAACAGACCGCTTGAAGTGAGCTTGTTCTGAATGTTTTAGACACAGTACGGTTCTTTTTTATTTTAAAAATTGACATATTGATGTCTCAAATCCGCCATTTTGATTTTATAAAAAGAAAACCTAGCCTATAACCAACTGGTTGTTAGGATGCTTCGAGGGTTTAAAGAATCCCACATACAAATATATCATAGATACAGAAGAAAGAAATAACTAAATAAATAAAATATAACCCTGTCTTTGCAATTGGAGTCAGATAAAAAATGTTAAGTGTTAAAAATAAGTATGATAATTTCATACCTGGCTCAGGACTTTTCTCTGGGGTTCGATGCCTTCTCTTATCCATGGGCCGTTCATCACGCCTAAGCTTATTATTATCTTTGTTGTCCTTGTCTTTATCATTCTTGCCGAGGTCCCATTCCCGCGTCACCGCCTTCCGTTCCCATGGTTTATCCTAATTAAACAATTACATTAAATTCATCATTTATAGATATAATTTAATTCAGTAATCAATCTACAGTGTGATAGACTTTTAAAAGACAATAAAATTATATATAGTAATCCAGGGTGTCAGCTACCTTCATACAGAATTTTATCAAAATTGGTCCAGCCGTTTGAACGTGAAGAAGTAACAAACATGTATACACACACACTCACAAACTTTCGCCTTTATAATAGTAGTGTGATTATTTATTTATTCTTCAAATACTAAAACAAGTCTAATGCAATGACATCAACAGATAAGCATTTAAATAATAAAACATACTTAAGGTAAGATTGAAATGTTATAATCTTACCAATTCCCCGCGTTCCCTCTTCATATCTTGCTCCCGAAGCCAGTCCTCCACTGTTCCAGGAATTGTCGAAACCGGTGTGGTGTCTGTCGCTTCATTTAACTTTGCCTTGTCAAAGGCTTCTTGTGTTGAAAAGTCAACTTGAAGGGTCTTTGGGTTTGACACAGGCCATGTGACACCATGCAAGGCATGCCTTGTCTCTACAGCTTGGCTGAAAAATAAGTTGTATCATAAATATTTGATTTCATACAACAAGAAGTAATGAAGATATTTATATAGATATACATAGATATTACTATAAAAGGAAATATTATTGTTTTAGCGAAACTAGTAAACATCTCAATCTGCCTTGCTATTTTCCAATTATGTTAGGGTCAGCTTCAAGCCTAACCGGATGCAGCTGAATGCCAGTATTTTACATGGAACAAGTGCCTATCTGATCTCCAGAACCCAGTTACTGGGGTAATACAATACCCCTTGGTAAGACTGGTTGTCAGAATTGGGCTTCTGACTACCTGACAAAGAGCTACAAATGACAGCCAGCATCAACACCTTTACGGATTTCCAAGGCATGGAGCTTGGCATGGGCTCCATATGTAATGTATGGTCACCCATCCACGCACCGACCGCAGCAAGCGTAGCTTAACCTTCTACTATTACTAACTAGCAAAACTAGTAAAAAAATATATAAATAAAGCAAGTGTATGCAGTAAGTGTAGGAATATTAAAAAAGATACTCACTCCTCAGTCTCATATTGAACAAAGCATTTAGACTTAATCCTATCTATCCAAAACCCATTCTCTGTAATTCTTCCAGTTCTTTGTAATAAATTCTTCAACTGTGGCAATGTGAATGGTCTCACCAAGTTGGTGATATACAATATACATGACTGTTTATTTCTGGGTGGGCTTGGTGGTCTAGTTATTATACTATCATTATCCTTAATTATTGATATTTTTCTATTGGAAGCTAAATCTCTTGGTTTAGGAATATGAGGATCTTTGTTATTTTCTTCAAGTTCCTTTTTCAATTCCACATTTTCAGTATTATCAATAATAATCTTTGGAAGCACAGGTCTTTCAATTCTTTCCTGATTTTCTGATCTTCTGTGTTTCTTCTCTTCTATAACTTCATCAAACTCGACAGGTTTTACATCAGGTATAATGTCCTTCAAAATGTCAGTTGAAATTGTTATTGACTTCTGGGTTGTGATCTTAGAGCTCCTAGAGCCCCACCTTCTCTTCCTGCCCACTACAACTGGAGCAGTTTGACCATTAGCAACAGGTTCTTCTATAACAGATTTCACAGAATCTGAGCGTTGTATCTCTTTAGTCTTGAGTGGTTCTTGATCAGATTTCTCTTTTGCTGTCTCCGCAGGTTGGCCGCCAGACTCAGTTGACATTTTCCGTTCATTTGTTTCTATAACTACTTTTTCAGAGCTCTCTACAACATCAGTTTTATTAGTAGCCTTTTCACCTTCAGATTCATCTTTGTCAGTTTCCTTACAAATGTTTTCTTCATTATTTTTACTTACCTCTTGTTCTTCTGATGCAGGTTTTCCTTCTTGGGGCACGTTTGGTTCCTTTTTTGGTTCCTCCTTTGCTTCTTCCTTAGATTCCACTTGCGATTGACCTGCTTCATTGTCTGATTCACATTTGCTATCCTCTGCATGAAGTTCTAGAACTTCTGACTTCTCAACAGATTGGCTTCTCTTCCGTTTTGGGCTTTCCTTCTCCTCTGTGTGCTCAGGACTTTTGCTCTCAGATATATTAGATGGTTGTACTTCTTGGTTGTCAGAGTTAGATTCAGTATTTGCTTCTACTGGTGGTGATGCAACTCTTGTTTCATCTTTAGGTGAAACAACAGTTGTATCAGCATCAGAAGTTTTGTCTGTGTCATGTGACTCAGTTTTCTTAGAATCTTTACTTTCAATTGCTTCTGGATTGGCATCTTCACTGGATTGGATCAAGTTTTCACTTTCATTTACCTTTAAGTCCTCATTAGTTGTTGACACAGGAGTTTCAGTTTCTTCAACTGTTTCACTTTGTGTTACTTCATCACTAGATTTATCTGGATCTTGTTGAGACTCCGATTCATGATCAGGTTCTTCTCCCTGACTGTCAATGTTTTTATCAGTTTCTTCTTTTGAATCCCCCCGAGGTGCTCGTTTGGAACGATGTTTGGTTTTCTTTTTTTCGTCGGCTCCCTCAACACTAGGCGTATCGCTGGAACTAGTCGCACGCGAATGCTTTCTTTTGCTACGTGGAGATCTATCGACTCTTTCCGGAGTGGATGGCGGTCGTGTCAAGCATATTTTTAGTTTCTTAATGTCTCCGGGTGTCTCAGTAGTTTTGACGCGCCACACCTGATCCAGAGCTTCTTCGGGGCTGTCCTCTTTGGCGGGCGTTGTTGGTGGGATTTTTTCAGCTTCAACGACACTTTCCACTTCTCGCACAGGACTTGCTTCATCGGCAGATTCATTGTCAGTAGACGAAGACTGCTTTCTGCGTCTACTAGTTCTAGTACGTTTTACCTTTTCAACCTTCTTTTCTGGCGAAGCCTTCCCTTTTTTAGTCGCGGTACGCTCACTTTTGCGACGCATTGCAGCCTAAAATAAGCACAGAAACAAATTAATTAAGATCACTACTTTATTAATCACATACAAACACAATTTCAAACTCTAAATACCAGTAACTAAATATTTGTTGGCTAAAAATTAAGTTCCAAATACTTTCATCAGCGTGCTCTACAACAGAAGCGAATAATGGCCGCGCGCCATTTTAAACCATAAAGTACAATAATATATTTTATACGGTGTTGCTATAATAAAAAAAAAACAATAAACAAGTATATTTTGTTAAGCTAAGAATACACTACACATGCCAGTAGCTGGCACAAAAGTATGCAAGTAGCTTGAATGTCACTAGGTATTATTTACCAATCAGAAGTTGTTATGGCACACGGCATGCAAGTTACTTACAAACTTTTGTGACAGCTACTGGCATGTGAATCCTTAGCTTTATTCTAATGTTACACCAGTGATACATACTACTTGGAGCCCATGGAATTGGTATATTATACTATCTCGTACAAATTCGAGTTCGTCGCATGAGAGAAGTCCCACGGCAATAAGTGAAACTAAACTACATTAAACAGTTCTACAATAACCCTCCTATCTACGACACCTTACTGATGAGACCGAGAGCTTAAATACTTTCTTCTTCACTCTCATGTAGCGAAATGTGTCCAAACTTGACGCATACTTGAAAATTGCACTATGCCTATAATTTTCCCAACTTCCCACTGCGAAATCCGCCACGCGGACCCAGTCTGGGTGAAATATAAGTCACCATGTCTTCGAATTTTTGATTCTAGGACATCCCTATTTCCTCACGATGTTTTCCTTCACCGTTTAGAAAGCAGTGGTGACGAAATAATTTACTCAAAGTAAAACGTCTGTATGGGTTCGAAGTTACGACTTACAACTCGTAAGTAGCCGCCGTTACCACTGGGCCACCACTACTCCTAATCAAAATAATAATCTTCCTTCCACAAACAAAATTGTAATCCAAAAACCATTACACGTTCTGCTGATTGCGCCATATATGCACCTGATTTCGCGTACGTTGTCTATAATTTGTCATAATATTTTGCGAATAGAAAGTAGTACGTACAAATTCCATGTTTGGCGATATTTTTTTCGATTTTCCTTTCATGCATTCTATTTCCCGTTGCAATCTTGTTGAAGTTTGTTGTTGTTTAAAAAAAATAAAAATATCTGTTTATACCTTGGTTTATACACAATTTAAGTCTTAGGCCGGCCGCATACGTCCGGTTTTCTGGTTCGGTTCGGATACCCTGACGGACGTTACTACAAACGTTTTATAATAATATGTTCACTATAATTCATAATCTGTGACTGCTATGCTAATGCTAAGGAGGAAGATTGATCAAGGTTGACCTGCTGAATTCTATTTTGCACTGCTTATTCTACATTCTGTCTGTGCATTCTACTGTCAAATAAGTAATATGAAATCTTCTCGATCTTCTTGGGGTTGCTTTATGTTCTAGTGAAATGTGTGATTATTCTAGGAATCGAAGATGTTAGGGTATGATATTTGACAACTTTATGCCCTCAGAAACCTATTTTTATTCAATGCTAATGTTGGTATTCATTAATAGAATATTCATGTAGCACCTTTTGTTTCAGATACTATGGGCCTTTTATGTCATTCCTATGTATCGGCACACTATTTACGTATGTCTAGAGGTGAGGCAGTGCTTGTAGAATGATAACAATTAATCTCTAATACAGTTCTAAGTGATACAAAATGGGTAACCAAAGCAGTTGCTGTTGTTACCGGAGTCCGTCGCCGATCAGAAAGGACATTGTCAAATTAGAGGACTACCTTCCGGAAGGAGAAGTAAGCTCTAATAATATACAGCACATCAGCGAGAGAGAGCCTGATGATGGCGACATTGATCCTTCGCAAGATCCCATCGCTGGAACCATTTTTATGGAGCGCTCTAAAGCTTCCATAGAAAATGGAATGACCAGGAAGCGCAGTCAACACCAAATCGCTGATAATAAGCTCAAAAAAAGCAGTTCCTGTTCAACTATTTATTTAGATGATAGCACAGTATCTCAGCCTAATCTGAAGAACACAGTCAAGTGTGTAGCCCTTGCTATTTACTATCATATTAAAAACAGAACATCAGAACGCAGGTTAGACATATTTGATGAGAAGCTCCATCCCCTCTGTAAAGAAGGAGTGAGTGATGATTATGATAAATATAATCCTGAGCACAAACAGATATACAAGTTTGTAAGAACATTGTTTAATGCTGCTCAATTAACAGCAGAATGTGCTATTATCACGTTGGTGTACTTGGAGCGCCTCTTAATATGTGCCGAACTGGATATTGCTCCATCCAACTGGAAAAGAATAGTTTTGGGCGCTATTTTACTAGCAAGCAAAGTGTGGGACGACCAAGCTGTTTGGAATGTTGATTACTGCCAGATCTTAAAAGATATCACTGTGGAAGACATGAATGAGCTTGAGAGGCAATTTTTAGAAATGTTACAATTTAATATCAATGTACCATCTAGTGTGTATGCTAAATATTATTTTGATCTTCGTACCCTTGCTGAAGCCAATGATTTGGCATTCCCCAGTGAACCTTTAAGTAAAGAGAGAGCACAAAAATTAGAGGCAATGTCTAGATTTATGGAAGATAAAATTGCTGCTGAAGTGGTAAAGAATGGCATTAAGAAATGGTCAAGCTTAGACAATGTCAATTCAGGTGCTGGCGTGAGGCGGAGTGTAGCCATATTGTCGTAAATTGATTAGTCATGAGCCAAAATTGAGATCCAAAATGAATCACAAATCGACATAATATTTGTGTATTTTATAAGAATGTATTGTATTTAGAATTTTTGCACCCGATTGAATGTTAATTTTACTATTTGGCAATAATTTACAATATTTAAGTATTAATATTTAACATCAACTGCCAACTATTGCCTTGTGAATAAAGGCCTAACAATGTATCTTCAAGAAATTGTGATAATTATAGGTTTTATTTGACATTTTAGATTTTATCAAGTGACAAATGGAAGTTTCCCACTTATTTTGGTGATACATTATTAGGCCGGAGGTAGTGAAATCAATAGCATGTGGTATTCATACCATTGTAATAATTAACTTATGTAAGTCTTAAAGATTACATTGAACAATGTGAAAATATCAAATTTTGTATGTGCACAAATGCTTTAGATTAGCAGTGCAATACTATTTGTATGCTCATAAATTTACTAATTACGTAGTAGTCACTAAAATGAAAGACTTGTTGGTGGTCCAAATGTTTTTTTAATGAATTATTATAATTGCTAATTTGCTACACAAAATATGTTACAGTCTGTTTCACTTATTGGCTTCCATTATATTTTATCCTTAAACATAGTTAGTTATAACTCATAAAGCACTAATGTTAGGTTGCTTTCAAAACTATGCTACTTAGTGTATACTTAGATTTACTAGTATGTGCAACTGCATTTTGACTGAACTAAGAATCTTGTGATTGTGGTATGAATGGATTAGTCAACTGCTGTTCTTTTTGTATAATTTTACATTGTCATATTACTGCATTTAAAATTCTGAGCTAGTTATAAATTATGCCAAATTGTTATTTTGTATATCACATTATATTAGCATTGATCTTGATAGACAGACATATTATTACAGCAATTTATAATGGATGATAAATTTTTGTATTACAATACTGAAATATTATGGATATTTGTTTTTATTTAATTTAAATACTTGAATTCAATGTTTCATAATTATTTAGATTGTGAATTGTGATTGAATTATACAATTGATATGTATCTTTAATGTAATTAAGCAGAAATAAACATTTTATATGAGACTTTTAAAGGGTTTTTAATTCATATAACAAATTATAATCTTAACTCTTTAGGTAGTAAGAAAACTATGTACAATCTAAAATATTGTTTAATAGCTATTATTGCAAAGGTTTGAGGTCTTTCAAATAATCACTATAGTTCTCGAACATGTCTACAACTTCACTCTTCTTGTTGATCTGGTCATCATACTCTGGGCCAACAGACCACAGTGTCTCCAAATCGTATGCTTTTCTTGCTTTCTCTGTGAAGACATGTAATGCTATGTTACCTGAAAATGAATCAATAAATAACAGTTAGTGGGTAAATTAAATACAGTAAATCAAAACAGGTAAATTGAAATAGATGTTTTGCAGTCAAATGTGATTTGATTAAATGATATATAATGATAAGTTAGATAGCAAATTAGGAAATAATAAATTAGTTCTCGTTACCCAAATCTAATGCCATCCATTCATCAGAATCTTTGCCTTCAATTCTAGGAATAGGGTCTGATTTATGACATTTCTTCTTAAACACCTTTCGGACAAATTCTGATATACCCAAGATATGTCTCTTGTTCCTACCACTGACAACACATATGTAATCTACATAACGGATATCTTTAGGAACAGTAGCGACGAATATATCTTTGGAGTTTTCTCTTTGTAGTAATTCCACTAGATCTTGTATTTCAAAAACACCAGTCTGGCCTCCTAAAATGTTAAAAATATAATTTGTCTTTTCTTTTCTTTTAGAAAATAAATGAAATTAACATATAGACAGAATACTTACTTTCTAAACTAATGCCATCATATTCATCAGTTAGTAAAGGATATTTGTGTTCAATTGGTATTTCTTCTGCAGTGTTTTCTATAATCGTAGGATTTACATCTGTAATCACTTGGTACTTGCTGGCTAAAGCTGGTGAGGTTCTATTTGTCTTGGATGTATACCTAGGATTCCTTAAACAAACTCCGCAGTGTATTTGCCTATTGATATCTACATTATCAGCACACCGCACTAATGAACTCCTTTGGCGGTGATTTAGTGTTCTTGAGAAAATTTTCCTCAACATCTTGTCTTTCAATGCCAATTATATCTATTTATGGAATATTAAACGGTTCTAGGCTTTATTTTTATTATTCCGAATATAACCTAAAAAACTAGGTACTTTTCAAGTTGTCAATCTGTCAATGTCAAAAATGACATTGACACAGCTTGGTTTGTTTGCTTTTTTTTTCAATGTTTTATTTGCTTGCTTACAACACAACTGTCGGTTAGCTGGTTTGTAAATGCATAAACTTTTTGGTGTAATTTTGAGAAAGATTATGCATTTTTTTTAATTCTAGATTTTTTCAAAAATTTTTGTTCATTATTTAGCCGACAAGATCATGCACATGCCCATTGACTTATATATTAGGTACACATTCCTCATAAAATGGGAAGGCTCACTGGAATTAGTGTTATTTCATAATTTGCTTAGCGGGAAGCATATATATTGTAAAGTGCAGTTCCTCTGTGCAATGTGCCAGTAGGTACTTTTTTACAAGCCATGGCGATGCAACACGATTAGTAAAGTAAGATAATCTATTTCAGTAGAGCCCGCATCAGTCAGTGGCATCCTATGGCGGCAGCCGTGTCAACACCTTTATGTTCATTACAGGTTCCACAAATACAGCTACTGTTTCCTACTAAAACGAAAATATAATTGCACACCTGATTAGAAACTATGTCATCCAAGTTATCTATTTGACTCAACCATGCTATCTTATCTTTACCAATGGGCGTGGGGAATACGAATAAGTACAACACATTATGCTTTTTGTACAATTGTTTCAACGAAAACAGTTCTAATTTCTTTGGTCAGATACCATAATAATGCGAATGAATAGTGGTTTTTGGAGATAATGACGTCGTGTTGTGTCGAGTGAAATAAAAGCACAAAGCCGTTATTATGATGTTACAAAGATAATATAAAATGGTGACTTGTGAACTGGATAAAGAAGTGTCGGGAGAGGTGCTTGGCTGGAAGATCCCAGCATGGCAAGCTCTCCTGCTGCATAGAGTGCTGCCCTCCTGCGGGGGTCTTATAGTCTACATCGTTCTGATGTGCTATGATTTTACACTTATTTGCGAACATTTTATTAATGGCGATGAAGGGTACGTAGATATCTGATTCTAACATCGTTTTGATAGCTAAGTAGGTAAGGTACTTTGGTACATTCTATGGGAGTGCTCTTCAAGTAGGTACCTACCTGCCTATTTACGTAGGGTAAGAGTTAGGGTACTTTTTATATTCTACCAAAATGAAAGAGTAGATTCATTCGGTATCACTCTACTTTTTCATTTCTGATAGAGTGATAGAGGATTGAATTTTGATATTAGAGCGTACAATCAATTAGATTTGTGCTAACCTTCTTCTGCTTCTGTTTTCATCTCTGGCCCAGAGAGTTTATTATAATTCTTGTCTATACTTATAATAAATCTGTAGAAGTGAAAATTCTGTACATTGAAAATATCAAAAAAATAAATGGCAGGGGGTGTTACTATACCGACACCGAACCCAAAAATGTGATTAAAAAAATTTTTCTGTCTGTCTGTCTGTCTGTTTGTTCAGGCATCACGCAAAAACTACCGGTTAGATTACGATGAAACTTGGTATAATTATTCTTTAATATCCTGGGCACCACACTGGGTACTTTTTATCCCGGAAAAGTATATCAACAAAAAAACAAACTTAATTTTGCCTGTTCGATCCCTAGACCCGATTACTGTACCAACCGCAAATAATAAGTTTGTCGTAGGTTACGTCACCCGCAGTGGAGTTCACTAAGGGGCGCTGCACACGGCTAAGATACTATAATATTTTATCTTAAGGGGGAAGCGCTAAGGTAGCCCGCGAAATTCAAATTTTCTTACGTTTTTTGCAATGTGCTGGTCAGCATTAAGTTGTACGTTGATTAATATATGAATCGCGGCCGTAAGAAATATGACGTGTTTACAGAATTATAATCATTAAAGTCATCAACACAACTCTCCAAGACCACGTAAGTCCAAAGAATGATGATTTCATGAAACAGTTATTCTTTGGACTTACGTGGTCTTAGAGAGTTGTGTTGATGACTTTAATGATTATAATTCTGTAAACACATATTTCTTACGGCCGCGATTCATATATTAATCAACGTACAAGTGTACAACTTAATACTGACCAGCAAATTCCAAAAAACCTAAAAAAAAATTGAATTTCCCGGGCTACCCTGGCGCTTTCGCCTTAAGATACAATATCGCTCGCCATACAATTCAATGGACTATCACACACGACGAAGATAATAAATAATATTTCATATTTTCGTATCTTAAGATGAATTTGTATGGAAAAAAAAAATATTTCTCATTTTCTAATAGGGTGAATGAGGGGAGGGTGAAATTTCACGCGGACGAAGTCGCGGGCAGAAGCTAGTTCTTGAATAAACGTAAAAAGATTATTGTCTAATAAAATAACATTACCAACCTAAATGAAAATAGATAGGTAGTAGTACCTAACGCATAAATCCTAACAATGTTCAATTCTTTTGGGTGCTGTTATACGGGGTCTTTTCTTTTTGTAATAACCTCGTTAGATAAGTGCGTGTTACCTGCTTGGATTTTTTAAGCAATTAGGTATTGGTGTGATTCATTAGAGACTTTAGAGCAGTAGTGGCCCAGTAGTATCAGCCCCGACTTACGAGTTGTAGGTCGTGAGTTCGAATCCAGGCTGGCACTTCACTTTGTGGATTTAATTTCTGCTTTCAAAACGGTGAAGGAAAACATCGTGTGGAAACCGGCATGTCCTAGAACCAAAAATTCGAAGACAAGTGACATGCACCAACGCGCACTGGGCACGCGTGGTAGATTATGGCTCACTCCTTCTCACAGAGAGAAAGCCCGTGTCCCAACAGTGAGAACAGTATAGGTTGATTATGCTGTCACGCTGTGATTCATTTGCACTAAGTACAGACGCCAGCACATCAAGCTACCCGAAACTGTCAAATTTGCTCAATCAGCTTTGAACCTTATGCTTTAGCGATAAAGTTGAAAATCGATTAAAGAAATTTGACAGATACCGATCAATGGAATTTACATTTTATTGCACTTAATTAAAATTTCACTGTGGAGTGGTGAAAATAAAAAGCTTTACCAACAAGCGACTACTACCATGACTCTGATCATTCTAATTAGGTACGCTTAGGTAATGCCCTACCCGGTACTCCAAAAGGCCTCACGATAGATACGCGTCTATATAAGTACATTTCCACTTTTCAGGTACCACACACATAAACATTTAACATGCAAATCGCACTAAGAATTGTTAAGATGGCTTTCTCTGATTTGAATAATTCGTTTTCTCTTGTTTACAGAATAGGAGTATTTTGCACAATCCTCATCGCATTACCATCATTGATATCGTTAGTATTCACGCTGGCGTCGCCTCCACCAGGATTTCAGACCGACTTATCAGTATTTTCTCTGACCATAGAGAAACATAACATACGATGGTTGGTCATGCAGTTTGTGAACGCTCTCTTCTTTCCTATTGCTGCGATTGGCAGGTTTGTATTTTTGTGTTCTTCTATTATGTTTCATTATTTTGTGAATGCCAATCCTTCATGTCCTATGTTCTTTTTATTACGAATAAAACGAAGAAATTAGGAACCTATCCATCGATCTGTAATCCAACACATGCAATGTATATGATTAGGGACTGTTACGTAGGTAATAGATAAATAGTTATGTTAGTAACGGTGTCAAGAGCCCACAACTCGTTAATACGATTAGGAAGTAACAGATTCTTTGACCAAAATAGATGGAAATGAACTGTTAAACCGTATTCACACGGGTCCCTGTGGAGTCCGGAACAGAAGTCAACGATCCGATATTAAATTACACTCGTCCGGACATTATTTACTTATTCTAGGTCGTTAACTCGTGATGAGTCGACACACTGACAAATGGCATCATAATATATCACGCCTGTTTTCCCTTCCCAAAGGGATAGGCAGAGTTAGAAACTACTGGGACATTTTGGTGTTTGAATCCTTTATAATAAAAGGCGAGCATATTCAGTGGCGTGACCAGGGGTCCTGGTGCAAAAAAAAGTTGGGGCGCTATCTAAACTGGTTAGGTTTTATTTTTTTCAAGTAAAAAACATAAATACTTACATATGTAAAGGGTTTAGTGTGTATGACAATATTTTGTAGAAGATGTCAAGGATATGGAATTTTGTCAAAAAAGGGAGTGCAGTTCATTAGTAAAGTAGAGTAAGCTTGTATTCATAAATCGGTCGCATAACAGCTTAGCCGATTGGTTGAAGTGGCTAAACACAAGACTTGAACTGTAATAAATTATTTCTGTTCCTTAACAGAAATAATTTATTACATTTATGTTCTGAAGGTGGAAGAAATTTTTTGCTAGGTCAGTTCTAGGTTTGCTGGTCAGAGGTCGAGGGGACCCCTGAACTTGGGGGCCCCGGTGCACGCGGTTCCGCGTAGTCCTCCGATAGCTGTACGCCACTGAGCATATTGACATTATTTAAGCACAAATCTATGTATTTGTGCTTAAATAATAGGGTATGCCCTGGTCTGCTATTGAAGAGTATGGGAATATGGAGCAGTGGTGGTCCGGTGATAACGGCCCCGACTTACCGAGTTGTAGATCGTGGGATAGAATCATAGAATCCAGGCAGGCGCCCTGCTTTGTGTAAATAATTTCATAACCACTGCTCTCAAAACGGTGAAGCAAAACATCGTGAGGAATCCGGCATGTCCTAGAACGAAAAATTCGACGACATGTGACATCTTTCACCCGCACTGTGCCCGCGTGTTGGATTACGGCTCACTCCCTCTCACAGAGAGAAGGCCTATGCCCCAGCAGTGGGAACCTTGTAGGCTGCTGTGTAAATCGAAACCTGCAGGTTCGTCAGCATACTGATAAATATAACAAAATAACTGATTCAACAGATACTGCTATCTAATATTCTGGTGGGTGGAGGCTGTTTGTGCATCTCGCAGTGAAGACAAGGAACGGACGCAGGAGGCCATAAAGACAGCTCGAGCACCTTCGCCTATTGAACTATACCTGTTCCTACAGGCCTTCATCCATGCGGCTCCACATGCCATCATCAATATCCTTGATTTGATGGCGAGATACTCTGACATGTCTTTTGACAAAGGTAATTCTAATGAACATTATTATGTTGTCAGTAGATACAAAAGAAATCATTGACATATTGCAAGCAGAACGATTATTATTATTATCCCATGTATGATTATTTTCCTTTGTCCTATTCCATAGTTTTACAATGAGTTTAGCTTTTACTCACCTTTGTCCCTTTGTTGTAAAATCGTATCTTAGTTGTCGTTAATCGTATCCCATTGTTTTCATCAGTTTCAGTTCAAGCTGTGAGCATTATCGCATCGTCTCTCCGAATGGCTAGCACAGCCACAATGTACAGGAGATTTGAAAGAGAAAAGATAAATGGACGAAAATACCCATGGGACAAACAGACTGACCCGCTATTGACAAATGACGACGATAATGATGAGGATGTGGTTGATGATGTGGAAGGTGATACAATGAATGTTGCAAAAGAAGAACCGATTTATGAAACAGTCACGAAGAAAGACTCGTTCATTTCAGATTATAATGACGGCACCAAATATTATCGTGACACGAACAGTGATTTAATTAGGTTTTCTCCAATAAATACTGCTGAGATGTCTCCCAGATTCTTCGATAACGAAGTGTTGAGTGATTCAGATACCAGCTCGAATTATTTGCCTCAGAAAAGAGAACATAAAAACGAATTAGCAGAAGAATTAAGTAGTGACGAGGAGTATGTTAGACCAATAACTATAATAGATAGAGTGGCACCGTTGAGGCGGAACACAGGCTATACAGTTGAAAAAGTGGAAATAGTTCCACCACCCGTGATGTTAGCACCGAGACCGCTATCTTTAGCCGTATGGGCAGAGAAGATGGTTGAAAATGCAGAGTCTATTCCTGGTTGGTTGTCCGCACCACCGAGAAGAAAATATTGCGACGAAGTAGTCCAAGATGAACCAGACATTCCGCGTCGTGTGCCCAGATCCTACATGCGAGGTCTAGAACCTCAAGATGTTACAGCAGCGTTAGTAATTTTTTTGGGCTGGTACGGGTTTTTTGTAAGTCGCCTGCTCTCAATAGCATGTTTAATAAACTTTTTTCCGTTTTTCGCGATTATAATTCTATTCTCGCACTACCAAGCGATGTTGTTGTTCCTCATAGTGCCCAAAGCGAGCACCGTGAAGAGAGCATTCTACCTATTCCTTGCATTTATATACTTATTTTGCCTGATGGAGTTTAAGATACGTTTCCGGCACGTGCGTGTATGGCATGTGTTCTGGATTATAGTGTGTACTATAGAGACCGTTGTGTTCACTGGCCTGTGGGCCTGCATAGACAATAATATGCACGAGTGGTGGAAATTTTTCATAGTGAAGGTGATTGGGACTAGCCTGTGTTTGAGCTACATATGTTTCCTTGTTTATTTTGTATTGTTACAGCCACGAGAAACGATTGTTTATATAAAAGATAATAAAAATAATGATAAAAAATAGCACTCGCATTGTGTTCAATTACTGGTAATAATCTGTCTAAACTAAATATATCTAAGGATATGTATCCCGCTACTGACGCCCCTGTAATTCATATTTCAATGCAACAGACTGGATATTAGGGGCCGTTTTGAAGCGCCATCGCCAGCCGGTCACATCCGTGTTCATTTCATTTACATAAACAAATATTTTTAAGAAATTATTACAATCATCATTGCCTTTTGTTATGATAACTTTAATTTTATTGTTAAACCCCTATACACGTTTCAGACTTCTTTACTGGAAATTGGAATGAAATCATTTGTAAGTAGGTGCTTATTTAACAAGATTGTTTCCTGTTTCTATTTTCGCCTTCATTTTATCATTGAATCTTTATTTTTTCAAAAGTAGCCAGGAACTTAGAGTGCTGACAATACTTTTAATTTACTAACAATCGGGGACGATTTGGGGTATCTAGTATTCAAAAATATTTTGATTAATTCGACTGTTCGATATCTGATATACCTACCTATTGAGAATCTGGTATTCTGAGATGAAAGGTAATATTTAGCCTCGTAGTCCTAGTTCATTTAGCAGGTAAAATAAGAGGTCTTTAGTGTCAACGTTTCTATGTCTGACTCTGTACCTAACGATTGGGAATGTCCCAAGTTCAACAATAATGATTCACGTTGCTCCACGTCTTTCGATTATTTGAGTTGGAATTTTGGAAGCACTTTGCAAAATTTGAATACCGGTTCAACATAAGTGCTCATAAAAGTTGAAATATTTTTATAAGAACGAATAACGGGATGACTGTGAAGCGATTTCTAAAAGAATGATTTGTGTGGTCTGTTACAACAGTAGGTATCCAGATTCTGGGATAGTAATGCACTAACCAGACCAATTGCCAGACAGATTGGTAATCACAGTGCGATAATAAGTAGCCAGGTGGAAGTAACCTAATATCCCAGTCGCCTCCTACGAACTGCGGCAGTGGAACAAAGGTGATCTATTCGTAGATAAGAGTAGACGTTAATGTAACTCGAGCACACTCACGATAGTTCGGCTTGCACGGTAATCCACACTCATCCGTAAAAATAATACTTGTGGATTGCGAAAGTTCAATGAGTCTATGCCTTATGTCTCTGATTATCCAAAATTATTATAATTAGCATGATATTGATGGGGCTAGTTGACGTCCAATATTGACTCACTCCTCTCACTCAATGTCGATTTCGCCATGTTGTGTTCGTTCGTGGTCCATCTTATAGGAATCTTAAAGTACCTATCAGTGCACCTGCGGCTATCCTGCCTAACCTGAAAGTTAACGTATGCTTGAATACAATCTGCGTGTCGTGTATTTATTGTACTCTGAATGAAATCTTACCCAACACCATCTGGCTGCTTCATGAGAACAATAAACCGTCGACGAAAAATGTTCGCGCTCCAGAATTGAAAAATAGAAACTACTGTTTTCCACGAAGTTCCAGCTAAGCTTGCCGATGACGAACATACGTTAGGTTTTAACCTATTCTTCTTCGGCTGAGCTGATATTCCGTAGAGGTGGCAACCAATACCAATAAACAAAGCTTTGTCTCACTTCAAAGAGCGATGCTATGCTTCAAGTTGTGATTGAAGTATCCCTTTTGGTGAACAACTGGCGATTTTTTAACACCCAAGACGTTAGTTATTTATGTTTATCAAAACAGATTCATTTACTGATATACGTTTTGTTTTTACTGTAACTGTTCTGTTATTTAACTTCTCGTGTGTTGACACGCTTTAATGACCTCTTTTAAATCTTTATTTGGCTTTCAATCACTTTGAACTTCGATTGATATAAATCTTTGGAATGAAAAATGTGTATAAACTTCACCGAGCCGCGGAATGCGTTCAGCGGTAATGTTTGTAGAACAAAAACATATAAATGCCGTTCTATTTTGCCGACCTCCCGAGTCCCAACACGTTACATAATATCTACAATACAGTGTTCTGTGTGTGCAAAAGTTATGATTTGCGTATTTTTTGTTTTGCATTCATTATGGTTGGATCGTAGTAGGTTCGTGTTAATGTGGTGTAGACGGTCGACTCGGGTCAGCAGCCCTGCCACATGATGCGCAGTGTATCATAACGCTTATGATATTCACACAGTGCACCATTGATAAGGAACGCGATGACTTATGAACTTTTTTTGGAGAGGTCAGATATATGACACCTGATGATATGCAATTCCCGCCAACAATTGGTGGACTGTCACAACAGGAAAACTACTTTAAAATGCGCATATTTTTTTAAGAACACTTATTTGAGCATCTAAATATAACTTGACGAGGACGATATAAGATGACGATATATTATACAGGTATCTTAGAAGTGGTACTGGTAGGTTATAAGGAAGAAAATATTATATTTTATATAAATTTGTGCCTGTCGGTCGTTGAAATAAAATAAATGGGAATGTAGTGTCATTCGCCACTTGAACATAAAGTAAGGTTCAGGGAAATTAATAAACAGAAAATATTATGCGATCTCCTGGAGCTTTACCTTTATTGATTTTGTTGATGCTTGGACGCAGTATCAAATATTTAAGGTCGTAAATTTACCGTTATTTCAATCAAAATGCATTATCCCACATTGTTGCATTTTATCTTTCACGATCGCAATAATATTGTGATACCTTTATAAAACAAAAAGAAATTGGTTATTCACAATTTAATGACTTTTAACCGACTTCTAAAAAGGAGGAGGTTCTCAATTCGGTTGTCTATGTTTTTTTTTCGGGCATATCTCCGTCATATATGTATGTATAGACGGATCAGCAAAATTCTTTTTTTGTTCGAAACAGATTTATTCCGAAATGGTCCCATTTAAATTTCGTAAAGATCTGATGATGATTTCCGGAGACAGACAACGGAACTCTTCAATAAATGCCAGCAAATCAACCGCGATTGCTGTTATAGCATATGTATGCATTGTTTACGCAATCACACAACATAACATCACGCCTGTACCCTTTAAAGGGGTAGGCAGATGTGTTTAATAGCTTCCTGTCACTGATATTCACATAGCAAGTAGTGTTATATTATGAATTTGTGTGGGCTAGGTGGGTACAACTAAAAAGTGAAAATAAAAAGTTTTACATAAAAAAAAACTATAAAGTGAAATAGCTTTACAACTTTGAAAAAAAACTACAAAGTCGGTGTCGTTGGTTCTGCATTTTCATTTTTTGACACCGACTTCCGAGATTAAAGTTATTTTTCACTTTGTAGTGTTTTTTTGGAAGTCGGTTGTTTTTTTTTGTAAAAAAGTTTTTTTGTTAACCTACATTGTATCTCTCTCTGCGCAAAGGCCTCCCCTTTTCCTTCTATATTGAATTATATATAAAAATCCCAAATGACCAGCAACTTCTGTCGCTGACCGTACTTACCTACCTACAGCAGCCATTTTATTTTGATCCTATATAAGAAAGAAGTTGATAGATAGCATTTTATAAGCGCCTTTGTGTACCATATTACACACGCTAGTGTAAACAATCAGCATCGTAACAGATTACAAACGGTAACAACACGGGGTGTCAGCTCCATCACGTGTACCAACGACAGAGGTTTAAATATTATCAGTGGCACTGGCGCACATATTAAACGACAGATAGACCACCGCCTTTAACCCGTTTAAAACTGATGTCATAATAAATAACATTATAACTGATTTATGTTTTTTGTGTTACTTACTAGCTTCTGCCTGCGGTTTCGCCTGCTTCGTTCTAAGTATCCACATACCAAATTTCATCAAAATTGGTCCAGCCGTTTCGGAGATTAACCGGAACAATCAGAAGACAGACAAATTATAAAATGTTTTCTTTTTGTTATTAGTATTCTATACATTCGTATGCAATTAGCAAAAAGCTGTTATTTTGACATTACTGGGCCGGTTTTTGATCCATGGTTAACTCGACCAATAGTTAAAAATAGTAACTAATGGTCAACTGGATCAACTAATAGTTAATTATGTGACAATTCAAAGACAAACAATTGATCAAAAAACACATTTTGCCAAAATTTAACCATTAGTTACTTTTTTTTTTTTAACAATTTGTTGAGATAACTACGGGTTTTTTTGCGCATGTGTATAAATTATAAGTACTCGTAGCACACCATACCCCTGGCCATACCCCTGGGGTTAAGGTGGGACTAAACCATACCACCATAGAGATGTGCCACCCCAGTTCCATTACGTATATTGATTTATAGGAATGGAACTACTGCGAATAACAGGTAAGTGATAAACCTCACACAATGAATGCAAATTTTTGTTAGTGGAGGCACCGGACGGTGCACGGTGGTGGCTAAAAGTTCATGATCGGGACACTTTAGGACTTTGCCTTTTTATATACGGATGAGCTACAAACAAACATCATAGTAGATCAGTCACCAGACGATCTGCTAACATAACATCAGGCCTGTTTCCTCGAAGAGTTGGGCAGACGTGTACCTAATAGTGCAGACGCCAGCACATCAAGCTACCCAAAACTGAAAAATTTTCCCAATCAACTTTGAACCTTTGGCTATAGCGATAAAGTTGAAAATCTATTAAAGAAATTTAACAGATTGTAGTACCTTGATGTGCTGGCGTCTGTACATATACCTTCATTTCGTCAGTCATGTTTACTGCCATGTAATAAGAGGCAAACCTATGTCCATCAACCGTGCACAAAACCAGTATCCGGGCTAGTCAAAAAATCCTGATGAAACACCCAATATCTAACACTTCCGCCTAACTGAGGATCGAACCCAGGAATTGCACAACATTTGCAACCACTAAATCTACGAGGCAGAAGAAACAGGTAGCTGGTATCTTATGAGTGGCATTTTCTTCACTGCTGACCACACTCTTTCCATACGTTCTTTTAATCCCTAATTTGAAGGTTTGCAAGAAATTTCCTACGCTCGCTTCTCAGCCTGCATTATTTTCCCGTTTGTATGCAGTGAGACGCAGTTACATTGCTCCATTATAAATTACCCATCATCAACATACAGCATACATAGTCCATTATAATCCAAGTCTGTACATCTAAGGGGCCGCTTACGGGGAATGCAGCCGAGCGGTGTTGAAAAAGGGCCGACTGGCGATCGCACGCGCAGACATCGACATTGCGATTATTTTTCGCTAATTTACCATACGCTTACATGTCGATGGGGAGCGGAGATGAGATTACCAGGAACGGTAATTTCAAGCCAGGAGGATTGAACATTGTGTATTGTAGAAATTTAACTTATGAAAGCACATATGGGCACAACGTAAGGGGAAACCAATTTTAACTCTAATATTAACAAAATTAGGAAAAACAAAAATTAGCCTAAAGTTATTTAGACACCTCATGTGGATAGGACGGTTCTTGCAACCAGTCTCTGGAAGACTGATTTATTGAAAGATCATAATGCAAATTAAGATAAACTTACTTTGTTTGTCTTTGCATACACGTGCCTCAAACGTTAATAAATTCAGTTATCACGCCAGCAATACCCTGTGCTGTTTAGATTCTCAGATTAGATGTTAGCGCTAGGGATAGATTAAACCTAGGCACCTATCAAGTTTATGCATTAAATTGCAATTGGGTAATTTGCTGAAAGCTTTAATAAATGTTTCAATTTGCATACAATCAAAATTAGATTAAAATTAATACCTAGAAAACCCAATCCAATTTTGACAGGATGCTTGGTTTGATTAAATGGCCTGAACGGTTTGCATATCGTAAACTACATCAGAATTTACGTACTTAATATTCAAATTATTATTTGAAATCCCGTCAATTTTAGTAGGTAGACCTACCTATTTTAATTTTTAGAAAAAAAAGGCCAAACTAAAGCTGGCGAAGGTTCCCAGAAATGAGTTTATAATTATCATCATTAGATATCGGTACTCATCATGCTTTTGAAGTTTCCCTGCAAATTATAATTGTTTTTTTCTCTCATTACAGTATTCTGATTAAGCAAGTAGGTACGTCAGGTTAATATCATGATCATCATCAATTAAGCCGAAAGATGTCCATTGCACAAATGGACATCTAGGCAGATCAATAAACTTAAACCTAATTCTCACCTATACAAATATTCCCAGGAGATCTGTCCCGAAGATTGCTGTGGGCAACTGTTCAATAATACCTATGACCTATTAAATCCTCGCTATCTATTTAGGATGATCAGACAAAACCAATTTCACAAATAGCGCTACATTTCAAATGCTGCTTGAAATATTGAAAGCTGATGAATAGTTTCAAAACAATTTATTGTAAAGTGGACGCTTGCTTATTCCTGTTTTGAGATTCATGACTTTGTACATTATTAACTGTCCTGTCAAACTAAATAAGCACTTAACTTTGTAACTTACATGTTAGAACATAACGTAATTTCTTCAAAAAACGGCGGGTATTCAACTGTATTTTGTCATGTCATAGGTGCGCCCCGCGGTTTCGCCCGTATAAGTCTCGATCCGGTAGGAATATCGGGATAAAAAGTATTCTATGTTCTAATTCAGGTCATGGTCTACCCTTATGCCAAATTTCATCCAAATCCGTTTAGCCGTTTTAGCGTGGAAGCGTAACACACAGAATAACTAATATGTAGTACTAACGTAGCGTAACATACAATAAATTTAATCGCTAATTCGCTATAATGTTAGTTTAGATAACTACGCCAATAAGGGTTTTCTGAAATGACGTTCGCCAGGTGGCAGCACTGACACGTCAGGTCCAGACATCTGTCAGAGCCTTTATTTTCTTTAGTCATGACTGAATGATGAACGAATGAATGAATCGAATGATGAATGTCATCATATATTTTATAATGGAAGACCTCTTGTCACAGTGGTGCCAACACGAAAACCCTCATTAATAAGCATATATGGTGACTGTGAAAATGTAAATGTAGTGTAATGAGAATGGGGGTGACTACAGAGATGACGACTAATAAAGAAGTATGGAAGAAAAATATAAATGCGCCGACCCCAAATTAATTAGGATAAGGAAGGGCAGGAGAATGGTCAGCGGGATTGTCCGAAAGGGTTACCGCTGGCCCGGAACATAAAGGGCTAAGGAAGGAACACGGGTGGGTTTTAGTCAGTAAGAGTCTGACACTCCTTTCCGCTCCACCCAGAGCGGGAGGGGTCATTTCATGATTTCCCATCCTGAAATAAAAGAAAAAAAAGGGCAGAAGAATGATGATGATACCGGTCCACCATTCATATAGGTAACTGATATTATTTCTAATTCTCAGGAACGCGTGGAGTTATCAAGTTGAAATTAATATCAAATTCTCAGGGCTGCAATCCCTTGAATCAGGGAAAAAAATCAAACTTCAGTCAACGCAATCAAAAGATGCGGGTTTTTATGTTCTGGAATCAAAACCTATTAGGTACTTCCCGTTGACCTAGAATCATGGAATTTGGCAAGAAGCAATGTCATGTAGCACAAGTAAAGGAAAAAATCCGAAAACCGTAAAGTAGTTACATTACATTACAAAAAAAAACCTGTGAATATTTCCGTAACTACACACCTACACATACACACCTACACCACCACCACCACCACCACCACCTGTACTACATATCTATTTACATTTTTTTCCGTACTTCGGTACGGAACCCTCGGTGCGCGAGTCCGACTCACACTTAACTGGTTTTTTTTAACCTAGCTTCAATATAATCTTTTTTTTTTCATATCACATTTTTACAGTCTAGAAAATAGACACAATAATTCCTTGCAACAACAAACTTAGAACCTAAATAACTCGAACACGATATAAATAGCAGCCTCGCGTTAGAAATGAGATACATCTTAGAGATTGTAACAGTTAATCGATAAATGAATGCTGTCTGATAGTTAATAATACGCTACATTGTCGAAGAGATAGTATAAAGCTTCTTATGGCTAGCGTCGGAGGCTGGGCCAAGGCCCTCGGCCGCTGTAACCCGACACCTCATGTATTCAATCTTCTCTACTAATTTGCGAGTCGTACACCAGGGCTGGCACGAAGAGATAAAACCTTTTTGTCAATAAACTCAAAACAAATAAAGTAGAAATCACTCCGAACGAGATTGGGAAATAAAAGGTTTTCCAATATTATAATAAGCTGGCCAATAAGGTTACCGCTGAGATTATTATTTCCGCTTCAGAAAATTCAACGTCAATTTATACTTACTTTGTTCTCAATTTTCTTTGTTTTGATGCTCGATTATTGAGTATCAATAAAATTATCTACTCTACTAAGGTAGACCGTACTTAATGATTTTGAACCAGGAACGGAACAAAATATCAAAATTGACGTTAAATTTTCTGAAGCGGAAATAAAAATCGCAGCGGTATTTCGGATTAGCCAGCTTATTATAAGACTAGCGGCCCGCCCCGGCTTCGCACTGGTAGATATTGGCATTTAACAAAAAAATTAGAATTATAAATTTTAACACACTCTTGGCACACTTTCCATGCTTAATCAATCAAGTCTGCTTTTGACAAAACAAACAATCATCATTATCCGTTTGGGAGCTATGATGCCAACAACCCACAGATAGAATAGATAGTTACTATTGTATATTTTAACATGAAAAAATAGTTATTGTGACATAACTGTAAAATCAAAATATTTTATTTCACATAAACCTACATGGGCATTTATCAGAAGCTAGGTGCACGGTTCCAATTGATCGTTTCCTATAGAGAAAAACCGGCAAGAAACTCCACGGTTACTCTTTTTAAATAATGTAGGTAATAGTTAGACATATGGTATCAGAGAATTTTTTGTAGATATTGTCTTTTGTAAAATTGTAATAGATCACTTTGATTTTCAATAGTTTCCGCAGCGTACGCAATATAAGGATTTTTTTGTATTTTTTCACACCTTGGGTTACATTATCGAAGTTTTCATTTGGATCCCTAACTTTTTTGAAAATATTATATCGCCTAATATGTTCATCAGGAATAATGTAGGATTCTAATGGTGAAAGAATTTTTCAAATCGGTCCATTAGTTTCGGAGCCTATTCAATTCAAACAAACAAATCCTTCCTCTTTATAATATTAGTGTAGATTGAAAAACCTTTTATTTCCCAATCTCATTCCGAGTGATTTTTAATTTATTAAATTCTTTCATCATTATCCTCCTTATCGAATGAGAAACCGACATGGGAGTCCCATTTCCTTCTATCCATTAGGTAATAATGATGATAACAGCAATTGAAAATTGTTTTGAGTTTGATACGCTTACTATCTTTTCTCAGGGGTATTCTAAACATTAAATATGACCTAAGTATGTGTAGTATCTGCAGTAAAACAAAATGAAACATGTCACATCACAGTTCAACAACACGAAACAACGACAGGACCTAATTACTTGTACGTAGCCAACAAACTGATAACTGTCACTCAGAGGCATCAAGTACTGCTATACTGCGTAAACACAACAATTGAATCTAGATGTGCAGTAATAGAGGTATCAATAAGATTTCATAGGCAAGTGAACGAGTTCGTTAGCGCAGGCGATATCGCGTGCAGATAGCCCTGCCAGGGCAGCCGGCCTGGGCTGAGGCTCGAGTAAAGAGGCGGAACCACACAACGGCTGGCGTTGTGCCGGAGGAGCGATAAATCGAATCCCCGACGACAGCGCCGTGTCCGCAGAGATCGAAGCACACGATTACTGAACTTACGATTATATTCTCTAAAGAATCTCTCGCACTCTCGGGGCCCCGTCCCCTACTCTATGGGTAATATGTTGCAACATTTCGCCTCCAGGCAAACCTTGCCAACTTTCCGACAGTGCCGCCATAAATTCAACTAGATATAAATAGAGAGTAATATGTTAGGCCTTATCAATGCAGTTTCTATTGTAGTCGCGTCTGGTCTGTTATTCGGTAAGTTATACATGGATAGTAGTTGTAATTACACACTTAGTACGCGTAACGATTGGTCGTGCTCGTATGTTAGAGTTAGACGATATTCTACCATTTTACGCATTGAGCAAAATAACTTGCATTTAATATTCAACATAGATCGACAGCAAAACATGTTGTGCTACTTATTTGAAAAGTACTACTTATATGAAAAGCTTTACAAGTTTTTCGGTGGAGTGGAAAAGGTGTCAGCAATGAATAGGGTCGATAGACAGGAAAAAGCGATCGTTTTAACAATGGGCTCCCGCTTATTGTGACAAGACTTATTATGACCATGGTGGGCTATGGTGGAGTTTCTTGCCCATTCTTCTCCATACGTAAACTACCTTTTGGAATGGGCGACTAGAATCAATTCTCAATCAATCAATCAATCAATCAATCTCTTTATTGTGGATCATAGGTAGGTACATAATACAGGTGGCAGGTACATAATAAATTGTGAACAGCTATGTCCCGCCCGTAGGGCATACAATAGTCAGTACATATTATAATTATGGAAATGAAATTAACATATATATTTTTTTTTTCTACAAATTATTAAGAATTTTACAAAAAAAAAAAAAAAAAATAAAAAAAAAATTAAAAAAATAAAAAATTAAATATTAATTCTATTTTGTTGTAATTTGACGTTCCTTTTATAATGAAATAAATGCTTTGACTTTTGACTTTTTTTTGCCACTTATTGCTATGGAGAATTTTCATCTGAATACGGAGGGAATCTTTATGTTTTGGCAAATGTTGTTCCATTATAAGTTGTGGATGAGACTGTAAAGCAACAAGTTGTGGGATTCATAACATCAACTACCGTTAGAAAGAGTCAAGAGAAAGAGCTTTCAGACGTCATCATCATCTGCCTGCCTAACCTTTTCGCAACTATGTTGGGGTCGACTTCCAGTCTAACTGGATGCAGCTGAATACCGATACATTACCTACATGAAGCGACTGCGTATTTGACTACTACAACCCAGTTACTGGGTAATTCGAAACCCCTTGGTAAGTCTGGTTGTCAGACTTTCGGGCTTCTGACGACCCGTAACGACTGACAAAGATCCATGAAGCAGCCGGGATTAACAGATTAACGTGCTTTCCGAGGCACGATCTCGGTATGTAAAGGATCACGCATCTACCTATAGGCAAGCATAGCTTTTAGACACAAATAAGCGGCTCAATCATAAACAAAGCAGAACAAAAGCAAACAATCAAAACCCAACTTCCTTCCACAATGACAAAGAGCCACATGTTTACGTGCCTAAGTTCAAAAATGTTTATTGATTACAGCATACGGACGAAGCTTGGCAGTCGGTGATAAGAGCCGGGTAGTCGTGTCCTCGGTGTTACATCGCATCCATTTCTCCGCGACACGCATCTAGTAATGATAACGTAATGACTTTCGAGATTGACTCATGTTCGTATTGTGTTGTGTGGAGTAAATACTCGTAGGTATTGTGAGGACAGGCGAGAGTGGATCCGGAAGCGGATTTTAGAGCTTTTTATTGAGAGGATGAATGAAAGGCGACTAACAAAATGTATCAACAAGGCAAGGCATCAATGGAAACACCAGCCTGCATGTATGACTAGACGTATGAACTTTTAAAAGAGTAACGGTGTAGTTTCTTGCCCATTCTTCTCCATACGAAAACTACCTTTTGGAAGGGGCGACTAGAATCAATTCAATTTTACTGTAAGTTTTGACGTTCAAAAGTGCCTTTAATGTGCCTATTTGAAATAAACGATTTGACTTTGACTTTGAACGTAAACGAAGCAAGGGTGTATGTAAGCGTTCTGTAGTTTTTGCCTACCCCCATGGCAAAAAGTGAGAAAAGAGTTTGATGAGCATGTATGTTTGATCTTTTTATCTTGGTCCTTCTGAACCTCGGAATTGCTAGATTGGTTATCGTGGGTAAGGTGTACTTAACCGTTTCTAAAACACCAGGCATCACATTATTATTTAAATCTGCAACCAGGTACATAATTATATCCGCGACTAGTGAAGATCGTTTACCGGTTAGGGCTGATTGTACAGTCAGATAACTTTTATCTGCAAAATAAATGTTCTTCATTTATAAGTACTACTATTGAAAAATCAACCCATATTCGATTAACTTATGCCTTCAGATTCGTCAATTTCATATATTTTTGACACATTTTTACATTGGCAATAGGTACCAAGGTTATCATGAAATTGAGCCCTTAGAGGCATTAATTTTATTAAACAGAGCGTTTGCGAGTTTGCCCTCGGAATCCAAAGTTGAGAAATATTCTATGTTGAGATCGATAGATAAAATTCCAAACTAGTGTTTCCAGAATACGATAGGAAGCATCGTATCTGGTAGCTGGTTACATTCAAGAAGGGTCAAGCTCATTCATCATTCATCATTCGCACAGTTCATCCATCGTTTCTATGGTGTTCCCCTACTCTTATAGTCATCAAACTCAAGCTCAAAGCATTTATTTCAATTAAACCTTGTACAGGCACTTATGAATTCTCAAAAATTAAATAGTCTGTCAGTTAGTCAGAAAGTTGAAGCTAGTTGATCGACATCCATACTCAAGTTTCCACAGGAAATTTTCTTCATTCATGCGTAACACTTGTAACACATGCCCATACCATGACACCTATTTCCACACAACTTTTCAGTTACCGGTGCCACTTTCAGACTTCCTCTTACGTGCTGATTTCTTATTTTATCCATTCGTGTAATACCACACATCCCTCTTAGCATTTTCATCTCAGCTGCATGCAATTGCCTTTCTTTCATCCCTTTTGTGGCCCAACATTCTGATCCATACAAGACAGGATCTAACCATGGTTTTATATATCTTATAACGGTTTTATCTCGTGACCTGTCACCATTTCATCCATCCAGTGTTAATTCAGTGCTTAACCGTCCGATCTACTTCGCCATCGTTTTGCATGAGTGAACCGAGATACCGAAATTCGGAGCATACTGGGAGAAGCGCGCCATCAAGCGCTATGGGTCCAGAACTGGAGAGACCGCCTAAATCGTAGAACATATATTCAGTTTTGGTTCTGCTCATTTTCAGGCCGACAGTCTCCAGCTTCTGTTGCCATTTCTCCACTGTGCTCTGGATCTCAGATCCATTTTCACCGACAAGAACAATGTAAGCGGCAAACAGCATGCACCAGGGTGCCTCTTCCTGTACGTCCGCCGTCAGAGCGTCCATAATCAACAGGAAGAGGTAAGGACTTATAGCCGATCCGTGGTGCAAGCCTACAGCCACACTGAACTCGTCGGTACTGCCAGCAGCCGACCGGACGTAGATACGAGATTGTCTGTACATAGCATTAACTCTACATACTTCCCGATCAAACCTTTTTATTTCAAGGCCCACAACACATCCCGAGGTTATTATACACTTTCTCCAGATCAATGAACACCATATGCAAGTTCTTGTGTGTACATGTGTACTTCTCGCACAATTGGCGGAGTGCAAAAGTGGCGTCCATTGTTCCTCGACCTGGCATAGACCCAAACTGGTTTGAGGTAATCTCACTCTCATCTCGCAGTCTTTTGTTTATTACTTTCTCCCATACCTTTAATCTATGTGGCATAAGCTTTCTATTTTGCCATTGAATATTATAATTCCCAGAATACTCATCAAACCGCATACTTCCTTCGGTTTATTGGGCTTCTTCGGCTTAACATATTATCCCATAGAACCTCTAAAATAAAGTAGTTGAATTAAGTAAATTCAGGGAAATTAATTGAGAAAGAGCAGTGAGAATAGAGCAGTGGTGACTCAGGTAGGTCGTGGGTTCGAACCCAGGTAGGCGCTTTGTGTAAATAATTTCATCACCACTGCTCCCAAAACGGCGGTGAAAGAAAACATCGTGAGGAAAACGGCATTTCCCAGAACCAAAAATTCGAAGACGTGACATCTGCCAACCCGCACTGGGACCGCGTGGTAGATTACAGGTCACTCCCTAGAAGAAGTATGTGTCCCAGCAGTGGGAACGTATAACTGTCTGCACATTCAAATTGCAATTTTCATTCTTTTGATGTAGAGTCAATTAGATGAACAATTAATTACCCTGACCGTATATTCTTTTATTAAAGTGACGTTTTCACCAGTAATTTTCCGCCAGACACGTCGCATTTCCGCTTCCGTATCGCTGTCGCTGCGCATGCGACTATGGCCTTAGCCACCTAGCGTAAGTTCTATGAACTGCGGGCAAGGCGATACGAATTTATGTCACAAGTTATCACGGAGTGAATTTTGTAATGGCACGCGTTTTCCGGAGCCATCTTCAAGTCTGTCTGCTATCACACACATATTACGGGATAGATTATTAATACAAGCATTCAATTAGTTGTAGGTCACATATTTGGTGTCAATATCTGTAGATAAATTTAATGATTTCAAGAGTAAATCGCTTCATAAGAATAAGTCCATCAAGTAATTATTCTCAGAGTCTATGCTCAATAATGTCAAACTTACTCAAATATTTGGGTCAGACTGTCACATACGAAACTAATTATTATCAGTAAGTAGGTACAGCAGCACGTTTTGTTTTGGTACCTACCGCTTAATTGAATTCATGATTAGTATAATTACATAATGTTTTCATTAAAATTAATTAATCATTAGCAATATACACAGATTCACTAAGATTACCAACCCGCACTGGGCCCGGGTGGTAGATTAGATACAGCCGACTCGCTCTCGAAGAGCCCCTAGCCCGTAGGCAATGTTCCCAGCTGTGGGAACATTGCCTACAGGCTGTTGATGCTACTAAGATTACCTAATAATAATAATAATAATATTTATTTCAGGTAAATAACACCCATTATTAGTACACGTATAAAATAAAATCACAATAACAAACCTAAGCCACAGAATAACTAATAGTACTAACGTACAGATGCCAGCACATCAAGTTACTACAATCTGTCAAATTTCTTTAATAGATTTTCAACTTTATTGCTAAAGTATAAGGTTCAAAGTTGATTGGGAAAATTTGACAGTTTCGGGTGGCTTGATGTGCTGGCGTCTGTACCTAAGCTTTAATGTCTTTTATAACACACACAGGTAACTTTACTTCTTATTTGTATGTACTTACAGTTTATTGCCGAACTGACGAAGGATTCACGCTTAAAATCCTAAGCATGATTATAGGTCTCACATCCCGATGGTAACCCAATCAAATCAATTCTTTATTCTTTTCCTGCAACCGGCATGTTCTAGAAACCAAAATTCGAAGACATGTGACATATTATGCCAACCCTGAGCTCGCGTGGTCCACAGTCCACTCCCTCTGGAAGAGAGAAGGCTTGGGTACCAGAATTGGGAACGTTATAGGCTGATTATGAAGCAAATTTACTCCGAACGTGGTGGATTACAGCCTACTCCCTCTGGAATTTAGGAGGCCTGCAGGGCCGGATTAACCATTTCGGGGCCCCTAGGCACAGCTCGTTTCGGGCCCCCCTTTTTTATACCACAACAACGCAATTTGGCTTTTACCTTATAATGTGAAAAAAAGTTTCACTTTTACTGTGGTTTCATAAAACCACACAATCCCCTTTTTGTTTTTTCATTTTTTAATCGGGAGTGCTGGGCCCCTGTTCATAGTGGGCCCCTAGGCACTGGCCTAAAGTGCCTTATGGATAATACGGCACTGGAGGCCTGTGTCTCAGAAGTGGGAACGTAGGCTGGTTATGTATATATGCTATGTATTCCTTTTGTGAACCTTCTCCTGCAATATCTACGTCTTCCTCATTACTTTTTGTTCATGACGCGAGTGCAAAGGTAGGTACCTGAACTACCTACAACATTTATGTAAGTATCAGATCTTCGTCGTGTGTGGTCAAGCAATGATTATCGGCTCGCCACGATAAGATAATCATAATGTTTACCGAAAATGGCAGCGAATTTATTTTTGTCATCATTTGCGTCATAGTGCCAAAACAGATAAAGTGTTCGGTTATATATTATTTTTATGAGTGAGTTCCGAATACTTCAATAGGAATCTGGGGTGTGAAAACATTCATTTGTATTATTTATTTTCTATAAGTAATTAATCCATACTAAGTAACTTAGATTATAATAAAAAGTGGCCTAGTGCGAGTGGGAACTCGCACCCAAAGGTATAATATTTAACACTACATATTTTTTAGAGTTCCGTACCCAAAGAGTAAAAACGGGACCCTATTACTAAGACTCCACTGTCCGTCTGTCCGTCTGTCACCAGGCTGTATCTCATGAACCGTGATAGCTAGACAGTTGAAATTTTTACTGATGATGTATTTCTGTTGCCGCTATAACAAAAAATACTAAAAACAGAATAAAATATATATTTAAGGGGGCTCCCATACAACAAACGTGTTTTTTTCGGAGTTACTGCTTTGTGGTACGGAACCCTTTTTTTAAATACTTTAGGAAAAACCCCTTTAATTTATACCCTTATTTTTTGTTGTTACGAGGGCGACACTGGGCCACTTGTAAACGATATAATAAATAAATAAGTTCAAATTTTGAAAATGGAACGCTTTGCCAATATTATTGTATATTTATTTTATTAATTTGTCGTTTGTTTACGATTTGGCGGCAAATTGAAAATTGTCTGTGTCACGTCAGCATGAATTTAACGCGAGAAAATTTTCGTACAATGATTTTTTATGACTTTCGATATCATTTAAGTCAACAAGAAAGTTATAATAGACTTCGATTGGCCTTTCACGATGGAGCTCTATCTGCCACTGTTTACAACTGGTTTAATGAGTTTATACGTGGTCGCACTAATCTCACCGATGATCTGCGTAAGAGACGGCCTTCTACGGCGATGACTGAAGATAACATCAGTGTTGTGCGGGGTATGATAGAGATTGACAAAAGAGTGACTTATCAGCAGATTCGGACAAGCTTAGGCATCGGTATGAGTCAAGTGCACAAAATTTTCCATGAACATTTAGCGGTCAGGAAACTTTGTGCCCGGTGGATACCTCATAATTTGACAGAGGCTCAAAAACAAATGGTTGATTGGTGTCTTGAAATGGTTCAAAGATTTAACGGAGGTGACTCAAATGCTGTGTTCGACATACTTACGGGTGACTAAAGCTGGATTTATTGTTATGATCCTGAAACTAAGAGACAGTCTGCTACCTGGGTGTTTCCTTCCGAAAAGTTGCCAACTAAAGTGAAGAGAGGTCGAACGTGGGAAAAAAGATGATGGCCTCGTTCTTCGGAAGGACAGGTCATTATGCAATAATTGTTTTAGAGGATCGAAAAACAGTTACTACAGAGTGGTACACTAACAATTGTTTGCCACTTGTCTTGGAAAAAGTTCGGGAAAAACGACCTCGCAGTAGGATCCTCCTTCACCACGACAACGCCTCGTCGCACGCCGCCAAGCAAACAATCGACTACTTGGCGACGTCAGACGTAAAATTACTGGGTCACCCGCCCTATAGCCCCGTCCGAAAATAAAGCAAAAACTTCGAGGAAAACGTTTTATGGACGCGCAGGAAGCAGTGGCTGCGTTTCAAAATGCCTTCGATGAGACCCCTAAGGACGAGTGGGCAAAGTGCTTTTCTCAGTGATTCCATCGGATGCAGCGATGTATTGATGTAAATGGACACTATTTTGAAAGGAAACTAAAGGAACTAATAACTTGCTAGTTTGTTCAGTTTTTGATTTTCTAAGAACTTTCAGTGTCACCCTCGTATAGCGGCCATAGTGAAAATTTCAAGTGTCTACCTACTACCGTTCAAAAGATACAGCCCTGTGACAGACAGACGGACGGACGGAGAGCGGAGCCTTAGTAATAGGTTCCCGTTGGCAACTTTTTGGGACGGAATCCTATAAATTGAAGTTACTCTGTCTGTCCGTTACCTTACCTCAACTAAGCTGTTGAACCAATTTAGATGGAAGGTAACTACAGAGACAACTTAAACTCCGATAAAGTATAAAGGCATAGGTACTTTAAAAACAGGGGTAGGCATATTAGGGTGTAAAAGTTTTGTATGTTTGTTTGTTACGCTTTCACGCTAAAACTGCTAAACGGATACGTATGAAATTTGGCATATAGGTAGACCATGACCTGGATTACAACATGTTATACTTTTTATCCCACGGGATCGTGAATTATGCGGGTTAAACCGCGGGGCGCAGCTAGTGCTGAATAAAATTGACCAACCTTTTAGAAAAGCTCCCATTATTATTGCCTTTACTTTAGCAATACGATTCTGCCGATTAGAGAGGTACTATGAAGTGCACATCCTCACTAACGATTTAGATATCGGAGGCTGAGCGCAAATGGCCGCCATCCATGTATAATCTTAATCATAATAACAAAATTTGTTCGTTTCTTTGGTTGCGATCCGGTTCTGAGGAGTCTGTGTTTATTTGTTTTTCTGGTCCTGTGTGTATTAGACTACATATTATAACATTATGAGAGATGAAAACTGGTTAGACGGATTTTGAAATGAACCACGTTACTAAGTGTTTGTAAAGTCTAGGCTAGATTCTATTGAATGCACTCAGAATATTGATATCTATGTAGGTATATCATATATTTATATCGGAAATGATATACACGGTGTAAGAGTAACGTGACCATTTTTTTTTGTTAAAGCGGGAACTTTGCCTATTAAGACGCATTTGTTTTGTATTTGTCCGTGAAGCAAATAGGTTTTAAAATGATGGCTCTAGTTTTTAAGTAGGTAGGAATGGAGCTCATCACATGATTTGTCGTTGTTAGTCTTTGTAATTAAAATTGATCGACTACTTATGTTTTATGTTTTGTGCTGTCTTATAATTATTTGATATTCAGATACAATGTAAATTGTTCATAAATAAATTGAATTGAATATCGTTTGGTCCCTTTGTAAAAGCGGGACATTTTTGCTCTGGTTGGGGACAACGGGACGGACAGCCTAAAAGCTAGACTGTCCCGCCCAAAGCTGGACAAATGGTCACGTTACGTAAGAGGCATGAACGCTTATTTTTTCAACGCTGTTGGGTCTAGAATCATGTACCTACTGCATTCATGGTAAAGGCGGGGGGGAACAGGCGCGACGCGGTTCTGGTATAACGATTTCCATGAAGCTTTCATAGAAATTGTTCTACTAGCGTCGCATCGCGGCTGTCTCCGGGAGCCTTTACACTTTGCGCGTTGATGTTCCCTTTCTGTAAAGGTACAATGGTCCTTCTGATACAAAAAGTTGTGTCTTTGATAGCCAGTTAGGGGCAACATAACAACGCCCCAAGGGCGTCCCCCCCTTTCAGGAGCTCAGAGCGGTCATCAACCCTGCCCTATGTCTTTGTATAGGAGTAAGTTAGTTAGGTATAGATCAAAAATTTATTATTTATTTGGTTATATTTGTTTCAAGTAGACTACACAAATACAGCTGAACAAAAAACACATTATCCTAGTCAACCACATAAATATTTTTAGTTCTTTAGCACTGTAAAGAAAGATATTTGTTGAGAACCATGTTTCGGTGGTAAATATTTGAAAATAACTAACACTCGATATCCAAGTGTTAAATAAACTTTTAAAATCTATGGGAAATGGGATATCGGTGGAAATTGGCGCTCCAAAGCAATATAAAGTGTATTTATTATCGATTATCTTGTCTTTCGGTAAATTCAGGTTGGGTTAGAACTGGGAATCTCTGCTGCCGACCCACGTACGTTATCTATGGCCAAATTCTATGCGTGACCTATATCTAACAATGAGGTGCTGTCTGCAAATGTAACAGACTGTTTTGATTATCCGTAATCTGTTCCATGTCCAAAGTGTTGTTTTGTTTTAAAAATAAAATGAGGATTTTTTTCTAAGTTTCTTTTTCATTAACTGATCTGTTTTTGTTATATTTTACGGATTTTGCAACTTTGTGCTTGATGTATTTTTCTTTTAGGGCAGATTTTTCCAACGCCAGATAACTTTATCGGAGGAATAATTTTGAATTTTTGACAGTTCTTCCATACAAAAACTGCCAGACTAGAGTCTTCAACACAACTCTCTAAGTCCACGTAAGTCCAAAGAATGATGATTTCATGAAACAGTTATTCTTTGGACTTACGTGGTCTTAGAGAGTTGTGTTGATGACTTTAATGATTATAATTCTATAAATACATGTTTCTTACGGCCGCGATTCATATATTAATCAACGTACAACTTAATACTGACCAGAAAATTGCAAAAAACCAAAAATAAGTTGAATTTCGCGGGCTACCCTATTAAAACTTTTGCCGAGCATTAGCTGGAGGCAATCACCAAAACCTCTTATCAAAACTACTTAGTAACTGGTAAGTGTAGGTATATTATATTGAGTTAATAGCATATTTGTTCGACATTCCTTTTACTTATTTACTTCACACTAATGGCTTCCTTAGTGTCGGGTTCCGAGTTCCTTTGTAACCTGCTGTTTAATACAATATCTGGGAGAAATATTACGAGAATAATAAAAGGTGAAGCAGGATTTCATGGAAAAAAATTATAAGGTATGTACTCGTGCTTGCTATGAAATTGTATTGCTCAAGCTATTCTTTTAAAATATTTTCTTTTAATTAAACATAGACGAGTATTCTAGACAACAAAGACTTGTTAAATTAAATTACAAAATAGAAACCGGTCAAGTGCGAGTCGGAGTCGCACACGAAGACAAAAAACGCCGAAAATAACATGTTTCTTGGTTAAAAATAAAAAATATAGTTAAAAATTAAAGCGTGTATTTTTTTTGTAACAATATTTTACGTTTATCATTTGTTGTTATAGCGGCAATAGAAACACACACTCTGTGAAAATGACAACTGTCTACCTATTAAGGTTCATTAAATACAACCCGCTGACTGCAAACGGACAGCAGAGGCTTGTAGTAGGATCCCGTCGGCACCCTTTGGGTACGAAATCCTTAAAGGCTCCTTCAAACAGGCGCGACACGACACGCGACACACAGACACCGCAAGTCGCGCAACGAGCGGTGCCTTTGTGTCGCGCGCGATTATATCGCGTGTCGCGCCTGTTTGTAAGAGCCTTAAAACTAGGTAAGTAAGTAATTTTTTTTCTGTCCATCCATACAGATCGAGTACCAGGAAAGAAGTAAATGACAAGAGCGCATCGCTACATCATTTATAAATTTATGAGAGAGAGCCTACCGTCATTCAAGAGGCCCGAAGGCTAAGAAGTCTATTAGAACGAAGTAAATAAAGCGTCGCCGAACAATAGTAACAGACCGTGTCTTTCGAGTGAAGAGTGGAGATATGGAACCATTTACAGGCGTGCGTGCGTGACGATGACGACCTACATCGTGAGCCAAACGGCCGGCCGCCACTTGAGTATTCACACAGCGGATAGTTCGGAATATAATTACCATTATTTACCTACTTGATGCTGCACCGGGATACCTCTTCGGGCTTGTGACGGAATCTTTATTACTCAAGTTGAGCTACCGATAATTGGGTTGTTATAATTGAAATTAATGGAAAGGCCACAGCGGAAATCGAATTTCGTAGAACATCTCAACGATTTACGGACTATAAAAGCTTGATATTCTACGAAAGTGACCCTTGAAGCAGAAAATATAATCTGATATTTTTGCACTTTTCACCTAGTTTCAAGAACCAAGGACAACACAGTTGGGAAAAAGGCAAGGCAGATGATGAAGATGATTCGAATTTATTAGAACACAACATAATATGTAGGTACTATTTTATACAGGGTGGCATCAACGCAAAATCTGTTCATGGATTCAGCCGGTACATGACTCTGGAGTGGATGAATTTGGCAGGGACATCGACGCACAACCGGTTACTGCTTTTTTTAGAGTTCCGTACCTCAAAAGGAAAAATGGAACCCTTAGTCCACCGTCTCCATGAGCTAGAGAATCGCGGCGATAGTCTCGGCGTGCCATCAAATTTTCGCCGCGGTGATATCGCCGTGTGGCGACACGTTCTAAAATAGTATATAGAAACACGTGGCGTGGGTGACGATAATATCGCCGCGATTCTCTCGCTCGCGGAGACAGCCTCTTCCTCTTCCCGTTGACCTAGAATCATAAAATTTGGCAAGAAGCAATATCATGTAGCACGATTAAAGGAAAAAAATCCGAAAACCGTCAATTTGTAGTTACATTACAAAAAAAAACTCGTTATAAAGATTCTACATACCTACATACGGAACCCTCGGTGCGCAAGTCCGTCTCGCACATGACTGGTTTATTAAAACAGCGCGCAGCGTAGGTACAAAAATTTCAACGCAAGGAGGTCCAGAATCATGTATTGAATCCATTGTATTACGAGATTGTGCGACGATGTCCCTGCCAGCCTGTATTATGTGGGCCGTGGGGCCGTTCAAGTATTACGTAATCAGATTTTTTGCAATTATTAACCCCCTCCTCCCCCTCAGCAAAAGTAAGGAAGCGCTTACCCCCCCTCCCTCCCATTCTGACGTAAACATTGGCACATGCATTTTTCAATGAGTTCAGTTTCTTTATTGATTCATGGGCAGCAGTTGTTTCGTTTTCAAGCATGGACAAGTAGGTTTGCCATAAGAGTTTAAACCAAAATTCGAAAAAGTAACAAAATAAATACTGCTGTCGTAGAATAGAATAGAATAGAATACTCTTTATTATGTACACCATATAAATCGGTCGTAATCACCATCCAGATCCCCCATCCCTCAGGTCATCAAAAATAAGCAAAGCAAAGACCCCGCCCCCCTGTAGTGCTTATGTAATACTTGAATGGCCCGTTGGTATAAATATACAGTCAAGTCAGTTCAGTCAAGGAGTACTTCAATCAAGCCATACTGACACTCTTCGAGTCTGGTGCAGTTAGTTGCACTGCTTTCCTCCTAACCGCAAAACTACCGTCTGTTCAACTAAGTAATAACTGACATCAAATACAAACAAAGGAAATAGGATAACAAAAGGAAATTGCAAAAGCTTACGGCTTTACTAAATAGTAAAATAAAGGCTCCTTCAAACAGGCGCGACACGCGATAAAATCGCGCGCGACACAAAAGCACCGCGCCTGTTTGTAGGAGCCTTAAACCATTAGATAAGACGAACGTCTACCTAATAAAGGCGAAATCATTTGAAATGAACCGTCTGAACATAAAATTCAATAAAGACCGCGTGAAATGAAGGAAACGTGCCGAATAAACAAAAAGGAAACTGCAGTGCGATTCCGTAACCATCTCACCGTGAAAACGTAGGTGAAGTGAGCGTAGAGTGAGCTGTCAATAGTGTCAATTCCTAGCAAAAACAAACTCCCATCACCTAAGTTTTCACAGTGAGATTTTTACAGAATCGACCGGCTGATCGTATGAACTTTCCCAAAATAAGGAAAAAGTGAAACAATGAACGAATATGCTAACCGATAAAACAATGTGACATTTTTCACTCATACGAAGAAATGTAAGAAAGGAAAAGAAATGTCCATCTTCACATACCAAGACCCTCCGTGCCTCGGAAAGCACGTTAGGCCGTTGGTTCCGGCTGTCATTCGTGGGTCTTTGACAGTCGTTATAAGTCGTCAATAGGCCGAAAGTCAGACAACCAGTCTTACCAAGGGGTATCGTATTACCCAGTAACTGGGTTGTGGAGGTCAGATAGGCAGTCGTTCCATGTAAAACATGCTGGTATTCAGCTGCATCCGGTTAGAGTGGAAGCCGACCCCATCATAGTTGGGAAAAGGCTTGGCAGATGACGAAGAAAAGTGAAACGCCTGAATACGGAAATGAACATTCGAAAAATTCAACTCAAATACTATGGTCTCTTAGTGGAAGAACCATTTATTTGCTTTAGCATAATCAGTTCCCAGTGCTGGAACAAAGGTCCCCTCTAAGTGAGAGAGAGTGGGCTACCACGCGGCCCAGTGCGGTTTGTTAGATGTCACATGCCTTCGAATTTTTGGCTCTAGGACATGCCCGTTTCCTCACGATGTTTTCCTTCACAGTTTTCAGAGCTGTGGTGATGAAAATAATTTGCACAAAGTACAGTGCCTACCTGGGTCCGGGTACAACTCGTAAGTCGGGGCCATTACCACTGCTCTCCTTTCTTTATTTGCTTGAATAAGGGTAAAACAAAAGTTCATTAACACCTTTTATAATTAAAATATTTCTTACCTGAAAGAACATTCTCCTAAGTGATCTGTCTGACCGAAGTGATATCTCCATAAATATTTGCAAGGATATCAATTGGTTGCGCTCGCGACGTGTCTGAATTTGAACTGCTGGTCAGGTAAAAAGTTTTACCGTGAAGTCATAAAATATCTGATATAATCTTATGGGCATGGTTCCATGTAATAACACTAAACGGCACTGCTTCAATCCAGTCACGCAAATTTTGAGACAGAGGCTCCATCAGACTCGCATGAGCGCGATGCACCTTGTTGCTAATCCAGTCCTAAGACTTGAGAAAGGGCAACTAGGAGGACGGGTCAAATGACTCCATCTCTCAATCACTTTCAGTACCCGGCGATAAATATTGCACATCGACCTTTACCTTTTTTTGTATTTTATACAAAGAATAAAAATAATTATCAAAAGAAGCAAATCATAATAATAATTGTTTTAACAGCTCCTAATAGATACCGGACTGTTTGTATTTCGTGCGACAGAGATAACGCTCTACGAAGCCGAAATTAGCCGATTGTCTCTTTCCAAAGGTCGATGTGCAATATTTATCGCCGGGTACTGTAATATTATGTAGATAATTTTAGCTAACTGATGATGGGCTTTGAAGAGACGGTTCCATGTATCCATGCATAAAATGCATCAGCCTATAATGTTCCCACTGCTGGGACACAGATCTCCTCTCGGTGAGAGGGAGTGGGCCTAGTGCGGGTTGGTAGGCCCAGTGAGGGTTGGTAGCCCAGTGCGGGCAGAAACGCCGTGAGCGGACGCCCTAGGAGGACATATAAACTTTATTTTAGTTGTAATTAAATTGATTTTAGAGTCACTAGCACCATTGAAAAAAATATTATATGTTTGAAGATGTAACGTGCGAGTGTGTGACCTTAATGGTGAATATCCTTCAGAAAGGTAAGGTGCGTAGTGCGTAGTCGCAACCGGCGTGCGTGTATGACGCCTCCGCGTGTATTGCCTCTTACAAGAGGTCCATGCCAAACAGGGAACTACATGAGAGTAGACTTGATAATGAGGATAATGAATAAAGATAATTTGACAAACACGTAGGCAAAAACAGATTTAACCATAATAATGTCATATATCTAAGGATTTAACCTAATGAAAAAAATCTGAACTAAAAAATTAAGAATTTTTCCGTCATAAACTCAAATTCAAAGCATTTATTTCAATTAAACCATTTACAGGCACTTTTGAATTGTCAAGAAGTCGGTCAGTCAGAAAATATGAAGCTAATAGTTTGCTAGTTGCCCATTCCAAAGCGTAGGTACCTATGGAGAAGAAGGGGCAAGAAACTCCATGGACACTCTTTTTAAATTATATTTTACAAAATCGGTTTGACGAAAAGGATGAACAGACAAAACCACAAGTAGGTAAATCAGCCGGTCGATTCTGTAAAAATGTCACCGTGAAAACTTAGGAGAAGTGAGTTTGATTTTGCTAGGAATTGACACTATTGACAGCTCACTCCACGCTCACTTCAACTAAGTTTTCACGGTGAGATTTTTACAGAATAGCACCGCAGTACCTAATTGTGCACACTTTCAATCACAATTTAAATCATTTTGAAAGATATTGTTAATCCATTGCTTCATATGTATATTCGCAAAAGTCTACTCAACTACGTAAATAACGCAATGAATGTTGTAGAACTGTCAAAATGAAAGCCCATTGCTACTGATAGTGTGTTACGTAATTACCCTGCTGGAGCAACGATGTCATACACACAGGCTCTATAAACCTATCTAAGTATCTACCTATAACCAGTGCAGTATTATCCATAAGGCACTTTAGGCCAGTGCCTAGGGGCCCACTATGAACAGGGGCCCAGCACTCCCGATTAAAAAATGAAAAAACAAAAAGGGGATTGTGTGGTTTTATGAAAACACGGTAAAAGTGAAACTTTTTTTCACATGATAAGGTAAAAGCCAAATTGCGTTGTTGTGGTATGAAAAAGGGGGGGCCCGAAACGAGCTGTGCCTAGGGGCCCCGAGATGGTTAATCCGGCCCTGCCTATAACAATCCACATGTCGCGCATTGTGTCTAGGTTACAACACAAGCTGAATGCATGTGTTGTTATAATTTAGTACTTATAATGTTTAGAATATAGAACACCTGCAGGAATGATAAAATACTGACATAACATACATTGTCATCCCTTTTCCATTATCCTTCGACAGAATTCTACAATGTAGAGACGTTTTATCTTCACGCTCCATTCCGAAGAGGGGAAATGAACAGTAAACCTTTCGCAATTGTCGAAGCAGCACGTATAACCCCGTGTAACCCTTAGTTTCGCTATTTATTATTCGCAAGTTACAACGCACTTCCAAAAATTGTTTAATTTACTGCTCAGAGCCTTCCCATTCCTTATAAAATTGTATAGAAAAGCGAGATATACATACCAAATACCAACATATTTATACAAAGGCACGATGTACTCGAATTCTAATATAGCGCCACATCTGAACGATCAACACGTAGAAACTATAATTTAAACATAATAAAACGGCCTAAGTCGCATTGTTTACACCTGTACTTAATCTACTTTCCTGTTACGCAATGGCATAACCACTGGCGTATAAATCAGTTTGAATAATCGCCGAAAGCAAGCGTTGTTAAAACGTATGCACTTGAACTATGTAGCTGGTATTTTACTAGGCAGTGCATCGCATACTTAACAGATGCACCGTAATATTTTAATTTGTGACACGAAGCGACACACGTCGTTAAGGCTTGTGGGAAACTAGCTAAAGTCAGTGTCACGATGCTTGGCAAGCCATGTAAATTGGTTTGTATTGCTGAACGAGTGTAATTAAACTATTAAAGTAGCACATTAATTCATCACTTACAATTTCTATGAAATGTAGTCGTATGAGTCTCGCCTGGGTTTAATTAATACATAATTGCTTGTTTAATTGAGGTAACTACTAATTTCTATAAGCACAAATTTTTCGCTTTTCGTATGGGAGCTGGAATCCCAGACAGGGTAGGCACTCCTTCTATGAGAGCTCTATCTTCTACAGACCGTCAAATTAAACAACTTTCTCCATAGGGCAGTGTAATCGCGAGAAAATATAATCAGCCATCCCATACATTTGTTTGGGTCGAGTAGGTATTGAAGTTTTGTATTTTTTCACGATTACGCTTTTGGTCCCGTGGAGAAAGTTGATAAGTTTGATGGTCTCTGTACATAAATATGTATGACCACACCTTTTTTTTTTAAACATGCTGTATATGTTAAAGGAAAGCTTGCCCTGCAGTGGAGCAATAACAACCCGTATATAAACAACTTACCTGAAAAAAAAATGGAAAAGTGTTTATTTACAGAAATTATTTTTTACAAAATATATTTACCTCCGCCAAACTGCAAAGCAGTGAAATGTTATTTTATTTTAGTACATTATTATCATTTTTTACAAAAGAAAATCGCTTATTGGAAAAAGAAAAACTTTGAATAGTTTAAGAAATAGATATTCTTACTATCCTAATTAAGTATCTATTGTAGAAAACTAAGAACAGTATCTATGGACCAATAAATCACTAAAGGCGTGGACATTATACATATTTCTGTAGCTTAAAACCACCATAGGTGTTTTTCTAGCACAAACGACAGGTTGTGCTCACTCATGTGAGAAAACAACAAATAAGTACAAAGGTAACTAGTATATAAGTATTTACATATTTTAATTTCGAATTTATCGTAAAATAATGTATGTATGTTACAAAATCGCTATTATAAAATAATATAAGTAATGTGTGTTACAAAAAAAATCGCCGAAGTCACCCAAAAAGCAGTGAGGGCCAGATTGGCAGTCGCTCCATGTAAAGGGACACGTTTGCCGCATGTCAAACGAGTCATGGGCCAAAACTACCACAATATGAGTCCCAGAAAACGTCCGGCGACATCGAGGCAGACGCAGGCGAAGATGGCGGCATGAGCTTGAAGCCTACAGACAGGAGAAGTGGAAAGTCAAAGCATTTATTTCAAAGAAACCAATTACAGGCACTTTTCAATTGTCAAGGAGTTGGTCAGTTAGAAAGATGAAGCTGGTTGCCCATTCCAAAGCGTAGTGGCTACCTATGGCGAAGAACGGGCAAGAAACTCCACGGACACTCTTTTGAAAGACGAAAGGGGAGGCCCTTTGGTCTTTTTTTGCCCTACAGTGGGACAACATAGGTTAAAAATAAATAATTATGTTACAAAAACAGCATATACGTTTACATGTTCATATTGTACATGTTTTTATAACATACATTATTTAGGTTATGTTTCAGCAGGTACGTGTTTGCGGCCTGGAATATTAATTTAGTTCCGAGTAATTCCTAGTGTGGGGCAACGTTTTAAAAAAAAAAGTTTCGCTATACTAACAGATGATATGCGAAATAAGGCGACACCAAACAATTTATTGATAAAACTCGTTCCAATTTATCATTATCCCACATTATACAATCAACATCATTTATTATGTAAATGGAAATCCATTTCATTTTTGATAGCCCCATTGACCGTAATTTCTGTGTGAATACCATTTGTTCAGGAACTCAGGACACAGCAATAATAACGGTGTCTGACACAGATACTCGACATAACTCGTCATTATGATGAGAAATCTATATCTATATTAATAATAATGCTGAAGAGTTTGTTTGACTTTTTTATTGTTTGTTTGCTTCATAATCATCACCCTCACATGATGGTGATGGTGATAGGCCTATAGCTGATGCCTATAGCAGTCTACTGCTGGACAAAGGCCTCTCCTATTGCACGACATTCAATTCGATTTTCGGCCACTCTCATCCAGCTGCTACCAGCCATCCTGCGAAGATCGTCGCTCCACCTAGCCTGAGGGCGTCCCACCTTACGTTTACCGATTCGCGGTCTCCTCGCAAGAACACGTCTACCCCAACGGTCATCGGTTCAACGGCTAATATGTCCGGCCCATTGCCACTTCAGCTAGCATATTCTCCGAGCTTTTGTTTGTTTGATTGAACGCACTAAACTCTGGAAGTGCCGGACGGATTTGAACAATTATTATTGCAGTTGATAGCCCAATTCTTGAGGAAGGTTTATAGGCTATTTAACATCACGCTAAGACCCTTAGGATCCGAGCAAAAAGAAAATAACTCAGAAAGAACGCTAAGCGTAAACGAAGTAATAGCGCGGGCTGTTGATGCGATGCGACGCGACGGGTGGGTCCAGAAAACAAGAAAGTTCACTTGGACGAAGTCGCGGGCAGAAGCTAGTATTGAATATCGATTCGTTCGCAGTCATTGGCAATTGTACCTAGCTAATAGGTGCTTGCAGCCTCGGTGGCCACTAATCAACCGATTTATGATCAAAACTTATTGTACGCGGCGTTTACAGTAAGTAATTCTAACAAATGACACCTAACTGGCCTTTGCAAAATTGATTAAACAGCTCTACAAGGCTTCGTATTCAAACGATGTTATTCGTAATTGCTTTGGCTATAAAAGTCTGCAGTCAAAGATTCATTGTAACTTCTCTGCCTTGTATCTTCGGACTCATCTTCGGTCTTTGACAAACCTAAAGTAATGGAATTGCAATATTTTTATGAGTCGAATAACTTATGTGGTGTGGGGTAGGCTTATTAGTCGCCTATAGAAAAACAAAATATTATATAAAGTGACGATTCGCACGTTTAAGGCGAGTGAATTCATGCGAATCGTCACTTTTAAATAACATTTTGTTTTTCTATAGGCGACTCGCACGATGTTAATTTATTTGTGGGCGAGTCGACAACTCCAGAAATATGTAGGTATTAGGCAATAGGCACATTTTGAATTTTATGCAAAAAAGTAAGTAGAAAAAATTATATTATTTAAAAGTGCCGATTCGCACGTTTCGGGCGAGTATATTCGTGCGAATCGACTAATAAGCTCTCCGGACATGTCTTCGCCCTAATGGAATTGCAATATTTTTATGAGTCGAATATCTTATGTCATGTGGTATTCAAATGATAATTTCACTCAGTAAAGTGTCGTTAAAATATGCAAAAGCAATTCAAATCTGTAGGCAGTCTTTTAAATTCAGCTCACGACTCTAATTAGCTTATTTAGCTATCCCGGTCTGGATGTAGGGATGCATGCGAACTGCATAATGTAAACATTTAGCAGGAGCCCTACACTACGCGGAATAGATGGCCGCCAAGTTTATACAAGTAAACCAGCCGTTGAAATGAAACAGATATGCGAGAATAACACACCTCCATCTCGTTAGGACAAAATACTACGCACTAAACTGCAGATATACCTATTACTTGATTCAATTTAAAATCTGCGGGCTTGCTCTTGAGTTCTGCGCTAAATCGAAATTGATTCGAATATCTACAACTACACAATATACAGCTCAGCTCTGAGTACAGTTGAATATAATAGCTTGTTAGCCAGGTTGGAAGATTCTGTGTCTAAGAAAGGTGGCCTGTGAAATAATTTCTCAAAATTTGATGGGTCTTAAGGCAGACAGATGCGACGCGACATGAGTACGACGCGGTTCTAGTAGAACAATTAATTCTATGAAAACTTCATGGAAATTGTTCTAATAAAGTCGAGTCACGCCTGTTTGCGGAAGAGCCTTTAAGAAAGGGCTTAAAGTGCAATCTTATTACATAGGCCTATTTGTTGTCGAAGAGGTTCAGATGTTAGGACAATTTGTAAGTAACAAAGTATTCATTTTGATATTAATTAAATTCTACTTTGATTAAGCCTTGAGAAGTCAGTAGTCCCTAGTCAGCCTGCCAACCAGAAGGTCAATTCTCGTATTTAAAACGTTCAAAATCTATTCGCAGTCTCATCTCGGCGATCAAATGTCAAAAACTTGTCAAAAATGTAGGAAAATTAGGGATCATTTTGACAGATTAAGACTGAGATCAGTAAGCCAATTGCCGTAATTAGAAACGTTCAAATTCTAGTCACAATCTGATCTCAGCGACAATCAATGTCAAAAACTTGTCGAACACATAGGGTTTTTATAGGTATTTTTGACAGATAGAGATTGAGTTTAGACAAAGAACGACTTCTTAAAATTACGAGAATTGCCCCTCAGATTAATTGGCACAAATTCTTCATGACACAATTATCATGTAATTTATCTTAAGGAAAATGAAAAATAGCTAGGTGCATCTCTGATATTATGTTTTCAATGTTCCGATGCGACGTCCATTGTTCCTTTAAGACAATACGGAAGTATGTAATTTTGGAATCTTTTTTTATGCTTCTGTAAAGTAGGAAATGGGAGAGAGATAGAATATTTTAACTTTATAGTAAAAGCTGCGTAGCTTACATGTGTTCAGGCTCCTGAAAACAGACCAACATAAAATCGTATTAGTTAAATATTAAATCGTAATCATTCACAAAATACATAGTATAAATAAAAATAAATACATAGTCGTTCGCACGTAACCTTTTATTGAATAAAAATCCTCATTACCTCCTCGTTTAGTTCTCAAAACACCATTCCGAACTGATAGACGCGTAAACTAATTCGAAAAGTGCTTCGGAAAATCAAGTTTTATGAAAAAGTCACTGCATAAATCAATTACAAATTAAGTTTATTGAACTCTTCGATAACTGAGCTTTGTCGGTACGGACTTGGTTTTGAAGATTTTACAGTTCTTTTATTACTTATATACACCGAAAGTTACGTTAAAAATAGCAAGAAAAACGAATCTTTTTGTTGGCTCATAAATTTTTAATGGCTTTTTATTTTACTATTCTGTTTCCGTACAGACAACATTAATAATAGGACAAAACGATATCATGTTTAACTTTGGATGCACAATGTCAAACAGTGGAGTAATACTCTCCCGAAATTTGTATGGAGATAATATCGACTTGTGGCACCTGCAGTGGGCAGCGCACATTGCGCGCAGAACAGAATAAAGGTCGATAGGGCTGAAAGGTTCTGGAGTGGCGACCGCGTACCGGAAAACGTAGCATAGGAAGACCGGCAGGAATCCGCTGGATTCGAGAAGCACAGTAACGGTCGAAGTGGCGATGCTTAGGGGAGGACGATGTCCACATGTGGTCGACCTTCGGCTGAAATGATGATGATGATGACACCGATAGTCGAACCTTTGAAGTTCGTAAAGTCTGTATGCATTTATTGATTTAATACTTAAGCATAGAAATGTAATTAATGCCATAGGAATTTTCTGCCAGTCAACCTTTGAGTGATGCAGAGACAAACATGGAAATAATTAGAAAAATTTAAAAAAAAAAATCTTTTCAACATTTATTTTTTTAAACATTTATTTATAAAGAAATAAATGTTTAGTTAAACTAAATATAAAGATACACATATCGAAAAAAATATACATAGCTATGCTAAAACAAATAAGACTAAATATAATTTAAAAGTGTCCATGCAGTTTCATGCTCGTTCTTCTCCACAGGTACCTACTACGCTTTGGGATGGACAACAAGCTTCATATTTTTTGACAGACCGTATCCTTGACAGTTCAAAAGTGCCTATTGGTTTGAGTTTGAGGCAAACATTAACGTAGTTTACGTAACCGTAAAAGTCTATTAATTTAGAAAGTTTCAGGGTACCAAAAGAAAAGCTAATTGAGTTTCAGAGTACCGCTGGAGGTAGCATCGTGAAAAGTCGATGTTTCACCAATTTTTTATTGAAGTCGGTATAAAAGCTTTTAAAATATTTGTATTCAAGTAATTTATTCTTTGTAGTGCTCTCTGGCCTATTTTATTCCCTTACTAAGGTCGCGTTTCGAGAGAATATTGTAACCTACCTAGTTCTTGTTTCAAAATTACGTAATACGAGTAAATATTTATACATAGTGACTTAATGTAGAGTCAATTACTATTAAAAACTATAGCATAATCAGCCTGTAAAATGGGCCTCTGCTGGGGCACAGGCCTCCTCCTCTCTTTTTGAGAAGGAGTGAGCCGTGATCCACCACGCGGGCCCGGTGGGAGTTGGTTGATGTCACATGTCTTCGAATTTTTGGTTCTAGGACATGCCGGTTTCCTCACGATGTTTTCCATAATAAAACCTATGGTGGGTACTTACTTTCAATCTCTATTGGACGAAAAGTTCTGTCTTTTTATTATTTTTCAAATAAGTTTTGGTTGTTGTAAAATGTCGTTGAATTCCAAAATCTGGTGATCTTGTTGGATCTACATTTATGTTGAAACAATGTGTGTATACCTAGGTATTGCAGTTTCAGCCAATATGGCTTAAAGAAACAAAACATAGTAAGTAGTTACTTAAATAGGATGTTAAAACATTTTAGCACGAAAGGATAATCCTTTAAGGCTCCTTCAAACAGGCGCGACACGACACAAAGGCACCGCAAGTCGCGCAATGAGCGGTGCCTTTGTGTCGCGCGCGATTACTTCGCGTGTCGCGCCTGTTTGTAGGAGCCTTTAAGCCTACGCCGACCGCCTGGTGGCGGCCTCAACGTTTGTTTGGTTATTTCTTTTGTTTTAGAATGACAATGCAGAAAATAAGAACGTTAAGTTGCGCTCCACAAGAGTATACGTTAATATTATTATAAACGGTAGTATTACATTGTTTAGTTTTATTATTATCACTGAAACGGAAAATAGTGGCCACTATTATCCGTTTTAGTGATTATAATAAAACAAACCAATGCGACAACGCCGCGCTTACGGCTCGCCGACCGCAGCTGGTTGATGGTGCTGCAGGCAGGCCGCAGGAGGGGTGAGAGGGGCAAGGGTGGACGAAGAGACGTAAGTTCGGGTACGGACAGACTTCGGCCAACTTTTCCACTACTGTTCCTACTCCGTGTAATGTGGGCCGCGGACCAGAGGCCAGTTGCCCCCTAACCCACATAATCGCGGGGAGGACGAGCCGTAAGCGCGGGAAATGCAAGTTGAGCAGCGTTACGATTCCGATTAGTGTGCGTTGCAGTTGGGAGTTTCATACAAAAAATACTGAATGGCTCGAGTTGATACGGTGACGATCCCTTTCCGAGTTGATATGTGTGCTAAGACCTTTAATCAAACATCAGATTCAGTTCCTGAATTCGCTTTAAAACATAAATATTATCGAATCTAGCCCAATGAACCTAGCTCTGATAATCCTTCTGCGCCTCATATAATGCGTTAATAAATCACGGCCATGCTCGGATCGACAAGTATTTTAACACTGACCGCGTATTTGACGTAGGTACAAACCACTCAGTCTGTCGAGCTCTGCGTCAGAGCTGACATCACAAATTTTTCCGTAGACTTTCAGCGCTAAAACGAGAAATGTGAGCAATTCTTCGCTTTCATCCCATTCTTGTTATGATTTCAACTGTATTTCCGTAATGTTTCGTCAATGATACGTGACCTTTGTGTCACTTGTGTCAGATAACACGTAGTTTGTTCATGGCGATAAAATGTAGGTAAGTCAATAATAAATAGCCATAAAATGACTTTTCAACTTTATGCGCTAAGAGCTTGTATAATTTGTATGCAATGTTGATGCGAGCCGACGTTTATTGCAATCTTGCAGCGGGATCATTAGCTGCCTGCGAGCGCGCCGCGTGCGACAATCAAACTCAACTCACTCAAGCTGTTATAGCCAACCTTACTTTCATTATTAACAATTAACATCTAAATCCTCTAATTCAGTTGTTTATAGGGTACACTCCGACAAATTATGCGAGTGTGGCAAATAAAATTATAACTCTATTTACATAGTAGGATATATGGATTCAATCGTGACTCGGAATGTATGAGATAAGTAAATTAAAGTGATTTCTATTTACGACTCTATAATTCAATGATTTTATGTCGACTGTAATTTGTCTAGGATTTTGTAATTAAAAACTCATTCGGGCCTAATGCTTGACGTTCGTTATCTTAAGTTTTTTAATTAGGGGCGAGTAGTAACGTACAAGGGGTTAACTATATCGTTATCTGTCAAAGAATTTTGTGTTTACTTATCTGTTTGGCGGCTGTGCGGGGCGAGTGGGCGGCGCGCGGCGGGACGCGGCCGCGTGTCGGTGCACGGAGGCGGGAGCGACCGCGGAGGATCCCACTCCACATCAAGTTGGAAGCGTAGCGCGACGCCTCACGCACCGCCGCACCGTAGCGCGGGAAGCTACGCACACGCATTTTCAGAACATTCTGAAAACTTACGCACTCAGTGAAAACACCGGATTCCTCGTTTCTCCTTGGATTTGACAATGTTTAGTGTTTGTGACGTTTCTGTAAACAGACGAACAAATTAAAGCGTTTGATAAGGATGTGTGTTGGGGACACCATAGTGTTAATAAGTGAAAGTAACTTGCACTATCGTAGAATAAGATGCTAGTTTAATCATGAGGGAATTCAAAGTTGGCAATATGAAGAAGAGGAACCACAGTCAGTCGTCGGAAAAGCCGAAAGGAAAACGAAGGGTAAGTTTGCACAGCCGACCCGCTGTAACTTTGTTCATAATATAGATATTAAGGGTCCCACTATCAATTTATTTAAAGCATTATAAAGTTATATATAGGATTCACTAAAGAACTAAGAGATAAGACTCCTCAATTAATTCTGTATTTAACCTTCGAAAGCCGTAATAAATATGAAAAACAAACAAACTTTTTGCGTCACTATAAAAAGTTTAAATCTTCTTGTTTTATTCTCGCGCCATTTGTCCGTAGTTACAATGAAAGCTTCGCTTCACTTTATAGCCCTGGTAATGTAAATGGAGGAAATAAGTAGCTGTATCTACTATTCCGAACACGAATGCACTTGGCATCGGGGCAATAATAAAATATTAAAGCTATTTCATGATACCTACTTAATTAAACTTAAGTGCCCACCTATTGTAGGAAACGAATTTATCTATAAAATGGAGTAAATATCGAGGCGGGATAAAAAAAGATTATAATCCATACTAATAGGTACCTATTATAAATATTATAAATGCTCTGTCTGTCTTTTAAATTTTCAAGTGAAAGGAAATGCCGAACATTTTATACCCAAAAAAGTACTATTTTCTTATCGGAAATAACATCTTGACCATTTTTTACTATTACAACGAAAGCCTAAAATTAACCCCCCGGCTGCTATTTGAGATTGAAAATGCCAAAAATCATATTTTTATAACAACCTTTTTATGCATATCATTAAAAAAATACCAACTTTTAAATGAATTTAACATCCATTTAATAAAATATGATTTTTGGCATTTTAAATTTCAAGTAGCAGCCGAAGGGTTAATAGTAGACTTTTGTTGTAATAGTAAAAAATGCTCAAGAGGTCATTTCCCATAAGACAGCAGTACTTTTTTCTGGTCAGCACTCTAATTTTTGGGTACGAAATGAATGATGTCCTTTGTTAGATTCGATGACCAGAAAACTCGAAACAAACTCAAAATCTACGTGCTCTTACTGCTCATAATAACATGTCTCAGTGAAATTGATGTTAAAAGTGAAACTGAAAATACTTTCAACTCGTCTTCTACAGTAATATACCTTCAAGTGCATAAATAATTAAATGGGTACCTAAAGGTCTTTAGGAAGATCGATAGGTTGGTTGCACCTAGTTTTGTAAAAGAACTGAGTCTTTATAGTCCTAATATTGAGACTCGAGTCTTTTTTTGAAGACTCAACAAGTCAAAAAAGAATAAGTAAAAGCTCAAGCCTCTCTGAGTTTTTAGTCTTCTTAAAATAGACTCCAGTCTTGCCAAAGAGAACTTGAGACTGAGTCTTTTAAAACAGCTCACTCTTTACAAAAAGAACTCAAGACTAAGTCCTTTAAATAAAAACTTAGCTTTCCTAAAAAAAAACTAGCAACTGAGTCCTTTTAAAAAAGAGCTGTCTTACGAAAAAAAACTCGCGACTGACCGTTAATAACGTGACGATGATTTACATGTCTTTTTAGCCATATTTATTGTTTATTCGAACTTAATTAGTGGCTATGACTGCAATCCTCTACTTAAACAATTCAAATACTTCATAATATGCGAGTCTTTTTGATTGGGCTACAGTCCTCTACTTTATAGTTCATGACTCAAGGAACTCAAAGGCTTTATGACACGAGTTTTTTTGATTGGACGGCAGTCCTGCTGTTTAATTCACGACTCCTAAGACTTGAAAGAACTTAAAGGACTCAAAGAGCTCAAAGGACTGAAAAAAAAAACGAAAGAACTTAGAATAAATCTGACGACTCAAGAAATTTTAGGACTGAAAGAACTGAAAAGACTCAAAAGAACTCAAGACTCAGGACTCAGAAGACTAATTAGTCGTGAGTTCTGCAAAAAGAACTCATAGCCGCAAAATGAGGACTAAAAGACTCACCTCTTTTACAACACTAGTTACACCTACTGTGGATGGAATCTGGATGGTACTTAGAGACAAAACCTTTGATAATGTCAGACTAATGCAATACTGTTACTGTTGGCCTACATCATCCCTCAGCTGGGCAAAGGCCTTTCTCTCCCCATGACTTCCAGCCCTTTCGATCCAAGGCTATAGTGGACCACTTCAATGCAATAAATAGGCTTATTGAACACCAGCTGCGCCCCGCGGTTTTACCCGCATAAGTTTCGATCCCGTGGGAATATCGGGATAAAAAGTAGCCTATATGTTAATCCAGGGTGTCAGCTACCTCCATACAAAATTTTATCAAAATTGGTCGAGCCGTTTGAGTGTGAAGAAGTAACAGCTAGACATAGTATAAACACACACACAAACTTTCGCCTTTATAATATTAGTGGGATATGACGAAGTAGAAGGAAGATGGAAGGCTTAAGGGGGAAGCACTAAGGTAGCCCGCGAAATTCAAATTTTCTTACGTTTTTTTCAATTTGCTGGTCAGCATTAAGTTGTACGTTGATTAATATATGAATCGCGGGCGTAAGAAATATGTGTTTACAGAATTATAATCATTAAAGTCATCAACACAACTCTCTAAGACCACGTAAGTCCAAAGAATGATGATTTCATGAAACAGTTATTCTTTGGACTTACGTGGTCTTAGAGAGTTAAATTGTGTTGATGACTTTAATGATTATAATTCTGTAAGCACATATTTCTTACGGCCGCGATTCATATATTAATCAACGTACAACTTAATACTGACCAGCAAATTCCAAAAAACCTAAAAAAATTGAATTTCGCGGGCTACCCTGGCGCTTTCGCCTTAAAAGAATCCTTTGTTCGACAAGGATATCATAAATGTTCACTTTATTAAATAAACGCTCGGAAAACGTTTCACGGAAAAACTCAATTCTCAACTGGATCATATCTGTAACTTGTATGTGTGATGCAAACTGTTAATATAAGTTGGTCGTTAATAAATAAATAAAAAAAATAAAATAAAGTAGTTATTTCGATTGTTGCTTTGCAAAGTGTCGGAAGTGTAAACGCTAGTGCTACTTTACAAGAAAGCGGATTATGTATGCTTATAAAAACCGTTTGAAAACTTACGTTTTTATAGTGAAGCCACTAATGGCTTTTTGAAAAATCATGCCCATAGGAACTGGATTTCGTTACAGCGCGCAGATACGAATTTTTTGATGCCCTATGAATCCTATCATTCTTTCCCACTTTTATTATTTTCTTATATAGGTACATGTAGGTAGTTAGGTACCTACATATCATTATTTATTCTATTATTTGTTAGCTTTTATTATGTAAATATTATCTTGTTTGAAAACAATATAAATCTTCCACTAGTTACAGATTCACTGTGAGAAAATTATTCCTTCTTCTTACATTTATTTGTTATTAAGTATTATAATAGATATTTATTATTATATATTTATTTATTATAAAAATTTTATTATATTTTTTTTGTTATTTGAACCCTTATCAAGAAACAATTTTTGTATGTCCCTTTCCATCGTTGTTTTAGCTTTTCCGGCTTGAATTTCACAGCTTCAACGAACCTTACCTAAATTTAAGTTGTTGATTTGTTTGTCATATTGTTTGAACTCCCAAAATATCTATCTACCTACGTATGAGAAATGTTTTGATGAGTTTGTAATTCTACCGTTGCCTTGTTACAGTGTAAAAACATACCTACCGAAATTCAATTCATACTTACAAAATTATAAGTAACATTTTTTGTCTGTCTCTATCTGTGTGTTACTGTGTGTCATGCCTTAACGCCTGAACGGATTTCGATATGGCACAGAAGTAGACCATTACCGGGGTTAGAATACCTATAACATACTTTTTATCCAGGTAATACGTTCCCGTGGAATAATTACCGACCACCACGCGAGCGAAACCGCAGGCAAAAGCTAGTCTTCCATACATAAAAGCTTTCTTCATTTTACTTATAATACTATAAAACACAGTTCGCTAACCAAAGCTTGTTAACTCACAAGTTAAATATACATCGATGTCTGTTTTACATAATTTATTAATGCGACAACATTTATTTTAAAAACATACGGAACATGTATCTTCACTTACACGGGTCTCGTGTTGTATCTGATATACCGCATAACTGTGTATTGTAACTTTTATAAAATACTAACAGCGCCCCGCGGTTTCACCCGCATAAGGCTGAGGCTACATTAGGCCGCGACGCGACCTGCGACACATGAGCGATTAAAACAAGTAAATGAATGCTCACGTATATGGCAACACCGTACATCAAATATTACTAGCGATCTTTGATTTCTTTATGCGATAGGAACAACATTACTGAAATCACGGCATCGGCTACATCAACATGAGCGAAATTGAAGCGAATTTATTAGAAAAAATGCTTTTTTTTCGCTTGTAATGTAGCCATACCATGTTTTTCTCGTTTCGCTCTTCCAGTCGCATCGCAAATCGCTGCCTACTGTAGCTTCAGCCTTAGTGTCGATCCCGTGGGAATATCGGGATAAAAACTAAAAAACCTATGTGCTTCTCCGAGATGCAATCTATATCTCTCTCTCTCCCAAATTTTATCGAAATCCGTTCAGTGGTTCAGGCGTGAAAAGGTAACATACAGACGGACAGACAGACAGTTACTTTCGAATGTATAATATTAGTATGGATGGCTGTATATGACATAACATCACGCCTGTATTTCTCGAAGGGGCATGCAGAGATGGATAGTAGGTACACCCACAATTCGTTATGTGCAAGTCCCACGCTTGATGAGATGAGAGTTGCCGTAAATCGAGTTGAATGGCGTGCAATAGAAGAAACAAAGAAAGAAAGAAAATACGTTTATTTGCGGTAAACAGAACAGAAACACAATGAAAAGTTATGCGTGCCCATACGTAAAATTATTATTTTTTAAATATACGCGTCGACTTGAGAACCTGCTTCGTTTTTACGTCGTCGGTTAAAAAAAAAACTGGCCAAGTGCGAGTCGGATTATGGGGGACTCCCATACAACAAACGTGTTTTTTTCGGCGTTTTTGCCTCGTGGTACGGAACCCTAAAAATAACAAGTAATAGGAAAGGCCTATGTCCAGCAGTGGGCTGCTATAGGCTGATGATGATGAGAAGTCCCACGTTTGACTTTTGATTCGTGGATCTTTGACGACTGTCAAAGATCCACGTATGACAGCGGGACCAACGACTTAGCGTGCTTTCCGAGGCACGGAGGGGTCTTGGTATGTAAAAATGGTCACCCATCCACAGCCCAACCGCGGCGAGCGTAGCTTAACCTGATCGATCGACCTGTCTGCGGGCATCCAATAACGAACGCCAGTCTACTGCTTTGAGAAACCTTTTCGGGTATTATGTATGTAGGTATACAGAAGAAAAGTTCTAATTTCAATAAATAATAGTTCGTCGTAGGTTCGAAGTTTCGAACCCAGCAAGCACTTTACTAGCTTCTGCCCGCAACTTCGTCCGCGTGAAATTTCACCCTCCCCACATTCACCGTCTTAGGGGTGGAATTTCGAAAAACCCTTTCTTAGTGGATACTTACTCTTCACAAAGAGCACACCCTCCAAATGTCATGTCTCCAGAACCAGCGGTTTAGGCTGTGCGTTGATATATCAGTCAGTCAGGACTTGGAATTTTATATAGTATAGGTTCATAGGTATACATTTCATCACCACTGCTCTCAAACGGCGAAGGAAAACATCGTGAGGAAACGTGCATGTCCTAGAACGAAAAATTCGAAGACATGTGACATCCTCTCACTGAGAGGAGGCCTGTGTGATCTTCATAGGCTGATTATGCGATCCACTTGTGTTCAATTCAAATTTCGTAGTATTTTTATTCTTTCTAATAAGCAGTGTAGGCTAAAGGCTCCTGCAAACAAGCGCGACACGACACGCGACACAAAGGCACCGCAAGTCGCGCAACGAGCGGTGCCTTTGTGTCGCGCGCGATTATATCGCGTGTCGCGCCTCTTTGTAGGATGGAGCCTTAATGCAGAGAAACCATTTACCAACTTCCCTATAACTATTAATATTGTCTAATTAAAATTTAAAATATGCGGAATATTCTACGAAATACATATAACGAGGACAAACAGCCTCTCGAACCCCAAACAAACAAATCACCTAATTATTTTAAATAGGTAATGTAACACTAAAATCAAACATTATAATGAGTGTATTCTGTACACAAGTATAACGATAATGCTACCATTCAAAATAAACTAACATTAATAACAATCGCCATTCAAGTTTAGTTGAAATTACTAACAATATGGACGACCTACGACCTTTGTTTTTGATATCGGCTAAACTTAACGAATTCAACTGAGCTGGAGTAGTTTGCAATCGTCACATGACGTAACTCATCGTGTTCAAACAACGCCGACATTACATGAATTACATCTCACTTATAATAATACCTAAGAACTAGTTCCGCTCATTTCCTGTTCTCTACAACTTTATTAAAAACAATTTACATTTGGTCATAAATTCATGTTTTAAGTGGCCTCTACAATCGACAAGTAGGTAGAGGTAGTCATTGATATTTACCAATTACATAAAAACAAAATTTTAAGCTGACTTAGGACTTGGTTAATGTTTGTAAGTGCTGTATAATGAGACTGTACGTGTCACTCAAGTTCTTCTTAAATTCTACGAAGCGCAACCAGTGAGCCAAGAGAGACATTTAATATTATAATCATGTTCAGTGCTTAGTCAGAGGCAATGAGCTGCGCTACCCTGTAGCCTGTGCCGACTCAGTTACACTTCGTAATGGAAACCTTAATGTAAGCATTAAACAAAAAAAGTTTCGTTCGTGTCTTTTGACCCGTGGAGTTTCATATAGGTAGACTCTTCTCCGTAGGATTTCCTCACAATTCCTTCTAATGTATGTTGTAGATTACATATTTGCAACCGTGCACTATGCACTTGATGATTCTTGAGTGCTTGTAATACGGTCCATTTGAAGTAAACAATATTGAGTTCTTAGTTTGTTTCTCAATCGGAAAACTCGATGGTACATACACTATACATGAGTTTGAAGCCAAAGAAAAATGGTGACCGTCTTAACGTAATCCTCCAAACAAGTTTGCTTGGCTGTTTGGCTCGCAACAGGTGGTGCAAGATTTTCAACGACTTGTTGAAAATCGCTCGGGAGGAACATTCGCAAAGAGTGTAAAGTAGGTATGGGGCACAAGTGCGAGCGTGTGACGATTGAGATGAGCGACCGACGGGGCTGGGCCCCTGTCGAGCACGCGATGATGCGTCAAGCGGCACTCGTCAGGCCCCTCGTGCCACTATGTCCGGTGACCACGCGGCACTTCGCTGCCACTCGATTTATTTTTAGATCAAGTTCCTGTTGTAATATCCAACCAAAATAATCGGCACCGTGTAATTTTTAAGGAAAGAAAATCGAACCGTGTAATCGTTAACTGCATAGCTTATCGTACGATCAATTAATAACACGGACAAGGTGGTCCGACTCGATGATCATAAACAATCGTACGACAGATCGGCATTTCTAAATTAATGGCTTTCGTAAAATACTCGGCCGATATTTATTTGCGTTGGGCTTCGAGAAGAACTGTCGGGGTGAGATGGGCGGGCGGCGGCGGCGTGCACGCAGATAGCGGGGCTGCGGGGTCACGTTCCCGAGATAAAACCCGAGATAACGCCGACGTCTTCTGTACACGATTGTCTCTGCGCCGTGTATCGACACGTATTCTTACTGTTCGTTATTGAGTACGCAGGCTTACGCTCGCCGTAACGATAATGATAAACGGCTTAAATATTTGCTAATAACATAGATCGAGGAACATATGACCGCTATTGTAAACACGAGACCTCACTGCGTAGGTTTAAGAGAGTTGTTGTTATAATAATAATAATATCAGTTATAAACAAAGCTTGTCTCAAGTATCGTGAAATTGCAAATTAAAACAAATGTTTCACGATATTTTAATTATACGGTGTTACGTTTATTTTATAATGGGATTTGTAACCTATGTTATTTTATGGGATGAATAAATTTTACCCTCTACTACAATCTGAGCAAGAGTTATCCAAACAAATAGGTACTAGTATGTAAGATGCTATAATAAGAACGTTACAATGTTTAAAGAAACGCGAACTTTGTAAAGAACATTTTCGTAGCGTAGTTGCGGTTTTCTGCCTTTCATGTAGGTATCGTTTCGTTAGTATTTTTCTTGTATTATGAATTTAATACAATATCACATCCGCCTTTGAAGACAAGAAAGCTAGAATTAATTAAATAGGTTTATATTTTTCACGCCTTGTTCTCCCAAAGGGGCAGAGCAGAGGTGTACAGGTACCAACAGGGCCGTCTTTACCCGGGGGTGCAAGGGGTGCGTGGCACCCGGGCGCAGGGCCTTAGGAGGCGCCAGGATAGCCCCTGAAATTCAAAATGACTATTTCATGAAATATCAATCAATAGGGTTATATGAACTAAGAGAGTTTATATCCCTTTTAGTTCATATAACCAAGATGGTTTATAACCCTCTTATTTCATATAACCAGCTATAGGGTTTCTGTTACACGTTGTATATCAATACAACCCTCTAAGTCAATTGCAAGACAAAATATACAACGTGACTTTGGTGCTTCTCCCGAAAAATTGGACTCGAAAATCAAGTATTTTTTTTGTTACCAAAAAACAAACAGCCTGCGCCCTCCAGACTGTTTTTCGCACCCCGGCGCCCAATATGTTTAAGACGGCCCTGGATACAACTATCAGGTCTATAATAGTACACCCACAACTCGACAGTTATGTTTAAGTCCCATGTAATAGGTGGCGAGCCTATTGCCATTAACAGGGCACAAATCCAGACTGCTACTGAGAACCCCCAGATAGAAAAACCCAATAACACTTTTTTCCCGGTGTGGGAATCGAACCCTGGACCTCATGCTCAGCAGTAGCATTTGCGACCACTAACCTAACGAGGCAGTATTTTTAGTTTTCTTGCTGTTCATTTATTACGTTAGAAGATGTGTCGGGGGAGGGGATCCGAACAAGTCTTATTTTTTTTTCATGGGGGTGGGAGTGGTCTGGATTGTTCATACATAGGATCACAAAAGTAAGCAAAAATTATAAGATTGAATATCGGGATAAAAAGTAGCCTATATGTTAATCCAGGGTGTCAGCTACCTCCATACAAAATTTAATCAAAAAAAAAAACAAAAAAAAAACAAAATTGGTCCAGCCGTTTGAGCGTGCAGAAGTAACAAACATATAAACACACAGACACTCACAAACTTTCGCATTTATAATATTAGTGTGATACATTCAGTTATCCCCCCTCCCGTAGTCGTAAAAAGCGTGTCATCTTCATCTCCGTAGCGATCTTACGGTTCTTTAGCTCCAAGGAGATAAGTTGCATAACCCATTAATTTATCAAATAAAAACATTTATTTACTTATAAGAAGCGTTCGTCGAAGTGTCTATAGCCGGTGCATTCCCGTTTTTCAAAGAGAATGTATTGAATTATTTTGACCCCGAGGTCAATGTTATTTATTGGAGGTAGACAATACGACCTTTGAACTGAGAGAACAATATTTCTGAGATTAATGATTCGTATGTCTTGTTAACTTAATCTTTGTATAAACTGAGGTTAGCTTTACTGGTGGATTTGCTTGTGTTCATCATCATCATCATCAGCCTATAATGTTCCCACTGCTGGGACACAGGCCTCCTCTCAGTGAGAGGGAGTGGGCCGTAATCCACCACGCGGGCCCAGTGCGGGTTGGTAGATGTCACATGTCTTTGAATTTTTTGGTTCTAGGACATGCCGGTTTCCTCACGATGTTTGCTTGTGTTAATGCTAATTAATTACTTGTCCCTTCTCTGTATAGTTTTATAGACACAGGGCTTTGTTCGTTTCCCAGTCTCCTTGACCTCTAACTAAATAATATCTTTATAGATCAACTAGCTTCTGCCCGCGACTTCGTCCGCGTGAAATTTCTTGTTACTCCGACCCACCCCGTCGCATCGCATCGCCTGCCCGCGCTATTACTTCGTTTTTGCTTAGCGTTCTTTCTGACTTTTTTCTTTTTGCTCGGCTTCTAAAGGTCATAGCGTAATGTTAAATAGCCTATAGACTTCCTCAAGAATTGGGCTATCAAATTCGAAAAGAATTTTTCAAATCCGACTGGTAGTTCCAGAGAATAGCGCGTTCAACCAAACAAACTCTTCAGCTTTATAATATTAGTATAGATAGATCACAATCTTTTAGTACCCAGCTCCTATAATTGGTTAGTTCAACAGAATGCCAATTCCCCTAATTAAAAAAGTTCGAAATCTAGTACCAATCTCATCTCAGCGACAATCAATGTCAAAAACTTGTCAAAAATATAGGGAAATTAGAGGTATTTTTGACAGATTGAGACTGAGAGCAGACTATGGACGTTCTTCAAATTAGGAGAATTGCCCCTCTGTGTAGGTACAGACGCCAGCACATCAAGCTACTACAATCTGTCAAATTTCTTCAATAGATTTTCAACTTTATCGCTAAGGCATTAGGTTCAAGGTTGGTCAGAAAAATTAGACAGTTTCGGGTAGCTTGATGTGCTGGCGTCTCTACTTACCATGTTCGGCAACTTGGACATTGAAAGTAATAAAAAAAACTACAAAAAAAATTATAAAGTGATAAACTACTCTTAGAAACCAGAAGCGGAAGACCAGGACCAGAATTAAATATAATAGAGAACTTAGAGACCAGGACCAGAACTAAATATATTGAAAAACCAATTACTAAATGACCTACAAAATTACATTTCTTACAAGTCACTTTTAATTAGCAACAAGCACATAGGTAAATAACAGGTACATAAGAATTATATAACACGACCCTCATCAACACTATAACGTGTCTAGAATACGCCCTTTGCTTCCGAAAAACAGAGTAATTTTGATAGACTCCGAAAACTAAACAGTCAGCAGACCAGCGCCCATTGACAGCTCACCACGTATTTTTTTAAACTGTCGCTCTGGCCCATGACATGTAGGCTGGAAGACTACTTAATTTTAGTAATCCTAGACTAAGATATAAAGGCTCCTGCAACAGGCGCGACGCGAATCGTGCGCGATACAAAGGCACCACTCGTTGCGCGACTTGCGGTGCCCTTGTGTCGCGCGCGATTTTATCGCGTGTTGCGTCTGTTTGAAGGAGCCTTAACACTGTCAATTTGGAGTTTCCAGTGAAAGTTTTCAATGAATTTAGCTCTCATAATTAAATTCACGAGTTGCAAAAGCTTCAACTCCGCCTGTAGACGAATTCATTATTTCGTTAACTTTAAGGCGCTCCGCAGACGGCGGTCATTTTGTCCGCGGATGACCGCGAGAGACATCATCCGACAAACATCGGCGGCGCGGCGCGGTCTTTTTGCCTTCTATGTGCGCTGGTAGTATAGGATTCCCTTTGCACTATCGTTCGCGGTCAAATTGACCGGCCCGGCCCGCCCCGTCGTGTTAATGTAATTCGCGCCTTAATGTACAGACACGGCATGCGTTTAGATTTATAATAGGCATAGTCCATAGCCATGTAGGGTGTTGAATCATAATAAATCATGTCGGTAGATTGGACTGATGACGTAAATGATGCCTCTCTAATAAATCTTCGCAAGGTGTTGTCGTTGGTGCGCTGTCATTAAAATTCTAGCGCTGACACACATTTTTGTTCGATAGTGATTGTCATTAAGTACCTTTGGTTTCTTGGTGTTATTCCACACGTTGAGGTGTTTGGTAATCATTTAACTGCCGTACTAATATATCTGATGGCTCTTTATATGTGACCAGCACCCTAATTGCGTAAAGGCTCCTGCAAACAGACGCGACGCGACACAAAGGCACCGCTCGTTGCGTGACTTGCGGTGCCTTTGTGTCGCGCGTGATTTTATCGCGTGTCGCGCCTGTTTGAAGGAGCTTTAACACACTTTCAAACACAATCACAATCTGAATGATTTTGAAAGATATTGCTAATCCATTGGTTCATGCTCGAAAAGTTTGTCTGCTCAGAAACGTAAATAACGCAATGAAAGTTGCGTTGCTCAACAGTCAAATTCAAAGGCATTGCTACTGTTAATGTGTTACGCAAGTGCCCCGCAGGGGTTGACCTGCACCCTAATTGCGTGACTCAATCACAATACCCTTTATTTCGACAATACCCCCCCCCCCCCACCGAAGCTTCTTATGTTACCTAATGCAAGGAATATTTTTGAATTGTCAAAGTTCAGGATTGTGATTATACATAGATGAATTTTTGGTGCCCCTAAAACTTTTGCGTTTTTGTATGATATGATTTTTATTAGTATAGTTCTGTTATTTTTTTATTATTAGAAAATGCTCCTTGCGTTCGTTATTTCAAGGACCTAGTGTAAAGAGAAAAAAATATAGCCTCGTTATTGGTTATCGCTATCCTAGGGAGTGTTTACGCTTGTGAGAGCATACTTAATCTACCTAAAAATTCTAACCTTTAAAATCCTTTAACATTTATAAACATTCATTCTGGATAATATTATCCACACATTTATTTTATAAAATGGTAACCAAATAGAATTGGTATCAGTAAATCATCCTTCTACTTTTATACCAATTTATTTAGGGTCAGCACACCATATCTTCTCCTTCCATACTTACATCTCTTTTAGCCACTATCTCAGTAGAAATCTCCTTTCTAGTCATATCATCTTTCACACGATCCATAATATATCCATCGTTTCTTTGATGCATCTCTATAAACTGTCATCTCAGTGTCAACATCCTTCCTAGCCATAAATACATAAATAAAGAAAGAAAAAGTTTTTATTGGGACTCGCACAGGAATATCACAAACACACACACACACGCACACACACACAATCCATCCATCTATTCTTTGGTCTGCCTCATTTCTAGTTACACATTCATACTGTTAACTTTTCCTTGTCTTTTTCAAATCGGTTTGCAATAAACCCCTGATATCCTTGACCCACTGATCTAATTTAATAATTGCAATTAGGTAGTTTACAAAAACACCGGAAAATGTAAGAACTCCCCATCCCACCATGATTACGTATTTATTGCCTTACACTTTAATTTCCATGAATGCGGAACTTGATAAGTATATCAAGTTCCGCAAACATAAAAGTAGAGTTAAAATTCTTGGAGCAGTAGCTCCTACTCTACTTTTATGTTTTACAAAGATATGGAGCACCTTTCTACTTCCTTGAAATGGGGAAATAGAAAAAGGCATGTGTCAGTACTATAGTACTAACATGACATGATTAAACAACAATTAATACTAACTAATATTAAAAATGCGAAAGGGAATGTTTGTTACGTTTTTACGCTAAAACGGCTGAACGGATTTGGATAAAATTTTGCATACAGATAGACTATGACCAAGTCATAGTCTATCTAATAGTAAAGACATAGGCTAATTTACATCCTCGATCGCAGAAGAAGTCGCGGGCAGTACTAAAATAAAACAAAAACAAACACACACATTGAATTTAGACCTTTAAGTTTTAGGTTACGAAAAACATTGTTACAAGGACTTAGTAGCTAAACAATCCGTGTTCACATTTCGCAAGTTCTCTGTAATCAGACACTATCAATCAGCATGACAATATACTAGAATTTACCGCCGAGATTGATGACATCATTATAATCGAAGATATTGATGCTAAAGCTGATTCATTATATTATTACCAACAGGGAATTACCAAAACTCAAAGCTCAAAATATTTGTCTGTCCTTATTATTTAACGTGCATCATTGCCAACAAACTTTATTAAATTGGCGGTAATGTTTTCTGGATGGTCCACTCTTTGTTAAACATAAATAAACCTGAAGTTTCAACATGGAAAACCAAGAGGATGTTGTACAGACGCCAGCACATCAAGCTACACGATACTGTCAAATTTTCCCAATTAACTTTGAACCTTATACTTTAGCGATAAAGTTGAAAATATATTAAAGATTTTTGACAGATTGTAGTAGCTTGATGTGCTGGCGTCTGTACCTATTAAAAAGTGAAGCTAACTTGTGACAACAAAGACAAGACATTTCAAAGCGGGTGGTAAAAAAGTCAGCGACAATTTCCGTTAGCTACGTATAGCGCCCGGCTTTTACTAGGCAAAAAACTTTCCTATAGAATAATGGAAATGCCGCTTAATCAGCCTTTATCCGTAACCGGTAAATCCAAAACGGCCAATACAGTAAATACTTGGCACCCAATACACGCAGACCATCACCAAGTGAAGGAAATATCAAGTAAGAAAAACTTGCCTTCACATATTTGTAAGGAGTCTCAGGGCTAAACTAACGTATACGGACAGGGCTGTTCCCCCAAAGGTAACTGGATACCCCACTAATCTACTAACTGTCAAACATGTATAGAAAAATGGTGCCAAATAAGCTCAGTAACGACCAGATGTAATTTGTACCAGTCAACACAGACCATTTTTAGCGATCATTAAAACGGTTCGATAATTTATAGCACTACGTTACAAACTTAACTGGATTTCGAAGGAAATTGACTATCACTGATTAATGATAATCAGTAATGCCAAAACGCTTTCCAGTTTTGATTTATAACGTAATTAATTAAAGATATTAAATTGTTCTGAATTCCTAATCGAGCAATACGGATAAAGTAGTAAGAATGAAGGTAGTCAAACTTAAGTCCGCTCACAGTTATTTAACCTATGATACCTGCAACACAACAGCAACCTTATAAAGTGCGTTTCACGAAAGAATTCCCTTCGCCGTAATGTTGGCACCATTGCTTTTCATTGAAGAATTGTTTTACCTTCAATGAAAAGCAATGGTGCCAACATTACGGCGAAGGGAATTCTTTCGTGAAACGCACTTTAACAACAATAATAAAGATCACTGTGATTTTGACAGACTTGACAGTTGCAGTAACCCAACAGCGACCTTATTGTCACGAGACTAAAGATCACCGTGATATCGACAGTAATACAAAATCAGAGGTAAATCTGAATATGAATATTAATGGACTGTAAGCAAAATGGTCTAGGTAATAGGTAATAAAAACATTGGTAACGATGGTAACCAGTCAGATAGAAAACCAGAACATAATGGTATGGCTTAATAAATGAAAGAGGTTAGTTTATCTCCTGAGACCTTCCCCGTTTGGATCTTGTCTACCCAGAGTAATGTTTTACCTTAGACTACCACTTATAGAGCAGGAGGCCCATAAGTCGAACCTCGCCAGTAGACCACAGGGGATGTACAGACGCCAGCACATCAACCTACTACAATCTGTCAAATTTCTTTAATAAATTTTCAACTTTATTTCTAAAGCATAAGGTTCAAAATTGATTGGGAAGATTTGACAGTTTCGGGTAGATTGATGTGCTGGCGTCTGTACAAGTAGAAACTGTACAGCCTTGGTATTCAGCTGCATCCGGTTAGACTGGAACCGGTGAAAATGTGTTAACCAGAGAGCCGGATAAGATAGAGGCAAATCAATAAGAAAAATCATGCAATCAACTTGCAATAGTATCTTTTAGGTAGGTATAAGCTACCTATAGTTTTCGACTGATCAATCCGTCTGCTTCGTTAGTCTAGTGGTGACAAGCGATACTGCTGAGCTCGGGCTCAATAGAAGCGGATTTGCTCGACCTGGCAATCGAGGCTGACGCTTCGATTCCCAGGTGTGATTCCAAAGTGTTATTGGGTTCTTCAATCTGGAATTTCTCAATTGCAGCCCGGGTTCTAGATTTGTGTCCGTTTATGGCAATAGGCTCGACCCCTATTAACTGACGAAATATGGGTGTATTACTTTTATGTACAACTCTGCCCAGCCCAGGAAACAAGGCGTGATGATATGTTATATATATGTTGCAGCCAATATGTTGCAGTTCACGACACGGTTGGCGCAGTGGCTGAGCGATCGACTGCTGCGCTGCGTGGCGCGGGTTCGATTCCTGCACGGAACAAATATTTGTATTGCCTTCAGGTAGTTGTTCCGGGTCTGGCTGTTTGTGTATGTGAATTTAAATGTTTGTAAACGCACCCACGATACAGGAGTAATTCCTAGTGTGGGGCAACGTTATATATATAAAAAAAGAAGAAAAAAAAAACTGGTTTAATTAGCCGTTTAGTTAACCGCCTAGCCTTTTAACTAAACGGCGGCCGTTCAACTAACGGCCTGAATGATATTCTATTATAGTTTAGGTTGGAAGTCTGTAACCAATAACGCGCGTGCCGAATTGGTCGCCGTAACTAAGCTGACGTCGACCAAATGGGTGGGTTAGGTTAGAACTTTGATAAACCGCGTGCGAGCCGAGAGAGCGAAGCGAGGCGAGCACTACCTCCAAAGGCCAGGCGGTTAACTAAACGGCTAATTTAACCAGTTGGCTGCGAAAATGTATAATTTATACGAGTACGTGATCAATCCACAAAACCAAGTACTGGTCGGCAAACAGAAAGCGGATTCAGACAAAAAATGGCGACAAAAACAAAACCAGGAAGAACATAAATCTTTTTACACATATCATGGAACCGGTTTCTGTTTATTTATATGCTGGACACGATCACTTGCGTTTAAAGACCGTAAAATTATAATTATTTATAACGATAATTGTCCCATAAAAGAAACGTATATTTATGTTTGACTGTGCCCATCAATTTGCAAATATGTACCTTGTTATGCAAGACGAATAAATGCTACGTTTAGTGGCGCCAGCATTTTAGGAACCATAACGAGTTAACGACATGACTCAGAACAGCTGAAAAAAAAAAAACTTTAAAAACCGTAGAAAATAATTAATCTCCACCTGTATCAAGTGTGGATTATGACCCTCACCCCCACACTTACTCTCACCCATTACACACACACACACATACTACATACACATTCACCTCCACAACATATTCTACACACACATCACAGCGCGTTATTTGCCTTTGCTTTATTCGTCTTTTTACTTGTATAAAAATACTGTGTACACATTTTATTCCTGCATTTTTATTTATATAAATTCATTTAACATCATGATCAGGTTCAATAGCTTAAATACGATTACATAACCTGGGGAAGGGCGGAGCATCCTAAAACAAGCATACTATTTGCTTAAATGGATTCTCCCCATTGTAACTAGAATAAGTTATTTAAGTTGAAGCAATAAAACTTTTTTTTTATTTTTTTATAGCTGTTACCAAATTCATTGACTTTTTGACTGTTATAAGACTTATAAGTTTTTCAAAGCTCTCCTATCTCAGCAGGTGTGACCCCCACATGGAATTTTAGAGAACCAGCATCCCTATTGCCTAACACATTTACAATAACAATTCGAAAGGATAATTTAGGAAATGCATAATCCATAGCTTCATAATTGAATGTTTGAAAAAATCGTCTGTTCGAGTAAATAACCCAACCCTAACTTGTGATAAAATGCGAAAGTAAATTGGTTTGTTACGCTTTCACGCTAAAACGGCTGAAGGGATTTGGGTGAAATTTGGCACGTGGTTAGACTGTAGAAGTAGAAGGTCATAGGATTCCTGTAGAAGGACATAGGCTTCTTTTCCTGCTGGATTGCAGACAAAGCCGCGGGAAACAGTTAGTACTAAAATATTGTACAAAAAGATGATACAAAAAAGTAGCATACTATTTTGCTCAATTTTAATATAACCATCATTAAAGTAGATAAATTATTTACTATTTGTAGGAATATTTGATACCTAATACTTATGTATAAGCACTTGAGTGAGATACCTGAGATACAGGTTTATTCCTAGTTCATGTAGAATCCAATTATTATTTTTTTACCTACCACTAGTTTAAGGCCCTATTTTGTAAATACATACATATTTATGTAAATCAATTATTTCAATAAACAATTTCAAATTTCAATTGTTGAATTGCACTTGTTAGTGTGTTACGCAGTTAGGCTGCTGATCAGAAAATTTTCATTAAAAGACTCTTTACATTATATACGAATACCTAAGTTGTTACACGTGAGGTTTTTTTTCCAAATTAATAATCTTTTACCCTGAGGACCTAATTTTTACTCGTCCTAGCAACAAAATCTAAGTAGACCCGAATACATCCCAAGGGCATAATCATAAGAGTTACCCGCCGTATCTAGGGATTATACCGAGATGATAAATAACATACACACGTGTATCGGATTGGTATGTAATCGTACACAGTACGGTCCATTGTGCCAGTGTGTCTGTAAGGAAGCCTATTTGAACAGGAAGATATCTTATATCTATTCAATAGGTAATCGATAGTTTATTTATACCGTCTTTCTGACCTGTACTCAGTACACACGGCTACACAAGCTATATATATCCAGTTATAGCTGGCCTCGCATTGTACAGGTTTTACGTACAATCAGAAGTCAGCTTATACTGGTTACGTATAGCTTGTTGTGTAGCCGTGCGTATTAGGTTTTGCCCGATGCGTCGCCCGCGTAGGTGTCGGAAAATATCCCACGGGAACCTGCTACCGGGATTAAAAGTATCCTATGTGTAATCCAGGTTATACCTAAACTATCTGTGTTCAAAATATCATCCAAATCCGTTCAGTTATTTTTGTGCCAATCCGGAACATACATACATCCGGACAAACGGACAAAAATTCAAAAAAAAAATACTATGTTATTTTCGTCATCAGTACATTTATTTAGCACAGACTAAAAGACACACAATACACCAGATACATCATCATCTGCCTAGCCTTTTCCCTACTATGGTTGGGTCGGCTTCCAGTCTAACCGGATGCAGCTGAATACCAGTATTTTGCATGGAGCGACTGCCTATCTGACCTCCACAACCCAGTTACTGGGTAATACGATACCCCTTGGTAAGACTGGTTGTCAGACTTTCGGGCTTCTGACTACCCGTAACAACTGTCAAAGATCCACGAATCACAGCCGGGACAAACGGCTTAACATGCTTTCCGAGGCACGGAGGGGTCACGGTATGTAAAGATGGTCACCCATCCACAGCGCAACCGCGGCAAGCGTAGCTTAACCTGATCGATCGACCTGTGCGGCTGTTATTATTTAGCCATGGGCCCCTCTCAATACACCAGATACATACATCAGAAAGAAATCAAGAAATTGAGCAAGAAATTTCACACGGACTAAGTCGCATGTCAAAGTAGAAGCTAGTATAATATACCTACAGATAATTTAGACTTTTATTTAGATATAATTTTATGTTGTGCTTATGTATATTAACTTAATTTTTATGCAGTTTAACACTGATTCAAATAATGTGCTTACTTAGACAAAATTCAATTGAAACAAACAAACTCTTATCAGCTTTAAAAATATATTTTAATAATGAATAGGCGAAAACGAGGTGATAGCGTGGGCAGACGATGCGATGCGACGTGGTAGATCAGGGGAACAAAAAATAAATAACGAACAGAGTAAATGGTAAGTCGTCGACTGTAAGCTTCACTCATGAATCGTTCCAATTACGAACTAAATTGTTTTTAAAAGCTACTAAATTGGTTGCTTTTAAAAAACCATAATTCATTTTCTTTTTGCTTTTTTTTTTCTTTTACTTTTTTCATGCTCGATCCTGGAAAAAGTATGTACCTACCTATTTACTTATTTAGGTCTTTATGCTCAAAGACGATTCATTTTCTTTTCTGTCTGGTAACATAGAGTAAATAAGTGGCATTCTTAGAACGCAGAGCTCACTTTATTACACAACATGGTAGTTGTAATGAGATCGGAGGGATAATTTTAATCCTTCCAGCTGCAAATGTTGTTGCTCTACATTTCCTGAGGGATTCCTTAGTTTTGAAGGTTGTTCTTGTGGTATCAACGACAATGAGCATACGATAAATTACATAATGGTGTTTAAAAATAAGCTGAACTACTGTCGAAATTTTTCTTTACTCTTGGCAGACCGCTTGCTGGCTAAATCGGCTGCTTTTAACTGATGCAGGGTGTTCAGCAACTACCTGAATAAAAAACTAAGCAGCACATATTCTTATAGATATGAAATGTCCTTTTCTTTTAAATCAGCGCCTGACACTACTCCATTCAAGCTTAGACGTAATTAAAAACTTGCCTACTAAAATTACGTCAATTGACGTCAGTCGCTGATTAATTTGACAGGACCAAACTAAAATTTATCTTTTGTCCTTTTCTTAATGAAATAGAAAGAAAAAGATGCACTGAACTTAAATTTACTTCAGTTTGTGGACAATAAAATTGGCATCAGTATCTTCTGTGAGCTTTATGTCTGTTTATTACTTAATTATTAATTAATCCATCAATGTTTAGGGGTTAGCGCTAGCTTCCTTAATACGTCAGTAAACACAGTTTTTATTCCGACGAATAGTTTAAGTGATTGTAATTGAATTGTGTGCATAGTGTAACGGTGAAAATTGAATGACAAGTTGACTTAATGTAAAGGGCGTCTCTACATTAAGTTGATTTGGTCATTTAGTCAATATCCATTCGTTTGGACTGTTAATTGCGTAATTAAATTTAGTAATTGCGTAACACATATAAATAGCAATGGCTTTCATTTTGACAGTTCAACAACATTCATCGCGTTATTTACGTTGTTGAACAGACAATTTTTTCAAACATTTGAAGCAATGGATTAGCAATATCCTTCAAAATTATTCAGATGAAGATTGAAAGTGTGTTACGCAATTAGGGTACAATGCGTGCCACGAAAGATGAGATCTGATCCCGCCTCCCCCGCTCTTTCCGCTGCCCCTATGACGTCCGGTCCCGTCCCGCACTCAGACCTCATACCGCTAAAGATACCTAAAATCGTGTTCTGCGCATGTCAAACCACGTGGTGTGTCAAGTCTCATCTTTCGTGGCACGCATTGTACCGGTTGGTTGAAATTGCTCTTACTTAGCTCGTTGAGAGTAAAATTTTTTATATTACAAAATATATAAGGTTCCATTAAAATAGATGGACAAACCTTTAGAAATCATTCAGACCACAAAAACAACGACGATGGTAAAAAAAAAAATAAGAAAAACGCATAGATACTTACAAGAAAAATAATCAGCTAACGAAATTACACTAAGGTGCCGCCAATTTATTATTTTAGGTCAAAATAAAATCACTACAATCAGTGTTTTTTTTTTGCTTGGATATCTTTAGTCAGACGTACATCCATCTATTTTAATGGGACCCTGTATAGTATACTTAACTTCTTGCTATTATTTGACAATCACTATGCCGCTTTTAATTTACTATATTAAAACATTAAAGTTTCGGCCGAAGTCACGGACGATTAATACTCCGTATCTCCTTGGATTATACGGATATAAGGTTAGTTTAGGGCCCGACCTAAGAATTAATGACACCACGACTTAACAGTTGTCCCTACTCCCGACCCGATGTGTTTTAACCGTCCGAAAAAGTTAATTAATCGGGTGTCTTGGTCATTGGTCGGAGTGAACCCTCTTCGACGTTTCGAACTTCTTTCGGAGGTGCTCGTACAAAGAAATATATTTTAATACTAGTTTCTGCCCGCGACTTCGTCCGCGTGAAATTTCTTGTTACTCCGACCCACCCCGTCGCATCGCATCGCCTGCCTTCGTTTTTGCTTAGCGTTCTTTCTGACTTTTTTTCTTTTTGCTCGGCTCCTAAAGGTCATAGCGTGATCTTAAATAGTCTATAGCCTTCCTCAAGAATTGGGCTATCAAATGCAAAAAGAATTTTTCAAATCCGACTGGTAGTTCCAGAGATTAGCGCGTTCAACCAAACAAACAAACTCTTCAGCTTTATAATATTATATAGTATAGATATATGTATCTATGGGCCCGTTTCTACGTTGACGGACTTAGAGAGTAGACCCCCCTAATTACGTAACACACTATCTATCTCAATCTGAATCATTTTGAAGGGTATTGCTAATCCATTGCTACATTATGTTCGATTAATTGGTCTACGCAACAACGTAAATAACGCAATGAATGTTGACCCAACAACAATCGCAATTGCCCCGCAGCTTGGCAGACCCACAGGGCAAAGCTAGTTTTCTCATTACAATTTATACCTAGATACATTTATTGCTTCATTGAATTCTATACATATTGGACCCAATACAAAGGCTTGACAGCTGAATGACTACAGTAATTAAATTCTTAATTAAGTTAACTTCGCGATTGAAAATCACATAAATTATGTATTTTGATGAAATTCTTGATGTGATTGTTAAATAATTTATGATTAAACGAACTTACCTGTACGTGAAGTTCGATCATAATTATACGATGGCTTCGTCCGAAGAGATTAGCATAAACACAATGTAGTAACACGTACGGTGTTGCCTTTGCGCACTGAAAGTAAAAAGCCCTATACCCAAAACTAAAAAAAAGGCGTTTATTTTGAACATTTTAGGTGAGGGTAGACGATAACTCCTTTGCTCGATACCCCGTTCTATTGCGCTCATTTAGTTCAGAGCCTAGACCCTCAATTCCTCTTTTTGATATTTCAGGGAATGCTAAGGGATATTTCTTTTTGGGGAAAAAATAAATAAGGGAGGGTGGGTTGCTAATCTCTTCGGACGAAGCCATCGTATAATTATGATCGAACTTCACGTACAGGTAAGTTCGTTTAATCATAAATTATACTCAGCTTCGTCCTCGAGATTAGCATAAACACAATGTAGAATTTGAGAGCTACTGAAATATCAATGAATCACTTTTGTGCAACAGGGCAACCCTTTTTAATCATTAGGTAGGTATGAGTTTAAATCACATAATTATGATGATTATTTAAAATAAACACACATATATTCGTTTACGACCCTGATTCATCAAAGTAATAGTTCCGCTTACAATAGAATTTTAATAAGCCCAGTTGAAATGTACTTATTATTTATTTATTTATTTAAACTTCTCGCACAAAAAGGTACAAAGGCGGACTTAATGCCGAACAACATACAAGCAAGCAAACAACAACAAAAAAGCCTATGTCCAGCAGTGGACGTCTTTCGGCTAAAGTGATCTCAGTAACATAAATAAGTACTCTAATTATCATGAAACTTCATAATAATTACTTGATTGTTATTACAATTGTTTAATATTGATATTGCAAATAAATCATCTTCCTCTGTAATTTGCATATTTCTATTACAGAATTTCATAAAAACATGAGACGAACCGCTCCATCCGCGGTTTTTCTAATTATTACCTAATTTATGGGTTTTAGATATAGCAGCATGTCGGGTGCTGTGAGCTGTACAAATATATATATATATCTATACCACACTCTCCTAGTGTAGTCTTAACCCACAGACTCAATGTTTGTGCCGAAATGAATCTATGTGATTTTCTTACACCGATAAATAGGCTATTTAAATTACCATGAAGTGAAATAGTCAAATCTAGATAAGCAAAAAAGGATCAGAACTGGATAGATTTCAGGTTTTTCGCGAAAAAAAAAAAAAAGGTAGAATAAGATTTGGTTGCACGGTTCCTATCCTTGATGTCTTTATAATATCAGGTATCTTAATAGTGATCTTATCAGCATTTTGAATGTTATTTGTATACATTTTTGTTAAAGTAAACCAAGGACAATAAAGTGACTAATTTACGTTAAAGTTTATCTAAACCCAAGTTATCGTTAGGATACCAAGAGGACAAGATTTAGGATTTTAGACGTATCCCAAGTTGTGTTATACTTGGATAAGGGTGGTCGAAGTCTAAAGACACCTTTAAAGAAGCGTTTTACAACTTCACTATCGCTAACTTTTTCAATTAGAATTAAGGCCAAAGCCGATCAACAACTGTTTAAAGTCCCATATTGAGCACCAGAAATAGTATATAATATATGGAATGAAATAGATTTATTTATTTATGTTGTCAGAAATAGAATCGCATCATTGATTGATGCCCCGAAAATGTCGATATTCTTAGATAAACAAAAATTATACCATTTCTTGAGACAGGTATCGTATTGTTTAATCGATGTACCGGAGAGGGAAGCCAACATTATGCCAATTGCAGGTGATGGAACATTCTTCTCAGCAACGAGTCCCGGACAAGAGACCGGCAGCCAGGGTAAACAGAGGGTGTGTATCATCGTTGCTGGAAGGTGATAAGATTGTTTGTTTATTTGGATCAAAATACAAAACAGATGATACAAGAAGTTTCCTGAATAGAGGGTACCAAGGTTGGGTGGGCCATAAAGGGACCACTACAATGCCAGTAGCTTTGTCTTTAACTATTTTTCGTAGCGTTTTTAGGACCATTGAAAAAGGAGGGAATGCGTAAAAGTATATTTTTGACCATGATAAGGTAAATGCATTAATGGCCAAAGCGTCAGGATCTCTGAAACAGGATTAGTTACGACATTTTTTGTTCACACGACTTGAAAAATGTCTACATTAGGAAAACCAAACTTCTTTGTTATATTGTAAAAAAAAAAATGAGTTGATCAATTCCCACTCAACATCTGGATGAATTCTACGTGATTCCACGTCGGCTATTATATTATCTGCCGAACGAATGTATGATGCATATACCCAATAATATTCCTAGACTAACACCATTTCCATAGATCTTTAGTTATGCGTGTTAGATGTGGATATTGTAAGCCTCCCATCCGATTTATGTAGGATATGGCTGAGGTGCTGTCAATACGAAGTAGTATTTGACAACTTTTCATTGTTACAGCAAAAGCTTTTAAACCAAAAAGGCAGCAACGATTTCTAAATAATTGATATGATGTGATCGTACTTCAGTTGTCCATGCCCCACTTGCTGTTTCTTTTCCACATGTCGCGCCCCACCCCATAGTCGAAGCATCACTAAAAATTTCTAAGCAGTATTCATCATCTTTAATTTTACTAATAGGGTTATCTAATGCGTTAAGCCACCAATCAATATCTGACAATAAGTATGACGATATGTTCATTATACTTGCCATAGTTAAAAAGGTAATTTCTTAAATTAAAAAATTTGGTTCTTTCAAATTCTTTTTTGTATAGCCATCCGTATTCGACGGCAGGGCATGTAGAACATAATCAACCTACTAGACTTGCAAAATCTCTTATTTATTTACATCGTGACATTTTTCGAAAGGTAAGTAATTTATTTTTAATATTATTAGATTTTTCTGTAGGTAAACTGATTTAAAATTTTTAGTATTAATTATGTAACCAAGGTATTTATATATTGTCGTAAGTGATAGGTTGCATTTATTTTTATTGATAATGAACCCTAAAACTGACAATAGTTGCCGAGTTATCGCTATGTTTTCTAAGCAATAATCATAAGAATTACCAATAAACAATAAATCATCCAAATATATACTAGGCCCATAACCGCAGGATCGGAGCTGCCCGACGGCGAAGACTGGTTTCATTTTCTTTGTGAACACGAAAGGTGCCGTGTTTAGGCCGAATGATAACACATTAAATTCATACAAATCATTGTCAAATTCAATCTAAGGTTATTTTCCGATACAAGTTTAATTGCTGTGCGTAATTCTTCGAGCTTAAAATGTTGTGTTTCTACAAATTAATTAAGATTTTTTAAGATAAGTATGAATCTGTTTACCGTTCGGCTTAGTTATCAAGAATATGCTTGATAGAAACTGTCCTTCACAAGGGTTGCAATGAGAGATAGCACCAGGGCATATCAATTCGTCAATACGTTTTTTGAAATTTTGATTTTCTGATGTTGAGTGGATTCTTTTACTGGGGATAATATACTGTGTAACTCGAGCTGAACACGGTATTTTATATCCAGAAATCCATGATAGAACAGCCTGATCAGAAGTTAGTTCTGACCAGGTGTCATAAAAAAGTGCCAGCATAATTGCTTACCCCGGTAACATCTAGCGTCGACTGCGGTAGCTCACCTGTGCTGCGGGCGTTGTCTGCTGCCGACCTCGATATGACCCGCGCGAGGTACTCGCGGGCTGATTTCTCTGTGCAGGCTCCCTCGTCCTCAGAGTCCCCATTTGCCTGCGACTCGGGGGAGGAGCCCGCCAGTTTAAATTGTTCCGTTGTTGGAACGTCGATTAAGATGGAGGCGACGGCGCTGTCTTCGTTTTGTTTATAGGTGGCCGAAATATGATTGTTTTTAATTCTGCTTCTGTGTTTGTAATTGTCTTTGCAATTTTTAATGTTTCAGCTGAATCTGATCCGAAAAAGTGTTTATCAATTATTGTTTTTTGTATTAATTCCATATCCTTGTCCTCTTTAGCAGTTATATGAGTAATAGCATTACTTAAGCATGAAATGGCACAACCTAACTGTTTTTATTTCATCTCAATACCCTTATCTCTCTTTAAGACAACTTCTGATATGGCTGATTTTATTTCTAAATTAAGTTCCGGCGAGTCAATTAGCTTACTAGGAGGTAAGTATTTTTCCAACAATTCCTTACGACGTTCGCTGGACAAGCCCATAGAAGCCACATGCTGTACCCGAATAACTAGGTCAGTATAAATTTCTTTGCCGTAGATCTTTTCCACTAACGGATTCTCTCCAAATATTTCTAAAATTTTCGAGTCCAGCTCGATGCTTGGAGGTGTAACGTGTCAGTTGCAATAAGTACTTTAGTCTCCGAGGAAGGAACCTGTAGCTATGAAGTACTTGTGGATGGAATTGGTTCTGCGGCGCTAGTTTATGGAACTGGTCCAAGGCACTGATAGAAGGAATTGGATCCCCTGCGCTCATGTATGGTTCATCATTATATTCTGGTTCCGATTCCAGGACTTCCTCAAAAGGTTCGTTGTCGTAGTATCGACATCGAGGAGAGAGTGTATCCTCCATATAAATGTGCAGGTTTCTTAGGTAATTTAAGAAAATCAGTCTTCATTTTTATTCAAATGAACCGGACTAATGGAGAATTAAATTAAGACAATAAGATAAGCGCACGCAGGTGGGCCGATGTATCTATATACATAGGTACGTACCGCGTACGGCTTAGTATCGACGGTGAAGTGACAGTCCCAAAGACTGCCCGCATCATCCGTATAGCTTCACGTATACTAATAAAGTAACAGTTCTTAAAACTGATCGCAATATTAGCCTTGCACGTGATATAGAACAAAAGAAGTTACTTAAATAACGTTTATGATATGAGTCCGAAGTGTTAACCCCAAAAGTTAACCGCAATGACTTATGACAATGTTAAAACGTTGGTGTGATTATACACCTTATTATTATAACGAATTTACGTAATAATATGACACTTGACTAACCTGTGGTATTCGTCGTCGATCTTGTCTCCCGCTGAAGTTTCTTCTCCCATTTCTTTAACTTTTTTGTGATATATTCGTAATCATGTTTAATATTTCGTTTCCCCATGACACTTTTTAAACTTTAAAAACACTGATAATAATTATTTTAAAAATGTATGTGCGCTCCGGCAGAGCACTGAACTGTGAATGAGCGCAATAGAACGGGGTATCGAGCAAAGGAGTTATCGTCTACCCTCACCTAAAATGTTCAAAATAAACGCCTTTTTTTTAGTTTTGGGTATAGGGCTTTTTACTTTCAGTGCGCAAAGGCAACACCGTACGTGTTACTACATTGTGTTTATGCTAATCTCGAGGACGAAGCTGAGTATAATTCTAATATTTCCAAGAAATTGTATGATTGGTTAAATTTTATGGTAGCTACCATAAGTTATGGACAAGTCGGCTGTTGAGAGAGAAAGGTTTACTATTCTTTTCGATTAAACAACAGTTTTCAACTTAATGAGAATGAATTTGTAATCATCTAATCTTAATTAATATTTATGTCCTTATTTTATTGTTAAATTAATTTAAAAACTAGTTTTTTTTAAATTTAAATTTTAGCCTTTTCCTTTACTATTTTTTGCTTTTACAGGGTCCATATTTTTGTATTTGTAACACCTTTTTTAGTAAATGGAATGCAACAAATGAATGTGATTACGAAAATTAGGAAAGTTAGGAAAATTAATTGTTACCTAAGTTATTTGAGTACCAACTTAAATTGTCCATACCTGTATTCAAATCACAATGCCTCCATCCGACTTTTCATTTATGTAATAGGAAGACACACAGAGAGAGAGATAGTTTTCGATTCATGGTTTCCGAGGATAATGAAGCCGATAGTGAGGTCAAAAAGAAAATCCATGATGACGGTTGCAAAAATTTTTAATTTTTTCGTCATGGGTGTCGTTTTCATGGTTTTTGAGGGTATTGAAGCCTATAGTGACGTCAAAATGAAAATCCAAGATGATTGGCTGCAAAAATGTAAAAATTTTCATCATATTGAAACATTTTTGCCACCACTATCTTGAATTTTTATTTTGAACTTTGTTCCTGCCTGGGGTCCTCATACCCCACACGTTTTATTTTTGGTGGTGTGGACTTTTCGCAGAAAAGTGACCTTCATTCGTATCGTTATAGACATATTTAATCATACAAGCGAAATTGTTGTCATAAAATTGGTTGAAAGAAAGTACATAGTTTCGTAGAATGGGTTTTGGTTCTAGATTTCTCTCTAGAGATCTCATTTCACTCAAGTTTTTCCTCAGTTCTCTTTAACCGAATTTAAATTAGAAGAAAAACGGTAAGGCTAACCTAACCTAAGAACAAAAATGGCAGGTTTTGCAAAAATATACAAAACAAAATAGGCGTTTCTAAACTAGATTAAACGTTACGTTACGATTTTGAATATTATAGTAACTGAATAAATATTAATTCAAATGTGCATTATAGAAACTGTCCAATAAACCATATAAAATAGGTAAAATAAAATTATATCAATAATTCATTACATCATTTTATCGTTATATATTAAACAAAAGTATATTAAATGAAATTAGGCCATATGATCATTAGAACTTTTGTTATTATTTCAAACGTCACCCACCCACTTTTATTAGGTACTGCCTATGTCTCAGGGAGGGATGTCAAACACAAAACATCTTTTGTTTCACATCTCTTCGTATCGAAATTGGAATGGACGCAAGCTATCTTAAGCATCATAAAATTCCAATTTAACATCTCTTATTTTATTCTCGCGTAAACCGATTCTAAGAAGTAATTAGAATTGTTCTTGAAAATTCTCAGTAGTGTCTACGTGTTTACTGAAAAGTTCCACTATAATTTAACTATACCTACGTACGACTTCACATAGCTAACTTGCTTGTGTCAAGTCGTACCTACTTTTAATAAAACTCATTCCTATTTGTGCTTGTTTTAAGTATTTTTAAGCACAAGCCTAAGTAAGGAATGGATTTAGATTTTCGATTTAGTATTATTTATATTCGAAATCTAAGATCATAAGATGGAGTCTTATCTTAGAGGCCAAATAGCTAAACTTAACTTTGTAAGCTGCGGGATGGTTACGTACAATGCGTGCCACGAAAGAAGAGACTTGACCCCGCCTCCCCCGCTCTTTCCGCCGCCCCTATGACGTCCGGTTTCGTCCCGCACTCAGACCTCATACCGCTAAAGATACCTAAAATTGTGTTCTGCGCATGTCAAACCACGTGGTGTGTCAAGTCTCTTCTTTCGTGGCACGCATTGTACACACTATCAGTAGCAATGGGTTTCATTTTGACAGTTCAACAACATTCATTGCGTTAAGTATTTAAGTTGTTGAGCAGAAAATTTTTCGAACACAATATATGATTAGCAATATATTAGCAATATCCTTTATAATGTTTCAGATTGAGATTAAGATGATTTGATTATATGTTACGCAATTAGGGTGCTGTACAGTCTCACTGCAAACACCTGTAAAAATAAAATTCCTGACAGTTTCCAGCAAGATTTTTAACAAGAATCTCTCACTAGACATGGAAATGGCTTATAATTTTCCACAGCACGGATTTTTGCTGTTATATCGTGCAAAAATAGCAAATATCGACGTTAGCGTTAAGTGCTAGACGACAGTCGAATAAACAGAGCGGCGTGCTCAAGGGCGAGCGCGTTTTTGTATCGAGAATTCGAGATCGAATGCAGCATCCCACGCGCCCGCGCTGGTAATTCGTCCAAGCGTGGCCGCCCCGCGCGCTCCCCTGCTCATGTGTATATGCCTCACAAAATTGTCATTGAATCTACTTATTAAAAACCTTAAATACATTCATCCTATCATTCACTCATGACAGACAATGCACTACTAAACCGCTGGGTCTAGAAAAAAATTCTGCACAAGACTTCTTATAGAAAGTGAGCACTAATTTTTGAAAATTCCTTTTCTAAAAGGGATATAGGGGATGAAAGTTTGTATGGAAGTACATTATTTTTTCCGTTGGATCAGCAAAGGCATGTCCTTACACCGGGCATACGGCTTGTGTCGTACAAAAAACTGCAATAATACTTTTTAATATCCACATTGATTGGAAACAAGTACCTACAATCGCGAAAAAAAGCACCCGTGCTCCTCATTTTGCGTAATTTTAATTTGGAATTACGCAACTTTAATCCATTGAGGGCTCATTTTACCAAAGTCAGATATCTTTTATAAAACTGACAAAAATACAAAATTTATTCTCAGGATACGAAGACTTATCCTAGGTATAAAAGTTTGGTGAAATGCGCGATGAGTCATCTTCATATTTTTACCATCAAGTATCCGTACTATTTTTCCACAGACTTGATTGATTCACAAATGAATAGGATAATAAATAACTTACTCCTAAATGGTTATCTGAATAATCGAATAAAATCTTTCCGTTCACGTAAAATATTACAACGCCTGAGTAATCAATCAAGGGGACATGAGGAGGATATTTTACTTCAGATTTAAACCCGCTTCCTGATGTAAATAAATCGTTTCATAAAAAAATGAGTAATTCTATCCCTTCTGCCTTCTACCCATATATCAATAATGTAGGTAACGACCAATTTAGATTTTCATTACAATTACCTAAGTAAGTACTTAAGACCTTTTCAAAATAGCAACATGATCTTGATTGTAATTACTTATTCTAAGCAAGCTAATATTGTTTTACAAACATTATATTATTAACTCAATAGTAATCGATCAGAACTTAATATAGAACTGTTGGGAACCGAATCAAATACTTACACTCGAGCAACCCTTGCGGTTACACGGACAAACCAGAGAAAGAACGAAGTTTCACTTTACTCTGTACGTATTAATAGTTGCGAATGTTGTGACTGTGGCTCGAAGTTTGAAGGATTAAGAGACGTGTTGAATGGTTCAATGTTGCTGACGGTTAAAGACCAAAAGTTCAAAGAACTTTAAAGTGATCTTATATAAATCCCAGAAAGTTTGGACGCTATTCGACCCAACAAATAGCGTTCCAACTTCTGAAATTTCAACATGACGAAACGCTCTGAAACAAACCAAAATGACTAAGTGTTCAGTGACTCTGTGTTTTATATTCTGTGTCCAATCATGATAGACAGTCGACCATTGTAAGAGCGAAACAGGTGCGTCTATAAACTCAAACTGAAACAGAGCATTGCGTAAACGACCTATGCAACATTAGAGCCGGTGCAACGTCTAATTAAAGGATCATTGTTCGGAGAATGTGTGTCGGGTCGGTCTTGCAACTGGGACGTAGTTCCGAACGCACCGTGGCCAACAATTCGCGTGCCGGTGCCCCAAATGCACATTTCCGTATTAAGACCCTGTGACACTGTGTGTCTGTGATAGGTGACAACTACCGACACGATCAAGATGTAATCACATCACAATCTCTGTATAACGTCATTATGTAGTTGTGAACCCGACCAAAGCACGCTTGAGGTGATTTTTCATACCAACGCGCTGTGGGAATTCTCTCCTAAAAGCATTGCGATTGTGGATTGCATTCCTGTGCATCCTCTCACCTCATCGCTTTCACTTGAATGGCGAGAAAGCAGAACCCTTATAAGTACTATACGCGTTGTTACTCTTGCATTTTCTCTTCATATGAGCAGTCATTGCATTGCTATTGAATTACCTTCTCGCTGATTTACGATGGCTCATTACTGCCTACATTGCAGGGATTATACATTATTATGCTCTCTCCATTATGGCAATGGTTCTCGAAGTACTAATAGATCTGTCCGTCTATTTTAGACACGCTTGACCTAGCTTTGATTAGGTTTACCGCTTACATTAGATACGTAGTAAGTATAAACAATCTGTACAAAATGAGAACACCACTAAAGAATTAATTACTTTGTTTTATTGTAACAGTTACTCGTATACCTAAACTAAGGATAAACAAAACTTTATAATGATTTCCTACGTCCAATTCTCAAATCACATTCTGAATTACATCGTATTTATTATAATATATGATAGATAGATTAACAAAGTGCTTCGGGAGATCAAAGACTCATCGACCTTCGCGGAAGATTTATTAAAAATAAACACAGAATTGAGGGTTTTACGGGCTGATGGTGCCATAAAAAGAGTGTTCTTTTTGACACCAATCTGGTGTTTATTATTTGGGACAAATGTGACCCACCGGCCGTAACCCGACACCGCGCCGTCTGTCGACCGACACCACTCGTCTTGTTTGATCTACTGAGAGCTTTTTAAACTTTTTATGTCATAGTTTAGTGCGCTTTAGGCGCCTTTATTGCTGAGTAAACATTTCAGGATTACACGTCGCAGCCGCAGCACGAGCTTAATGAACTTTCCCATTTCGACATTTTCAGTCGCCGGGCGTCCGTTGTGTAAACTCAGAGTTATTGAAAACGTTGGAGATCCCTCAGGCTACTCTATCTAAAATAACACTAACGCATGGTGCTCATTTATTCCTCGAAGAGCCTCATAGTTTACGAAGATTATTTAGACAAGGCAATATTTTTATTGCGTAACGCCCCTAAGCGCTTAAATAAAAATTATATCCTTGGAATTTCTCGAACGTAATCAGAACCCGTTGAAAGTTACAATAATAACACAAATAAATAGAATAAAAAGCTTTGTTTTCGTTTATAACTGGTAATGCGTTCATTGATATGTTGTTGATGCTTCAGGAAGAGTCTTGTTTTGTTAAAAGCACCGTCCAATCGGTGGAGAGGCCGGCCTGCGTCCGCGCCGACACATTAGGAAAATAGACAGACCGTTTGTAGACATTGGAAATGGTTATGCAGTACTTACCTATGTATATTCATGCAAAATTCTTATACTTAGAAGGTTGCTATTGTTGCACACAAGTTCAAACACTTCTCTATATTTAATAATCTGGTCGATCATGCAATATTGTAGTTCATGTTATTCTGTTAATTATAATGTAGTTTATATACCTAGATATAATTTTATATCAATGCCATTATTTGATCATGCCCAATTAGTTACTAATTGATTGCATTAATTATAACTGCTACAAATATTGTTTGTGAATAAGTGAGAATGCGCACCATGTTTACAAATTACAACAGCGTAGCATTAATTACATAACGTCATAATAAACACGTCTTTAACCGAAATGGTTCACTTTTGTGGAGTGTCGACCGGCGTTAAGCGGTCGGATTTTTAAATAAACATTTTTAATGATCGCGTGCGCCTGCGCTGCCAGGTGTACGCAGACGGTGCGCCTCTCCTCCCCTAATCGTAATACTTCTTTTGTTCCAAAAACAGTAACCCATTTATTTGAAAAATTTGAATTTCCTCAGTAACGCTTTACTACAACAAGAGGGAGCTACGGAATTAAATAAAAACCCCCTCTAAGTATTAATTTCCTACTAATGAATGTCGGTATGCTATGTGATAAACACATAAGTAAATCCTAATTGTTTTATTTCCTACGAATAAATTTATTTTTAGACGAGGATCCTTCCTCTCACGACAGCTGGGATACAATAACAGAGACTTATTTCCAGAATGATCGGACATCCTTTCTTTTAACGTCACTCGATTCAGGAACAGTGATACAATACGTACGTACATATTCCTCCATACAGTATCGTCCTCTTTGCCCAATTGGGTACTTTTTCTTCTTTACTTCTTTTCCTATTATTATTTATTTTGATACAAGAATAAAACAAGTAAACAATACTCATCCAAGATATGGAAAAGCGGAGACTCCTAACACAGGTTATTTGGTTAAAAGAAGGCTCCAGTCCAGTCACTAGTTGCTAGAAGCTATCCTACTTGTTTAAAAATAACTCATTTTTGATGTAGATATAGCAAAAGCTAAAGAGCTATATACTATTCGCAACGTACTAGGTACATTCGTAACGTACTAGGTACATTTGGCTTAAGGTACGGTGCTCCCTAGAAATCTTCCGTTTGCTTCTTTTAACGTCTGATGATCAAGTAAGTAGGTAACTCACAAAAGGTATTGTTGATCATGATGATTGGCAATGTGTAACGGATTCGTAGCTTTTAATAACAGTTCCGGAGGATTAACGAATGTAAATAAAGCAAATGGCGCGGTTGAGCCCTTCCTGCCAACGAATAGCAAAATAGAAAAGTCAATGAGAGTAAGTAAATTCTATGATCGCTTTCGAACGAAAACTGGAGTGAAAACTTACTTACTTACTTGAATGTAAAGTAAGTAAGTTTACATTTCGCTTACGAAAATTAAATTAAACTCTCAATAACGAAATTAAATTCTATTATCGATTTCTTAATATCGATAATAGAATTTAATTAAACTAAGTATAAAAAGAAAACCGACATATTATAGGGGAGTATATGATCACATAAGTGGACCCTCTAATGTGATCATATACATAGATATAGGCATATATGTATATACTTATATCCAGTATTAATTCACGAGGATACGATACTTCAGAATTTAAAATTAGGTTTGAATGAAGTGCCCTATTCTTGTACCGAACGATTCTGAGAACGTAAACGTGGTTGCAAAAAGATTGCGTGTTTTTCTGACGATTAGCCAATTTTTTTGAATGACCAGCTTCTCTCGGGGTTTTATTGGGATGACCGGATGGGCGGAAATCAACCCATGTGCCTCTGGAACCATTTGTATCTTATTGAGTTTCGTCATTTGTAAGCAGTCAGACAGATAAATTAACTCATTACATTTTTCACTATAGAAAGATACAATAGACAATTATATCTAATGTTTTATCTAAAGTAGAAACGTTTCCTAAATCAAACAATGCCGGCCGTTTACCTACCATTTTTCATAGACAATTTATTAATAAAAATAAATCACTTCCAGAGCGAAACAATAGTTCAAACTCGAAATTCGAACGCGTCTAGCGCCTACATACACGTTGTACGTAGGTGTGGGTGATGTAAGAAGTTAACAATAGTGTTGTTGGTAATTTGTTGTATTGTTTTGCCATCAGCGGGACGAGTCGAGCGTGCCTCCAAGCTATGACTTGTCCGGCGGTTATTTATACCGTAATCTATCAACGAAACTGTCACGTGGGTGCTTGCCATGGTCCACTAACAAACCGAGCGACCATGTGAAACTTGAAATACAGAAGTTCAACAAACGATTATTTGGTTTTCTATTGCGGGACTACCACGAAAGGGTGGCAGTAAACATTATTTAGCTTATGAGTTTGGGCTCAGAATAGATCTGATAATACGTACGTTTGGGGGTTGCTCGTGAATTGACTTTGGAAAGATCAAAAAATATCTGTCTATCTCAGAATTACAATAAACGCTGCAATGTTACTTTGGAAAGCATTCGAGTTTAGATTATTGAATGTGTTCGAGAGCGACATGATCAGTTAGATTACTGCCTTATTGCTGTTCTGTCGATATTGCTTACCTACATTGTACGGTAATGAATATTATTGTTAGGGGCACACGTAAAACTGACTGCGCCGGCGCATGGTGTCGTGATTATCGTTATCTCAACAGTTCCATAAAATACATTTTATCGTTTTGACATTTCTGAATTTCTCATTCGCGTTTAAACATTGAAAACCAACACGATCGCGAGATAATGATAGCCGTGAGCCATCGATATACTTAACTGTGTAAAATATTGCCTATATTTTTCCAGTAAACGACCACAATAGTTAAGTGAATGAGCTAGGTGTGGTCGTAGAGTGAACCTTAGATGCAAAGTGCAAAGTCAGTAGAACCTATTTAATGCTTTATTGAAATGGAAAAGATGTTGCCGAGGAATAAATTAATCTTTTTAGTATTGTATTCTCCACTTATTTCATAAAATATTAATACTAAGAGGATAAGGAGAGCGGGGAGGGACGACGGGAGGAGGGGGATAAGGAGGATAAGGATCCTCCGTATCCTATAAATGAAGAATACCTAATATTAATATAGGTACACAAAATAAGGTTGAGAACCTATTAGGTACAGGGTCTCCCTGTCCGCCTACTTTGAGAATATCTTTTTCTCAAACCCTCAATTAATTTTACTTACCATCTGTCGCGAATCTGAAACAGCTACTGCCACGATTATATTTAAGGCTCCTACAAACAGGCTCGAAACGCGATATAATCGCGCGCGACACAAAGGCACCGCTCGTTGCGCGACTTGCAGTGCCTCTGTGTCGCGCGCCATTTTATCGCGTGTCGCGCCTGTTTGAAGGAGCCTTTAAACGTGTAATTTTTTATAGTCATAAGATACGATATATAATTTCCTCTGGGTCTTCTACTCCCTGAAAGTCTCAAACACCCACTTGAGGGCGTTATCTCCCCACATTGAGAACCTAAGCTGTATCTAAATGAAGAAGAGAATGAAAAGCATGGTAGCAATGCTATCGTGTCAACCTAATTAATTCTCATTTACTAACTTCACATTCGTAATTATAGTAGTTAACAATAACGCCTTCTACGGCTACAAATTAAACAAGATGAACGTTTGAAACACCTCGTGAATCGACGTGTCAAAACATTCTAAAGACGGAAATAACGGAAACTTGAATATTCTCACGAACACGGGAATCCTTCGAGGTAATAAATTTTCAGCTTCGGGAGTTGAAGCCACAAGTATTTGGGTCAGAAATGTTCAACGGCTATTGTGATTTTATTGTTGTGATCGGGCAATTAATTAGCTACACGCACAACAAATTATTTTGGTAGAGAAATGTACCTTTTTATGGTGATCCGGTGAAATGATCCGTTTAGGATCACCATTCCCAAAGGGAGAGAAACTTCGAAAGAATCAAAGCGTATTCTACCTATAGGTACAGACGCCAGCACATCAAGCTACTAGAATCTGTCAAATTTCTTTAATAGATTTTCAACTTTATCGTTAAAGCATAAGTTTCAAAGTTGATTGGGGAAATTTGAGAGTTTCGGGTAGCTTGATGTGCTTGGCGTCTGTACTCCGCTACCACTGTTTGAACATATCCATGTTAAGTATCTAAACCATCGGGTTAATTGCTTAACACACAGTAGCAATGGCTTTATTTCTGACAGTTCAACAACATTCGTTATTTACGTTGTTGAGCAGACAAATTTTAATTTTTCGAACATATGAACCAATGGTTTAACAATATCCTTCAAAAGATAAAGATTGTGATTCAAAATGTGTGTTACGCAATTAGGGTATTGCACTCTGTGAGCAGGAGCGCAATTCACAACGCGAGACCTTTTTTTTTAAGGATGGGAATTCATCAAATGACCCCTCCCGCTCTGGGTGGAGCGGAAAGGAGTGTCAGACTCTAACTGACTAAAACCCACCCGTGTTCCTTCCTTAGCCCTTTATGTTCCGGGCCAGCGGTAACCCTTTCGGACAATCCCGCTGATCCGGCAGGCTTCGGCCCTGAGGGGCCCCCCCTTCATTTGATGCCAACGCGAGCCCTTGGTGGACGTAATGTGATCGAGATTATGGTTCTAGAATATTCCAGTTTCCTCACCCCGTTTTCCTTTACCGCACTCACCCTGTTTGGCTTTTGTTTGGCACCCTGTTTTGTTAAAATACTGCCAGTTTTAACAGAACATTAAGGCTCCTTTAAACAGGCGCGACACGCGATATAATCACGCACGACTCAAAGGCACCGCAAATCGCGCAACGAGCGATGCCTTTGTGTCGCGCGCGATTATATCGCGTGTCGCGCCTGTTTGTAGGAGCCTTTACACAGAAAGCAATAAAAAAAATTAAAACATAATAGGTATACTCGTAGAGTATCTGATTCTTACAGGATGGCCCTTAGACCTTATAAGTACTTCATAAGTAGGATGAAGATAGGATAGGGAAGTAGGATTACCATCTCCCTTTCACTACCAGACTTACTGCACCATCCGCACTTGGTCGATATTCCGTACAAATCGTACTCACCGCTTCGCCTCCATATATATCATGCGCACGGCCAAAAGAGCATCTGTGTTCCTTTCCACGTGTAACCGTGTAACCTTCAAAGCAAGAGTGAACAGGCATCAAGATGGACGAGGTCTATGATGGAACGAGCATGCCTAAGCTCGTTCCATCATAGACCTCGTCCATCGCTTTCCATCAGGCGAGACCGAGTTCTAGAAACATTCATTCATCTTTTTTTTTCATTCATTACGAAATAAAAAGTTATATATATTTACCGATTTGTTAGTACAACAATATAATATCTTAGATCATGTTAACAAGATCAAAATCTACCTGATATTATAATTTGCTTTGATAGATACCTACAACCTTTAGAATTTCGTTTGTCTGTTCGTAAATCAAAGAACTTAATTTGCGTTATAATCTAATGTTAGAAACTTGATTTCATTAGGCTTTGTTTGCTTAATTTTCTCATTAAATTAAAATTAAACCCACCTCGCTTGTCACGAACCTAGGTTGTCAAATACATTTGACTGAATAATTTCCTGTCACATGCCGAAATGCTCGCACTTCGAGGTAGGATTTTATTACAAAAGAACACACCTATTCAATATTCCTTAGACTTCAGAGCTTGTATAACTTCTCCCAAGATAAATTAATATATTATTATCACTTCGTACTCAATCGATTAATTTATTGTCTTGTCGCAACGTACCTGGATTATTCAAACTACGAAACATAGGTTTAGAGTTTCGCGTGACCGTCCATTGCACTATGTCTACATGAGTTTGTCCTTATAGCTATTGAAACTACGTGATGGAACGTTAAAAGATTATGAAACTTAGTTCACACTTCCGTAGTAAGACGACAAATTACAAAATACAACGAAACAGCTCGTTAGATGAACGAATGACCATTTATTGTGCAACGAACTCACGATGTGGATATTGTTACAACTTATAACTAAGGACATTACAAATTGATGATCGTAAATCCATATTAACGTTTGCTCGTGTTATTATGAAAAGATGACTGTGTCGGTTTAAATAATTAGTCATGTAGGTATTAGCCAACGAGTTTTAAAGAATCGTATCAGAGTACCCATATAATAAACACGATATAACAACAGATACGTATTATGAAAATAACCGAATCGTTATAAAAAAATTACAGTGCGTTCCACATAAGAAGAGACTTGACCCCGCCTCCCCCGCCTCTTTCCGCCGCCCCTATGACGTCCGGTCCCGTCCTGCACTCAGACCTCATACCGCTAAAGATACCTAAAATCGTGTACTGCGCATGTCAAACCACGTGGTGTGTCAAGTCTCTTCTTACGGTGGCACGCACTGTAAGTACATTATGTTCTGATTATATTTACATTAATAGCTTTAAAAGATACCTAGTTTATTTGATGTTGTAGAGAGAAGGTCATGGCTAAATAATAACAGCCAGACGGGTCGTACCGCGGTCGGTCCTTGGATGGATGACCATCCATTACTTATCGAGACCCCTCCGTGCCTCAGACGTTGGTCCCGGCAATCCTTCGTAGATGTTTGACTGTCGTTTCTGGTAGTCAGAAACCCAAGTGTGACAACCACTGTTACCTTGGCAGCACCCCTTGGGGAATCGTGTTACCCAGTAACTGGGTTGTGGAGGTCAGATAGGCAGTTACTCCATGTAAAATACAAGTATGATTCGGCTGCATCCTGTTAGACTCGAAGCCGACCCCGACATAGTTGGAAAAATGCTAGGCAGATTGGTATAACACCAGATGCGTATTAAGGCTCCATCAAACAGGCGCGACACGACACGCGACACAAAGGCACCGCAAGTCGCGCAACGTGCGGTGCCTTTGTGTCGCGCGCGATATTATCGCGTGTCGCGCCTGTTTGTATGAGCCTTTATAAAAATACGATTTTATTTTAATTTTTATCTATCGATATAAAAATAGTTACATTCTGTGCTGATTATATTAACATTACCTAGCATTAGCTACTAGCATCAGCTTTATTTAATCTTGTTATTCGCATAACAGCATCTATGAATAAAAGCCTGAATATTTATACTCACAATGTAAATGTATCAGATCCACGCGTTGTTTTATCTCTTACAAGACTTTTATAAACGCGCAACAAATCTAGCCAGATAGTAGAATGTTTTCCAATCTGAGATAAGTATGGTAAATAATGGTAATATCTTCAACATATTCTCTACGGCCGTAGTGACAGTGTAGCGTAGGTACAGGCGCCAGCACATGAAGTTACCCGAAACTGTCAAATTTTCCCAATCAACTTTGAACCTTATGCTTCAGCGATAAAGTTGAAAATATATTAGGGTGAAATGCAGAAAACTTGTAACTTTTGAATTTGTTTGTGTCCTATGGTTTTAAAATGCATTGAGTTAATAACATGTTAAAATAATGCGCAACAAATATTTATTTTGAATATTATACCTTATAACCAACATCGTAAACATTTATTTATAACTTCGTACTAGCAAAAAAAAATCCTAATAGGTTTTGAAAAATGGGTTAAAATAATTTCCATACATTTTATTAGTGTCCTTTTCATTTCGTTACACATAACATTATCCATTATTTTTTTTCTGATAAACTTACCTGTTTAATTTTTATTTAAATAGTTCCTTCATATCAATAAATATTATATTATTATAGTGGTCCTCATAATACACCTTTTTTTATTATATTTATTTATTCCAAATGTATTGTCTCTAAAAATAAATGTTTCGTTACTCAGGGTTCGTTATGGGAAATTTGAAGACGTACATTAAGTTTTAGAACAAATCCGTATTTTTTTTAAGTTGGCCACATTACCTTCGAATGTTCTTTGACACATGTCAAACTGCAACCATTTTGTTACGGCGGAGAAAGTGTGTGTTTCGGTGAGTATTCAATTTGCTTGTATATTTTATCAGGGTGATTAACGGTGATAAATCAATAATTTTATTGCTTTAAAACTATGTTTTCTGTAAAGGAAACTATGCACATCTTTCCAAAGATATTGTAATCCGCTGTAATATTAGTTGCTTTTCAAAAGCTATGAGATATAAATATTTTTACGTTAGAAATTCTCAGATGTTCTTATCAATTTCGTTATTATTTCGTTACGTAACGAAACTGAGAAAATGTAAGGCTACGTTTACATACAATTAATACTGAATCAATCTATTTCTAAAATTAAATATATATATACATATATATATTGCAGAGATGGCGCTACTAACAAATGCAGAAAGACAAAGAAAGTACCGTGAACGTGTATAAGAAAAACCCAATAAAATATGAAGAATTAAGAAAAAAAACATCTCGAAAGAGTTAAAGCCCGCAAAAGCAAAATAAAAGATTTAAGTGTATATTTGTGTGTGTAGATGTAAGTAAATAAAATTTTAGTACAGACGCCAGCACATCAACCTACTACAATATGTCAGATTTCTTTAATAGATTTTCAACTTTATTGCTTAAGCATAAGGTTCAAAGTTGATTGGGGAAATTTGACAGCTTCGGGTAACTTGATGTGCTGGCGTCTGTACAATCACCACTACTTAGTGGAGTAGATACTAATACTAATAAATGACTTTAAATTTACAATTTTTTGTTTTATTTTGACTGCAGTGAATATCTCGGAAATTAAATATTGACAACTTTTCATACGTCAAGATTAAAAACAATGTGCTTTCGGCACATTTGATATAAAACATACCATGTTCAAGTGACACATGAAGCCCTCAAACCTTCCTTATTGACTTTTTTTAGTTTTGTTTTTTGACTTGCCTTGACCATATTGTGTGATCTCACCTTTATAGTATCAGTTTCGTTATTAATTTTATCAGTTTCGTTATTTCTCAGGTGCGTTACTTTTTGAGAATTAGTGACATATTTTCTGCATTTCACCCATTAGATAAATACGACAGATTGTAGTAGCTTGATGTGCTGGCGTCTGTACAATCTCGGCATTTGTCTCTCGAAAACCTGATCGTCTGTAGGCGAATAGAAAAATATGTACTAAATGTAAAATGAAAACAACAACCACGTAAAATTGTAGAGACAATTGATTTTTTTATTTTATTCAATAGCGAGAGGGTACAATAAATAAGGTCTACTTATACATATAAACTGTTCCTCAATAGTAACAGTTTATAAATAAGTGGTAGGTACTTACCTTTATAAATAAAACGAAATAACTTATCTTATCGGTAAGAATTTTAGGAAATTCCATCCCTAAAGAGGTTAAATAGGAAGGAATGGAAGTTTGTTTTTAATTATTATACGGGTAAAATATGAAATAAGTAAGTGTATAAGTTTAAAAAAAGTGTAAGTAGGTACCCCAAAGGGGGTGAAATACCGATGACAGTTTGAAGTCAACGAAGACGAAGTCGCTGGCTAAGAGTTGGTGTATGTCTGTATGATTAGTGATTACACTAATGATATTAGCTGTGTTGATATCTGATAACCTAAAGGCTAAAAGCGTCCTATTTATACCTGTCCTAGAACTTTATTGCCCATACGTTCACGTGTACAGTGCGTGCCACGTAAGAAGAGACTTGAACCCGCCTCCCCCGCCTCTTTCCGTCGCCCCTGTGACGTCCGGTCCCGTCCCGCACTCAGACCTCATACCGCTAAAGATACCTAAAATCGTGTTCTGCGCATGTCAGACCACGTGGTGTGTCAAGTCTCTTCTTACGTGGCACGCACTGTACCTAACGGAGAAAATTGAATGGCAATGCTTAGTTTGATACAGCTAGCCGCTACATGAACGCGCCATACCAGAACTTACAGAGTAATTTGAATAATACAAATATGATTAAATTTCCAATTCACGTTATTTGTGTATCTCCCTCCTGCATTACACGTGTCCCACTCGAGGATCGATATGCTGACAGACGCGTGTCTTTGACAAGCCCAACAATCATGCTGGGGACCTTAAGGTAAGTATAGATTAATGAAAAAGGTTCTTAAGGCGAAAGCGCCAGGGTAGCCCGCGAAATTCAATTTTTTTAGGTTTTTTAGAATTTGCTGGTCAGTATTAAGTTGTACGTTGATTAATATATGAATCGCGGCCGTAAGAAATATGTGTTTACAGAATTATAATCATTAAAGTCATCAACACAACTCTCTAAGACCACGTAAGTCCCAAGAATAACTGTTTCATGAAATCATCATTCTTTGGACTTACGTGGTCTTAGAGAGTTGTGTTGATAACTTTAATGATTATAATTCTGAAAACACATATTTCTTACGGCCGCGATTCATATATTAATCAACGTACAACGTAATGCTGACCAGCAAATTGCAAAAAACGTAAGAAAATTAAAGAAAATTACCAGAATAAGGGTTTTCTGAAATGACGTTCGCCAGGTGGCAGCACTGACACGTCAGGTCCAGACATCTGTCAAAGAGCCTATATTTTCTTTAGTCATGACTGAATGATGAACGAATGAATGAATCGAATGATGAACGTCATCATATATTTTATATTGGAAGACCTCTTGTCACAGTGGTGCCAACTGGTGTCGTAAATTTTCACGAAAACCCTCATTGCATAACACACTAACAATAGCAATGACTTTTATTTTGACAATTCAACAACATTCATTCATTCATTGTTGAGCAGACAAATTCGAACATATGAAGAAATGGATTAGCAATAAATATCTTGTCAAATTGGTTCAGATTGTGATTAATAGTGAGTTACGGAATTAGGGTGCAGGTCGGTCGAGTAGAAAAAAAAATGAAAATACGTTTAGTTGCGGTAAAATGTGACGCAACGATAAAACACAAACAAACAATAAAGAGTTGGGGTGGCCACAGCACTGGTTTTCAGCGAAAGGTTTCGATGACGTGATGACGTCTACTGCTGCAGCATACAATGAGCGGTTGCTTTCAAGTATATTTTATCGAAGATGGCAATAATAGTTCACCCCTATATTACACCAGCCTTTTCTTTTTTTCTTTTTTTTTCTTACTGTCTAAAACCCACCCGTGTTCCTTCCTTAGCCCTTTATGTTCCGGGCCAGCGGTAACCCTTTCGGACAATCCCGCTGAATTACACCCACCTGCCTTACTGGTGAAAGGTGGGTGTACAAAAGCTATACTTCTACCTACCCCTCCGGGGCAAAACAGGCATGATATTGTTATGTAAGGTTATACAACAAAAAAAAATGCGTACAACCTGCAAAAACTAACTTGACATTTGGCAGTCGATGGCAAGAGCGCGAGTGGTAACAGCGCGGGGGTCGAGAACTCGGGATCCGCTCTCAAGTATTTAAATCTCATTTTGGGAGAATTAATCCGAATTCCTTTGGGGCATAAAACCTTTCGCTACTCGCATAGCTTAGGGATGAATAATCTGAAGCTACTACATAGGTACTTATAGGCAACGAGTACCTATCTACCTTCAATACTTATGATGTTCTCTTAATTAGGTAAGTGAAAAACATTATGTTTTTTATTACCTACTGGGTAACAACAATAAATGGTTTATTATTCAACAAAGGAAAAGCTAATGGAGGCAAATATCACTAACGATGTTATAGTAAATACCTAATAACAGGTTTGGCAAAGGTACTCACGTATTTTTTTAGCAAAATCAAATCAAATTATTTCTTTGCTAGAATGCAGGTAAGTAGTAGGTATACAAAGGTCGTGAATAATTAAAGTTGAGCCATACATTCTGCCCAAGATTCGACATGCAAAATTTAAATAAATGAAAACGATACTTTAACTAATAAAAAAATAAGAACATTTAAACACAATCATCGGATAAAAATTAACAAAATTAGGTACTTAGGTACAGTCGCCAGCATATCGAGCTACCCGTAACTGTCAAATTTTCCCAATCAACTTTGAACCTTATGCTTTAGGGATAAAGTTGAAAATCTATTAAATAAATTTGAAAAATCGTAGTAGCTTGATATGCTGGCGTCTGTATATAAGTACATACCTACTCCTTTATGTTTTAAACGGTCAATTTTACTTTAGTATCTTTCTAGCTACTTTTGTAAGGAAAAACTGTCAACAATGATTAATCAAAGGTATCTGGCGCTGGGTAAATCAATACTACCCAGCTTATCTGACGAAAACTTAATCAAAACAAATGACAGTCATTATATCGGGCGGAGTAATCCGTGCATCATCACCTATTAATATTTATGCTACAGTCAGACTACTTAGAATTCCCTAGAGATTTATTCACAATGTGATAGAGCAGAGAATGTCAAATGACTGATTCGTAAGCGTGCTGCCATTGAAGGAGTACATGATTACGCCGCGGGACAGACAAACAGCCTAGCCTAGAGGTAATTGCGCAGTGCGGTCGTTAAGTTCGTTCCTATTAACGATAACAAATAGGCATAAAATGTAAAATATCGATAATTCACTTAGGTACACGATATTATTGATTTATCGTAACCCGAGGGCAAGGCGGAGTGCAGCCACTCTCCACGATAACGTGGCCAAAATAACTCCGCGTCGAGCATCTCAAACGTTCCACAGATAACGTAACGCAGCCCGACCGTCTTATGTTTTTGTTATATAGAGTCCTCAGAGTCCGCCAGCTTTTCATTCTTTCTGCCTGCACGAAAACGCACAAAAATATTAAAAGGAGACCCGACTACGCATCTATCATAAGCAAAAGAAATAACATAATACCAACACCTGACAGCACCTCATTGCTAGCTAAACGCTCCCCGTCCTACTCTCTCATTAATACGTACAATAAAGTCTGCAAACTCTGCGAAATTAAAAATACTACTTCATTTAACTGCAAAAAAATTGTAAAGGAAATTTTGCATAACACTGGCTAGGATGACTCGGAACAATTAATATAAAGACCCTCACCTGATACCAAATTAAACGAAGCACAATGAAACAAACACGCACACTTACACACACACACCAGACGCACACACACCACTTACATATCACACATGTACACACACACCACACAATATCACACATACACACGTACCATATCATACTTAAAATCACCTATCTAGTCTCCACTCTGGAATTCGTACTCCGAGCCCCAAAATACAGACTAACTGTCTAGTTTGGGGCTCATTAATTAATACTATATTGTAACCTAGCTGTAGGTAATATTTTAAGCTACTCATGTCGTCTTAACTTACTGTTAACTACCTGCTTACTGTACTCGTACAACCTGGACAATAAATATTTTCTATTTCTATTGTACTTATAACCGGTAATACGCCCAATTTAAAGTGAAAAACACCCGTCAATCTTAAGCCTCGTAAGGTAAAGGGAGGAAGGGTCCCTATTAAAAAAATACATCAGCTAAATACATACGTAATCAGCCTAGATAATATTCCTACTGCTGGAACACAGGAAAGAGAGGAAGTGGGCTGTAATCTACTCCGCGGTCCAAGTGCCGATTGGTAGATGTCAACATGTCTTAAAATTTTTGGCTCTAGGACATGCCGGTTTCCTCACGATGTTTACTATCATCGTTTTGAGAGCAGTGGTGATGAAATTATTTACTCAAAGTAAAGCGGCTGTCTGGGTTCATACTTCGGCCTACGACTCTTAAGTTGGGGCTGTCACCACTGGGTCACCACTTCTCTATCACCTACATATCTGCAGTGCGATTCTGTAACCGTGAAAACTTAGGTGAAGTGAGCGTGGAGTGAGCTGTCAATAGTGTCAATAATTCCTAGCAAAAACAAACTCACATCACCTACGTTTACACGCGGTGAGATTTTTACGGAATCGGCCGGCTGGCCCGAAATATCGTGGATTTTAGCACTTATGGCTGCCACTGTATGTGGACAATTAGAGCCTCGACCAGCGATCTCAAGACATTGCGAGATCGTGTCTCGATTACCATGGCCAGGGTATGAATGCATCCCGATGGTAATGAGCAGCCTTATGTATTCTGCACAGTAGTCAATTAACGTGAAAACGCATTGTAATTTGTGTTAATTGTTTCATTATGAGCTGGTTGACATGAGAGACGTATTGCGAGAGATCCAAGAATCCATGTTTGTAACTGTTGTTTTTATTAGAATTCCATTGCAATTGTGTTTTGTTTGTTACTCTGTTGTGTAATTTACGTAACAAGATTGTGATGGATCGGTAGGCACCTCCTATGCTATGTTATCATATCATATTCAGTTCAAACTGTTTAACAAGTGGTTTCAGTCGGCGCCAGACCGTCAGAATCCGAATTGCGTAACACACGATCAATCATAGTCTGAATGATTTTGAAGGATATTGCAAATCCATTGCTTCATATGTTCGAATAATTTGTCTGCTCAACAACGTAAAAAACGCAATGAATGTTGTTGAACTGTCAAAATGTAACCTATTGCCACTGTAGTGTGCACGCAATCACGCCGCCGGTATTTCTATCGGATCCAATTAATATGAAAATGCGTTTTGTTTGATTCCAAACAATAGTGCATGGAGGCTGCGTTTAAACATGATTTATTACCCGACTGCGCCAGAAGGAGGGTTATGTTTTTTAGTAAAGCACTCGTAACCAAAATGTTCTGGCCGAAGCTGCGAGGTCTGCGTGATGTCAATCGGATATTGCCATAATACCTATACTTATTTGCAGAAAGGTCGCACAGGAATAAGAAACTCAAATACTAAAATTAGGTAGGTAGGTACTTCTACTTAATTTTATTTAAGCATGTAGAGTGTTGTGTGAAGATCTTTGTACAGACGCCAGCACATCAAGCTACCCGAAACTGTCAAATTTTTCCAATCAACTTTAAACCTTATGCTTTAGCGATAGAGTTGAAAATATATTAAATAAATTTGACAGATTGTAGTAGCTTGATGTGCTGGCGTCTGTACATAGTATTACTGAAAGGTCCCAAGAGATTGGCGTTTCAAGAGGTATCCAAAACTCTTCATTATGAATGAATGCGATATTAAATTAATCTGGGCCTCTTACTAAATGTTACAAAATAATTAAATCTGTTAATTCCACAAAAGGCATATATTTGCTTGTGTTTAGGTAGTCTAAAGAATAAATCAACAACAACAGACTCTCTCCACAATAACAAATACAATAATGAATATTAATTAACTATCATCTGCGATTGTACCTACACTGTTTCAACAAAATAATCTAATTGTTTCAGCGGTTCCGGGATTACGCGGAAAAGCTGGCGAGGGTCGCGAGGGAGGAGGCGAGGCCCGAACAATCACAGGAACCACCGCCAAGTAAATAGACACATTTTCTTTTTTTCCATCCACTCCTGCTTCGCAAGATTTTTACGACTTGACAAAACATCAAGATTGTTTAATTATATGTAAGTTTAATATTAATGCATTATCCACATAAACCTTCCGGAATAAATTCTCTAAATTATAGTAAAAACCGCATCAAAATCCGTTGCGAAGTTTAGAAGAACAACGCGGTCACAGACGGACACAAAACGCGACTTCAACTTATGTACAAATTCAAATAGATAAGTATTTACAGTATACAGTAGGTATTTGGCCTCTATACAGGGTGCGTTTCCCGAAACAAATCTAATTTGCAAATCACCTGTACACCTGGACCATAGACATAACATACTGGATTAAATTTAGTTATGTCTTTAGGCTAATGGCCCCGTCATTTATTTAATTTACAGTTTATTTAAATATTTATATCACTCAAGTTGATCAGAAAACTTAGGACCACTATTTAACACTGTGCTGTGATTAATCAATCACTTGGCAAGCAAGTGATTATGGTAATCACTCCGTCCTACCATTCGCCTCTAATGGAAAGGCCGATGTTCTGTGGTGGCCATTTATTGGCACAGATGTGATTGAGATGTCTTATTTTAATTTACGTGGTATAATTACTGTTTTAATATAGTATACATATACGTCATGGACAAAGTGATTATTAGGACGTTATAAAAATGCCCGGGCCGTATGAAAAATGCCCAATATGAGAGGGCAGTGTGATAATAACTATTGAAATAATCAAATCGACCAGGCATTTTTTATAATGCTAGTCACCTATGGGGCAGAACAATTAAAACCAGGTTTAATTACTGTAATTTTTATTTCAAACGTAGAATCAATGTTTAAAATCAAACAACATCTTTCCATTCATAGACACTCTGCCGGCGATAGGCGACTACGGATGCAAGAGCGAGCGAAGGGCACCTCGAGGTTAGGTTTGGTTAGGTTACTTTAAACTCTTTACACAGAAATAGGAGCCCCGCCAAGCGGGGCTCCGTTGACATAGGATGCAAAAACGAGTGAATGAGAATACCTTTAGTTACGATTACATCAGCTCAAATTATAATTATTTATTTCGCCTGAAGTAGCTTGTCATTATTCATAATGCGCGGGCATTATGAAAAATGCCCGTATTTATTACTTGGTCCATAACATATTATATACGAGAATTCACGAGATGATACACAAGACAACAATGCAGCGTGGCAATTGCGTAACACACTAGTACACTACCAGTACGAATAGCTTTCATTTTAACAGTTCAACAACATCCATTGTGTTATTTACGTTGAGCAGACAAATTTTTCGAACATATGAAGCAATGGATTAACAATATCCTTCAAAATGATTCAGATTGTGATTGATCATGGATCATTGATCAGCAGTGCGATTCTGTAACCATCTCACCGTGAAAACTTAGGTGAAGTGAGCGTGGAGTGAGCTGTCAATAGTGTCAATTCCTAGCAAAAACAAACTCACTTCACCTAAGTTTTCACGGTGAGATTTTTACAGAATCGACCGGCAGATCATGGATCAATTAGGGTGCTCTACAATTTCAAATTAAGTTCTTTCGTTGGAAAGAATATGCAAAATCAAAAAACTATTTTTATTTCATGGTTTTATTTTATATGATCAAATCGATATATACGTTTGTGATACGATAATGTATGATCAGTATCAGAACGAACTATTGTGACCATTGAAATGCAAACTCTCGATGATCACAATTTAAATACTATTAATAAACGTGCTATTAATAGTTTTAATGACCCTGTTCCACGCTCTACAACTTAGAGAAAACTTTTAATTTAACTTTACAATTAAAGCGGTTCGGATTTAAATTGCAAGTATCGTGGGACAGCGTTTGACGTGAATTTCTATTAGCAGTGCTCAGTTCCAAGTTCCAACTGACGGACATTGGACATTGATTACAAGCTACACTGATTACAAACTCTGGAATCATAGTGTGGATTGGTGTTGTTAGTACCAACGTTAATTACTTTTGACAGTATGTGACACGCTAAGAAGAGATACCCAAGTATATGGTTAATGCTTACTATAAATGACACCCTTCTATACATTTATCTATAGATATAAACATACATACAAACTTACATAGTAAGTACTTAATAAAATTGAAGTGTCTGTTTATAGTGTCATAATAATAACTTTTTACTAACGAATGTAAATACGGTACCTGTAACATTTGTTTCTTTCGGTCTGTTTGTTCCGGCTAATCTCTGAAACGGCTCGACCGATTTTGACGGGACTTTCACTGGCTGATGTTACAAGGAGTAACGTAGGCTTTATTTTAGAAAAAGAATTAGGGATCCGCGCAAAAAATCAAACGCGTGAAATAGGTACTGTTACCCGACATGCACACGAACGAACTCGCGGGCACAGCTAGTTATTCAATATGTTCCGTTAACAAATCAGAATCAGAAATATTTATTTGCCAACAATTTAGGTACAGGTTTTGAGATGGTACAGATTAACAACAGTGCAGACAATGTCCAATAAACTATGTATCTGTTGGGTTTATTTCCTAAATTTAAAACAAAGATTAGGTGCTAACTTGTTAATTCGTCCGTCTGTAATATTTCATACCCATGTTTTTCCACTTATGCTCGGGTCCTATAAAAAAAACGAATAATTTTGCCATTTTGCCAAACTGTGATAAATAGATTCGTAAGCTAATTTTAGCTGTGGTAGCTACTTCTATATGGGAGGGTGGGCCTACTATGCAAAGCTATGAGGTATTTGCTTCATTATTGGTAAATATACAAGAGTCTTAATTTTAACCAAAAACGGCCCGTAAATTATAGGAATCGGCCATTACCTACCATGACAATTGATCTAATAAACCTTCCACTAAATATGGGTAAATAGAAAAACTTTCAGACAGGATACCAACAAATATTCCATGTTTCCAGCAAGATACTTTCCCGGGACTTGCGGCCTACTGTCTTGCGGCAAAGAAGCGGCGTGTATGCCTTACAACAGCACCATGCACTACTGCCGATGCACTTCCAACGGACTGCCAGTCACCGAAGACTTTAGATGCCCCAGAAGCACAGGTGATCTTACATCTATTAATAACTCTCACAATGCTTGATTGATCATAATTTGTTACACCGAGTTTATTGAACTTTTGTTGTGTTGTTTTGATGCTATGTCGTTTTACTGTTTTGTAATCGTTACTTCTATGATAGCGGTTTTTATTGCTTTTTGATATTGATTGTTTGTTTTAAAGTTGAGTTTTAAGTGTTTTGGTTTGATTTTCTTATAATAATTGTTTATAAGAAAATTATAGATAAGTACATAATGCTCCGCACTTCCACTTCCGCCACCACACACTTCCACGTCCATTTGAAAACCAGCGTCAGCGGTGCTATTTTGTAAAAATCTCACCGTGAAAACTTAGGTGAAGTGAGCGTGGAGTGAGCTGTCAATTCCTACCAAAAACAAACTCACTTCACCTAAGTTTTCACGGTAAGATTTTTACAGAATCGACCGGCAGGCACTGGTTGTCTGTACATCTGTCATTCTGCTAATTTCTTACATCACACTTTACACTTTTTATTTATTTTTTTCTGCTGTATATATGTATATAGCAGCTAGAGTAGATAGACTAAAAGGCACACAATATAATAACATTGTGTGTCTGCGCTAAATAAATGTATTTTCTTTCCTTTTCTTTTACTTAAAACTCAACTTTTATTTCAACTACTTAAGAAGTTATTTTTGTCTTGATACTACGCCCCCAAGTGTACTTACCTACGCCCGAAATAAATTAATCTTAAACCCAATCTTGATCCCGATCATTGTCTGTAACCAATCAACGGACGAGTTTGCCAATCTGAATCTTTGAGAGGCGAACCTCAAGCAGCCGTCAAAGACCGCGAAACAAAATTGCAATTGCTTTATTAGGTAAGTATCATTATTAATTTTGGGCGTTCGATATTAGAAAGCCTCTTTAGTTACCTACTCCTTCTTAGGTACTAACACCAAGTAAACTTTTAGCTTACGAAAAATCAGCCTAAACTGCTACAATAACTCAACGACTTCCAGCCAAACGTTTAGCCGTCAGCAAACTGGATGGAACATAGCAATACTTACCACGCAATGCCTTCACCACAGTTTGCATATCCATCTAACATTTGTGTCAGTGAAGGTCTAACAGTAAACTGTATTCATTAATTCCAGTTCCCGTGACTTTGAAGCCCATATACAACGTGATCCCGCCGAGAACCTCGAACGCCTCAGACAGCCGATACGCGCTGTCACCGCCCACCGCACAAGTAAGAACATCCATCTTAATTAAAAACCCCTTTTATCGCCTTATCATTCTGTCCTACTACACAGATTGCCAGTTTGATTAAAAAATATTAGGTCAGAGATAAATGTTTGTGAAAATTCTACTAAAACCCCGTTTGACGCACTACCTACATTTACTTCGGCGATTCGGTTAATTAATTCGTTTCGTTTCTGCCTACGTGATAGAGCAAGTTGTAGGTAGGTAAGTATATCCAAAATTCGACCTAAAAAGCTGAAGTGTTTTGCCCTGCAGAGTAATTTAGTAGAGGACAATGAACACATTTAAAAAAAACAAGCGATGAACGTGGATGAACTTTATCAATGGAAGGAGATATTGATTTTGGTCAGTCACGCTAAAATACATGCGATGGAAAATGAAATCAGTGTTTTTCCATAGTTGGGCTGATAAATATTCATGATAGGGTCAGCCGTGATAATAGATGTCATCCAAATTGTGGGAGTACTTTGTTGACGTAGGGACTTTTATATTGTTTCTATGAGCCTTAAATCAGAGCTTTTATTCCTTTATTGACTTATACTCATAATTAATTACTTTCTTATTGCCTATTACGTTTTGTCTGCCTTAATTTTTGTCTGTCCCACAGCCCATAGAATTGGATATACCTACTTATTCGGTCCTGTTGCGTTTTTTCCTTTCTTCCAAAGGTACAATTAACTGGACCTAAACCAAAATCTAACGTACTTATTATGTTTTTTTCTAGGTTTTATCGAGTGGAGAGATCTTCGCTGAATCCACGACTGGGAACGGCTCGTTAATAGAGAACGGCATGACTGCCAGTGTGGGTACCCTAATAGCCGTCACCGTTTCGGGGGCCGTAGCGTTAATACTAATCGTCTCGATTATCCTGCTGTACCTCAAAAAACGTATGTGTCGTGTAGACGGGAAAACGCAGCCTGTAAGTATATTATTTTGTTTGATAATATGAGAAAATTAAGAAATCAAGTCTATGTAAAATTTAGATTCCCTTAAAAAGAACTACAAGTATAAGCTTTGCATGGTAAAAAAATATAACAACATACTTTAGCGAGAATATGTCGCTTTCGGATTGCTTTATTACACGAAATGTCCTGTTGCACACAATCACTAATTAGATGCAAATAAGATTGAACAGCTTGGTTTTTTATAGCGTGTGCGACCGGGAGAGCCTCTGCTTGCTGAAAGGTATATAACGAACCCGCAGTACGGAGTGTACGGAGCAGGCAACGTGCCGGTACCAGGGACCCCGGGGGCTATGGACGCTGATGACACCAACAAGTCACAGGTCCAACTCCTGGACAGAAACGCACTCACATTCCTTGAAGAGGTCGGGGAAGGGTGCTTTGGCAAAGTCCATAAAGGTAAATACAACACCGCTTTACAAAATCCAGTAATATTTAAAAAAAAATGCCAAATGAACTAGGTATCTACTTAGCCAATTTTTTGTTACAGGACTTCTTAGAACCACCGCTGAGGAACAAGTAGTAGCTATCAAAGTACTAAAAGAAAGTGCAGGTCGCAATGCAGAGGAAGACTTCGTGAGGGAAGTCTCCATAATGTCTGCGTTTAGACATCCCAATATTCTTGCATTAGTTGGAGTCGTATACAGAGGTAAAAAACTGTTTATTTTTTAACGTTGTCAACATTTTCATTATTTTCTATTTCGTACATTTCAGTCATGGATACAAATTAATTTGCAGATGATATCAACGCGAGTCCCTGGATGGTGTTTGAATACATGGAATGGGGTGATCTAGCGGGCGTCCTGCGAGGGTCCCGTGGTGGCGGCAGACCGGGGCCTCTGCTAGACGAGCCTGCTTTACTTCATGTAGCTCTGCAAATTGCCCGAGGCATGCAGTACCTGGCTTCAAGAAGATTTGTTCATCGAGATCTCGCAGCGAGGAATTGTCTCGTCGGCGCCAATCTTACAGTGAAAATTGCAGACTTCGGCATGTCACGAGATGTTTACACGTGTGACTATTACAAAATGGGAGGCGAAAGGCCCATGCCGGTACGGTGGATGTCACCAGAGAGCATCGTGTACGCTCGGTTCACGCACGAATCAGACGTGTGGTCGTACGGTGTCGTACTGTGGGAGATATACAGCAGAGGCAAGCAGCCATTCTATGGTCAGAATAACGATGGCGCCACAAAGTTGATCCTACGGGGTATAGTGCTGGTGCCTCCCGAAGACTGCCCACGCTTCGCTGGCGATTTGATGCGTGCGTGTTGGAAGGCCGATCCTCGCGATAGAATAGGTTTTGATGAAATATGTAGGAAATTAGAAGATGCGGCTGCGGGAGGTGGTCAAGCCTTGCAAATGCGTCTGCCACGACCCCCGCCACCGCCACAAGACTCGACAGGGTATTTGATTCCGAAGGAGCAGTTGCCAGTTGATTATTTGAAACTGTCACTACCGACACCCGAAGATCATGCTGATATGGAGGCTGCTTTTGACTCGAGTGAGGACGAGGATGAGGACGAGGAGTACACCTGACAGCCGGCGCTGGTGCCGGCCTCGCAGTACGTGCCGCGCTCCTCGCCCTCGGCTACCGCCACCACTATGGCTCTCGCCTGCACATTCCGTTCACAGAGTAGCGTCTTCTCCCAATTTCAGTGTTAATGATGTTCAGACGATCGATTAAGACATCTACCAGTAAGCCAGGAATGTAAAGTAATTTCGAAAATGTAGAGTCAATACTCAATTACCTACCTAAGTGTGATATTTTTCATAATAATAAATAAAAATATTCTTTAAGAGAACATTACTTGTAGCTGTGTACATCTCTATGATATTTAAAAGTGTGTTGTGTATTTAAAGGATATCTTAGTACATAATTTTATTAAGTAATCTGTGTGCCATATGCCAAAAATAAAAGTACCTAAAATGTAAGACGATAGAACAATTTACACCATAATATTTTTTATTAAATAAATACTTAAGAGCGTATAAGTAAATAATTATGATATGTATGTTGTGTTCCAAACTGTAAACAAGTAATTACAGACGTCAGCACATCAAGCTAGAAACTGTCAAATTTTCCCAATCAACTTTGAACCTTATATTTTAGCGATAAAGTTGAAAATCTATTAAAGAAATTTGACAGATTGTAGTAGCTTGATGTGCTGGCGTCTGTACCTAGATATGTGTTGTTGCAAAATAAACAAACCTACATCTATGTAGTTAAATGCGATTTTCACTTGTTTGTAAAATGTAGGTAAGTATTGACTGAACTTTATATCTGTTGATAAGATGTATGTTTACAATGAATTGTATAAAATTATACAATTAAGTATGTAGCACATTTAGTTAGACATTTATCCTAGTCCTAGGCTATGTTTTTAAAGTTGTGAGTGTCTAATGAAGCCCCATTTTGGATTGTGTTCAGAGTTTCAGAGTAATAGTCAATTTAGTTCAAAGTCGAATCGAATCCTTTATTTTTTGCTCCCTTTTTAGGAAAAATATTATGTGTTGATAATTTTTTAATAAAGGTACATCCATGCTTGTCTGTCATAATTAATGTCCCTGATACATAGATAGTACAATGCGTGCCACGAAAGATGAGACTTGACCCCGCCTCCCCCACTCTTTCCGCTGCCCCTATGACGTCCGGTCCCGTCCCGCACTCAGACATCATACCGCTAAAGATACCTAAAATCTTGTTCTGCGCAAGTCAAACCACGTGGTGTGTCAAGTCTCATCTTTCGTGGCACGAATTGTCACTATTGTTGTATTTTTCAGAAATAAGTAGATACTTACTGATTTTTCCACCGACCCGCACTGGTCCCACGTGGTATATTACAGCCCACTCCCGCTCACAGGGAGGAGGCTTGTGTCCCAGGACTGGGAACATTAAGTATGGGCTGATTATGTATGCCCTACTAGATTTCGTTTAATAAACGCGAATTCCCTTTGGTATAGGTACACGCCCATTCCAAACTAAATATATTTTGAGAAAACACACTTTTATTGACCGAAATTAATCGACTTTAAAAGTCCACTATGTAATTAGGTACCTATCAACTAGAATGTTTCCCTAAAATACCTACAATGTGTAAAATGTACATATTTAAATGCATTTCTGTATACCTACCTGTTAATTTAAAGTTAAATAAATAATAAGAAAAATAAACGTGCACTTACTTGATTATTAATTAGGTATTCAAAAGAATGAAAATAACCTATGAATAATAAAATCTCGATGTACTCTTTCAGTGATTTTAGGTATGTTTTGGAAATGTGTGAAAAACAATGAAAATAAAGTGTACAAAGACCGTGATTTTCTTTATTATAACCACAAATACCATCACAATATGCTTGAGAAGCCAGCATCGGAGGAATGTAAAAAAAAAAATACTGAAATCACTAAATTTTTTGTGCTTTCGGAGACACTAGGGTTTCACACCACCAACTTCCATAGTCCGGGCTGTTACCTACTAAGAAACTCCTATTAAGTAGAAAAACTCAATAACACTGCCCGACGGAAATCGAATTCAGGGCGAGGATTGAGCGGAGCTCAACAGTCGCGCTTGCGATCACGAGACCAACGAAGCATCAACCAGCCTCGGATCTAGAATTTTTTCGAGGCGGGGCAAAGCATGCAGTCTGCTGCCCGAAACTAGTGCTTTTCCATGAAGCCTTATTTTTTATAAATATCTAGGTACTTATATCATAAACATGTCGAACATTTATTTTATTTAACATAGGAAAGGATAGAGTTTCAACTAAATCGTGAGAATAATTAGCATAGTTAAGCTAAGGATACACATGCCAGTAGCGGGCACAAAATACTCAATTTTTTGTGCTTTCGGCATGCAAGCTACTTGCAGACTTTTGTGCTAGCTACTGGCATGTGTATGCTTAGCTTTACTTCTGCCCACATCGCTCGCCCGCACTATCCTACTTCGTTTTCGCTGAGCGTTCTGTCTGACTTTTTATTTTTGCTCGGCTTCTAAGGGTCGTAGCGTGATGTTAAATAGTCTATAGCCTTCCTCAAAAATTAGGCTGTCAAATGTAAAAAAAAATTTCAAGTCCGACTGCTAGTTTCAAAGATTAGCGCGTTCAAACAAAAAACGGTTTTTCTTCAAGCCACCGAGCCAGTTATTGAATTAAGAAACTAACTGTTATAGAAATATAGTTCTTTATACAAATAGGACAGCTTGTTTCGGTGCTATGTTGTCATTTTAGTAGGTATTACGACCTTTAATCGAAATAAAGATTGAAATATTAATACTGGCTAATTTAAGCTAGATTTGGTTTTATAATAAGACGATTCAGGTTTATTTAATAATAAATATTATATTCTATACTATATGTCGCCGCCAACTGGTTTAATTAGCCATTCAGTTAACTACCTAGCCTTTTAACTAAACGGCGCCGTTTAATTAGCGGCTTGAATGATATTCAGCCAATGCGTCTAATACATTTAATAAACTTGCTGGCTGATGCTTAGGCTTTAAGCCATATACATAGTATACTCGAGAGCAATGAATTAGGGTCACATAAAGAAAAATATGCATATATTTTTATTTCTTTCTTATTTGAAAATAGTGGGGCAAACGTCATCTAAAACTATTCCAACTTTCAAGTTGATAGCATTAGTAGTTCTTGAGATATCCAGCTGTGACAGACAGACAGACAGACTGAGTCTCACCATATGTGTTCCGTTTTACCAATTTGGTACGGAACCATTCCGATTAAAATCCCGACCAAAAAACGAAAATGCGGAACCAACGACATCGACTTCCGAAATTAAAGTTATTTTTCACTTTGTAGTGTTTTTTTTGGACTCGGTTTTTTTAAAAGTTTTCTATTCGATATTCACTCTCCAAATATTTCGTACGCGTCACACATCTACAAATGACTGAATTACAAAACAATATTGAAAAAGCTCGTTTATTAGCAAAGACATTATTTATTTCTTCATCATCATCTCTGCCTAGCCTATCCCAACTGCGTTGGGGTTGGATTCCAGTTTAACCGGATGCAGCTGAATGCAGCCATTATTTTACATGGAGTGACTGCCTATCCGACCTCCACAACCTAGTTACTGGGTAATACGATACCCATTGGTAAGACTGGTTGTAAGACTTTCGGGCTACATGATGACCCATAACGACTATCAAAGATCTACGAATGACAGCCGGGACCAACGGCTTAACGTGCTTTTCGAGGAACGGCGGGGTATTGGTATGTATGTACCTATATCCACGGACCAACCGCGGCAAACGTAGCTTAACCTAATCATCGACCCGTGCAGCTGTTATTACTTAGTCACAAGCCCTCTTAAGTATCTAAATAACATATTCAAGATGGTTTATTTTGACGTTACAGACGTTCAATAGTCGTTTTAGCACGTCATTGTATGAAATTCTACACAAAAAACAAGGTGAACTTCAACGTAGCAGCAGGTCTGCTGCAGGTCTGCTAATAAGACGTCATAGTACAAAAAAGTAGTGCAGTTGAACTTCTGCCCTGCTATAAGAGCCGGTGGTAAGCCCCCTGGAACACGCCAGTGCCCCTCACCAACTACAGCAAAAACATAATACTTACTAATACCATGCGACTTGACGACTTTATCCACTGACCTCTATCATACACTAGGAGTATAATAATAATATGTAATCTGTGACCATACACTTTGGCCGCATTCCGAATTAGCTATAATCGCTCACAGCACACTCATCATTTTCACATGCGTTCCGATTTAGATATTACGATTATGACAGCTGAGAGCTGTCAACAATTCGGAATGTTCGAACGCGCTCACAGTGTTTCCTCAATGTAAAAACGATATTATTACATTATTTCTTTGTATAGACACCACATTCCTTCTGTTTTGGTTAGGTCGCGACTGTCAACCAGAAGCACAATTTCGAAAATGCCACATTAAATTTGAAGATATGATGCAACTCAAAACAAAACACACACTGACACATCCACACACTTACTTTTGACAGCGCTCACGGTGATATTATTAAAAGGCATACTCGGCGTTATCGCAAGATGGCGCATGTCATGACGTCATCTAAGACGATTCACGGGACATCGTTATTCTGCTGACGCTAATTCGGTACGGGTTTAATCACTCTCAAATCGATTATTTCCCAATCGGAACGCAGGGTTTATCATATAACTGACAGTGTGATGACTACTTAATCTGTAGTGTGACGTTGTCAATGTCATTATCTTGTCAATACAATAACTGTCAATATCTGAATGCCAGTGGCATGTCAGTGTTTTAAAATTTGTGTTTGTTTATTTGTGATTTCGTAATTGTTTTGGTCGACTTTGAGTTTATTTTATTATACATCCAGTGCGCGTTGCTATAGTAATAAGCAATTTAGCAAAGCACTCCGCATGTCAACAACAAAAGTATGTCGGATAATGACAACTCGGATTTATCAACAAGAAATTGGTTTCCTTACCAAAGGAATTTGATTAATCTAGTAAAAATACATCCTATTACTTACCACCCACCGCCTACTAAAAGGCATTCAAAATCAGCCAAAGCCAAGTTGGACACTGCCTGGAACGAGATTGGAACGCGATTATGTCAGCCAAGTAAGTGGCCCCCACATTGTGCGTGCGCCGGGCGCGAGCGTTCCTTTTTAATCATATTTATTCCACTACTACTACTGTCTTAAGGGGCACCATCTCACATCATACTTGTTTTCGTAATAATTTTATCTTTGTGTACTTTTATGATCAATGCTTGAGATTTACTTGTTCATTACTTTCAGGTATAGCGTCATGTAAAAATCTATGGACAATGATAAAATTGAAATATGCAAAGATAAATATCTTAATAAACACTGGAAAAATAACAAAGGAAGCTGCAATGTCACATCCGGAAACAAGCAAATTTTTTGATGGACTGCTTAGCTTTCTGGACCCATATATAAGAAAAATAACTGATGAGACAATACCTTTTCGCATACACAAGTCAATAAATGACATATTCTGTTTAAATACCATCCGAACTCATCATGGTGCAACTGGTGCAAGTAAAGAAAGCTACAGTCAATTTGTTACACATGCAAAAGTTAAAGCCTTGCTAAGAGAACGACAATCAAATGAAGAGCAAAATTTCGATGTTACGGAACCGGAATACCTACAGATTGTTGTTAACACTGCTGTAAGACGTAAATTAGAGGAACTACTAAAAAAGGATGATCTGCCGACTCCAAGTGATGACACTATCACTATTAAAAATGTTCCTAGGACGCAAAGTAAAGATTTACGAAATGTGCATAAAAGAATGCCTAATTTTACTTTGGTTCCAAGTAAAAATATTCTTAATAATAATGAAGGAAACACAACTAAAACTGATAATTTGGGATTAGCAACTGAACTTATTATTGAGGATGATATAAAGAGGGAAGCTGAAAATGATAACATCAAGATAGATGATGATGATGATACAAAAGAAGAAAACTTAATAGTAAATAAGAAACTACTTGTAAATAATGCAACTGACGAAGAATATGATCTAGAAGATATTTTGCCAAGCACAAAAATCATTATGCCTGCCATTCATGACACTACGACAAATACTATAAGTAGTTTGAATAATGATGTGATAGCAGACAATAATGAACCTCCTGTAACTGATGATTACATCAGAAATTTTTTCAATGAATTAGGTGAAGTAATGAGCTTGGAATTGTCAATCACTAAACAAAATACATTAAAATCACAACTAAATGAGTTACTGAAAGATTTATTATTGAAAGAGAAGAGTTAAAGGGTCATAAAGGTGGATTTACTAGCTTAAACAAACATCAACTGAAGCAGAGAAGATTGATTAGAGGAGTAAATATTCCCAACTAATTTGTTTTCGATACAAAACTAATGCTATTAAAATAAAATAAAATACATAATTATGATACATACAAACTGATTTTATTTATTTTAGTGTTATTGAATTCATATGCTTACATTTTGCAAATATTGTTTCACCCATTATCAAAATTCAAAATGTAACTTACAAGGTGCGACAATTAACAAGGCGCAACATTGTATAATCTATAGATTATACAGACACGTCAGTGAAAATAGGGTGGGCGGAAGGTTGAGAAACTCAGATGCCGATGAAAATCTAAAATATCCAGTGATACTGGGCAAGAAAAGCAGCTTTGTGTCACTAGTGTTGGCTGATGCACACCCGAAAACAACGCATGGTGGCACTCTTGATCATTCTTTCTACAGACTGTTTCACTGTTATTACCCGACTGCGCCAGGAGGGTTATATTTTTACCTATGTCCTATTAATAAAACCGGCCAAGTGCGAGTCGAACTCCGCCCCTAAGACGACCCACTGACCATGACCAGGGTTCCATACCACAAGGCATAAAACGCCGAAAAAAACGTTTCTTTGATACCCCTTTAAATTTTAACTTTATCTTATTTTTATTTGTTGTTATAGCGGCAACAGAAATACATCATCTGTGAAAATTTGAACTGTCTAGCTATTACGGATCATGAGATACAGCTTGGTGACAGACAGACGGACAGTGGAGTCTTGTCTTAGTAGTAATAGGGTCCCGTTTTTACCCTTGGGTACGGAACCCTAAAAACTCTGATGCAAAATAAGAGGTAGTCGTGAATTCGTGATCTTAGGTCCCCACAGAAAGCTTCTTGTATAGGGATTAGAACCGGGTCCGGTGGATCTGGCCAATCTGTTCCGTGGATCTGGCGGTAACCGAATCCGGTAAACCTGGAAAAAGCACGGTGAGGTACCTACGTATTTTTTTTTCCAAATGGGAGTAGTTTGGTACCTACTCATTACTGTAATTAGGACTTAATATGAACGCTGATTTTAGGATTGAACCATTTATTAACGATGGGAGAAAACAAAAGCACATCAAGCCGCCATTTGTTGTGTATTGTCTATTGTCCAGTAAATATGTTCCTTGCGTACTTGTTATTGTCATGTTACGGCTACACTACCTTATGTTACGGCTACACTACCTTACTGTTCTACCGGGTTGTTACCGCAATAATTATAGCATTTAATTACCGTTTAAATTACTGCGTGAAGTGGTATGGTTACACTAGAGTTTACCTAGATATGTCAATAAATTAGGCGGTAAAAATTTAATTTTTCAAGATGGAGGTTGAAGCTGCAGCTGTGTTGTATTTTATAAGTGCCAATTATTTTTACATGAATCATTTAAATTATTACAAAACTAAAGCAAGACTAAAAAGAAGATGGTGGATGATAAAAATGCACAGAAGCCGTACAAGGTTTTTTTCAAAATTCGAGCGCTTTTTCATTTGACCACTCCATGTCGGTCGATACGTGCGTCGACATTAAGCTCATGTTGCACACTGGACAAACGGTAGTGTGGCCATAAACGTAATAATTACTGCGGTAATCTTCTTTGATGTGCGAAAAAAGACCGCCGCTGGAGCTATTGTCTACCGTCATTTGCCATATTGATTGGCATTGTAAAATTATGACCATAAATCGTGGTTACACCTAGGCGTTATTGAAGTTATGGCAATAATAATTGGCATATCACAGTAGTGTGGCCGTATTACCGTTCTACCGGGTTGTTACCGCAATAATTATAGCATTTAATTACCGTTTAAATTACTGCGTGAAGTGGTATGGTTACACTAGAGTTTACCTAGATATGTCAATAAATTAGGCGGTAAAAATTTCATTTTTCAAGATGGAGGTTGAAGCTGCAGCTGTGTTGTATTTTATAAGTGCCAATTATTTTTACATGAATCATTTAAATTATTACAAAACTAAAGCAAGACTAAAAAGAAGATGGTGGATGATAAAAATGCACAGAAGCCGTACAAGGTTTTTTTCAAAATTCGAGCGCTTTTTCATTTGACCACTCCATGTCGGTCGATACGTGCGTGTTGCACACTGGACAAACGGTAGTGTGGCCATAAACGCAATAATTACTGCGGTAATCTTCTTTGATGTGCGAAAAAAGACCGCCGCTGGAGCTATTGTCTACCGTCATTTGATATATTGATAGGCATTGTAAAATTATGACCATAAATCGTGGTTACACCTAGGCGTTATTGAAGTTATGGCAATAATAATTGGCATATCACAGTAGTGTGGCCGTAACATTAGTGGTACACACTCAATAGACAATAAAGCCTCTTTTTAATAACTTATTGTCTATTCTTACTCATATTCTAGACTACTTCACATAACACCTCCCCTCAATAATTATTAAAAAACAACACAAAACCAATACTGTCCTACACATTTCACAAAGGTTACACATAAAAAAACTGACCTCTAATCTACACTACTTTAACCGACCAATAATTAATTAAACAATTTCTCCCTCAAATATTTGAATGAAACCCCACCTAGAGCTTTAGTTAAAATATCTGCCACTTGTTTATCAGAACCTACATACTCAACTACTATTATTTTCTTATCTATCTTTTCTTTTACAAAACTCAACTTAATATCTAAGTGTTTGATCCTAGTTATGCCTATAGCCATATTAGCCATCTTAATTGTGGACTGATTGTCTTCATATAAGACAATTGACCCCACAGAAATACCAAAATCACATAATATAATTATAGACTTAAGCCAGCAAGCTTTTAACAATAACATTTTTAACCATTGCTTTGTACAGACGCCAGCACATCAAGCTACCCGAAACTGTCAAACTTTCCCAATCAATTTTAAACCTTATACTTTAGAGATAAAGTTAAAAATCTATTAAAGAAAAATAGTATCAGAAATAAATAACGTCGTCCTATACGCGCCAAAAAGCCAAATCCAAATACAGAGACCGTGTGCTGTTGGAAAGGGCTTCTCAAGAGCAGTGGCGACACTACAGGGTGGCATTGGGGCAAAATGCCACGGGCCCCATCCCTTAAGGATCCCATTGAGGGAGGGCCCTTGAATTCGCCACGGGCCCTAAACGGTATAGTTCGTCCACTGCTCAAGAGCAATCGAACGGTACGTTCACACCAATTATGAACACCATTATGACTGAGTCAAGCAGTGCCAGGAACGTAAAGGAATGAATGCGGCCGAGCGGATTAAACGATAAACGTATTCACGTACATACATACAACACACGGCCGTGTCCATGACACAGCCACACCCCATTTTTTTAAATAATGAGGTTATATTTTGAACATTTTTTCGATTCAGGGATCCGTTTATGAAATGTTACACTTTAACGTGGTCATTTTTGTTTTAATTGTAACTTAAAAGACGAATACTCGAGTGGGTAGGACAGCAAAAAACGAGATTATGTTTTTTGCTTCTACTGGCAACACTTTGAATAAAGCAAAAAAAAAAAATACCAATGCCTGTCCTGTCGTCGCTGCTGTCTGTTTCGTTGCTGTCGCCTGTCATTTTAGTTCGTGTTTCGCTTCTTCGTTCGCGTTGCGGTTTTCGGCGTTTTGCAAATGAAAAATGATTGATTTTTTTCAAAATGTAAACATTTGTGTATATGAACGTAAATAGATGTGATTGCTCTAAGATATTTTGTGTTAGAAGATTTTCCACGATGCCTCCAGTCAATTCTAAGGTGAAAAAGAACGGCGCAGAATATGAGGTAAATATAACAAGTCTATCATGTATTGAAAGGATCATGTACAGCGAAAATAATCATGACTGCATTAAATAGTTCTCAATCCACTAATAGGTATAAATGCACTAATATAATGTTCTCGTTCCTTAAACAAAAGTTTATCGTGTTCCTTAGTTGGAAAATTTCCTTTACTTACTTTCTATTTGGATTAGAAATTTCTAATTCCATGCATTCTATACTTACATCACTCAGAAATATTATATTAAGTTCCATTAGTCCATTACATTTTCCATCAAAGGCTTAATTACCATATCAATAACTGCTGTATTATTATATTTTTACCTTGTCTGTCTGCTATACAATATTTACATAACATAAGCTGTCGGATATTATAAACGTAGGAACGACATTGAGCTCACATTAACCAAATGTCTTAGAATAGAATCTTAAAAGCACTACATAGACTTTCCTGCACACCTTAATTTAGAAAAAATATTTAACCTATTAATGAGCATACTCTCATTCTCCATCAGTTAACAACAATGTTTGAGTAAATAGTAAACAAACATCAGTTTATCAAACTCATTAGTTATGTCTACTCTAGGAACATCTTAAGCTTGCATTTGATAACTGTAAACAAATTATGTTTTCAATTTAGATTTTAGGTTTATCCTGATGTCAGTAAAATTTAAAAGTATTATCAAAATAATGAATGAGCTAGAAGATGCCTATGCATCTTCTAGCTTATTGTTTATTTCCTAGATTGTTTTTCTGCAGACTATAATTATAGTATGTAGAAGGGATTTAAACAAAACCACTCACAAAGTTTAAAAATTTGTTACAATTCTGTACATTTAACAAATCCAGGAACATTGCCATCTAAATAATTCAAAACCTAAAATCATCCTTAACAATGTAAAAAAAATCATTTGCTTAGAACCTTTCAACTTTCCTTTATAGATCATCTGATCATAGTTATTACTAGCTGTGCCTGCAACTTCATTTGCATTAATATTCAATTTCATGTTTTTTTTTTTTTTTTTAAAAACTTAACTCTTTTTCTAAAATAAAAGTTGCCTAAGTAACACCTTATAACATGAGCTATCTGCCAGAAAAAGTCCCGTCAAATTCAGTCCAACTTTTTCGGAGATTAGCCGGAACAAACAGAAAGACAACAATTAAAAAAAATATTTTGATATTACAAACAGACACTTCAATTTTATTTATTTGTATAGGGGATATAGATAATCACATTACTGTCCCTCTTTGTTACAGAATATCATTGCCAAAAAATGTACAGCACTGGATTTTGAACAGTACATCCAAGATAACAAGACTCTCCTGCTAAATGATCCACTTAGAGACATTCTACTGTACCCAACTGATGATGTATCCGTAAGTTATTTTTAAAATTAATTTACACACTTGCCTTTAGTAAGCCTTACTTTCTCATTCAGTTCACATATGCCCAGCTGTAAATGAACAATTTGTTTGATAAAACTTCATATTTTGTACTAAAGAATAAAAACCAAAAAATTACTATGGTAACATATTTCACACTTATTCCATTGTTTAGGGAATTCTCTTATAAGCCTTAACTTTTAAGCATGCAACCAATTTACATAAATATGAAAGCATAAGCTAAAATTATATACCAGTCATACTTTAGTGCAGTTGCAGTGCACTTTTATGAGTTTATGTATTAAGGTGATATAATGAAAAAAATGTGGATTTTCTATTTCATGTAACTTGTTAAGTATGTGGAAAAGGGATTTGATATTTTGATATATGGTTTTAGACTCTTTGGTCTAGTATCATGTAAAAGGAATGCCATCAAAAACATAACTTGTAAAAATACCAAGTCTCGCAACTCGGTTCTTCTACCATAAAAAGTTGTGAGATCCATGTAATACCAAGTCGGTTAATTTATTACTTAAGGGACCTTCTGTCTTAAGTTATTACGTAACCATATTAGCTAACCTAACAACATCTTATAGTGACCATATCAATATTAAAAATCTTTTATGTTTTAAATAAATAGATTTACTTGGCCTTTGAAAATAATTAGATATAAGCCGCCCAAACTTGTAACCCTTGAAAGTGCTACGTAAGCTTGACCGGGTGTCTCCAGGCAAACATCAACCACTGCGCCTGCGCTCAGGACCTGTTGCTCCAGAGCATGGCGTAGTGGTCGATCAACATCGCCGTGGTCGCTGAGCCGTACTTTGTCCCGCCCAGGAATGACTGGGTGGAAGACCTGAGCGGCTCAGTGACCATAATTTCGTCGGTCGCCGCCGGTGCCCCGTCCCTCGAATGTGTCACGAAGGGACAGGGGTGCGTAGCAGCACGGTTCGAGGGATCGTAGTACTGGGATTGTACTTCTCTCCAGCCGAACTCTCGCCGAGTTCTAGAACTCTTTAACAGAGCTGAGTGTCGTTGTCGCCGGAAACCATTCCTTCCCCGTGCTAGTGCTCGGGGACTTCAACGCCAAGAATTTGGCCTGGGATTCCCGTTACACGTGGAGGACTGGGCTCTGGAAACAGGCCTGGTCGTCCTAAATTGGGGTTCTGTTCCCACGTGTGTGCGGATGCGGGGTGAGTCCGTGGTGGACATCTCGTTCGCAAGCCCCGCTCTGTCAGCGTGTCATTGACTGGCGCGTCATAGAGGAGGTGGGGACCTACTCCGACCATCGGTAAATCCGGTTCGACGTCTCCGCCCAGACCTCTAGCGCGCTGGTCCAATAGGCCCCGAGTGGTCCGCGTTGGGCGCTGAAGTAGCTGGACCGAGAGCTCCTCCTGGAAGCCTCGATCGTGCAGGCCTGGGTGTCATCACCGGACAGGCCTGCCGATATTGACGATGAGGCGGAGTGGTTCCGGGAGGCCATGTCCGAGATATGCGACGTGGCAATGCCCCGAGTCCGGCCAGGACGCGCCCGACGTCAGGTGTACTGGGGTGATCGCAGGAGGTGGAGTAGCTACGCGTGCGTCGACGCGCGACACCTGAACAACGGGCATCGCAGGTTCCGCATCCGCCCTCCGGATGCGGAAGCCATGGAGGCGGAGCTGTACGAGGGGTACAGAGCGGCGAAGACTGCCCTCCAAGAGGCTGTCCAGCGGGCCAAGCGGGCCAAGGATATGGCCCGCGAGGAGGTGGTGGAGACTCTGAACAGAGATCCATGGGGGCGCCCTTAGAAAATGGTGCGAAATAAGCTCCAAACCTGCCTTCCCCCCTCCCCCGTGACGCAGGTCTCCACCCCAAGCTGGTGGAGGAGGTGGTGAGCGCTCTGTTCCCTTCACGGGGGGAACACGACGGCTTGCCAGCTAAAGCCTGGGTCCTGGCCTCGAGGGCTCTCGGGTCTCGACTGGAGGCGCTCTTAAGCGCATGTATGAAGAGAGGCCAGTTTCCACTCCGTTGGAAGACGCAGAAGCTGGTCCTCATTCAGAAGTCAGGCCACCCTGCGGACTCTCCGTCTGTATACCAGCCCATCTTGCTGCTCGACGAGGTCGGCAAGCTCTTTGAGAGAGTGATTGCAGGCCGCCTCGTCGGACACCTGGTGAGAACGGGACCGGATCTTGCGGATAGCCAGTTTGGCTTCCGCAAGGGTCGCTCGTCGGTGGATGCCATCATGTGCGTGAGAGCCCTCACGACGGGGAACGCGGTAACGTGTCCCGGGGTGGAGTCGTCGTTGCGGTGTCATTCGACATCGCCAACGCGTTCAACACCCTGCCCTGGAGCTGCATTGGGGAGGCACTCCGGTATCACCGGGAGCCGAACTGCCGACCTACCTCCGTCAAATAGTCGGGGCGTATTTGACGGACAGAGCCGTCATCTACCCCGGTCGCGACGGGGAGTCGCGCGCCTGTATGAGTGGCATGCGGAGGCACTACGCCGGGGGGAAACTCCGCTTCCGCGGCAAATCGCAGTGGAGCGGACGGACCTCCGGCGCGATCTCACGAAGGCATGGAAAGAGCGACTGTCGCAACCCAGCGCAGGGCACGGCACGATAGTGGCGATAAGACCCCTCTTTGAGGAGTGGCTAGAGAGGCGTCACGGCGTTATCACTTACCGCCTGACGCAGGTCCTCACCGAACACGGATGTTTCGGGAGGTTCCTGCACATCATCAGGCGGGAGGAAACGCCTGGGTGTCACCATTGTGAGGATCGCCCAGAGGACACGGTGGAGCATACGGTGGAGGTCTGCCCCGCTTGGGCGGAGCACCGCCGTGTCCTCATAGAGGCGATCGGCAGCGGCGGCGACTCCCGGCCACCATAGGCACGGGCCTGCGGACGGAGAGTAATGGGTAGCTCACCGTCCGTTCAGGACCAGAGCCGTGCCGGACGGCGCGTACGTGTTCCACGCGCGCCTCAAAAAATATGTCAGCATCAGTGGGCCCGTTAGGGCCGAAGCCTGCTGGGTCAGCGGGATTGTCCGAAAGGGTTACCGCTGGCCCATTATGCCATCACTCTTCTTTTGCGTTTCAAAAGTATTTCGCTCGCTTAGTAAGCTTTCGAGGATTTTAGATTTTCGAGGTAGCGCCTTAACATATTTTTGATGTGAAACATCTATAGCCGCACGTAAAACAAATTTCTGGCGTGGCGACGCATGCCGTGGCGACGCGTCGCCACGCTATATGATGGTGTATATATACAGTCACAGTCTTGTGTACTGTGTGGCGACGCGTCGCCATGCGCAATCGACTGCGATTCTCTTCCCACTGTTCTTTTCAATCATATTACTTTTACAAAATAATGTCGATGTTTCACATCTGCCAGGCGTCCCGTGACGGCTCACTTTTTTTTATTATATTGTTCAATTACATTTTTATGCATGCTTATTACTAACTAGTATCTAATCTAGGTATGTTCCTATATGAAAGCAAATAAATAATATTAAAACTCCAGACAGTTGCAGACTGCAGCAATCCTAGTACTTATTGAGGTTTTATTAAGAACAGGAAAACCTGAATGGGAATCCCCATTCATACTATAGCTATTTTATATTGAACCTAGAGCATGGAAGGGGCTTTTACTGTCTTAAGAGTCAGTGACCCCAGTCAATATAAGCCCCTTTTAATAAAATTAATAATCATTTTATATCAACTTTAAGTGTGCAATATCAATGGCTGCCTTTTTATAATCTACTAGCTGACCCGGCCACGCGTTGCTGTGGCTAACGTGAGCTATCCTATCTTTCAAGTTGGATCAAACTGCACACGGTGTACAAATTTGATTAAAATCGGTTAAGTAGTTTAGGAGTCCATCGCGGACAAACATCGTGACACGTAATTTATATATATTAAGATAAACTAATCCCCATCAGGCTTCAAAAAAGTAAAGATATTGCCATTGATATTGCACACTTAAAGTAGGAATAAAATTATTATTTATTTTAAGTATTGAAAGCTGAGGTCTAGCTTTTTTCCTGTTAAACTTTATCATAGCTGAAGAAAACTTTAAATGTTTTGCAAATGTTAAATGTATTGTCCGACAGAGTGTTGTATTGCCCCGTCGCTGGAGGACAGTTACCACAGCAGTGCCCGACGTTAGGACTGCGGCCTCCTGCCCCCTGCTCACGAGACAGGCACTGCTCAGCTATGCCTCTAGTTGGAACCTCATACATTACAAGTTCAGTAACTACTCCGGCACCTATCTCAATTTACCAAGGTGAGTAATTTAATCAAATTTATTTATTAAAAATTGGTATGAGGTAATCTTTATGTTATAATTATTATCTGTGGCATTTATTATGTGATGCACATCCGTCATACTTCTCTTGTTCCATACATGTAGTCTATATGTATGTATTGGCAAATAAAAATTTGTGTGTGGTTATGAAATGCATTTGTATAGAGATTAATTTTTTAAGATGGTAAAATTATAATTTAGATAGAAGTTTAAAAGTCAAGATCTAATCTTGACTTGAATAAATAATATCGAAATGAATAAATAATATCTAAAATTATATGTTCAGATTCACCAAAATACCGAATGTAAACAAAATGATAATAATATTCATGACATAAAAACTACATTTGAATATCCTTGTTGAAAATGCATTGATTATCGACTTCCCATCTAAAACTAATGAAAAGCATGCAATGTGCTAAAATTGTAACAAACATTAGGGTGATCATTAGTAGCTATAATTAACATACTTTACATGGCGATGAACATTGTATGGGCAACAAAAAGTTATGTGCTGTATTCCCAAGGCCGGAGCATTATGCTCTCATATCTGATGCATGAGTCATATCCTACTGATTGCACAACGTAGGATGAAAGGATTTCATACCAAATATAGTAAATAAATAAGTCACATAATATGCTAATAGAATAGTCGCGACTGACGCTTTCACTGATTATTGTTATATAATATTATTTCTCCCAATTAATTTCTATGGAACTAGTTTTTTATTTTAACATAAATTAACACACTTGAGTATAAGCTAATCTTAAAGGTCATGACCTCTACCAAAACATAAGAGGTAGGTATTCTTAAACTTATGAAAGCTCTCTTGTGTGTTCGTTTTTTATTCCATCATTCCTTAACTCAACTTTACCTATCGCAGTCCACAGCTGGTCATAGGCCTCCCATGCACGGCCACAACACCCTGTCCTCCGCCTTTCGCATCCACTCTGTCCCAGCCACTTTTTAAGTTCGCATCCACTCTGTCCCAGCCACATTTCTAAGGTCGTCTGTCCATCTAGCTGGTGGGCGTCCCACACTACGCACCACTCTAATTGCGTGAAATTATTTCTATCCATTTTCAAATTAATATTTGACGATGACGACCAGTTCATAATCGTATCAAAATTTTCCATAAAAACTGAAAACATGATATGGCAAGGATTTCCCGTAATCAGTATTTCGGAGAACCACTTTTTAAAATGTGTATGAGTAAATAGAAACACACTACTATAGTAGGTAATTGATACTGCTTATCAATTCCATGACCACTATCTTTTCTTACACAGGCCAATAGAGAACAAATTTCCGGAAGAGGTTTACGATATTGACGCCGAAATTGAGAGTGATAATGAAACACAGGCAGCCAAGTTGGACCTTGGTACTAAAGAGGGCCACTTGCTCAAAGGACCCGAAATCGGCTCAGATAGGATATTCAGTAACCTTGCTTCAAAGTCGTTTAAGAAACGTTATTGCTCAATGCTACGGGAGGCCGATGGCACGTACATACTCGAAGTGTACAAGGATGATAAGAAGACGGATACGAAGCTCACTATCGTTATGGACTTTTGTTCTGACGTTGTCAGGGTAAGGCTTTATCACCTATCACATAACACACCCAGCTTCTATTTTCAGATTTAAAACTTCAAAAATATGTAGTATAATCTAATATTAATAATTGTAATAATTTTTAATATGAACTTTGCCTTTTTTTTGAACAATTTACTATCAGTAAAAACTATACTTACGCGCCTGTTTCGGTACTTCATCACGAGTTCCAGGCTCAAAATCTAGAATATACTTTTGAGTCTGAAACTAATCGGGAAATTCCGAAATAGGTCATATAGGTTTATGCCTCACAAAAGTAATAGAGCTAATCAGTAAGCTAATGCATTTACCTGTTCATAAAACCATACGTAGGTACATTTTGTGGATATTATTATCGTAAGATTATTATTGCGCATGGTTACAGAATCCGAAAAGGGGAAGGTTCTCATTCGAATTGCGGATGTCCGGTGGGAAAGGTTATACTTTTGCAGCTGAAAACGAGGAAGATGCGAACGATTGGATCAATGCTTTTAAAGCAGCCCTGAAGAAGAACCAGGATAGCCAGGAAACTCACCAGAGCGATGAAGCATTGGACAAAGGTAGGATAAACGAGATTGTTTCATTAGAAATGTGAACCCTATACCAAACAAAAAGTTTTGAGAGCGATTTATTCTTCTCCGGTATCGTTATGAACTTCAAACAGGCATCTTATGTATGGTTAAAACATAGCACCTAAGCAGGACGCTGGCACGACTAACTGCGTCGTGTCGTCGGGCGCCGATCTAGATATCACCACATGTTTAGGCCAGTGGCGTGCCTAGGGGTCAAAATTAGGGAAAGCCTTATGAAAAAATAGATTTTCAACCTATAAAAAAACGGCCAACTGAGGGATTGGCTGATTTTCTTATTGTGTACGTGTGTGTTGCGAATGTTTGACTGGTATTTTTTTTTTAAATATATTTTTTATTGATAGGTTTAAGTACGTTTGTTGTTGTGAATTATGATTTTATTAGGGCAAGCCGGGCTTTTCGGCTTCTATGAAGGTACCGCCACTGGTTTAGGCCATTTTAATGCCTTTAACCAGTCATCTGTTAAATATGAAAGACGGTATCTTTTATGGGGTACAAATATATTAAAACCTACCTTCTTATTTAGATGACCAAAATGAAACATTAAATCATACCGGGATAACTCATACTATTAACATCCTTGTTTAGATGCCGACGTCTCCCTAACAGCGGAGCCTCCGCCTCCTACTTACGGCACCCTAAAGGGTCTGGAGCACAGCATGAACCCTCTTCTGATGCGGTACTCTCGCGAGACAGACATGTCCATTGCGGCCGCACGCAACGAGTGCCGATACAACATCTTCAACATGCCGTATAAGCGCGCACCCTCGCCTGAACCTCAGCTCGAACCATTCAAGTACGTAATAGTACATTATGATATAAGTGCGGTAAGTTGAAAATTACAGCTGAGGCGATATTGCTTGCCCGAGCCGTAGGCGAGGGCTAAAAGAAAGCAGAGGCTGTAATTATCAAAGCGCAGTGCGCACGTATGTCATACGACGTTTTATAACATATTTGCGAGGAAATAAATAAAACTCGGACTTTCTTAAACGAATATTTTTACTTCTTAACAAATAAGCGATGCGCGCGCGTTTGCGCTTTTTTTTTCAGGCATAGGCACAAAACAGCCAGTATTATTAATAAAGTAAATTAATATTTTTGTTTTTGTTACAGATATTAATGGTTGTAATTTATTGTCAAAATTAATTAAATTAAAGAATTAAATGTTTATTTATTATATTTTATCTCCCAAAGTTAATTTTATTCATAAAATGTTGACGACTTTTCTGAAATAAAAACTCTTTGCTAAGATTTAAAAAAGTACCGTTCGTTTTGACGGAGCATCTTGATAAACCGTGCGATTTACATTACATTACCGCACAAGTACGTAATGAGATACATTACGATATTAAAATTGGTGAAATAAGAGACCCTTTACGAGCAAATATGTTATAAATTGAATTTAGAATCTCGGATAACTGTTGTTTTGGATCAAAATTCGAAATTACAAAATTATCATTCAAAAATCAATTCTGACTACATAACACTAAAGTAGATAGTTGAGTAAGTAGCAATGAATGTAAATTACCGGGATTCTGAATTGAAATACCTTTGGCGAAATGTTTTTCTTTTGTTTTGTAAATTTCTCGTATGCCAGTGAGGTAGCGAAAGCGACTTTTCCTACGCAAGTCCTAACAGTTTGTTGTAACTTTTGTCGACTTCACTCAGTTGTAACAATAAAACTATTTCAGCAAGACTAACATTCCTCAAGCTATACCTAAATGGTTTTTATTTTCTAGTTTTTTAGCCAGCGTAACTGTCACGAACATTCTTGTTTACACGGTCTGTTCAACGGTATTTTTATTGTTTCAGAGAACACTTTGGCCAAAGAATTTTGCTCAAATGCGAAAGCTTAAAGTTTAGGTTACAAGCGCCAATAGACGGCGATAAAGAACTATTGTGTCAAGTAGAGCCTTATTACACGTACTTAGCGTTGTATGACGCTAGGAGTGGGAAAAAACTCTCGGAGAACTTCCACTTTGACCTGAACCATGATGCCGTCAGAGATCTAGTCAAGGACACGGAGTGCACAAAGTCATTAGTTGAAAATTTTAGTTACGATGTTAAGTTAAACGTTAATCAGATACCGGAAGAGTGGTTTCGATCGAAGAGACAGGTATATAAATTAATTAACATAAGAAAATAAGTGAAACTGAGATGCGCTTATGATAATTTATAGTCATTTAAAAAGCTATAATATTTTTATATTCATTCTCAGGTAATGCTGTCTGTAAACAATCCCCACCCAGACCTGTTTCTGGTGGTGAAAATCGACAAAATCCTACAAGGTCATGTGAGTCAAGTCATGGAGCCATACCTCAAGGCTACGAAAGACCCGAGACTTGGGCTCAAAGTCCACAAAAATGTTCAGGCTTACTCAAACCGTGTGGGAACTTACAGAATGCCCTTTGCTTGGGCAGCTAAACCTTTATACAAGTAAGGCTTACAATTATTGTAGTAATATCTAATCCAGTGCATCATTTATCTGGGCGTTTTGTTGTTTATCGAACATACAAAAGCCTCTATACAAACTTTCACAATATTAATAACTAGCTTTTGCCCATGGTTTCGCCCGCTTGGATGGAATGGTGATAAAAATACCCTTTGTTAATGTAAACAATGTATTAATTCCGTAATACATTGTTTTCATATACCTCTATTTGAAATTGTTTACAAGGCGCACGCCAGTAAAGCTGATTGGCATGATTTTTTCCGACATCTTCAACAATCATCGTCGTATTTCAGCCATACATAAAACCCTAATGAAAGGTTTAGGTGTATAATTATAATCTAACCTTCCTCGTGAATTCATCATTGGTGAAAACTGTATGGAAATCCGTTCGTTAGTTTTTGAGTTTATCGCGTACAGACAGACAGACGCGGCGGAGAGGATATAGTTTTATAGTATGTAATGAGTTTAGTGGGATTTTTATAACAATACGATACGTTATCTCTCATCTGCATTTTTATCACATGAATTTTTAACTCGTGAAGTTTCACCAATTAATTTAAGAAGCTATGTATTTTATTTTATATACAAATGGTTTTGTTACAGAATGTACAGCAATGACTTGGATTTGACACCTGAATTCCCTTCGATATATCGGCAGGAACCAAACAAAATGTCAGATGATGATCTATTAAAAATATTGTCGGACTATCGCAAGTCTGAGAAAATGGCTAAACTTACTGTGATACCTGGGTGGCTCAGTATTAATATACATCAAAGTAACGAACAAGTACCAAGTAAGATTATCTTCTATTTTATACTTCTATTATTTTAACACCATAATATTATCTATTTTAATAAATTCTTGTAGCAGCATTCCTCAATTAGATAATTGCCTCTTTCTAATGTATTAAAGAATAAAGTCTACTGATTGATGATACTTTTACAAATACGTCACACGTTGCATTACAGATTGTATGTCAAACTCCTACGCTGCATTAAAACCTTTTCCACTTCCGCCTACGTCGCCACTCACATTAGAACTGGCAACACTAAACGTGGAACCCGAACAGCCTTATGCAGCCTTCATACATCATTTGTACGTCCGGCCGTTGGCTTTGAATTTCGAATCGCAGAAAATGTTTGCCAGAGCCAGGAATATTGCCTGTTCTATTGAGTTGAGGGATAATGATACTGGAGAACCTAAGTCACTACAGGTAAGAACATAATTTCTTCAGAATTGCAATGTAGAAGTAAAAAAACCCGCAAATGGCATGATTACTTAGGCCTACCTAACCTTTTTCCTCAAAATTTTAAAGAAAATGTTAGAATTATAAATTAATATCCGATTAAATAACATTTTCTGTTTTATTATTATCGTTTAATGTATTATATATCTATATAACTAAAAACAAAGTCGGGTTACTTACACCATTTATAACTCAAGAAAGGCTGGACCGATTTTTATGGTTTTTGATTTGTTGGTTTGGTCTCTGCCCCGAATAGCAGAATAACTATAAAACATGGGAAACATTCACAAAAATAATGAAGATAAGTAATTCATTTTCTCATACATTCGTTATTATTAATTATGAGGCGGGACGAACTCCGCCGGGTCAGCTAGTCTATACATATAGAACAAAGTCGGGTTAGTTACACCATTTATAACTCAAGAACGGCTGGACAGATTTTTATGATATTTGCCTCGACCTCGAATAGCAGCATAACTATTAAAACATGCGAAATTTTCACGAAAAAAAAACGTAATCCATATTCTTCGGTACGAAGTGCGCGGGGTCTGCTAGTTTTGAATATATGTATTTTTTTTTTCACTTCATAAATGTCTGCAGTGAGAAACATTAAAAGAGAACAAAGGCTGCCAGTATAGTGCATAGCATACCAGCATCACACAATATACGTATTACCTACTTTGAATGTCTAATTTTACAAGATTATAATAATAATATCACCCTATAACTGTCCGCTGCAATGCAAAGGTCCTCACACAAACACATAACAGCTGAAATCAATTTGGTTGAGTAACCGTTGAATTCCTTGCCGGTTCTTTTCAATAGGAAATTAACCAATTCAGTTCCGAGCACCTAACATCTGGCGTTTCATAAGTGCCCATAAATATTTTGTAATTCTAGGCGGTTTATGGAAGATTCGGTATGACATCACAATACCGCTGTTCGGTGCTACATCACAATGCGAACCCAACATGGAGTGACGAAGCTAAAATCCGACTGCCAGCCACAATAACTTCCCAGCACCATCTATTGTTCACTTTCCATCACATTTCGTGTGACCTTGCGAAGAAAAATGATGCTAACGTTGAAACATGTATTGGGTAAATATTTTCGTATAACAAGTATATATTTTTTCAATTTAGGAAATGTCATCTCAATGGCTAGAAAAGTAGTGAATGTTGAGATGACGCCTAATAGAGTTGTATGGAAGAAGAAGCCATGCTGCACCAAACCCATTTTTTTAACTCTACATAAGATCTTATGATTGCTTTGGGATCGTTTGACTTTTGACTACCGTAATCCTATATTTCTTATTTCCAACTAAGCTCGACATGGTCCCATATTCCACTACAACTGGCAATTTCCCGCCTTATAAATACAGATGTTTAATCCGTTTCCACTTTCTCTTTAGATTCTTAAGGACGCATTTACGAAATGACCCGCTTCAATTTTAGGTATTGAGTCTTACTACTACACGTGCACGGCTCACACACACAGCGACTAGCGCGAAGCGGAGAAATTATGAGTGAACTAACACGGCTTGATACTTGAGTCTACTATTATTTATTTTATTGTCGTGTATTTTTTTTAAACTTACGGTGATATGTTTTTATAAAGTTTGTAACGTGAAATAGTCATAAAAGTAGCTACTATTGGACAGTGATTGGTTGGTAAGCAAGTACGTACTGGCGAAAGTACGCACGATGACCAATCAAGCTATGCCAAACCAGTATAAGCGCATCCCTCATTATATGGTAATTCTATACAAAGCGACCATGTTATACTGGAAATGTATATATAACTTGAAATTTCACGTGTGTACCTATGTAAATACATACAATTTAGGCCACAAGCTTTTTGAAAACAAATAATTAAAGACATTTTTTTTTGTTTTGCTAATTCTTACAGTAAATTTGCTATCAAATACTTGCATTTGGGGTCCTCGAAAACTAGATAAAAAAGAAATAAGAAAGAAAATGTGTTTATTTCGCACACACAATATACTTAATTGCTTCATAAACGTTTATATTTCGTTTGCACGACAGCAAAAACAACTCAGTGGATATTGTTGAACTTTCAAACTGAAATCGATTGATACTCTAGGTATAGTGTATCACTACGCAAAGTGCCGTACAAAGCGGGCCAGAAGCAAGATAATGATAAAATGAATAAAACTAATAAAAAAAAGTAAGCTAAACTAAGCCTATTTAATTAATTAATGAAAATCTTAGTCAATTCTTAGTTTTCATTACATTATTATAACAATGTGAAGAATGTTCTCGTAGTTCCATATTTCTTTTGAATCTTGGATCGATCAATTCTGGAAGGAGGCAGTTCTTATAAAATCGAATCCAGTAGCAGTCTTCGAAGTACACCTGCAGGTCACTCCATCCAGTCCAGAGGTAAGATCTCAACATAACTAACAAAACAAGCCCAAACTCGGCACACCTAGCTCAGCTCGTCTATTAGTTCCAGTACCAATCTTCGAAGTACACCTTCAGGTCACTCCATCCAGTCCGGAGGTAAGATCTCAACATAACTAACAAAACAAGCCCAAACTCGGCACACCTAGCTCAGCTCGTCTATTAGTTCTAGTATCAGTCTTCGAAGTACACCTGCAGGTCACTCCATCCAGTCCGGAGGTAAGATCTCAACATAACTAACAAAACAAGCCCAAACTCGGCACACCTAGCTCAGCTCGTCTATTAGTTCCAGTACCAGTCTTCGAAGTACACCTTCAGGTCACTCCATCCAGTCCGGAGGTAAGGTCTCAACATAACTAACGAAACAAGTCCAAACTCGGCACACCTAGCTCAGCTCGTCTATTAGTTCCAGTATCAGTCTTCGAAGTACACCTTCAGGTCACTCCATCCAGTCCGGAGGTAAGATCTCAACATAACTAACAAAACAAGCCCAAACTCGGCACACCTAGCTCAGCTCGTCTATTAGTTCCAGTACCAGTCTTCGAAGTACACCTGCAGGTCACTCCATCCAGTCCAGAGGTAAGATCTCAACGTAACTAACAAAAGAAGCCCAAACTCGGCACACCTAGCTCAGCTCGTCTATTAGTTCCAGTACCAGTCTTCGAAGTACACCTTCAGGTCACTTCATCCAGTCCGGAGGTAAGGTCTCAACATAACTAACAAAACAAGCCCAAACTCGGCACACCTAGCTCAGCTCGACTATTAGTTTCAGTAGCAGTCTTCGAAGTACACCTGCAGGTCACTCCATCAAGTCCGAAACGAAATATGAATTTATAATCCCCACTTACTTCTAGAAAAAATATAAGACTGTGAATAAAATCTTTCCTTGGGTAGTAGGTACATACAGAATGCGTGAAGTATCAAGTTTGGTATGTCGAATATTTTGTATCTGTAAAGCGATCTTTTCAACACAAGCTGCTGCTTACAAGCGACACAGAGTCCACTCACGACGGCGGCCGAGCGCAGACTAATATTTCATTACAAATTTTCGTACAATAAACCAAGACAGTGACCACTAAAATAACCCTTATTTCAATCCAATATGATTCACGCATTACTGCTAAATATGTGAAAAAACTTACTCCGTTTTTTATTTTTTTCTGAGCCTATTTGTAATATTTTTGTAGTTCTTTTTGCCACCTTTTTGAGTTGAACATGTCTGCTTACGTAAAATATTTTTAAATAAATAAATTTATGTTATTAAATAGAAGAAAAATGTTCCTAAAGTCAGCACGATACGGCCGATTTTGTGTGAAGAGACAACGGAAATTCTTTTTTACTATATTATAAACCAAAATTTTCGAATAAAAAATTGCCACCATTTTAAGATGAAAGAGTAATCTATCTGTGGTAATTATAAGTTACATTTGGTTTCGTCTCATTTTGCCGCAAAATGTACCGAAAAACTGCTTATTTTTGTCAGATTCGTAAACGCGTCCTTAAGAGATATATCAACATTAATTGGATTGCCGATAACAATAATAACGATATCCGCCCTTATTGTTCCCAAACAATACATCATAGGGCTGACCCATATTTAGAACTATTCATTGACTAGTGAATATTGTGAATAATATTATAATAATGAACAATTCGAAATGAATTGTTCATTATTATACTAATGAATTCGCTTTCCTTTCAGATATGCGTGGATACCGTTGCTGAAAAACGATAAGTTGGTCGATGAAGTTGTAAACTTACCCATAGCAACACACTTGCCGTCCGGATACTTGGCTATTCAGCCATTAGGACTTGGAAAAGGGGTATGATCTATTTTTGTCGTTCATATTTATTCTGAGCACTGGTGGCCCAGTGATAACGGCTGCGACTTCGGAGTTGTAGGCCTTTTTTTTTTCAGGATGGGAAATCATCAAATGACCCCCTCCCGCTCTGGGTGGATTATGTCGCTACACATCGCCTCTTTACTTCAATAATGTGTTATCTTGAATATTGAAATACTCAGACTTATCACGTTATTGAAGTAAAGAGGCGACATATTCGTCGTCATTCGTATCGCCACGAGGAATACAAGAATGACTCGTGCCGTGGTAAGTTTGGTAGCAAGGTTACTCAGGAAGCTTACTAGCGTTTTAAATAACATCGAGGTTGTAAACCTCTACTCACTTATTTTTACTGGAAGTAACGCGTCATAACAATAATGTGAAACATATCCAAGCTATAGAGCGCATGACAATACTGGGAAATGCATTCCAGAGTCATAATGTTGCTTTAACATTGTCTTTAAAAACATTAATATTTTTATACAGAACACGGGCCCAGAAGTTGTATGGGTGGAAGGTGAGAAGCAACTCTTCCGCTGTCAACTGGTCCTGGACTCCACAGTAGCTACCAGAGACTCTCACTTGCACAATCTGTTCAACCAAGCTGAAAGGCTGATCAAGTCCAGTTCGCCCCCCACCTCGCCGTCTCCCCCGCCGTGGAATGACGTATGCAACGCGCTCAAAGCTGCGCACGCGATCAAATTGAGCTCACTTATCGCTTTCCTGCCGACTATCATGAATCAACTTTTTGAATTGATGGTAAATATTTTAGCAAAGGTTTTTATGCTCTGAATATGATGTCACGCCTGTATTCAAGGCATAGTCGCCAATTACCAATGTTTAAAATGTGAATTTGTAAATATAATTTTACTAGCTGCGCCCCGCGGTTTCACTCGCATTAAGTGTCGATCCAGTGGGAATATTGGAATAAAAGTATTCTATGTGTTATTTTGATGTATAAGCTATTTTACTTTTAAGTTTCATCAAAATCCGTTCAATAGGTTTTACGTGAAAGAGGAACAAACATCTATCCATCCTCACAAACTTTCGCGTTTATAATATTTGTAGGATAACGCAAAAGAAGAAAAGGCCTATATTTAGCAGTGCAATACACACGCAAAAACGCTGCCAGTGAAAAATGAACGTTATTTTAAGGATGTTAAGCTCATAATCGTTACTTTCTATTTGCAGACAGTTGAAAAAAGCTACACTCAAGATATGGGTTACCAGATCGTTAAATTGATAGTGCATTTTGTTCATATGATACACGACTATGGTCGGAAAGACTTATTGGATAGTTACGTTAAGGTAAGCTAAAAGTATTTCACTAGGTTAATCCTGCAAATTCGTTATTAGTATGAATGATTGTATATACTCATTAGTTTTCCTTAGTAATTGTTATAGCCTTGCTCCATATTTTTTCCTATTAATATCTAGACCGATCCATTAGCTAACTATTTCCGCTATAGGTTCTAATCTTAATTAGAATTTTTTTTAATGCCTATTTTGTCGACAGTACGTATTCAACTGCGTCGAATTTAAACTACACACAATGTTGACGGCGCCACTTCACATGTTTGTGGACCCTAACCAACCGGACTTTCTATTGGGAAACAAATTCATGCAATATTCCAGCTTTTTCTTCGATATAATCACCAAAAGCATGGCGCAGTATCTAATCAACACAGGAAGAATTAAAGTAAGTACTTACCTTTTATTAAAATAGCACAAGGAAAACCACAGTGTATTTATTATACACTAGCTGACCCGGTGAACTTTGTACCGCCCTAATTTTTATTATCTTTTCCCTTGTTTTAATAATTATTCTGCTATTCGGGGCGAGGACAAATTCAACAAATAAAAGATCATAAAAATCGGTCCTGCCGTTCTTGAGTTAAATGGTGTAACTAACCTGACTTTGTTTTATATAATATAGATATGAAAACTGTTTCCATACCTATTTGTTTTTATTAATGTCTTCCTTGCAATTATTTAACCGATTCGTTACCTGTTTTAGATGTCACGTAATGAAAGATTTCATGCTGATCTCTTAGAAAATATTGACAAATTGGTAACGACTGTGGAGCCGTCTTACATATTACAGCAGCCGATGCAAACTCATATTTTTAATAAGAATCTTGCCACGTTTCTAAAGGTAGGTTCTCATTTTTATTTATAGAATAGGAAACACTACATGTTTCTACTAACTGCGCCCCGCGTATTCACCCGCTTGAGTCTCGATTCCGAGGTAATATCGGGATAAAAGTATCCTATGTCCTTATTAAGACTCCTAATCCAGGCATGGTCTACCCATGCGCCAAATTTCATCAAAATCCGTTCAGCTGCATTAGCGTAACAAACGGTCAGTAACATGAAGGCGTTGCTGGCCTTCCTTGAGGAGCTGAGGTGGATCGAATGATCGATTTTCCCACCCGTACGCAAAATACGCGCATTGACGTGGAGTTTCGGACACCAGCTTGTATTACTATTACCTAGCGTAACAAACAAAATACAAAAAAATCAAATCGTTTCTCTTTATAATATTAGTTTAGATGTAAATTATGCTAGTTTTGTTAAATATAAATCTAAAACACGTGTAAAACTTTATTTTACAGTCTTGCCTATCTTTCATGGACAGAGGTTTCGTTTTCCGACAAATAAAGAAATATTTAGATAAGTTTAAAGTCTGCGATCCGAAGGCTTTGTTTGACTTTAAATTTACGTTTCTGCAAACAATTTGTTCTCATGAGCACTTTGTGCCTTTCAATCTGCCATTACACGCGAATAAATTGTCAAGAGATGGCGATGAAGGTAAGCATTCAATATCACTGAATTATTATTATAAGCACAGTGTAACTATATGGGCTATATCAAATAGACATTGGTGTAGGGTAATAGTCAGTTTATTAATTTTATCACATTATTTATTCACATGCGATGGGGACAAATGTCCCGCGACATGTTGCCAGAATTCACGCTGTCTGGCAACATCGCTTTTCTTTTGCCTTGTCGCCGCATCGATATTAGTAGCGGGATGAAAGTAAGTTGCATGAGCCACATTAAATAACACTAATTAGTATAAATGTTGACGGAAAAGGGTGACTGAATGAAATGAGAACGTGTCGCGTAATATATTTTTTGCCCCATGACCACTGCATGCATAGACAAAGATGTAGCTAGTTACACTATGCTTTAAGACAAAATCGATTTGTCGCTATCCGTTAGTGCTTACCTGAATAACTGTTACTTTTACACAGATCCTGGCAGGCTGAGACTCACTGAAGATTTTATAATGAGACACTTTCTTGCTGGAACTCTACTAAAACAAGTATTCCCTTGTTTTCCAAATATGTACATTGCTAGCATACATAAAGCATGACTCATGCTTGAATACGTTTATTTTCAATTGCCTTGCAAATTTTTCAAATGCGTTTATTTCATCAGGTGGAACAGTCATTACGGGAGGCGCCGTTAAAACGTAGGTCTGCGTTGAGTGTGTTACGGGCTTTACTGACTAAACATGAACACGATGACCGTTATAGAAGTCGACAGTGCCGAGCTAGGCTAGCTTACTTATATTCGCCGTGGCTTACTATCGTTCTCGGTACGTATTTTAGTTAAAATCATTATCCTCGAAAAGCGTTTTATAATTATTTGAACGTTCTACTTAGAAAATAGTATTTTTTGACACTGATATTCAGCTGCATCCGGTTAGACTGGAACCTCAACATAGCTGGAAAAAGGCTAAGTACACAGATCTGTAAACTCACAATCCCACTTCGCCTTTGGCACAAGCTTTTGTGGATTTTCTATAATAATATGCTGGCTATCTCGATCAAATGAGATGCCACAAATATTTCTACCTACTCTAAAATAAATCGTTTTTTATCTATAATTAATCTTTATTTGTATGATCTTTTCAACAGAAAACGCCCACCGCCTAATAACAAAAACCCTGGCTAGTCCAGTTGAGAATGGCCACGATAAAGTCGATGGAGATGCGACAGTGAACCTAGTGCTCAACAGTACGCAGAATGCAGCAGCGTCAGCTAACAGCACTCCTCGGAGAAACCGACTTACTCTGCATTTCGATCATACGCCTGTCAGGAATTCCGCACATTTCAAGGAACCTCCCACTATACCAGGCAACCATATGTATGGGAAAGGTAAGTGTGACTTTTTTAAGAATAACTGGAATGGTAAGGGGAATAGTACAGAAATTTCTTATTGTTCAATTGAGTAAAGCACGGTCAGCAAATTAGAAAAGTAACCAGCCAAGAAATCAACAACTTAACACTACATCTAGGCAAATTCTTTTTTTTTGTGGGTCATGAGTTCTTAATTTTCAATTTTAAATGTAGTCTCACTCATATAAACAATGTCAAATATTTTAGTACTGTGCACACCGAACAACGTGATTTTAAAACAATTGTAGTTAGCTTTGTTATTTATCTCTCTTGTTGACCGTGCACACAATAATTATACCTATTTATTTCCCTAGATCACGCCAATAACATGTCTCAGAGCTCTTTAGAATCGGTATCAACAATGTCCGGTGGAGATTCGCTACCTAGAAACGTTGGACGACTCGACTTGAGCGAAATTGGTGATCAGGTCAATAGGTAAATATTTCACTTATATACCAGCATATTAAATTGAACTTTATTCGTATCGACTAACGGTTATTTTCGTATGCGTTAGTTTGGTGTGATCATTCATATCATCATGTGATATTTAACCTTATTCACACGCTACTAACGGTTATTTTTATATGTTTAGGTTCGGTGTGATGTCCGCAGAAGAGGTGCGGGATGTGCTTTTGTGTTTCCTGTTCGTTTTGAAGTATTTGGATGATGAAAGACTTGTAGACTGGTGGAAGACACAATCACAAGCACAACAGCAGTCGTTCTTTAATGTTTTAGAGTAAGTTTAAATTAAGAATGAAGTCTAGCTACTAAGTAACTTGACTGAGATAACAAGACGTATAGTCGCTAGTCGTTTCGATTCATGAAAAGTCATGTGACTTTTATAAAATCCTAGTTTTTTAATCCCAGAGACTAATCTGACAGGTGTAATGTCAAACTTCTATACTAAAAAAACGCAAACACAAAGACTTAAATGTCAGATTAGTCTCTGGGATTAAAAACGAACTATAGTTTAAATTGTAAATTGACGCGCGGTTTTAAAATTCAACAACTATAGCTATGTTGTTAAAAATTCTCGACCACGCGTTGTATGGTTTGAGTACATACTACAGCACATCAAGCTACTACAATCTGTCTTTCTTTAATAGATTTTCAACTTTATAGCTAAAGCATAAGGTTCAAAGTTGATTGGGAAAATTTGACAGTTTCGGGTAGCTTGATGTGCTGGCGTCTGTACCTAATTGTTTTTATTTATAAGTAAGATGGTTCTTTAATTCAACATTTTTCTTTTCATTTTTTCAGAATATGTGCCGAACAATTCCAATATGTTGGAAGAAAAAAAATCCTATCAGAAATGAAAGCAACTACACCAGACTGCAACGGTAAACCGAAGCCCCTAAAAGCAAGAACTCTGCCAGCTAGGATGAGTCCGCCTGACTTCTCTAAAGAACCTCCTATTGTTGTTGAGAAAAACAATACTGTTAACAGGGAAAACCTTGTTAATCCTACGGTTACAACTGGTAAGTGTAATATATTGAAGTAAATAAGACTCATCCAACGGGTTCCTGTGGCCTTCACAAGGTCGTCGGTCCTCCTTGTGGGAGGCCTTCCAACTGTACGTCTACATGCGGTACGTCGGTATGCGGTCGCCACTCCAGAACCTGTCGGTCCCATCGGCCATCTGTTCTATGACCAATGTGCCCTGCCCACTGCCACTTAAGGAACCCGTTGGAAGCATAAGAAGCACAGAACCGGTCGATGTGGAGGTGCTTGGGGGAGGCCTATGTCCAGTAGTGGACGGCTTTCGGCTGAATTGATGATGATGATCAACTAAGACTCGTTTCTCTGTAGGATAGTCAATTGATGCGATGTGTGAAATATTGTATGTTAAGGTGTGTCCAGACCTGCCGCGCGAGCCGCTTGTGAACTGCGCGCGTGGATTTCGTGTTCGTACGTAGCCCCTGCGCCGTCCGCGCGCAATATATGCGCCGTACTTTAGCGGCGCAAGCAAATTCACAACTGAGGCTCATAGTTCAAACGCGAAAGAAGCTATGTGCGCACGAGCTGCACGCGCGCCCCACTCGAGCCTTGCCGGAGTGCACTAGAGCGGCGCACCAAACGTAGGCTGTAACCGCACGCGAGCAATTTGCACGCAGTTCGCAAGCGGCTCGCGAGCGGCGCATTCGCCAGATCTGGACACACCTGTAGAGTCTCACCTAACAGTGGGACAGATTATATAAACATGGTTCTGTCATGCATGATCTATTGCTGGCCATGGGACTATCTTAAACATTGTAGTAAGCGTTAATCCCCTTGCCAAGCGAATTGGTGACCGCAAAGCTAACGGTTTCGTACAGGCGATGAAGCTTACCAAGCATCTGCTGACTGCAAAATATTGTAAACAGACAATATGCCCAAAAGCTTGATGCTTAGAATAGCAACATGTTTATAAGCAACCTCTTCCCCATTCTTTTAATCACATTTTTTCGGTGTTTATAGAATTAGAAGCGATTGCCGAACACACAGTGCTATCCGCAAGCTGCTTAGCAACAGAAGTGGGTCTTACCATAATAGACCGCGCGTGTCTATTCATGAAGAACCTGGGAGCAGCTGACGGTGTCGCGGCGAAGCCCTATCTGAAGCTACTACAGTACCCACAGAGCGAGACTTTGTATAAACATTTGTTCTCTGCCCTGAGAGCTTATATCAATCAGTTCTCTGAGACTTTGTTTGAAGGTCAGTATTTTATTATGCACAAGTGATTTTCACCTCTCGTAATGATACGTGAAAATAAGCCTTAAATTACAAAGTTATGTACCTAATACTACATACTTTTAGAAGCGAGACTCCTGCTGAGAAAGCTTGCAAAATTGTGAACTTTAAAAGTTTTTGTGTGTATGATCCGCCCAGATTTGCGTTTTAAAGGTTGTATTCATGATTCTTTATGTATGGTGATGTAAGTTTAGTACGGTGTCTAAACACCCAGGCCCCATTTACACGATGCAAGTTCCTTGCCTGTGGCATAGAATACAATTAAAGGACCTAAAACCCTTTAAGGGTAAGGCTCAAAATTTTCATTTTTCAAAAATTTCCGTTGTGCGACGTCGCACAAAATTTTGAGTCTTACCCCTATATGGGTAAGGCTCAAATTCCGTTGTGCGACGTCGCACAATGGAAATTTTTGAAAAATGAAAATTTTGAGCCTTACCCTTAAACGAAAGCTTGAATCAGAGTTACTCTACTAATATACATATTTTATTAAAGGAAGACGTTTTGATAAAAGAGTACGATTTATTTTTATACAGGAGGCAGCACGGTTTGCTCAGGCGTAGTAGCCGCGGTGGTTCGTCTGTGCGAGGCGCGCGCGGCGTGGCTGCGGCGGGAGGCTGCGGCTGCGCTGTACTTACTGATGCGGGCCAACTTCCAACACGGGACTGGTGGAGACCTTACTAGAGTTCATCTGCAGGTATTTATTTATTTCTTTAATTGAGCAAGAAAGAAAATACGTTTATTTGCGGTAAACATGACGCATAAAAAGAAAACACACAAAAAAAAGATCGGGCAAAACATGCGTCACATCCACGCAAAACTACCATCGCTCAGCATAAGGCTAAGACCCTATACGACGGCGAGCTATAAGACTGTTTTAAAGCTAATTACAATAATTAAATATAGTTTGTCTAAACACTTAAAAGAGAAAATATAAAATCATAATCTTCAGGTACTTAAAAAGTTATTAACGCTTTCACAAATCCCTCTCTGGGTTGGTTAAATGGTGATCGCCGCGTTTTGCAAAAACTGGCTGACACATTTTCGTATTTGTTTCATAAATGACTAGCTTCTGCCCGCGACTTCGCCCGCGTGAAACTTCACCCTCCCCCCATTCAGCCTCTTCGGGGTAGAATTTCGAAAAACTCTTCACAAAGAAGCCTAAACCGATGGTCCTAAAGACATGAAATTTGGAAGGTGTGCTTCCAAATTTCATGTCTTTAGGACCATCGGTTTAGGCTCTGCGTTGATATATCAGTCAGTCAGGACTTTGAATTTTATTTATATAGATAACCTTATGAATACAACTTTATTTTATCAATATTGAAAGCAATAAGTTACTATATTGGCACTATGTCACAAAATAACTAACACGACAACGAAGTAGCAAGAAAAAACGCGAAGCCATTGGTTTTGAAAGACTTGTGGACATTTGTAGGAAAAAAGGTATGTTTTGTAATAGCAATTTCATGGCTTTATTAATGGTGCAGGTTATCATGGCCGTGTCAAAGCTGCTCGACAATTCCACTGCGCTCAACTGCAAACGTTTTCAAGAGTCACTATCTGTCATCAACTGTTTTGCGACTGGTGATAAAGCTATGAAAGGAACTGGTAAGAAAAAAAGCATTATTTATATCGTACAAAATAAATTGTTTTTGATGCATGATTGCGTTCGTAATCGACGATTGAAAGAACAAGATCATTCAATCGTTGACTGTAAGAAATTACGTTTAAAATAAAAAAAACGGTCAAGTGCGAGTAGGACTCGCTCAGCGAGAGTTCCGTACTAGGTATGTAAATAGTTTAATCACGGGATTTTTTTTTTAATGTAACTATATATTTACGGGTTTCGGAATTTTTCCTTTACTTGTGCTACACGACATTGCTTTTTGCAAAATTTCATAATTCTATGTTGATGATCAAATTGATGGTAGGTATGGTTATTACTATTTTTTACTAAAATGATCATTGGTTGATTTATTCGTGTCTTCTTTTTCTGTTCCTCAATCATATCCAGTACGTTGAAGAATCACGCTTATTATGCTTTGGTCTCCTAGGAAAGCCGTTCCGTTATAACAACAGTCATGAAAATCTGTCATTTTCTCCAATATTTGACATTCAGGTGTCAAAAATCGCTCTGTATTACAGCCGTTATTAAGTTACCGTTCACCGCTTTCTAAGGAAAATAATGCTTTAGAGCGTGAAACATGAAAGAAAACGTCAGTTTTCTACTGCTGTGAATTAAAATTACTGACTTATACTGTTTTGTATGTATCAGGTTTGTCTGGCGAAGTGGCGGAATTAATGCGTCGCGTGCGCACCGTTGTGGGAGCGCGCGCGCGCCTCGCTGGAGTAGGAGGGGTTGGTGCATCAGGTAAATCTTATGACGAAAACTTTGAAATGGAAGCTAAAAGCTATATAGCTGGCAGTGTATAATAGGTACAGTACAGTTTGACCTTGAACTGCCCTAGCGTAGCACGGAGTTCCAATAGAATGCGAGGTCACTGTACTACGACGCTAATTATTTTCTACCTAAATTATTTATAACCTCTTTATGGCTGAATTCATACTGCATGTCGTCGCTGCGCATGCAAATGTCGCTATGTGTTTTTAGTGAACTTATTTGAGCTATATGAATTATAACAATTGGCGTGTTTATACGGAACTTTCGATGTATGAGTATCACATAGCTACATTCCTTAACTCTTTAAATATTGCACTTATCACATAGCTGTTTATACAATATGTGTGTATTGAAATAACTATTAAAACTGCATAAAGAACCGAAATAACTAAATAACACATAGCGGCTTTTGCACGCGCAACGACGATGTACAAATACTCCCGATTTAATTTTATGGCGCTTTATCTCGCTGCGCAGTATCAAATTCACGGGTAAGCGGGGGTGCGGGGTGACGTACTGCGCAGTGAGTAGCACACTTCAGAGCCGCCATATTGTATGTAGTTCAAATCGGGCTGTATCTACTACTGCCGGTCGATTCTGTAAAAATCTCACCGTGAAAACTTAGGTGAAGTGAGTTTGTTTTTGCTAGGAATTGACAGCTCACTCCACGCTCACTTCACCTAAGTTTTCACGGTGAGTTGGTTACAGAATCGCACTGCTGTAACTACTCAAACTGCCGGCACCAGCCATTGCATTAAAAGAAATGCACAAATCAAATTCTGAAATGTAGGGGACATTTTACAATTTGATTTGACGTCTTATTTTTGCCTACGTATGGTTTACATATGTATAATAAAATGACTCCTAACTTGAACTTCGTTAAAGTCTATAAATAAGCCACATATAATACTAGATCAAACCAAAATATGTTTTAATAATATAGGTGCAGGGAGTGTCCACTTAGCAGAATTGCAACACGCGTTAGCAGCATCTTGCCGGGCAACGCCACGGTTGAGACACGCCTGGCTCTCTAACCTAGCAGAACATAATGCCAGACAAGGAGACCATGATGAGGTAAATACTATTTTATTATAGATTCTATTTACAAAACTGCAAATGTATGAAGCATTGCTTGTCATAAAAAACAAAAGAGGAATTATGTGCCCATTTAAGCGTGATGTATGCCTTTTTTTTTGAGGATGGCAAATCATCAAATGACCCCTCCCGCTCTGGGTGGAGCGGAAGGGAGTGTCAGACTCTTACTGACTAAAACCCACCCGTGTTGCTTCCTTAGCCCTTTATGTTCCGGGCCAGCGGTAACCCTTTCGGACAATCCCGCTGACCGTGATGTATGCCTCGCGCAGCTTTTGGGCCTCGTGGCTAAGTAATAACAGCGGCACGGATCGATCGATCAGGTTAAGCTACGCTAGTGGTCGGTCCATGGATGGGGCCATCTTTACATACCAAGACCTCCGTGCCTCGGAAAGCACGATAAGCCGTTGGTCCCGGCTATCATTCTTGGATCTTTGACAGTCGTTACGGGTCGCCAGATGCTGGAAAATCTGACAACCAGTCTTACCAAGGGGTAACGGATTACCCAGTAACTGGGTTGTGGTCTTGTGGAGGTCAGATAGGCAATCGGCCCATGTAAAATACTGATATAGAGCTGCTTCCGGTTAGACTGGAAGCCGACCCGAACATGCAACATTTTATATATGTTCTATTTTTATCCTTCTTGCAAACTGTTTATCTTGCGAGCTATTAATATAACTTAAATATCTTAACAGGCTATGTGCTGCCAACTACACATCGCGGCCCTCATAGCAGAGTACCTAAAACTACGGGGAACTCAACAATGGGGCGCGGACGAATTCACCGAGATATCCCGCAACATACCCCGAGACGAGACCGGCCTCAAAATCGATGAGGGTAAGTCAAACACCAATAACACAATACCAAAATATATTTTATGTTCTGCGTCATGCGTCATAAAGTCCAGTTTTAAATACCACAGCCTAATCCATCGATTGTTGAGGTCGAATTTCACCAATGAAACTGAACGCGATCAACACATCTAAACCGCGTTCAAGAGCTGTCAGTGTCATTATTATTGTGGAATATTGACACCGACAGCTTTTGAACGCGATCGCGTTCAGTTTTATTGGTGAAACCCGTCCTAAAAGCACTACCTTTAAAAAGTTTCCATGGTTAACTATGTATTAGGAACTATTGTGCAGTCTGTGTTATAGTTGTGTGACACTATGTATTTGGTTAGCTCTTTGAATGTCTCTAGGGGACAAAATGCGTTGCAGCCTGGTACTTCCATTAGGCGAGGTTCCGCCGAGTCGTCGTCCCAGTAAAATATCTGAAATGAAAGTTTTTGTAAAAGTATAAAAGCTCTAAAAGCCAACAATATTTATTATAATAATCATACGAGAAAGACAACCTTCTTTAGTACCTGAACTGACTGCCGTTAATGTTAAAAAAAACATGCGTCGAAATCAAAACCTTTTTACCAAAAGTCAGTTGAAAAGAACGAGGAAAACAATAACAAACTGAACCATTTCTAATTGGTCAACTGATAGGTATAAATAAAATAAAAATATCTTTTCGGGGAAGGCCTTCAATTTGTTAAACAGGCGTGACTAATTAGCGTTGCGGTTACGATGCCAAAGTTCACGGTCGACTTTCTAACTAAATGTTTTACAAAAACCATTAATTATTGTAATTATCAAGAAAGAGAATGCCTGCTTGGTATTCTATAGGTTGCATTCATTATTAGTCCGGAAATGTCTACGAATATTCGGGCTTCCCAATAAACAGCATTCATTATTAGTCCGGAAATGTCCACGAATATTCGGGCTTCCCAATAAACATCGAAAATGCACGTTTCACAGAAATGTGCATTGTCGCTGTTCTTGTCAATAATGTTTTCGCGGGATTTGTTGTGTTTTGCCCTCTACCAATTCCCATCAACAAGCCAGCAAGCTCATTTTCTTCATTTGTAGCCTTGAACGATTGTTCAAGTTCTTTCACATTATTATAAACGTAGATTAATTTACAAACGTTGGTTTCTCCATTAAGATTTTTTTTACAGATTTTGTTTGGCAAATCTGTCAAAAACACAACCGAGAGACTACGTTTGTAAATTGGTAGACTTACCCCCAGTGTATCCTAGCCTATCTGCCCCACTAACCATTCCAGATCCACCGACTTTCAAAACAGCCACCAACATGTAATAATTATAAGTTATTAGTCTAGGTTTGTTAGAGGTTAAAATCGTACCTTAAGACCAAACCGCTGTCCCTCAGCCAAAATCTTCTGTTCCTTATTCGATTGCGGCGAGGGCCGTCGTTCATGTAGCTCGAAAAGCAGGGCCGCTCCAGGGTCGGGCAGGCGCGGCGGCGGGGCCACACAGGCCCCTAACAAGGCCGCAACGGACACAGGAGTGCCTGTGCGCACCACTAGTCGAAGCTGAGAGTCGCCTGCGCTGTTGCTGCTTGCTTCTTTTATTATTTGTTGGAGAAGAGCGCCTAGAATAGAAAGAATACTTTCAATAATTAGGTCTAGTTATATGATAGTGACAGCAGTTTTAAGTTGCCTACGAAATTTGTATTCTCCTAAAACTTTGTATATCAGATGGATGTACAGTTCTCGCCTAAATTGATGTTTAGAAAACGGAGTGTAAAAAAAGTTCGGCTTTGTAGAGTCCATGTGCTTTATGAGCGGTCGCGTGATGTATATTTTTGTATAAAATCTCCTAACAACCGCTTTTTGCTTATAATATTATTCTTTCTAGACATGATATTTGACTTCTAAGACCTTCAGAATTATATGAACAGGTCACAACAGTCTGAAGTAAAGTTCAAACGATTGTTAAATATAATTTTTATTAATCGCCCAATGTTCAAACACTATTAAATAATATTCTATCTTTAATTTATGTTATTTAAATACCAAACGACAATAAAAAAAACATATCTAGGTTTATTTTTATCAATTTGTCTATGAATAGTAAAAACTTACCGCCACTAAGTTTCCTTAGCAAATTATTATGGAACATCATTGAGTACTCCAACCTGGCAATATCCATCAGTTTTCTCTTCACATGTTTCGCCCATTTCGGATTCGCTACTTTAATGTCGTCCTGCAATTTATTAAAACAATAAATATCTACTCGACAACACTGCTTAAAATTCTAAATTAATTGATTAAAATTAAGCTGAGAATGAGCACGAACACAAACTGCCCACAAAACCAAACAAGCTGAAAAACAGACAAACAAACAAACGAACTGTTGACTGTCCTTGTAACTTTACGTAGTACGTAGAAACGTTTAAGTTACAAAAACAGCCACCAGAAGGCTCAAGGGCGTTTAGATGAGTGGAAGAAACGCAACAACCAGCAACACGTCATCTAATTGTGTTTGTTAGGGTGCAACTATATTGTGGTCGATCGAAGTCGATGAATGACATCGTGACATATTTTACGACATTATGACATTAAGTTGGCATATTTTTCGATATGTTTGTTAGGGTGCAACTATATTGTGGTCGATCGAAGTCGATGGATGACATCGTGACATATTTTACGACATTATGACATTAAGTTGGCATATTTTTCGATGTGTTTGTTAGGGTGCAACTATATTGTGGTCGATCGAAGTCGATGAATGACATCGTGACATATTTTACGACATTATGACATTAAGTTGGCATATTTTTCGATGTGTTTGTTAGGGTGCAACTATATTGTGGTCGATCGAAGTCGATGGATGACATCGTGACATATTTTACGACATTATGACATTAAGTTGGCATATTTTGAGACGATCAATATATTATGGTTGCCGTAGATCGATCGGAATATATGTAGATACAGGTGCATCTGTATCTATATACTAATAATAAAGCTAAACAGTTTGTTTGTTTGAACGCGCTAATCTCTGAAACAATTTTAGCATATTTTTTTGCATTTGATTGCTCAAATCTTGAGGAAGGCTTAGGCTATTTAACATTCTAGTAGGACCCCTAGGAGCCAAGCAAAAATAATCAGTATGAACGGTAAGCTAAAACGTAGTAATATCGCGGACAGCCGATGCGATGCGACGGGGTGGGTCGGGGGAACAAGAAATTTCACGCGGACGAAGTCGCGGGCAGAAGCTAGTAATAATAATAAAAGGCAAAGCATTAACATACCTGTATAAGGAACAAATTATTTAGGTAATAAGCTTCTTGCGGCGTGCTGAAGTTGGTGTTAGTCATTTGAGCGATTTTGTGGAAAAAATCGCGGTATGGCTGCAACAAGCCTTCTTCTGTGAATGCTTTAAGTATCCTCTCCTTCTCTTGTGTGTAGCGAGGACAGTTCTCTTCGTAAAGTAGCTGTAAAAAGAAAATATACCATATAAATACATCACTCAGTATCGTGACTTTAAGATGGCAGAGATGTTGTTAAATTGTCCTCATAATTCTTCAAAATCAACTTAATGTAGTAACTACTGTATATTTACTAAATTCTCTCATTACCTGTTGCCATTAATAATTATGATTATTGGTGATTTTGTGGTTGTTATGCTAGAATCATTACCTACTACAATATTAGATCTTACCTGCTGATTATGCAGGTAATGATTCTAACCAACAAAAAAAAAATCAATCAATCAATGCATAGGATCTGGATTAACCCATATTTATTACTATACGTACATATATGCTATTATTAGATAAAGCATCTCAAAGCACTCACAAAGTCTTGACGTGGCGGCGGATATTTGTAAGGCACGGGTTGCCAGGGCAGCGTGTCGTTCCACTCTTGCGCCGGTGAAGGTGGCCACAGTCCCGCCGCGATCAACAGAGCCGTCATCTTACTCAGTTCTGTATCTGACGAAATCACGATACTGCTCTCTATCAAAATATTAAAGCACGTTTAGTAATAAACTAGAAGTAAATATAATAAAAGGAATTCGTTTAAAAAAGTCAAAATAATTACCACTCTGGTAGTAAGGTCCCAAAAACTCGTCATATCTCTTCCTAAGTAATGCGCCCATTTCAAATGTCAACATCTTGCCCTCCTGTAGTAATAAGAAATGTCAACATACAAATGTCTTTATTAATAAAGTCCGGTCCACTCACGAATGCTTTTCTATTAGAGCCGTGTGACGTGGGACAAGCAATAAATCATTATTAACGGCTGACGGCAATCTGCGTGTCTGCCGACACTTCGTTCCCGTTTAGCAGCCGACCTTCGGCTATCGGGACTCCCTCCCGCATTCGGACCAGGAAGCGGACACATCGTTATAACATCATTCGTCTTCACTTGTTCTTCTGGTCCGACCCTTAACTGTGGTTCCGGGGATTCATTGTCATGGCCTCGACAAAGTAAATACGTGTCGACTTATATAATTTGTTGTCGTTTACTATCAAATGGAAGTATGCACTTATATTAGTTTTTTATTATTTACTAGCAATGATAATGATTGTATAAGCTGTGTATGCATTGTGCACGGATGAGATTTGTGGTTTGTGGTTTTGTAACGTAAATTTATTACTTTGCTAATCTTGTCAATGGCTAATATACATAAGTGGCTGGCCTATAAGGACGCATCAACAAGTGCTCTTTTGTTAAATTGCCAGTATTGTGAGTACGGTATAGAGGAGCGCCGCTGGCGCATATGAGTAATCTATATGCAGTATCATCATTGATCAGCGACAGTCGCGGTTATGGTTTGTGTCCGTCAGAAGCTATTCGTTACGGCCGGCAGACACCTAATTTAACGTATCGAGGAACTACGCCAAAAAGGTCCATTGTTAAAAATTACGTCTCATGCGGTTCCCATGACTTTGGCGCATAATAAAATGATGTTAAAAATGTGTACTAAATGCAATAATAGATACTGAAATCTCTCAGCCTGTGTCAATTTCTCCTGCGTAGTAAATTGTGTAATACCAATGTGAAGTAAGGTCAGTAGAAAACTGAATGGTCACTTACATTAGTCATAGCGCCGGCTCCGTAGGGCGAAAACACGTGGTCTGGTGGGGGGGCTCCAAGCATAGCCAGCTCGCCCTCGCTAGGGGTGCGCTCCCCGTGCGACATTAGCTGCAAAAATAAATGCATTTATTTAATTATAAATTGACCTTCCTACAATTCCCCTCAAAATAAGTGACTATCGATAAACTGAAGTGCTCTGTGCATCAATTTCGTAAGAGACAAAAACATCGAAAAATTAGTGCCTAAACAAGTGACCACCATTGAACTCTAAGGCCGCTATCCCACGGGCGTTTTACGAGCGTTGACGTTGCGTCGTCGCGTGGGAAGCATTAACGTCCACTGAACGCGACGTTAACGTCGCGCACATGTACCTGTTGCCAACAAACGCGACGTTAACGTTGCGCAGACGCGACGTCAACGTCGCGTTCAGCGGACGTTAATGCTTGTCACGCGTTTACGCGACGTCAACGTCGCGTCTGCGCGGCGTCGACGCTGCGCAGACGTTCGAGAGACGCCGACGCTCGTAAAACGCCAGTGGGATAGCGGCCTAAATATACACCCTTACATTTTGACCGTTTTAATCCTTAAGGGAGGTCATTGTAGTCATCATTATGAACAACTTTTACTATGGGACCAACCCTAAAATCGTGAAAAAAGAAATCTGCTGTTCCCTACATTTATGTTCGTATAACTCGTCAAAATGTAGGGAACAGCTGATTTTTTTTTCGCGATTTCAGGTTTGGTCCCATAGTAAAAGTTGTTCATAATGATGAGTATAATAACCCCTTTTAAGGATTAAAACGATCAAAATGTAAGGGTGTATAGATAGGTAGTTTTCTAGTTAATGGTACATTATCTAGGCTTCTTTTTTAAGCTAAATTTAAGATCCAGAGTGCGCTTCATTTAATCCGGCTCTAATTCATGCATTGTTCAGAGTAAAAGATTACGTTTGTTTACATTAAAAATTAATTAATCGACCAAACATGTGTGTTTTAAGTATTTTTCTTAACAAAGGGAATATTTTTATTAAACTACTAGCAGCGCCCCGCGGTTTCACCCGCATAAGTTTCGATCTCGTCGGAATATCGGGATTAAAACTATCCTATGTCATTTCCCGGGACTCAAACTATTTCTATACCAAATTTCATCTAAATCGGTTCAGCGGTTTAAGCGTGAAGAGCTAACAGACAGACAGACTTTCGCATTTATAATTTTAGTATGGACTAGCTGCGCCCCGCGGTTTCACCTGCGTAAATGTCGATCCCGTGGGAATATTGGGTTAAAACCTAGCCTATTTGGTAATCCAGGGTGACAGCTACCTCCATACATTATTTTATCAAAATTGGTCCAGCCGTTTGAGCGTGAAGAAGTAACAAACATAAACACACACAAAAACTTTCGCCTTTATAATATTAGTGTAATTTCATCGTAGACTTGTAAATACTGTGACAGTGCTCGCCCTCTATTATATGATACTTAAAAACAACTTGTGTAATATGGGTGCTATACACATTTGATTATCCCTTCCGAGGATATAGTCGTAGTATTATGTTTTGTATTCGGATACTGTAAGCTCTTAATTACCTCTTATTTCTCATTAAATGAAAGTTTATTCAGAGAGCCTTTTCTCGTATGCGTTTCTGCATAACTTTTACCAAGGACACGTTTCAGTTTTAATGCATACTTTGTATTCATAAGTTATTTTTAATGTTCTTACCACGTGTACTTGTCGAAGTACAGTCACGTCAACCGTTGAATCCTTCATCAGGATCACTGCTACGAGGGCTGAAGAAAAATGATTAGTTTTAAATGAATATTCGTTTATGTGCTATGTTTTTCTGGAGGGTTTCTCTGGATGTCTCCTTTTTTGATAAATCAAGAATTCTCTCAATTTTAATACCCTTACCTTCTTAATTATGGCTTGTTTGGTAAATTTTTTGTTGTTATGATAACTAATCTGACGCAGTGTCTAGAGTGCTAAAAAGTGTTTGAGGCATAAAATAACCAAAAAAGTAAGGGACTAAATAGTAAAAGTGTACACTTTTCGTCGTATCTATTCATTCCATCGATGATTGCTAACGAACATGAACACATCTCGCTGACCATTGCTTATGGTGTTTTCATTTGAGGGTAGTTAAGCAGATAGTTTCTAGCAAGCATTAAACCCAACTGTTGAAAACTAACACACTTGTGCTATAATAATGATGAACCTTCACATTGAGTGCATCCCCGAAAGTATACATACCGGCGATGAGCGAGATGCCCACCAACACGCCGAGGCAGCAGCAAGTGTGTTCTATGCGCATGCCTTGCGCCGGCGCCGCTTCCGCCGCGTTGGTCGGCTCCTCCTCGCGACCGCCCTCTTTCCTGCGCAAACGCACCACACACTTGACCACGGAAATAACTAGGAAACTGTTTTTTTAACTTGACCACGGAAATAACTGGGAAACTGTTTTTTTAAACGCAAGATTTATATAAGTATATTAATTTGGTAACGAATTTTGTATACCTTGAATTGGTGATATTCAAACACGAGTTATTTAAATTATTCAGAACATGTGCAGTAATATAATTTTACATACGCGATGGGAGAATTACGCTCATGCTAATTGTTTCACGTGTTCATACAGAAGCTGCTATTGACAAAAACATCCGCTTTATTGAATGATGTCTCAAAATGACACTCACATTTTCCTCCGCCGGGTCGGCAGCTCTACATTGTAATCTGATCTTAATCGGGCTTTAGTCACTCGGGATAGCGCATAATTAATTGTTTAGTGTTGACACATGAACTACCAGAACTGTCAGTAGCATGCACTTGGTTTACGGAAGCTAGAACAGCAGCGATACGGGGCAGGAAGCGCACGGCGCGCGAGGCGGGGTACCACTGAGATCCGTACGGGACGCTCCGTCAGATTCACGGTCGCCGCGACCTGTGCCCGCCCAGATGATTGACTTTGTCCAATCGATTGTACCACGGTGCCTATTTACACATGCGTGCCCGTATCGTCCGATGTTGATATTTAGATGGCCGGTGCCCTTGTTAACCTCAGAGTCAATGAAAAAATCAGATTTGGTCACTCAATGTGGCCCCATGCATGTATACGTTCATGAGTATTTATTCTTTGAATTGACCATTGTAGATTTTCATACGTATTAGAGATGGATAACGTTAATTTCCTGTAGGAAATGCATTGTGAATATGCAATAGAGACGAAAGAGTGTGCGTATGAATTGTACAGTAACAGTGTGAGTATTATTTGCATGAGGGTGCTTTGATTCGCCTGCATGATAGTGTGAATTAAAAGATTGCGCGCGCGATGTCGTGCGAACGTACAATGCCTTCCGCCTGCCCTATCCTGGCGGGGGGTACTGAAAGACTATTTTTCTATAACGACCTCGCATTCTTTACTAGTTACTTGTTGCTAGGAATAAGTATTGACAAGATTTCTTCAATATTGCCACTTTTTGCATTGTAAACACAACTCGGAAACCATCTCTCTTTATTAAACTATGTAAAAGAAGAGTATGGCTTTACTTTTAATGAATGTGCCAACTTATAACTATTATCTATCTTATTTTGGAATTTAATGAAAATCAACGTCTTATAATTGTAAAAAAACAATAAAAAGTGACCGAGAAACAAAAATAATTCGGTCGGACAGCTCTTATGTACAAACTTGCAAACTCTAGGACTTCTAGCTCTAAATCATACTACAAGAATATTATTTGTTTACAACTTACTTAGAAACAGTATTACGTACTTACTTGATACATATAACACTCGTCAGATGCACCATCTTGTCTTCACAAACTTCTCAGCACTTCTAATTAAAATACCAAATTATCTTTGTGTAAATTATTCGTATAATCTACACATCTCGCTTAGTGATAAGACATTAATAAGATGTTGGAGGAAACGTTGTTCTTATAATTCTATGGCAGTCATGCTGCGAGTGATCATATCTAATCATATTGTAACTACAACCGTGCTGAAGGTTTTATGTTTTCAGTGAATAGACTCACTTATTTGCATTATATTGTCTGTATTATATAGTCATGTGTACTTATAATATATATGTATAGGATTGCGTCCATAGATTTTCTTAGGTACATACATGACGGTGATGTTCTTCAGAAAGGTCAGGTTCATAGTACTAAGCCTTTATGTTTACAGTGAATAGATTCTCTTATTTGCATTATATTGTCTGTATTATATAGTCATGTGTACTTATAATAAATATGTATAGGATTGCTCCACAGATTTTCTTAGGTACAGACGCCAGCACATCAACCTACCCGAAACTGTAAAATTTTCCCAATCGACTTTGAACCTTATGCTTCAGCAATAAAGTTGAAAATCTATTAAAGAAATTTGACAGATTGTAGTAGCTTGATGTGCTGGCGTCTGTACATACATGACGGTGATGTTCTTCAGAAAGGTCAGGTTCATTGTACTTGCAACCGGCGTGTGTAACTAGATGAACGTAAACGAAGCAAGAGGAGTATGTTAGTATCGTAGCAGGTGGCGTTCTGTAGTTTCTGCCTAACCTCATGGGATGAAGGCGTCTTATCTTCCAACTTTTTCTAGCTTTCAACTCTTATTTCCCTTTGAGTTCATGAAAATAAGTCTATGCATCCAAAATAGCAACAGAGGTTACTTTAGATCAGATAATACAGATACCTAGTGGTTCTATGTTTCGTATCGTTTAACAGTTCGGCAAAACTTATATGAATTTGTAAGAGGCGTTTATAAATCAAATTCAAGCAGAAGAGTCTTACCATAGCATCATCAGCCTATAATGATCCCACTGTTGGGACACAGGCCTCCTCCGTTTTTTGAGAGGGAGAGCACCACGTGAGCCCAATGCAGATTGGATGATGTCACATGTCTTCGAACTTTTGGTTCTAGGTTAATTATACCGGTTTCCATACGATGTTTTTTTTTTTTCTTTACCGTTTTAAAAGTAGTGATGAAATAAATTACACAGAGTCTTAGCAGGTACCCAATAAAGAGATTAATAATACTAAAATCCAACCTTACGTCCAAGCTGAACACCTAGCTACGTGGAGGGCGGACACGCGTACTGTACATCTGTACAAAAATTTACGCGGCTAACAAGGCAAGGTAACCATTTCATTATTCTCATCCATCCCTTGTACTCGCCCCTCCTGCATGACAAGAAGAACAGCGAGCTTGTCCACAACCAGCACGCTTGATAGTGTTGTGCAAGATGTCAACCCTGACTCTGAGCTTGCACCCACTACAAGCACTCCTAGTGCGCGCAGACAATGGACACCTGAAATGAATAAGTTCATACTGCGCACTTATCTACAATTAAATTTACTAGATACAGATAGAAGAACTTATCTTGAACCGCTCCACCTTAAATTTACAGAAAAATTCCCGAACATGCAGTTTAGTCGACAGAGAATTGGAGACCAACGTAGAGCTGTAATAAATAACAAATTACTATCACAAAAAAATAATAGATGAGATACGAAATGAAGTAAAAGACGAATTAGATCAACTACAGTTAAACCATTTTACCCTACACACACAAAACTTTAGCAAGCTTAGAAAACAAATATTTACACCAACACAATCTACAGAAATACAACCTACAACAATAAAGACACAAAGCACACAAAATAGGACACAGACCCGAATGAGATGGACCAGTGAACACAATGAAGCTATAATGCGGTCATATTATAGTTACAGCTTTAGGCACTAATGAAACTACATATCGAAAACCTATGTACGAAGATTTCATTAAACAATTCCCTTCACTTGCTCACCTAAGTGAACAACGAATAGCTGATCAGAGGAGGGCAATAATAAACAATCAATACTTAAGCGATGAGAAATTAAATTCATTAAAGTTAAAGATATCGGAAGAACTAAGTATAGATAACACACGCAATTACTATAGTGAAACGGTAGTAGTTAATACCAATATCAACAATACCAATGCCGAGTTTACAAATAACATTGATATAAACTTTATAGAAAAACCATACAAACACCGGGTAACACCAAAATAAATAGTACAGAAATTCTTCCTAGCCCATAAATTAATTTAGAAAAGGACCCAAGAATAGAAGATTATTTCAAACAAGCATTCCAATTTTATAAAGATACTAGCCCTACAAACCGAATTTATATCCCAAAACAAAAACCATCTAAAAATCTTGCAAGAATAATTAGCTACCTAAACAAAATCATTCTCCCTGAAAATATTAACAACGACACAGATTTTCACACATTTCAAACCGTTATATATTGTGCGACATGAACCGTTGCTAAAGTCAACGGAGCCAAGATAACACTCGAACCAAGAGAAATAACCCGCCGTGGTACAAAACAGAATGCAAACCAAAATGGCAAAGACGACTAGAACGAAAGTTAAACGATTTACGGTCAAAAATAGGTAGAATGACACAATTTATCAACGGCAGTCGAAGTAGAAAATTAAAGAAACATGTAAACAAGATCATAAAACTACATATATAGAATTCACACCTTACACGAAGAACCAAACACACAAGTAGCAGACACACTTAAACAAAAACTCTCGATAGTAACAGGCCGACTCCAAAGATATAAAGCATGCACTTTGAGAAAACAATAAAATACCCAATTCAGCCAAAACGAAAAACTTTTTTATCGTTATATCAGACAGCCAACAACAAATTTTCAGAATAACAATCCAAGTGATGATGAGCTTAACACTCCTAACCCAGAGGCATTACAAAAACTTCTGGGCAGAAATATGGGAACAACCTATCTATCATAACGCCCAAGCCGATTGGATACAAGGAGAACTATCAAATGAAATAACACAAACATTCAGAGAGTGGCATTTGAGCACATCTCCCCACAAATATTTCATAAAGTTCTATCTCGTCTGCATAATTGGAAAGCACCTGGGTCAGACCACATTCTTAGTTACTGGTATAAAAATATCACAGCACTTCATTGTTATTTATATAATTTTATAAATAGCTTCATCAAAGATCCCAAACATGATACCTACTTATATAACATCAGACACAACTTATATGATACCGATAGATCGCAATAACTTCTCTAACCCAGCTAAATATAGCATGCTTACAGACCTTGTATAAGATCATCACATCCTGCATATCCGAAATGATATATGCACACATTGAGGCCAATAACATCTTAGCCGAACAGCAAAAAGGATGCCGAAAATATAGTCAAGGCTGCAAAGAGCAATTAATTATAGATTCCGTAATCTTAAAAAGAGTTCAGAAATCTAAAACTGATTTATTCACCATGTATATTGATTACAAGAAACCGTATGGATTCTGTCCCCCATACGTGGCACAAGTGTTAGAAATTTACAAAACTTTTTTACAATAAAAAAACAACCGACTTCCAAAAAAACACTACAAAGTGAAAAATAACTTTAATTTCGAAGTTATTTTTCACTTTGTAGTGTTTTTTTGGAAGTCGGTTTTTTTTTGTAAAAAGTTTTTATTTTTCACTTTTTAGTTGTACCTACCTACCCCAAACAAATTCATATATCAATACTTGCTATGTGAATATCAGTGACAGAAAGCTATTGAACACATTGCCTACCCAATCAATCCCGTCAGATACACTACAAAGATACTAAACAAAAACTTAAACAATAATTCCAACACCGACTTAATACAATACTAAAAACACAGCTCTATTCACGAAACACCATAAAAGCAATCAACACCTTTGCTATACCTGTGCTCACATATTCATTCGGGATAATAAATTGAACCGAAACTGACTTAAAAAACTTACAACGAAAAATAAATACTACAATGACTAAATTTCGCAAACACCACCCAAGATCATGTATACAAAGGTTAACGTTACCGAGAAAAGAAGCAGGCAGAGGACTTACAGATATCCTAAATTTACACAACAGACAGATCACAGCTCTTAGGCAATATTTCTTTGCCAAAACTGAATCTTCCCCACTCCACAAACTATGTAATATAGCACAAAGCGACCAACACTTAACACCTCTTAATTTAAAAGACACTAAAGAACAAAAAATGAGAGTGACTGATGACAAAACCAAATGTCAAGAGTGGACCCAGAAGTCTCTACACGGAAGACATCGCCAAGATTTATGCCAATCAAATGTCAACAAAGATGCGTTGAACGCGCGTACGGTTGAATCGAGGCGAACTATTCCCGGAAACAGAAGGGTTCATGCTTGCAATTCAGTACCAAGTAATTGAGACCAAGAACTACAGAAAATATATTACGAGTATAAAGAATTTAACAACCGATATTTGTAGAAAATGCAATAATTCTCCAGAAACAATCCAACTTATCACCGCCGCCTGCAAATCAATAGCCTAGACAGACTACAAACATCGACACGATCAAGTAGCTAACGTCATACACCAAAAACTAGCCCATTATTACAAATACAACCCCGAAAAGGTATTGGAGAACACCACGACAAAACTGTACTTCGACCGAGCAATACTCGCAGACCGCACAATTCACCTTAATAGACCCGACATCACATTAATTAATAAAATCAATAAAACTGGGTTCCTTATAGACATTGCCGTGCCAAATACGCATAACGTACAGACTACAATAGCCGAAAAATAATCCAACTACACCGAACTAAAAGATGAAATAAACCGACTGTGGCATTTTCAAAAAGTCACAATAGTGGGGACTATTGTGACTTTTTGAAGATGCCACAGTCGGTTTAGTGCTATCTACAACAGGAGTAACCAAAACAGCTTCATCAGTCCCTTAGTTCCCCCAACATGCCACCTAACCTACCACCTGCTGCAGAAGGCAATGATTCTTAACACATGCAGGCTAATTAGAAAATTTATTCAGTTTGAATCGGACAACTTACACCAATACTCCCACTTAAATAATGTTATAATGTTATTGTTAATGTATAATATTACTCCCACACTTAACCCCACTGTTGGACACTTGGCTTAGGCCCGTGCCATCAGTTCTATCCGGCTAGGCCGAGAGAAAAAATATAAAAAAATAATAATAATACTTTATTGATGCAAGTCCTTACAATTATGCTTAATATCTAGCTAAAATTCTCAATAAAGGCGCAAAAAAATTGAAACCCTGACACCTAAACTAGAAATACCTGTGACTTAGGAGATTGAAAGTGTCCTTGTCTCAAGACAAGTTGACTTACGTCAAATTCCTGCATATTGTAACTAATCCATCAGGATATTCTCCCAGTTCGTAGATAACTAGAATTTTCTACCTGCTTCTGCAGTGAGCACGATAGACTATATTAGAGAATGATTGGAACGAATGCTCAGCCTAGACTTTCAGGGTCAAATGTTTGATTCACCATGACAATGCACCCGCATATTGTGAACTGTGTGTTTACCCGCCGTTTGAAAAATCATTACAGGGGATTCCTGACTTCCTGTCCCCTATAAGTAATAATAATAATTGCCCTTGGCTTTGCAGTAGGAACATCCTCAAACAAAAAATCCCGGAAATATGGTCGATTTGTTAAGGCTATCGAAGTGACAATGTTTATGGGGACTATAACTTTTGAAGTGTAGTTAGTGCTATTTTTTGTATGTTTACTGTATGTAGCTTATTTTAAGGATAGATTTTATGAAAGGCATACGTCCATTATGTTCGTTGTTTAGTTATTTTGGCCAGTCTAAGACAGCTTTCAAAGGAAAATATTAAGTCTTGTTGAATTTATGCTTAATTTTTCCATTATTCCTGCGAATTTATACAGTTAATCAATCGACAGACAATTTCTAGGCCCGATCTTTAAAATCGGCACCACCATTTACTTTTTTTAATACAAGAAGTGAAAATAAATAAATGACCACGTATTTCAATTTGATTTCCATAATGTACAATTATTTAACATGGGACATAATCTGATAAATACATTTTTACTAGTTGACCCGGCGAACTTCGTACCGCCTACGCGCCTCAGAATTAATAAGAACGAATGTATCAGAAAATTAATCTTCACAATTTTCTTTTTCGTGAATTTTTCCCAAATTTTTTTTTCGTGAATTTACCCATGTTTTCCCATACTCATACGTTATTCTGCTATTCGGGGCGGAGACAAACAAATCAAAGATCATAAAAATCGGTTCAGCTCCAGCCGTTCTCGAGTTATAAATGGTGGAACTAACCCGACTTTGTTTTATTTATATAGATAGATTATTCTAAGCCATATGAGCGTAACCGGGGCATATCTCTAGCACGTAAAAAACTGGCTTAGATATGCTATCTGCACAATATTTCATACTTATTTCTACGGTCATTCGCTATTATTCTGGCACTAGCTGTGCCCGCGACTTTCTTCGCATGGATGTCGGAAAACAAAAATGTGTCGCTTAGGAAAGGTGTAATTACCACTCCTTCATTGAATAGGAAGAATCTTCCGATCTTGCCTGGTAAAGTAAAGCTTCCGTTACCTGGGGTTCTCTACCACAGCCCTTTTGACTGCAATCATTGCGTCTTCATGGTTCATAATGACAATGCGATGAAGTGTCACTTTGATTTTTGAGAATAAATAAAAATGAAAGCGCCTGCTAGAGGCTGATAATCTGACCAAACAGCCATATGTCCATTTTATTTTGCGTCTGTTTTAGAATACTAACTTGTAACATCATACCACCATTTTATCTAAAGTATATCTGAGATTAGTAGGTGAAGTTTGAAGTTAGTTTTTATAAGTCTTTGTTTCTTCTCTGCGGTATATTTAGAAATTCTTACCTAACTTGGTATTGTAGATATCTTGCATACCAATATTATAATAAACATTTATTTCAGAAAAATATCCATATTGTAACACACACATATAAGATAAAAATAAAACAACACACACAAAAAAAAAGCAGATAAAAAACACAAAACAAAAAACAATAAGACAGTTACACACATTAAGACCGGGAGGAAACTGTCCACTGCTCACAGTGCAGTATGCAAACGTATCCAGTGGCGCAGCAGTGGAGAGTCCCACCTGTCCACGAACACGCCTATCATACTGTTGCTACTGGACCTAACACGACTCAGCAGCGACGCACACTGCTTCCTTATAAGCGCATGAAACCCAATATTATGCCTTTATTATAGCGATATCGAATTATCGAGATATCTAGAAGATAAAAGGAAGAAGACATCAATGGTGTTTCTCTTAAATCGCACTGAAGTTTTCTGAAAATGTGTTTGAAGTCTTTCATTAACTTATTCTGTAAACCTGCACATTTGCTTAACTCTCTCGTGGTTGGATAGCCTTAAGATATCTTGAGGGTCGATATGGTTTTAACCAAGACAATGGCCAAGAATTTAGTCATTATCTCGAAGACATAATCTACAATACCTTTTTATGACATGGCAGTGCTACCTGCCGTGCCTACTCAATAAATCAACTGCCCGTCTGGCAGAGTGTGCTGAAGCGTTATCATGGTAAAGAAGGTTAAAAAATTTCGAGAAAAAAGGCTAAAAGCTTGAAAGTATCATGATCTTAAACCTTATGTTACTAAGAAAACGCTTCTCTATAAACGATGTTAGAAAGGTTGCTTGCCCTTCGAAAGAGCTCCATAAGTTACATAAAGTTGCCTTGTGGAAAGCAACCCATTTACTTTTGTTATATTCGACACCAGACTACGAAGATTACACCCATGACGAAAATTTTAGATATGATTTTGATTTAGATCTTTTACTGTCGAAAACCAGAAAAAAAAATATTGTGAAGCCCGTACAGGGTCGCGTTAGATTTAACACAGTATTTGTGCCCATCGTTAAAAAAAATCAGATTTAAAAAAAACCGACTTCCATAAAAAACCCTACAAAGTGCAAAGTAATCTTAGTTTGGGAAGTCGTTGGCAAGAAATTACGGACTCTGTTTTGTTTTTAAAGTCGGTTGTATTTTATTTTATTTCACACAAATTCGCGTAAGTACTACTTTATGTTGATACTCAGCAACTTTCTTAGATCTCTGTTCAATACGTATACTGTTCTGTTCGTTATTGAGGAGTTCTATTGTCAGGTCTTCACTCTATTAAATAGGACCATCTCGGTCTAAAACTCTTTCAAACAAAAAATTGTGTGACATACGGACGGACTGGACAAAATGATAAAAATTCCTTTTCTTGGGACATTATGTGCTACGGAACCCTAAAACAGGCGAATTGTGTACTTCTTCCTTTTTGAAGTCGGTTATAAAGATGCCTTAAAGAATCCTTTAGTTTTTCTTCTAATTTCGGTTAAAGAGAACTTAGGAAAAATATGAGTGAGATGAGACTAGAGAGAAATCTAGAACCAAAAGATATTCTAAGAGCCAGGTCCACAGTCCAGAACCATAACAGCATCTACTTATCTACGAAACTCTTTCCAACAATTTTATGACAACAATTTCGATTTTATAATTAAAAATTGTTTATTAAGACAGCGGCTGCAAAAATGGCAAAATAACGAAAATTTGTACATTTTTGCATCTTGGATTTTCATTTTGACCACAATATCGGTTTCAGCACCCTCGCAAACCACGAAAACGACACCTAAGACGATAAATAAAAAAGATTGCAGCCGCCATATTGGATTTTCATTTTAACCTCGCTATTAGTTTCACCACCCGCTAAAACCATAAAAACGACACCCATGACGAAAACAATTAACATTTATGCAACCGCCATCTTGGGTTTCTTTTTGATCTCACTATAGAATAGAATATAATACCTACACTTTATTATGTACACCATATAAATTACAGACATAAATATAAAAACTGTACAAAGGGTGACACAATGGGCGGTCTTATCGCTATCGGTTATCGGCTTCAGCATCCTCGGAAACCATGAAAAGTATCTCTCACTCTCTCTCTCTCTCTGTCATTCTATTACATTAATGAAAATTCGGATGGTATAACGCTTTTTCGCTACGTGATTACCGCAAGCTCCGTAAAAGAACTTCTTTCCAAAACTTCACCGCGATTTCTATGACGACATTTGCTCAACGCCATATCAACAAAGGTTTTAACTCGAAACTCGCTCTGCATTAATCAACTTTCTTAAAATCAATAATTATCTAACATTGCTTTCTCTCAGAACTTACTAACTCAGAACACCACATCAATTATAATTATCTTACATTATCCTCACTTTTTATTTGAAATTCTTTTAGCGCCACTAATAAACCATCAATGGAAAGCGATTTTTATGACATTAATAATTAATTATCATTACTTTTTTAAATAACACAGACATAAGTATCAGACTTATATCGTCACACAGGCAAGCCTTTACGACGGGATTATTCACTTATTAATGTTTTAAAGATCACATTATGTTTTCGTTAGTATAGGTTCTATATCGCGCCAATAAATGTCGTTACGTGTTTCCACTTATTGTAATAAAAAGTTGTTCTAGAATGCTTTAAATTGATTATATCTTTTGTTAGGCTGAAGCGATTGGGATGAAACAAAACTAATCACTACTCCGAGTTCTACATTATATTTGAGTATAAAAATTAACCATATTGGTTTCGTACTTTTTACGTTGAACCTGTTCAAATTGATAATCTCTCACATCCAAACAGAAAAACCGACAAAAAGACAATAATTTAAAAAAAATTTGTAACGGCATCTGTTGGTTATTCTTTAACACCCAAACTATTTTTTTTATTATTTTCAATGTACAGAAACGCCTCGTCTACAGATTTATTATGTATAGAAGAAGAAGATATAGAATAGATAGATGGTTTTATTTTACAAGTATGTATGTCTGACGTTAATTAAAATCAAACAAATTAAATAAAAATCACAGCCACTTTATTCGTGTCAACTATTATCTATTTAATCATTTACTATGTACTATAATTGCGTTAGGTTTTTGCATTGTTTATCCATTTCTTCTTTTGACCAGACCACGTCTTGTACTAAGCTGCAAAACTTTTCATATGGGCATACCAGCTGGCCTCCGCAGCCGCTAATCGGTAGAATCTCCCCTGGACCACCGGCATCTCGTGCGTACACCGTCTGAAAAAAAAAACAAAAAAGATTTTTTTCCCTTCTCCAGAACACAAAGCATTTTTGTCAGAGCACATCTCAGTATACCTAGGTGAATGCCCGAGCACTATAGATACTAGCAGTTTATTCAAGGTCGCCTAATAATTGAAAAAAATTGTCGCGATTCGACTATTCACTAAAAAATCGGCAAGTCAAAAAAATTGCTCCATGTACAACAGTCAAAGACCTAGGCCGAGACAGTAAAAAATACTGTTTAGAATTTCCAATCTCGCGGTAAATACGCTTTGCAAAATAAATATTATTTTTGCAATGACTTCCAAATGTGCTTTCTATATGATGAAGTCAGGAAAATTAAATGTTAAACAAATTGAATATCAACTTAGATTGTCCGTATATTCAAATCACACCTGTTATTCTTTGACAGTTGTATGAAAAGGCTTAACACGGCAAATTGACTTAGGGTGTCAATTTGCTTAACAATTTATTTCCCTGACTGTACCTGGTGTCAGCCATAAATAATTGTTCATCATTGTTATCTGGCGTGACTGATATCTACTAAATCTCTAAAATAATCTTAGCACAATGCTACGATAGATAAACATTGTCTTAAGTATAAGGCTACGCATACAATTGGCATGTTAAGCCAAGAAAACACACGCTAGTAACTCGCACAAAACATGCAAGTAGCTTGCATGCCATTGTGTCATATCTACTTTTGAGTGGTACCATCGTGGTAAAAAGATTGGTCAGCCAGACTGTGCGTTGCCGAGTGCTAGTTGTCCAGGGTGCGCCGGGCATTTCTTTTTTAGGGTTCCGTACCCAAAGGGTAATAACGGGACCCTATTACTAAGACTCGACTGTCCGTCTGTCTGTCAGTCTGTCACCAGGCTGTATCAAATGAATCGTGATAGCTAGACAGTTGAAATGATCACAGATGATATATTTCGGTTGCCGCTATAACAACAAATAATAAAAATTAAATAAAGTTAAAATTGAAAGGGGTATAAAAAAAATGATTTTTTCGGCTACGGCTTAAAAATTTAAAAAAACTAAGCGACTACACGCTAAGTGCACCTCCTGTGGGGTACGGACCTCGACTTAGGGCATCGCTGAGGAAGGGCAGCAAGGGTTAAGCTGGATCGGATTATTGCCGGGCATTTGGAATCGCAGGACAATTTATATCAACGCCGCTCAGGGATTCTCCTTTCATGCACCCCAATTGATTGGTGATGTCATGGGTATGTCGCATTGGCATGCAAGATACTGACATGTGGTAAATAAAACTAGTGGCAAAAATTCGACAGTCGCAATCAAACTAAAAAGTTTTTCCATTTTCAGGCAACCTGTTACAGGTAGAGATTTCTTTGCTGTACGTGAATGAACTGCTAAAGCAATATCTGCCATGACAAATCATCATCACAATGTTGGTGTACCTAATTAAAACACACGTAAAATCGCTTCAGTAATTATGTAAATTATTATCGTACGTAAATCCAATATGTTCCATACAAAAGCTATACAAAAGAAATAAATTAATTTCAGGGTCATTATTTATTTATAAAAAGAGACGTTTTACACATAAAGAGTGACGGTTTTGTATTTCGTGTATTTTTTTTCATGATGATTGTAGATACATACGTCAATAGTCAAGTTTAGCAAACCGGTGATTATTAAAATAACCATAAAACTTTATTTCGGTTTGTTTTTCTTAGAGATTCATAAAATTTGCTTTATTTTTCTGCAAAAACCTTGTAGTTGTATGATGACATACAAAGATACAAATCATGTTTACTATGTCTTCCTTAAGGCGAAAGCGCCAGGGCAGCCCGCGAAATTCAATTTTTTTTTTGGTTTTTTTGAATTTGCTGGTCAGTATTAAGTTGTACGTTGATTAATATATGAATCGCGGCCGTAAGAAATATGTGTTTACAGAATTATAATCATTAAAGTCATCAACACAACTCTCTAAGACCACGTAAGTCCCAAGAATAACTGTTTCATGAAATCATCATTCTTTGGACTTACGTGGTCTTAGAGAGTTGTGTTGATGACTTTAATGATTATAATTCTGTAAACACATATTTCTTACGGCAGCGATTCATATATTAATCAACGTACAACTTAATGCTGACCAGCAAATTGCAAAAAACGTAAGAAAATTTGAATTTCGCGGGCTACCTTAGCGCTTCCCCCTTAAGGCGAAAGCGCCAGGGAAACCCGCGAAATTAATTTTTTTTTTACGTTTTTTGCAATTTGCTGGTCAGTATTAAGTCGTACGTTCATTAATATATGATTCGCGGCTGTAACAAATATGTATTTACAGAATTATAATCATTAAAGTCATCAACACAACTTACACAACTCTCTAAGACCAAGTAATCCCACAGAATGACTATTTCATGAAATCTTGACATTTTGGGATTATACTAACCTAACAAGTTGTATTACTGATTCTAATGATTATGTAAATACATATTTGTTACGTCCGCGAATCATATTTTGATCGACGTGCAACTTAATACTGACCAGCAAATTGCAAAAAACGTAAGAAAATTTTAATTTCGCGAGCTATCTTAGCGCTTCCCCCTTAAACATTAAGTACCAATAGACTTGAAGGAAACCCTGCAAAGGTATAATTTATTTTTCGTGGGGAAACCCTTAAGGATCCTTTTGAAAAGAACAGAGGAATATTGGATTTTAAACTAACAACCTGCAGTGTTCCTTTTACTACCATGATTCATGTGCGCTGAATATACTCGCACATCTACCGCCACCCATACTATCATACCTGGTGTACAAAACCAGTACAAATAATTTCATAGTCCTTAGCTTTACTCACTGTGATTCCATACTCATCAGTCAGAGTATTCTTCCTAAGTTCTACGGAGAATGTAGACCCGTAGTTAGGCTGGTGGGCTTCATACACCCTTGCCGCGGCCATCAAGGCCGCAACATTATTTTCATGAGCTGAGTACAGGTATAACTTCGGCTCTAGAGGAACGCTAGAGTTGTGTATGGCAGAATGAGTGATATTTACTATCGATTGCATTAATACACCTGAAATTAAAATATATTTTGAGTACCTGATCTTAATTTACATGACATATTTAAATTAAGTCACCAATAGGCTCACCCTGCTTAAATGGAACTTATAACTGGCGTACTCAGGGAATACGAATAATATATATGTTGGCGTGTTAAATTTACAAAAATATTTACTCAATTTTGGGTATTGATACCAACATGTTTTAGTGTTAACAACAATTTTAATTGTATTTGTGGCACAGCACAGTACTCTATTTTAGATTAGAATGAAGTAATTAGCCTTAAAATAGTTTTTACCTGCAGCCAATTTAATTAATTCTGCATTATAAAGTTCTATGGCGTACTCAATTTTGGTAACGTCTTTTATTTTCGGCATTGCATCTTGCGCCCATTGTGGAGCGTCTACACCGACATTTTTCTGAAAATATTTTAATTTTAGCTTAACTGCAGGATATGAAGTCTAATTTCCACGTGTCACTTTATTCGTTTTGCAAACGTACCAATGTTTGAAATAAATTGTCTAAATAAAAGACATCTTCAGTTTTCGTGATATTCGTCCCAGTTCTTTCACTTAATGTATTGAACAGGCCTTGATAGGGTTCTATCCATTTTCTAACCTCAGGCCGCTCATACATTTTGTCTCTCAACCATAAGTATCTTGGGCAGTTATACCAGTAGAGAAGCTGAAAACAAAAAAATATTTTACTTCTTATAATAATCTTAGATAAACTAAAATTATCGTTTCGTTTGAAAATAAGGTTTAAAGCCTGTTCTGGCCACTTGGCCAGTCAATCAAGTGTCAAAAAAAGTAAGATCAGTGTGCCATACATTTGGAATAAAGATTACACTCATGACAAATGCGTGAATCTGATTATCTTTAATATCTAGAGATTACAGGAAATTGAGTAGTGGGAGACGAAAATTTACTGTTTCTCACTAATTTTCCTAAAAAAAGTATAGATGTAATTTCATCTGATTCCTTTTTTTGTAATACTTACTTAAAAAGTAGTCTCAATGCCAATTTGGATAGACAATATTTTTCAATTTAATAATACTTATTAGATTGACTTCTTTAATTATTTTATTATGCCATCAAAAACATAACTTGTAAAAAAGCCAAGTCTCGCAACTCAGTTCTTCTACCTTAAAAAGTTGTGAGATCCATGTAATACCAAGTCGGTTAATTTATTCAGTCCCTACTTAAGGGACCTTCTGTCTTAAGTTATTACGTAATTAGCTATATAGCCTAACAACACCTTATAGAGACCATATCAATATTAAAATCGTTTATGTTTTAAATAAATAGATTGACTTGGTCATCGCATGAAAACACCATGTATCTCACAGGTAATACATATTATATTAAATTAGATTGTTTAGTGCGATTGTTTATACAATGCCTGCTTGGTTACTGAAAGTTCAGGCTTCTAGTTTTATCTACAATGAAGTTATGGGGGGTCGAAAATGGCCTGAACTGTTTCGAGAAAAGGATGGTACGGCCGTGCCGCTTTTTGCTCGACTTACCTCTTACTTTAGGGAATATTAGTCTCGAGTTTCTCTTCTTCTAGTTCTTTTCTTTTCAATAGCTGGCTAAAAGCCAGCTATTAAAAAGTGACACAGTGAAGTTTCACCTTTATCAAAAACGAGTTATGTATAGTAGATAGTAATTCATTTATTTACCAACTGGTTAGGTAATTATGATATCGCCCGCTGAATGCCTAATGGGTATTTTAAAACTAACTTAAGTTTAGTGTGGGGCAAGCCTACTTTTTTTTATAATTTAAAATATTATAGACTGATTTCGTAATAAGATATTCTCAAAAAAAAATTGTTACTAAAGAATATTCATTCGGTCTTATTATAAAACAAGGTTTATCTTTAGACACAGGTTAAATTCAGACAAAGTTTAAGTTCTTATTATAAAAACTGACGTTAAACCCGAATCTAAGTTGTAATTTTGAGTTAAGAACTTTACGGTTTTCGGAATAAAATTCAAAATACAGTATCTGGCTCGAAAGTTTAGGTCTAAAGTTAGAACTCGTTCTGTAATAAGACGGATTAAGTCTAACTTTTAGCAGTTCCTTTTTTAGAAAATGTATACTTACATCATCTTCATCGTACGGCGGTGTATTATATGGGATGGGTTGCCAATCCAGATTAGGGTTCCACTTTTGGGCTTGCTGGGGTGGGTACAGGGCTGACAAGGCAGTCAATGCTGTCATCTGTGTCCTGGCGTAGTCAGTAGTTCGTATGGTAATTTCATCAGGTAAATATAATTTGTTTATGAAACCATCGTAGAGCTCCCTTAGATACTTGCCTACGAAGTAGCTCCGTTGTTTGCCTTTCTGTAGACAAATGACGAATATTAGAAAAAATAAAAACTATTTACGCAGACACACACGTGCTAAGTGTAATGCGTATTTTTATGATAACTGATAAGGTGGGTGGTATCTTGAAATCTAGATATCAACATAGGCAATATTTGTGTTAATTTTCTGATGCTACACACTATATTACAATATCACGTATCGGTGTCCCTCGATTTCTTCTTCTGAATTTGCCTCCTCCAGGCCTACAGAAAGTTTTCGCGATCTTCAGCAGAGTATATCTTATTAAAAATAAGTACTTATTAGTAGTATTCGTGTAAAATTAATGTGCATGGCATGCCCGAAACAGGCAAAACCTGGACTGTACATTAAACCATCAACTTTTAACTGGTAACATCTTTTTTTTTGCAAATACATTATTCTTAATCGGACACCTTGTAGGTGACCTACACACGCTCCTTCCAGTTTATTAAAGGGTTCGGATTCTGACACAATATTTACGTAGGTACAGTAGGTACTTAAATAAGCGATTAACACAAAAAGAGCAAAGCTTTTCTTTGTGTGCCTGACTTTATCCTTCATCAAAGTCAAAAATATAAAGGTTCAGTGTCATATGACCTTGAGGTAATGACATAGATTAGGTAGAATGTTGCATTATTTCTAGTGATACAAACCCCATGAACACATATGTTAGTATCAAATAATAAGTACTTTCAATAACCGCTATTCCATAGATGCATGAACAATTTTATATGTAGTACTTACTCAGAATTCTAATGTTTGCTAAATCCAAGACCGTGGCTAAATGCATTATAGATTTCCAGGTTTGATATCATGGTGAAGCCTAAACGTGCAGCTGTATTGTATTATGTAACATTCTGAACTTTGTCGGCATTGTCATTGACATTAACTTTTTTTTATTTGGATAGAAGACTTTGTTTATTTTTTAACAAGATAATATTTACATAATATATAAGCTAAGAGATTTAAAATAATAATAATATGTAATATGTGTACGTATATGTAAAAAAAGAGAGGAAATAATAGTTTTATTTCGATCTACATGGAGGTAATATTTACATGGTTTACATAATTATAGTCGGTATATCAAAGTCACAGTTCGTAAATAGATTAGTATTAGTTTAGGATTTATGTGTTATTCCTTAGTGAAAGGCTCGACCCGTTAGTATGCGATATTGTAACATTGAATGTTATTATTTATGATCCCAAATATGAGCTACTAAGAGGGCTGTCACTGCCTGCATCCAATTATACATAACGGCGATGTTAGGTAAGCCTTAAAATAACTAAGTACACCATTTTGTGAAACCTGAAAATTTTCTTTGAAGCCATTTACCAGTAATAAAATTACCGATGCCCTTTTTATTCTTTCACCTATTAAAGCTAGAACTTACATTTGTCAAGGCTTTCTTCCCGTAGGGAAAGAAAAGGTCGTCGGTAAGTTTTTGTTCTGATGGGTACAAAGCCAACTCCTCCTGGTCAGGAGTGCGGTCGCCGTGGCGGAATATCTGTTAACAATTTATTGATGTCAATAGAAATCACTTACTGATGCAAAGTATCTCAGTAATTGGTATCTTATCAAGTACACGTTTTCAATAAAATTATAAGTAAGTATCAGATTTTTTCATGTAGTGCAGTAAGGATGACCCATAAGATCTTTAGTATGAGTATTATTTATCGATTTCCTTAACCCCTTGTATGCCGGGAGCGTAGATCTACGCGAGACACAATAGTTTTTAATTGTTTTCTGTAATTACGGCATACAACCGGTTAATTGATTGATTAGGAACTACAATGATAATTTTCGGCGCTGTGTCATTGTTACCGGCACTCGTTTGATAACATGATTGACCACTGTTCGTCATTACTTGAATGACCTGCGATTCATGTAGGAAGCAGGCACGTTTGCCGGCCGTGACCGGTTGAATAACAAGTCATCAGACGTACCACAAATGCGAGGATCAGCTCTGTGTTCGTCAAGCCATTGTCTGCGGAGTCGATCCGGCGGGGCTCCACCAAGTGGCCGGGGGGCTCCTGTCCACTCACTGCCGCTACCAGTACAACTATCATCACTAATACCAGCCCCATTTTTAAATGCAAATTTCCCGCCGAACCGACAGAGCCAGCTCTTATCGGCGGTACGTACGCGCGTTCGCGAACCGTTTTCGACTGCAACACGCAGAGTCTCTGCTCCATTTATATAGAGATACATAGAATAGTATTTCAAGAGGGTCGGCGGACAGTACCGCTTCAATAGGTATGCGAATCTCTAACAACGTAATCTGTTGTTAGACATATATTAATACCAAAAGTTGAACCTTTGTGGAGTCTACCGTGCGAGGTCCTAACACACCAATTTTTTTTTAAACAATTACATGCCTAAATTATGGCAGTTTAAAACTTGACCAAGGCAGACAGCTGTCGTTATAAAGTGCATAGGTTGTTTCAGGGTTATCGTTTTCATTCATAGAATTTTTCATATAATTTTCAGTGTTAGTATATCAAAGCGTTCGCGTATCTGCGTTATCAAGATAAATACATGTGTTAGTAGATCCATAAAACAATAGATAGTAAGGAAATATAATGTATTTTTTACAGAAAATTTTTCAGTTGGTTTTGTAGGCGAATTCGAAGTAAATATGAAGAAATGTTGACAGCAAAATTAAATTTTCAAAATGTCGTATTCCACTTTGCTTGTAGGTATTAGGCATTTTTATACTGACAAAAATTTTATGAGACTGATCATCTAATGCAAAGGCTATATGATATATTATTTAGTGTGTATCTATAATGTGTAGAAGAAAGGAAAAATCGAGGGAAAGTACCTTTTTCCTCACAACGTCACTCTCCGCGATGCAGACACAAGAGTTCCACAATCGCTATGAATCATAATGGGATCACGGGACCGGGAAAGGATTAAACGTTGACGTCGAACGTCGTAGCAAATTTTACGCAAAGAAAACATTTTTTTAATAAACATCAGAGGGGCAATTCTCGTAATTTTAACGTCCACAGTCTGATCTCAGTCTCAATCTGTCAAAAAATACTTTTAAGCCTTGTGTTCACCAACATTTAAATGAACTGAAAAAATATTTAACCAGTTCTATATTTAAAATTTCCTTAGGAAATTTGACATAAGCCAACTGTTTAAATATCTAACCGGTGGTTTGAATGTTGGTGAACTCAGGACTAATTTGTGAAAATGTGGCTTTTGACATTTGTTTGTCGCCGAGATGAGATTGGGACTAGATTTTGTACGTTTTAAATTACGAGAATTGGCCTTCAGGTATTTTTGTACTGACAGAAAATTGATGACACTGCTCGTCTAATGCTATGGCTATACCCCATTTTACCTTTTATCCTCGCTTCGTCACTCTCCGCGATGCAGTCACAAAAGTCCCACAATCGCTTTGAATCATAATGGGATCACGGGACAGGGAAAGGGTTTAATGTTGATTATAGCAAATTTTAGTCAAAGGAAACATTTTTTAATGAACATATTAGGTATTTTTACTGACAATTTTGATGAGACTGCTCGTCTAATGCTATGGCTATATCATTTTTATTTAGTATGTATCTATAAAGTGTAGAAGAAAGGAAAAAATCGAGGGAAATCACCTTCTTTCCCTCAAATTCTTCACGTCGTTACTCTCCGCGATGCAGTCACAAAAGTCCCACAATCGCTTTGAATCATAATGGGATCACGGGACAGGGAAAGGGTTAAATTGTGATTATAGCAAATTTTACTCAAAGGAGACATTTTTTATGAAGATAATTTATAGATTAGCTAGCCCGAAATAGAAGCCACGAAAAAATGACACCCTGTAAGAGAATAAAAAGGACCAAATTTGGGGGAAAATATGCGTCGTATGCCCCGCATCTCGGCCATCGCTCAGCAATCAGCATAATGCTAAGACCCTATGCGAGACAGTGCCCCACAATGGTTTTCAACGACAGCCGGCGCGGCGTTGACGTGACGTGTTGTATTCTCTGCTATCAATCAAAATTATTAAAATAATCAATTCTCTTGAATAAACGTAGAATGGATGATTATAATTCTATAAATAAATATTTGTTACGGCCGCGAATCATATTGAAATCAAAATACACAACCTGATACTGACCAGCAAATTGCAAAAAACGTAAGAAAGTTTGAATTTCGCTGCCTACCCTGACACAATGTTTGTATACGGCATCATAGCAAATAAAAAACCCGTAATTAATTACAGACATTAATAATAATTAATTAATTAAGACTTTCTTCCTAACCTGCTGTCCCGTCCTAATTCTGTTAATAAAACTAGATTCAAAAACTATGAATACTTAAGGGTTACAAAACAATAGGCATGGTGACATTATTAACTGCAGTTTTACGTAAATTAATTCTAGTTTGAGTAATTAATTATCCTCAATGATTATTTTATTTTACCTTGATATCCATTCAATTGAAGAATCTCATGGTCTTCCTTTAAGACATATTTAATTGTTGTGCTACAATGAACGTTTACTCAACTTTCCTTTCGCTGGCGGTATTTTTTCCTCTGTAAATGATCCTATAAACAACTTGGTCCACAGTCCTTTCAGTTTTTTTTATATCTGACAGTAACCGAACAGAAACCTTATAATAACGAGATTAAAGATCATTGTGATTTTGACAGACTTGTCAGTGGCAGCAACCTTATCACAAGCAGTATAAAGATCACTTTGATTTTTGCAGTGATGCAAAATCAGAGGTAAAATAACTGTGAATGGATTGTAGCATGGTACTTCTTGCATGTGACAGTTACCACAGTGATAAAATAAATCTACTGTATTTCTTAATTTTCTAACGCGGATAAAATAAGACATAACCTAAAGATTTCCAGTTCTAACTTCTACCAGATCCTTTCAAATAACAAGCGTAGAAAAAATGAACATAAGAAAATTATTGTTTTGATTTGTAATGTCCCATTTCAATTTAGACCATAACGAATTTAAAATTAATACAACATTCATGTTATTTAGTTTCACTTCGAATAGGATTTCCTTTTGCTGTTTTAACCTCAATTGTGTAAACAGAAAGACTGATATAATCACAAAATGTTATTACCTAGATAAGTCAAATCACCAGGACATACTCTAGAAAAATGTTAAGAAATTATAAAAATTACCAGATTTCAGACTAAACGCAATAACTTTAAAAGTAACAATCTTATTTGAATCCCCTCTAAATAACGAACATTTGAATTATACTCGATTTTCTAATTCCAGGTATGTCCGACGTTCATTACAACGAACAAGCTTTCCTCGACCAATTGATGATCTGCACGGAAGCCGTAGACAAAGCCGAAAGATATGAACTCCTGGGGCCACTGTACCGGCTCGTAATACCTATTTATGAGCGAAGAAAGGACTATCAAGCCCTTCTAGCCTGCTACCAGCACCTCACCAAAGCTTATGCCAAAGTGATCGAAGTTACCAACTCAGGGAAGCGATTACTTGGTAGATTCTACCGCGTTGCTTTCTACGGCAAAGCCCATTTCGGTGAAGATGAAGAAGGCATCGAGTTCATCTACAAAGAGCCCAAATTGACGTCACTGAGTGAAATCTCAGAGAAATTACAAAACTTTTACGAGCAAAAGTATGGTGCTGACAACGTCAAAATGATTATGGACTCAGCTCCGGTTAGTACAATATTATGATAAATGTTATTCTATGACGCTTACATATTAATGCAGTACCCAAACCAATACATGATGTATAATAAATTATTCAATTAGTTAAGGTAAGGTAATGCGATATACGTATATCGCATTACCTTACCTTAACTAATTGAATAATTTATTATACATCATGTATTTATTATACATCATGTATTCATCATGTATAATTAAACCTCAAATTCTTTCCTAATGACGTCATTAGGAAAGAATTTGAGGTTTAATTCTTAACAATTACGTTCACCCCATTGCGTACTTAATCGGTACATTTTTTTGTGTAATTAAAAACAGTAATTAATATTTTAATTTTATCAGTAGCACGTGCAAGCCTAAGCCTAATTTGTAGTTGATACAACGGTAATTGCTTTTATTATTAACTATCTGCTGTTGGTTTTAGAGTTTTCGACGAACTTATTGTTTTTATGTATCAGACCTAAGGATTTCATCGTAACTTCGGGTATGTCAATATAGGGAGTTTGATTTCAATCACACTGCTGTTATGAAAACCTGGCTTCTGCCCGCGACTTCGTCGGCGTGAAATTTCTTGTTACTCCGACCCACCCCGTCGCACCGCATCGCCTGCCCGCGCTTTTACTTCGTTTTTGCTTAGCGTTCTTTCTGACTTTTTTCTTTTTGCTCGGCTCCTAAAGGTCATAGCGTGATGTTAAATAGCCTATAGCCTTCCTCAAGAATTGGGCTATCAAATGCAAAAATAATTTTTCAAAACCGACTGGTAGTTCCAGAGATTAGCGCGTTCAACCAAACAAACAAACAAACAAACTCTTCAACTTTATAATATTAGTATAGATATTTTACAAAAATAATAAAAATATCGTGCCCCCCATTCAACAATGAGGTGAATTCAAGTAATTGTTTTTCCTACTGAACTGATTATCATTCAAATAGATGAATTGAGCGATTCTGATCTGTACCTCATCGTCATAAAATAAGTCACGGCAGATTTATTCTATCTAAACAATTGTTCTCTAATAACATTCACCATGGCACCAATGTGTCAAATAACAATGTAACAGAATCTGAATTTAAAGGACTAACCATAAACTCCTTGCGCAATTAATTGGAACGCAAAAAAATATTGACAGCTAGAACTTGTCAATGGTCTAATTTAAATAAATAAATAATAATAAATATTAGTTTGCACAAAAAAAAAAAAACGTCGTGTCGCTTCATTATTGATGTTTCTGTTCTATGCATCTAGGTGAATCGTGAGGAGCTAGATAGTAAACTGGCCTACATACAAGTGACTTGGGTTCGCGCGGCGCCTGAAGGTGTGGTGGTATCGGGCGGCGGAGAGGGATCGTTCGAACGAGCGCATAATGTACGGCGCTTTGTGTTCGAGACGCCCTTCACAAGGGATGGAGCAGCCAGGGGACCTGTGCATCATCAACGAATAAGGCTCACGCATCTTACTAGTAAGTTATTGCAGACTTCAAAAGACGAAATTTAAATTACATGAAACTAAGATATGGTGTATGCCTATTTCGAAGTTTAAAAATCAGCCTGTATCTTTCTTTAAATTCTTGCAAGTAGGTATACTTTGTATGAGAAGGGGCCATGTAGTGGGAAATTTTTCAGTGCAAGGTCTCTTCTACATACAGATAAAGGAGTTGATACGTACCTCATTGGATCTTCTTTAGACGCAATTGTTTGCCTTGAGCCTTACGCGTATGCCAGATATCGTATTCAAACGCTTGTTGGAATTATTTATTTAAATTTTTGTTTTAAATTATTACTTTATTTATTTTCCGATACTAAAATTGTCCCAAAAAGTGAAATAACTCGATCTTCAACAAAAATAAACTTTTGCACAGTAACACAATTTACACAATATAATAATAATAATAACAAAGGATATTAATTGTCAATAGCTGGTACGATTGCTTAGTTTCACGTACTTGTACACAATTTTTAATAACAATGAAATGCTTAATTAAGATAACTCGCTCATCAAGATAACACAGATTTATTAATTTAATGCTTTATGCACAATTAAAAAACTGAACCTAGGTGGAATTAATGCGTTTTGCATTTACTTTCTACTGTAAGGTGATGCATAGACAATAATTCACAGTAGACTAACGTAAAATAACAAAATGTAGAAAAGTATTATTATATAAATTCTGACGTTATAATTGCAGCGGATTCGTGGTTCCCGTACGTCAAACGCCGCGTGCCCGTCATCGATACGCAAGTTGAGGAGAAGAGCCCGATAGAGGTCGCTGTCTCAGAAATGGAAGGACAAGTCACCGAGTTACAGGAGATTGTCAACGCTAAAGCACCTGATATTAAGAAATTACAGCTCAGGTATGATATAGCTTTAATTTATATTTCTTTTTGAAGCTAATGTCTATCTTGTTCAACGAGAGATACTATACTCGGTGGGGGGGGGGGGGACATCGACGCACAAACTGTAGCCATGAATACAGCACATGATTCTGGACCCCCTAGCGTAGAAATTTCTCGTCGGTTTAAAGAAAAATAAAATGCTGTTTCATAGAGAATCGCAATACTTACGCAAGCAAAATGTATGGAACAGGTAATTTTTAGGGTTCCATACCTCAAAAGGAAAAACGGAACCCTTATAAGATCACTTCGTTGTCCGTCTGTCAAGACCCTTTTTCTCAGGAACGGGTGGAGTTATGAAGTTGAAATTAATATCAAATACTCAGGGCTGCAATCCCTTGAAGCAATGAAAAAAATCAAACTTCTAAGTCAACGCAATCAAAAGATACGGGCGTTAATGTTCCGTTTACGCTGCATATTTTGACACTCGCAAGGGAACCCTATATATATATTTGATACCCTTGCGAGGGTATATTACCCTATAGGGTATGTTGACCTACAAACATGAAATTTGGCAAGAAGCAATGTCATGTAGCACAATTAAAGGTAAAAATCCAAAAACCGTAAATTTGTAGTTACATACCTACAAAGTTGTACGGAATCCTCGGTGCGCGAGTCCGGCTGAGCTCTTATACGGCGCGTACGTGTTCCACGCGCGCCTCAAAGAGATGTCAGTATCATTTAAAAGGGCCCGTTAGGACCGAAGCCTGCCGGGTCAGCGGGATTGGCCGAAAAGGTTACCGCTGCCCCAGAACATAAAGGGCTAAGGAAGGAACACGGGTGGGTTTTAGTTAGTAAGAGTCTGACACTCTCTTCCGCTCCATCCAGAGCAGGATGACAGCAGGTCATTTGATGATTTCCAATCCTGGAAAAAAAAAGGGTGCTCTTATTCTAAAGTGGTTAAGGCGCAGATTCGCACTTTAGTGGAGAACTCTGTCCTATCGATGTTAGGTTATTATCGATTCTGCAAGTAGATACGTTGAGATATAGATTTTTGTTTAATAAAGTACGTCTTTTGCTTCTCAAACGACAACATATGATGCAAGACACGTTACATTATGATTACCCATTCACCAGAGGCGGCTCGTGACATTTATTTGTGGGGGTTCACTAAAAAAAGAAACTTAGAACTAGAGCTTACCATTTATTTTATTTGTAGGTATAGAAAATCCAATCGGCGATCTTTTTGGCGAGCGAAGACATCTGTCACTTTAAATTAAGGCGAAAGCGCCAGGGTAGCCCGCGAAATTTGTTACGGCCGCGATTCATATATTAACCAACGTACAACTCAATACTGACCAGCAAATTGCAAAAAACGTAAGAAAATTTGAATTTCGCGGGCTACCTTAGCGCTTCCCCCGCGTTTTTCAATGCTTATCATACATACATAATGCATTGAGACGGTCTTGCGCCATACGCATTTCGAGAGTATTTTCACAATTTTTAATAAAAGATACACTGTATTGTTCCATTTTTAACACAATGTCGCGCACAAACTATTTTTTAATACTTATTTAGAATAAACACTGCGAATCTACTGACAGCCGAGTTGAGCCGTTTGTTTACATAAGATCGGCAACAGCGCATAGGCATTGGATCGCATACCCGCGCCCGAGCCCGCGCGCGGCCGCCTTGCGCCGTTTGGCAACGTCGCGCGTGAGCGGCGCTCCAGATCAGGCTAATTTCTCATACAATATCTTTTGTTTCACGCGTCGGACTGTGTCGATATTTCTCTTTCGCACTCATTGAATACAGTGCTAGAAATCGTACTGAACTTTGTTTCATAGGAGCGCAATCGCCGGCGCTCCACACAGTCCACACGTTACAACTTGACGCCAAATGTAGGTACGCGTAGGAAATGGTTTCTACGTTTCTAGTAAACTGCTATTGTATGGGCATAGTAGAAAGAATGTATGTATGATTATAATAAAGAAATATAGATGATGCTATTTTCGTGGGAGTGCACTGCACCAGCGCTCTTTAAGACGAGCCGCCTCTGCCATTCACTATGAAACAATTTCTACGTAACAGATTACAAGGCAGTGTATGCGTGCAAGTGAACGCGGGCCCGCTGGCGTATGCTAACGCCTTCCTAGACCCCACACTAGCGCCCATGTATCCTGACGACATGGTCGACAAACTCAAGGCGATATTCAAGTAAGTACTGTTGGACGTACTAAGCTTATTATAGAGAAATTATATAGGTGTACTAGCTGCCCGACGCGACATCACTCGCGTGGTGTCCTACCCCTTACCCTACCCTACTCTACCCCTACCCTATTTCTACCCTACCCCAACCCTACACCTACCCTACTCCTAGTCTACCCCTACCCTACACGAAAATAAAAAATATATAAAGAAAAGATATCAAGTTAAATTTTAAAAAAAAATTGTCCAAAAAATTAAAAATTATAATTTTTTGGGGTGGACCACCCTAATTACTTAGGGAATGAAAAATAGTTCACGTCCTATTCTCAGACCTCACACAAAATTTCATACGAATCGGTCAAGCCGTTTCGAAGGAGTTTTTTACAAACACTGTGACACGAGAATTTTATATATTAGATTAGATATTTTCCGCAACTGTTTATAAACATTAATCTTCCGTTCATTGAGTAAGTCTCAAGACTCACTCAGAGTTGGAGTTTCCAAAAGCCCTTTCTTAGTGCACTTTTACACTGTAAGGAACAATAATTATTTTCCTGTTTCTCTCAACAACGGTATTAGCGGTACGTTGCCTGTGCACTGTACTGTTTTATATCTACATATATTTTGGGCCAACGGCCAACCGGATATAGCCACATATTCAGAATATTTGTCCATTCATATCTTTGCAGAGTCTGGCTATATTGGCCGCACCCCAACGTACATTGATAAGCTTCGTATGAATGGAACGATACCATTTGTGCAAATAGGTATAGATATTCATATATATTTGGTGCATTGTATGATTTTGTGAATTAGGGAATAATAAATTAATGAAATGCGTCGTGTCGTCGGCAAAATATTCCCCCAACCACCCATCGGTGGTCGGTAACTTGAGGTAATAACGTCCAATGTACATATGGAAAAATAAAAACAAATCACGACACATACGTACACACAGTACGTATGTGTCGTGATTTGTTTTTATTTTTCCTTATTATTAGAATTAATTATCTTTTTGTATGCACGTGTTTCTGTGACAAATAAACCTATTTTTCTTTTAATGATATATTATGTGACTAAGTTATAACAGCCGCACGGGTCGATTGATCAGGTTAAGCTACGCTTGCCGCGGTTGGTCCGTGGGTGGGTGACTATCTTTAAATTCCAAGACCCCTCCCTGTCTCGGAAAGCACTTAAGCCGCTGGTCCCGGCTGTCATTCATGGATCTTTGGCAGTCGTTATCGGGTCGCCCGAAGCCCGTAAATCTGACAACCAGACTTACCAAGGAGTATCGTATTACCCAGTTGTGGAGGTCAGATAGGCAGTCGCTCCATGTAAAATACTGGTATTCAGCTGCATCCGGTTAGACTGGAAGCTGACGCCAACGTAGTTAGGAAATGGCTAGGCAGATGATGTTGTATTAGAACAACATACAAATCCTACAACAAAATGGCGGTTATACAGGATGGCAAAGATATCGACGTGCAACCTGCTATATATAGTTCGCGTCAAACTTTATGGCAGCTCTGAAGTGCGCCACTCGCTGCTCAGTTCCCCACCCCTCGCCCCCGCTGACATATAAATTCGTCACTGCGCAGCGACTCGCCTCATGTTCCGAGCCGCCATAAAGTTTGAATCAAGCTTTACCATGGATTCAGTACATGATTCTGAACCGCAATGAAATTTTTCGTCCGTTATTTAAAATAAAATTGGAGCCTCTATTCAGCAGTAGACTCTTAATCTTACTAATAACCAAGGCCAAGTATACCAAATGAAATGTAACGACGAAAATCATTATTAACTCAGTTGTGTCAATACAAATTCGCGAACAGATGTGCATAACGAAATCACATAGAGCTCACTTTGCCGAGTGCCTTTTAGTCTGTGCTTTAGAAATGAATTTTGTTTTTATAAATTGTATTCTAAATATTGCTTTATCTTTTTTTTCAGAGAGTTCCTAACGGTATGCCACTCAGCACTGCAACTAAACGCCAAGCTGATCTGCTCCGATCAAGTCTCGTACCACGAAGCTTTGGAAACTAACTACTACAAACTAAGCCATTCTCTGTCTGGCATGTTAGGGCAGGCATTACAAGACATATTAGTTAATGGGAACCTGAGTACCACTGTCCCTGGAGTTGAATTAGAGTCTAGTAATGCTTGAAAGGGGAAATAAGTTTATGACCTAGCTGGCCAATGCTTTGTTTAAAGCCTACCATACATGAAGAGACCAAACTGAACAGGTGAACCCGCTGTCAGTTTGGCAAATCGGATTCGTGCTCTTATACCAAACATGTTTGTTCTCGTAATAGATTGGATTGAATCGCTTCAGTTGTCTGTCGTATACGTGTAGGCGTTAATGCCATAATGTAATACCCAGTAGGGGTTTTTTTTGAAGAAACTCAACATGTATGGCAGCCTTTATGCATGGCGTTGCGTCACAGATTTCATCAGGTATAGTCGGTGCGTAAGTATGTAACCAATGTACGTCGGGTATTTATAAATCAGCGAGTGACTGTATCGAAAGTTGCCGCAACACATCGCGATGCTCTGTCCTGCTAGGACAAAGGGTTTATTGTCTCAAAATTTTGAAGGAGTACTACACTTACGACGTTGTAGCTGTAGACCTATAGTTCCGCATATGATGACCTGAAGTATAGGAATACGGAAAGGAGTAAAATATAGTTATGCCGTAGTGTTTGTGCAAAGAACCAAGAAAAATGCCGTTTCTTACCGCCTACGGTTGAACTAAAAATATTAGACAGATCTGGAATAAGACAATCTTACATAACTGTTTGACAGATTTTAACCAATGAGGTCTGAACTCCCAAAATGTCATAGTTCTAACCACCCTTCGTCTTTTTTTAGTCTCAAAATGCCTATTATACATTAGTAAAAGTTAACAGATGCGTACTATGATGTGTTAGAACCATCATTGTTGCAGTGCTAGAGAGCGATAGCTATACAACACGAATAGCTACATCCCTTTCCCGCAATAGAATAATAATTATTATTTGTAATACTTGATAGTACTGATGGAGGATTCAATAAAAAAAAAATCCTATTTCAAATCTCAATAATTGTCTTTAAGACTGCTCTTCATATTTGAGCACAGTAGTCCAAAATAGATTTTGCACCGATAAAGTAAGTTCTCAAAATATTAGAACTAAGAGTTGAATACTATTTAAATATTGTACTCGATAAAGATGTTGATGTTTTTACGTAAATGCTTTTGATTTCCTTCGAAAGCGGTGACCGGACACACTTTATCGGCTGTACAAATACAGAGCGTTTTTGACACCTTAATGTCAAATACTGGTGAAAATGACAGATTTTCATGACGGCCGTTATAGTGTGACGGAACCGCTTTCCTAAGAAACCAAAGCTGTGCGTTTAAGGTGGTGATAAGCATGGATCTTTGGAATCACAGCAACGCTCACATCGTTCTTAATTCTTATTTGGCTTTATGCCAAATTCATCATCATCATCATCATCATTCCAGCCGAAAGACGTCCACTGCTGGACATAGGCCTCCCCCAAGCACCTCCACTTCGACCGGTTCTGTGCTTCTCGCATCCAACGGCTTCCTGAGGCCTCCACAATATTGTCGGTCCACCTTGTTCGAGGCCTTCCATGCCAAATTGGTTTACACTAAATACAGGTTTGTATAGTAACAAATCTACTACGTAGATATACGGTAGTTCATTTTAATCGGCCAATAACTGTTCTCAGTTATAAAACGTCCAATCTTATTGTCATGTTAACCGCGTAGTAGTTTTCCTAATTAAACGAGATTAGTTCCAATTAACCTTTATAAGACAAGTATCTGAAAACATCGTTATTAAATTATCCTATTAACTAAGATAGATAGATATGGTGACAAATCTGAGAAGATCTTTGATAAGGCTAGGTCACCTTTTCGTAAGATGCTCCAAACTGCGATAAAAATAATAGTGGGACTTTCAATCGCCGAATAATTGCCCAAAAACTAACTAAATCGAAACAATAATTAGCTATAATTGGAATATGTGATTAAAAAAAATTTGAACTTGCGGATGATTAGATAAAAAGGCTTAAAATAATTACTACAAAAGGTGATTATCATTTGTATTCCCAACACATTTGACAATGAAATAAAATATCAGCCCCATTCTTTTGGATACGACTTATACTAAACAATAATTGTCTTTGCAAATGACAATAAAAGATAGAAGAAAATTTGGGCTATCAATTATTTGCTTACTACTTCTAAACAGGTTGAGACGATATCCCAGAATATGTCGCCTTAAAACATGTTGAAGATTAACATGCAAATTAGTTCTACAGCTCGAAAATTTAATTATATCTAATTCATGTGCTTCGTGTCTTTTTGTCAATGACAGCAATATTCTTAGCTAAGTCTAGCTGGTTTTTTAAACAAAATCGGTTCAATAATATCGAGTTCTAAACACCTTACACTAAACAAAGTAAATAAATATAAACAATAAGTAAAATAAGGGAGGAAATATACTCGTCATAAACATAATTAATTATGTATAGTCAATTACAAACTCCATCCTACATTCAGCCAATTTCTCTTCAAATAATTAAGATCTGACAAAACTGTTACAAGTGCCATGACTGATATTTCTCTCTAACCTAACCTAGGAACCTTTATCTAGACTAAATTATCGTCTAGTTATTATGTGCACAAATATCTATTTAAAGTAGCTATAGTATACGCCAAAGTTCGTGGCAGCTGCGGTCACAAAACGTCGGAGCGAGATGACACGGGGCTCAGTATAAGATAAGATTTCTTAGTAACACCTCGGAGTTTGGAAGTTGGCGGTGTGACACTCCTGTGGCTCTGAAAGCACGATAACCTGAAAGAAAAAAAAGAAAAGAAGAAAGAAAATTAGTTTATTCTGCACAAACAAAAACGCACATGGCAAATAAAAATTTAAAAAAATATATAAAATACACACGCATAACGTAGTCAAAAGCCTCGTACTCAAGCTTAGAAAATGTTGACCTATTGGTCGCCTGACCTCTCTCCATTCGTGTCAGATTGCCGTCCCATCGGACTATGAGTGTGATGGAAGGGTGAGTGCACCTGCGTCCGCGCATACACTTTTGCACTATAATATCGCGTAGATGGCTAGTCTCTGCTGAGATTGGCTGCCATGGCCGAAATTCGGTCTTAATGACTATAGGTAAGGTTTTAGAAAGCCAGTACTAAATATTCACCGTCCTGCTCCCACGTTTTATAACATCAACCACCACGAGTCTTGGCGTTTAGTATAGGATTTTTACCCTCAGTAGATCAACCTAAGAATATCAAGTCATTAGTGAACTACTGTTTGCTATTATTGCCATGCTTAACATAAAACTAGTTAAGTTAGTTAAGGATTTTTATCCCGGTTTGATGTATACCTACTTCTAATGGCCAATTTCTTTGTATATCTTTCACCTTGTCATCAAAAATTGCCGTAATTTTTTGAGTAGATTTTTTCTGCCGTTACTTGTCGTCAAAATTATGTATTAGTTTTTTAATGAAATCGGTCGTAATTCTCCAGTTCCTTATTATTTTTATTGTTTTACTAACATTCTATGTACTTAACCCATGTGTTGTAAGTTGTAAAACACTGAACAAATTACATGTGTAATTTTATATTCTTTATTGTTGTATTGTCTAGCTCACGATACCACTCTATTTGTTATTTCTTTATTATGATTGGGACCTGAACTTTGTTTAGGTTCTTTTCAGGACCTCGCTAAGTCATACTTTTTTGCGCACCATACACCCTTATACGCACAAGTGCATTAAGCAACATTCAGTTTTTGCTGCATAAACTGCCAATTCAAATTAGCTAGCACTCGTGTTGGTTATGGATAGACGTGAGGGACGGTAAACAAAAAAAAACCGGTCAATCGAGGGTTCCGTACACATTTGTAGGTGTAATGTAACTACAACTTTATGATTTGTGAGTGGTTGACCAAAAAGGGACCTCAAGGGAAAATAATTGATTTCGAGTAAATCGCGTTTGAAATTTCGTGTAGAAACAAGTTTCGACTCGTGCGCGGGCGAAAAACAAATAAAAAAAAAACACTACGGCACCTAAAAATATTCTGGTTAGACCAAAACAAAGCTAAAAGACCACAGATTAAAAATTTCAAAAAAAATAAATAACGGTTTCCAATCCCTCCAGGTCCCTTTTTGGTCAACCACTCACATTTGCGGATTTTTTCCTTTACTTGTGCTACATGACATTGCTTCTTAAAGCTTACATTAAGCGAATATGCGCACGAAACACGTCTAACTTAGCCGAGGTCCTATAAAGATTACTTTTTTTTTTGTAAAGTATTAAGTATCTCTCTATTTTTTTTAAATCACAAACTCGAACCTAACGTTAGTTAGATTTAGGTGAACATTTTTTTTTATATCAGAAGTTTAGTATTCAGTTAAAGTACTGTTTTATTAAATTGTGTAAACAAAGTTTATTGCGCAAGTTGTACGCCTGTTTAATTTATTTTGTTGTTTGTCGTATTAAGGCTTCATTTTATAGTTATAGATGGCGCTGATAATGTCCTGTTCGTTAGAATATAATACCACTACCACGGATACCTACATACTTGGCTCAGAATAATATATGTATTATGTATTTATAACTAAGTATCAGAGCATAGATTTCATGACGGCATAATTTGTAATATTAATCTACTCTAATATTTACTTTAGAACTATAAACTATTATAGAAGATAATCATAATATAGACAAAGTGCCGTAACTCAAAAACATATCTATTTGCACGCACAGTAGCTTGCCTGTTCCACCCAAATAAATAAAAGCACTTCGTAATAAATTCATAAGAAATAAAAGGTTGATTGTTATTTGTCTATGTCATGATTCGTGACAGAAGAAACTACCGTGGAGTGATGTAATGCTTAAAACTATACTTTAAACTACTATTTATTCTTATTATAAATGCCTGACAAGAAAAATATTAAATGTGCAAATCTACCTAGGTATGCGATCCAGTCCAAAAAGGGGATAATAAGTATTTTTTGTTACAAAAAAAATCATATTGAAAGCCTGGACTTGAAACTGACCACAAAGACGGTTAATTCTCTGCGTTTGTATTATATAATTAATCAATATTTTTCTTAATGGGCTAAATTCTACTATTAAGTCCATAAGCGTTCTTAATAATACTCCATTCCATTGCTTATTTATTTATATGTGAATAGTGACATTAATCTCATACTCAATGCCTTGCTTTATTCGTCATATTAAATCATTTATTTTATAGTATAATATCCGACTTATTAGAACAGCCATAAAATTAAACATCTATTTAAATTTTGCTGTAACTTTCAAGGGTACTTAATTATCATGGTATAACACCTTTCTAAATTAAAATGTAGAAGAAAATTATCTTGTAGTCAAAATTTACTTCTTATAATAAAATGGTCAATATTTTAAATTAGATAAACTTAATGTAGTAATGGTGCCGATTCTGTTGTTCACAAAATAAACAAAATTTAAGTTCAGTGCATATTTTTCTTTCTATTTTATTAAGAAAAGGACGGAAGGATAAATTTTAGTTTAGTCCTGTCAAATTAATCAGCGCCTGACGTAAATTGACATAATTTTAGTAGGCAAGTTTTTAATCCCATCTAAACTTGTATGGAGCAGTGTCAGGCGCTGATTGCTTTGACAGGGCTAAACTAAAATTTATCTTCTGTCCTTTTCTTAAAAAAATAGAAAGAAAAAGATGCACTGAACTTAAATTTAGTTTAGTTTGTGAACAAGGGAATCGGCACCATTGTTTATTATTGGATTATTTAAACAATTAAAACCAATTTTGTGTGATTAATATTCTTAAATGTCTATTTCCTAATTTATTCTTAAAGTAATCGTCGACAATAGTTACAAAGTACTAATTTATATTCGATTTGATCTTTATAACTGGCTGTGTTGTTGTGGGTAGATAATTTCAATTGACTATGGTACTTATAAAATATATTTAATGTGTGTACCATTAGAATGTTTTTAACACAAATTGTTAAAACTGGCACGAAATTTAAAGCAAGACTTATTCTGAATCTTACTGAAGTGTAATCTAAATTTCATGTTTTAATACATTTTATAAAAATACCTAATTATCTTTTATTTTTTGTTAACCTTTCCTCATCAATAATAAAAATATTTTCAATGGTTTGCTGAGCTTACAACTAAGCAAAACAGTTGTCGCAGTGGGTTTAATCAGCCCTACGTATACCCAGCGTGGCTGAAATACAGGCAGCAGGGGCGGTACCTTCATAGAAGCCGAAAAGCCCGGCTTGCCCTAATAAAATCATAATTCACAACAACAAACTTACTTAAACCTATCAATAAATAAATATATTAAAAAAATACCATTCAATGAACTCGAACACAAACATTAATAACTGAAAATCAGCCAATCCCTCAGTTGGGCGTTTTTTTTATACGTTGAAAATCTGTGGGCTTGCCCTAATTTTGACCCTAGGCACGCCACTGACAGGCAGACAGACAAATCATAGCGAGACTATCAATGGTTTTATTGTTTGGCTACGGAAGTATTTTTTAAAAGCCAGTAACCATCAATACAGTTGATTTTTTTTGTACCGGTTCCAAATTTTTACAGGGTGTTCTACCCATGAATATGAACAACTTTCACCATGGGACCCACTCTGAAATCACGAAAAAAAAATCAGCTGTTTAATACAAAAGTTCAATACTTACCTATTTTACCAAAATGTATGAAACAGCTGATTTTTTTTTCATGATTTCAGAGTTGGCCTCATAGTGAAAGTTGTTCATATTCATGGGTAGAACACCCTGTAAAAATTTGGTACCGGTAAAAATATGTAAAACAACCGGTATTGGCCGCAACGCAACGCCTGGTAACATGCGTGTTCCACAATCAGATACGAACGCATGCGGTTGCTCGTCTGCGAGACGGAAGAAGTGTTACCATTTCGAAAGTAGAAAATTCACTGTCCATAAGTTAATGGGGTACATGTGAAAGTGCTGGGACCAAACAAAAAATAGCTATAAGTATTCCAAAAGAACACGTTTTTCTCAACTACGGAGCGCAAACATGGTCTCTAACAAAGCGCCAAAAGTCCGCAATTGGAGTCTGCCGACGGCCTATGGAACGAAGTAGCTGGTGTCAACAGACCGCATTAAGAACTCTATACTTCGTTCCAAAACACAAATAGCAGACGTTGGCTGCACAGATGCTGGACTAAAGTGGAATTGAGCTGGCCATATCTGTCGCATGTCGGAGCAGCAATACGCAAAAGCCACCACTCAGTGGATCCCAAATGGCAGGAAACGACAGCGCGGCAGGCCCAGAAAGAGATGGAGAGGAGCCTTCATCTCCTGCATGTAACTAGATGGACTGACCCACAATCGCAGTAGATAGGGAAAAGAGGGAAGGGAGGCCTTTGGAGGCCCTGCAGTGGGACAACACAGGCTTATAATAACCTTTCCTAAGGGGACTCTGCCAGTTGGCTTCGCCCCATCGTACGCGTTCCAAAGGACCGACACCCTAATTTGTTAACACACTACCAGTCTCAATCTGAATCATTTTGAAGGATATTGCTAATCCATTACTTCATATGTTCGAAATATGTGTCCGCTCAACAACGTACCTAAAAAAACATAACCCTTCTTCTGGCGCAGTCGGGCATAACGAAACGAATGTTGTTGAACTGTCAAAATGAAACCCATTGCTACTGATAGTGCAGTGTTACGCAATTACCCCGCGGGACCCCATATAGTCCCGAGAAATTTTAAAATAATAATTTCACTTTTATCCTTTTATCTTTTTTCCTTTTTTATCTTTTATCTCTTTTCTTTCCTTTTGTATTCATTTAACTTTTTTTATTTTCTAGAAGAAATCCCCTTAAGCCATTGATACGAGGTACGGACGCCAGCACATCAACCTACCACAATCTGATTCAACTTTATCGCTAAAGCATAAGGTTCAAAGTTGATTGGGAAAATCTGACCGATTGTGGTAGGTTGATGTGCTGGCGTCTGTACAAGGCCGGGCAGGGCCAGGGGGCCAAAAAGCCGGTCAAATCTGGACGAATGGTAAACTTAGGCGGAGCTAATCCAAGGAGGGCGTCGCACTACTTCCATTTATGGACTTTCACAACTTTCGAACACTTTACACTTTTCAACTGACTTTATGAGAGTGGGCCCTGGGTACTAAAGTCAAAGCATTTATTTCAAATAGCTTAAAAACACTGACCTCTACCATACAAGTGTAAGTGTATGATAGAGTGCATAAAAGGCACTTTTGAACGTCAAAACTAAACACTACAAAATGTACAGACGCCAGCACATCAAGCTACTACAATCTGTCAAATTTCTTTAATAGATTATCAACTTTATCTCTAAAGCATAAGGTTCAAATTTCATTTCAAATTTGACAGTTTCGGGTAGATTGATGTGTTGGCGTCTGTACGTAGGTGCCGCGAAAAAGTCTTCCTAGATTGAGGTAAAACAGTTTTGCATTCAACATTGAAATCTCTATTCCTGCAGTCTAATAAATTGAATAAATATAGCTCGTGCTCGGGAACGCTTTAAGCTTATAAGTGCCCATTTTTATGCGGAACATGAACATCATAAAACTTAAATCTAACTCGTTTGAAAACCGTCAGAATTCTTTTCAATAGCTGAAATAAATTGATACGTTACCTAATAAAAAAAAATTCTTTAAAAAAAATTATGGCTCTAGAATTTACGAGGCATTTGACTTGAAAAATAAAGAATTTGAAAAAAAAAAGATTTTTGCCTCGATGTCCTATTGCTGGGCAAAGGCCTACCTTTCCTTGAGAAGGGTTTCGGAATCGGGATGAGTATTTACGTATGCACAGTACCTATTGATTTTTTTCGTAATTTATCTATATATTATTTTTTGCGGTGCACAGAATACAACTTCTTTCCAATTATAATCAATATACCTAGTGATAATAGTCTCCGAGTAAAATGGCTGTGTCACGTCCGGGTGGACGGACAGACAGACATGGTGTATGGGTTCAGTTTTTGTCATTTTGTTACAGGTTACAGAACCCTAAAAGTAATTGTCCATGCCCTGGATGCCATAGTATAGTAGCATAGCCGTCATGGGGATCTCGAAGGCCCACTGACCTCTATCATGCAAGTACGCTGTATAATACAGATCAGTCGCCTTGTCCCATCAGATGATATAACTATGTAGGTGGACTTAGATGATCTAAAAGGTATTAGCGGTAGTATTGTGAAATCGTAATTAAAAAGTCAGTTTCCCTGCTTCAGCCATCATCATTTTAGTTAGTCCACATCAACCATTTACACAATACTGTTGAATATGGGCATTAAAAAATGCCCATACTCGAATGCTTGATCGTATCCAATCTTACTATCTTAGCCATATTTTATGTAAGTACCCAATCAGCCCAGTGTGCCCGCCTGCCTAGCCACTATGGTTATGTAATATTTATTTTATGGATACTGGCGGTGAAGTCTCTCTTTGGTTACAACAATATTTGAGTAAGTACAGATACCTACGTATATTTAGTTTATAGCCTACATTACATGCCTCACAATGCAAGAAAATCTATAAATTGAAACTAATTACATTGAATTACTTTGACCTTGACTTAGCTACACAGTCGGTAATAAATATCTCCGGGCAAAAAAATCGTACGTACGTACTTAACGTACGAGTTTTTTTGTCCGGAGATGTTTTAAAACGAACACATGACTTCTCTATGGACTCAAATGTCTATAGAACGGATGTAATAAACATAATGATATCATCTGGCCAACCCATAGTAGACTTTATATACGTAGGGTTAGAGTACTTATCAGGTGTTGGTAAATCACTCAAATAGAATGACAGAAAAGAAATGTCATGCCAAAATCTATATTCTCTTCCTAGCAGTTTGCATGTTGTACTATAAATTTAATGTAGGTACCTATACACAAAAAGAGTTAAAATCTAAGTTAAGTGCACTTTGGGTGCTAATAAAGCTTTTATTGCGTTATCATTGAACTCACTGCAAGGACATGGAAGACGAATTAGAAGACAGAGTTTTATACCAAACATATCTCTCGTTTACGAAAATCTTGTCACGTTTCACTAGTAGTGTTCCGCTTGATACTCCAGTGAGCTATTTATGGAAGATGGTGCGCCTTTATTTACTACGATCCGAAGTGTTAGTGTTCACGCTAGCCATAATATTATTTTTTATGTACTTGCAAACTATCGAGCTATGGAGTCGCACAATGCTGAGCAGATTGTCGCAAGCCATGAGTCCTATAAGTGCAGTGCAACGAATGAAGATCTTGGAGGGCTCCGAGGCCGATAAGCAAAGCTGGGAGCAAAAGGGTATACTCAGTGCTGCTTATGCAATCAAAGGTAGACGAGCTCATATGGAAGACCGATTTATCATCAACGAAAACATAAACGATACTGGGATCTCATTGTTTGCTATATTCGATGGACACGGAGGCGATTTTGCCGCCAACTACGCAAAAGACCACCTCATTCAAAACCTCTACAATAAAATTGTGGAATTACATGCATTTAAGGAAGGCAAACTAGTTATCACCCCGGTGATAGAAATTATTGAGGAACCAAAACAAGAGAACAGTGTTTCTAATGATCGAAAATCTAACTTTAAAAAGTCAGTGAGTACCGCTGATGATACATCAAAGAAAGAAATAACGGATCCTGAGCTTTTAGCACAGCTATCGAAGGCAAGACCTATCACTAGGGAGGTGAGACCAACTGCTAAGCCAGTCAAGAATGTGCCTAAACCACTGTCCAGCTATATGGACAAGGGAAAAATAAACTATGGAAAGTTGCTCAGTGATGAGGTACTAGATGCAGATCGGCTATTAGTGGAAGCTGCGAAGCGGTCCTTAAATGTTGCAGGTACTACGGCTCTTCTCGCAGTGATGGAAGGAAACTATCTGTTTGTGGCTAATGTGGGTGATTCACGAGGGGTCATGTGTGATTCACGTGGCAATGCAATTCCTGTATCATTTGACCATAAACCACAACAGGTAATTAATTTGATAATTTATAAAAAGGCTGTAGTTATTTTAATAATAATAATCCACATGTGACTGTCCTTAGGCTGATAAAATTTTCCTTTTTCCTAATTATGTTAATATTGGTGATTATGTTCAGTCTCTCCCTTATAATATACAAATTACAATCTGCCTAGCCTTTTCCCAACTATGTTGGGGTAGGCTTCCAGTCTTAACTAGATGCAGCTGAATAGGTACCAGTATTTTACATGGAGCAACTGCCTAGTGCCTACCTGACCTCCACAACCCAGTTTATCCAGATGAATCACAAGGGATCATTTTGATCATGCAGACACATGCTTCATATTTTTAGAATCTTGACGATTCTAGCTTTTAGTTTTTTTGCTTCCTTCTGTTCATACCATATTTGCAAGGAACATTTTGATAAATCACATTCCACAATTTCCAAAGTTTCCATACACTAATATAATTCTTAATATCTTTAGGTTCGTGAACAGAAAAGGATTGAAGCCGCTGGTGGCTACATAGCATTTAATGGCGTTTGGCGAGTCGCAGGTATATTGGCAACCTCACGTGCCATGGGAGACTACCCTTTGAAAGATAAGAAATTTGTTATTGCTGATCCTGACATCTTGACTTTTAACCTTGATGACCACAAGCCTATGTTCTTAGTTTTAGCCTCTGATGGGTTGTGGGATACTTTTTCAAACGAGGAAGCTGTGAAATTCATTAAAGAAAGGCTTGATGAACCCGACTATGGAGCTAAAAGTTTGACATTACAAGCATATTACAGAGGTTCTGTGGATAATATCACAGTTTTAGTTATAAATTTTCTAACAAATAAAATGTTTGCTACAATTTCACAGTAAAATTTTGGGGTACTTGCGTGTTAAATTCTAAAATCTTACAATTTATGAAAGGTTTACTTGAATATTTTCCCTAGAATTGTAAGGGTTTTTTACTAACTCAAGATCGAATGATTTTTTTTAAATGTCTCAGCATAATGCTGAGATTGGAGCCTTTGGCCTCGTATAGGACTTTCTGTTTCATTTTCCTTTTGTTACTTTTTTTTTATATAACTTGGATTTTTATTTTACTGTGTTAGTGATCTTCCTGTATGAGCCACAATAAATACTTTAATTTTTGTTTCTTTATCGAAAATTCATGCATGAAAATTTTGTTCATAATTTTCAAGCCATTTTCGTATTAACAATTAATGTAATACTAACTGTTGTCTATGCATAATACATAATAGAGTAACTTAAAAATTATATTCTTTTAATAACAAGCTATTTTGAAACAAGATTAAATAATTAGTTTAACACAGTAGTATTTTTTTATATTTTTATTTTGAAAACAATATTATTAAAACATTGTAAGTATTAAATAGGTTGGCAGGGACATCGACGCGCAACCTGTTACCATGGATTCTGAACCTCACTGCATTGAAATATTCCATTGGTTATTTAAAAAAGATGAGAATCATCTACTGAATTTAATGTGGCACTAGTCGATATTTTTTCCATACAAATTTCGGGAGGGTATTACCCCACTATTTGTCATTGTATGTACATCCAAAGGTTAACATTCGTTTTGTCTTATTATTAATTTTGTCTGTACGGAAACAGAATATTAAAATAAAAAGCCATTAAAAAGTTATGAACCAACAAAGATTCGTTTTTCTTGCTATTTTAACGTAATTTTGGGTGTAAATAAGTAGTAGAAGAAATGTACAATCTTCAAAACAAAGTCGGTACCGACAAAGCTCAATTATCGAAGTGTTCAATTACCTTATTTGTAATTGATTTATGCAGTGGGTTTTTCATAAAACTATTGCCCAAAGGACTTTACGTATTTTTTTTCGCGCGTCTGATTTCGGTACGGTGTTTGTGTGCGTGTGAACTAGTCGTTGCGCGTGTAGACTAGCGTCTAACAGCTGATCACTGATACTAGCTCTGTCGGACACGATGCCAGGTGAGACAGCGTGCAGTTTGGCCATGCCCACCAGTGAGTTAGAGCTCGCGACTAGTTCCACCATTACAGTTTGCGTGTCGATGTCCCTCCTGCCACCCTGTATAATAAACAAACAAATTGTTGAAATAAATGTTGTACTTATTCTAAAGTGTCTGCATAATAACATGTCGAGATTGTTGTAGTATAGTAATTGTCGTCAAGTTCTGTATTTTTCCATGTTTTCATCTGCAGTATATTCATACAGTCAAGGAATGGAAATGTTAAGCACCTTAGGTTGATATTTACTTGCACCTTATTATTTTTTTCAACTACTTCTTGTCAACATTTTGAATGAAAATAACAGTTCAGAAAGGAAAGTCTTTGAAAATTGCTTAACGTTTAGGCTCCTTGACTACTTAGTTTACAATATGTAAATTTGAATCTATCACTCCGTATTTTGATGTTATTCTTAAGATTACGAAAATTTTGTATATAGTTACGTCCAATAGATGATATTACTTAGACAAGAGTCGTTTATATTTTTGATTGTAAAAGTGTATAGGGTCATATTTTTGAAAATCTAAAGTTTTGAATTTATGGATGGTTGTGATGTGGATACAGTTTTAAAACTGGGTGGTCTATAAGAGTAATGTTTTGTTATTTACCTGCCATAATATTGTCGTGTTGACAAACCATTTTAAATGTTCATTATAGTGAGCAATTTTTATCGCTCACGAAATACTTATCATTCATCTATCTTATACTATGGAGTGTTGTTTTAACGACTTAATTTTTTTTTGTTGGTGCGATAATAATGTTTAGTTTTGGTCATAGAGACGGTCTATAATCGCTTAACCGTAAGCGTCCGTTCACACGGCGCCGCCCTATACGATATTTTACGGTAAAAAGTTGAGAACACACTAACATCCCACTGTTCATACAGTTAAAAAAAAATGCAGTTTGAAACTGCCATATATGATCCTAAAAATATACAGTAAAATATTGTAATGATCAACGCCATGTTACCAGGGCCTAATTTTTATTCCAAGAGCGATACCGGTACAATGATTGCCAATGATTCTACAAAGCCTTTAAAAAGTAAATGAAATTGACGGAATCCTTATCGCCTTTATTATGTATTTACTTCGTACTGCATTTGGTTTGGTTTGAGTATTAGTTTAGTTTATATGTTAGGCTCCTTTTTTTTATTCAGGATGGGAAATCATGAAATGACCCCTCCCGCTCTGGGTGGAGCGGAAGGGAGTGTCAGACTCTTACTGACTAAAACTCACCCGTGTTCCTTCCTTAGCCCTTTATGTTCCGGGCCAGCGGTAACCCTTTCGGACAATCCCGCTGATATATGTTGGGCTTGGGTTCATATTTGCCTGTGGTGCTAGTCATACTCTCTTAGTTTTATACTTTATGTTTCTGTTTCATATAAAAATTATTTGTATAATAGACAACAAGCGCTGTTCATAGTAAATCATTATCCCCCTTATTTATAAATGTTGCTTAAAGAGACGTGTATAGCTCATAAAATTAATGTTAACCATTAGTTTTTGTAAATTATTTACAAGCGCTTTACTTTGTGTAAATTATTTCATCACCACTGCTCTCAAAAACGGTGAAGGAAAACATCGTGAGGAAACCGGCATGTCCTTGAACCAAAAATTCGAAGACATGTGACATCCACCAACCCGCACTGGGCCCGCGTGGTGGATTACGGCCCACTCCCTCTCACGGAGAGGAGGCCTGTGTCCCAACAGTGGGAACATTTTAGGCTGATTATGATGATGATGATGATGATTAGTTTTTGACGTTTAATCGTCTCATAGCAGACGTTTATAAATACGGGGTTCATGAAGATCATTTTTAAATTCTTAACATGGTCAACAGAATTATGTATTCAAAATATTTTTGTAATTCTCTCTATACAGAAAACGATGATAAGGTTCGATTTAAGTACAAAGAAGTTGTTTACAAAGTATACCTACCGGCCTATGGCGTATTACTATCTTTTAAAATACACGTTATTGGGGCCAAATGATCTACTGTCTACTTGACTTAATGGACGCCTACTACGTTATTGGTCACATATTGAAAAACACTAAATTTTTATAGATAAGGTGCCAAAATTACTTGGATTTTATTATGATATGATCTGGTTTTCATAACTATTTGCGTATTAATGTGATTGTTTACAATAGCACTTAAGCAGATAGAATTAACCTCTTGTTGTGTTGTGTTACCCAATATTTTTTAGAGATTTTAACATACATATATGTAGTTAGTATTTTTGACGTGTACATAATCAATGTTATAGTATGTGTAAATCTACCAAAGCCTGAAAGGTTTATTTATAATATATTATGTTGTCCAATTGTTTATATGCTTGCCTCAGATCTACCTACCAAAGTATAACAATATTGTATGTAATACTTAAATAAATGGTATCGTAATATTCTGATATTTTATTGAAGAGACACGCTTGTTTAGCTCGGCAATACAATTCGAGGTAAAACCCTATTACACTACACAATATTTAGGGCCTGATAGACCCTTCCTTCACCTTATTACACCATCGCGATTTAGGGAAACAGTCCCTAAATATCGCGTACTGTAATAAGGTTTTAATCCGAGCAAATACACCTTTGTAAATCATGAAACGTTTATTTTCTCTTGACTGTACTTACCTGTCGAAAAGAGTAAACCTAGATAAAGTGGATAAGACAGAGATTAAAACAGAAGACGATCGAGGAGGGGGGATCAGACCGGAATAAATCGCAGTGTTGGGCTCAATCACTAAAATTTTCAATCGATTGATTAGTGAAACTAAAAATGTTGCGCGACTTCTCCAGCAAAGCAACACCCGCATCTGTAGTCGAATGACCTTTTTTTTATTAAATTTGATCGGCAATCAGTCGCAAGACTATAAGCAGACGAGTGAATATATTAAAAAAACCAGATCCATACAAAATGGATATGAGAATTTTTTTTTTTGTTAATTTTCCTGTTTTAATAGTTATTATGCTATTCGGGCCGGAGACAAATCCAACAAACCAAACACCATAAAAATCGGTCTCGTGGTTCTTGAGTTATAAAATTTGAAACTAATATTTCGATGCTGTCTGTGTAATCTGTTTACTTTATTATTGAAGTGAAAACTTCTTTAGGCGCGTTGAGCATTTTTTGAGATGGGGGAAAAAACCATTGAACTCGCGACACTGTTACCGTACCGGCACCTCTGTTTTAAGTTTTGGCCATTATAAAGACATTAACGCGCGGTACATTCCCTTTGGGAAGAATGTTATTTTAAACTATTACTAATCTATATAATAAAAAAGTTAATGCTTTTGGTTGGTAAAAGCATCGCTTAGGAATGGCTGGGCTGGCTTGGTTATTTTTGTTATAAAATTTTCGTAATAGTCCGAATCAGGTTCATAAAGAAAAAAAAATGTCCGAATTTACCTGCCCGAAACGGTCGGATCAACACATTTAAATAATAGGTATTATATTTTCTATACCTCCTCACACGAAGTTAATTTATTTGTGGGCGAATCGACATCTCCAGAAATATATATTAGGCAATTGGCACATTTTGAATTTTATAAAAAAGAAGGATGCTATGATTTGCATGCATAGCAGCTATAACAGAGGTTAACAATAATATATGAGACGTGACGTAGAGCAGATTACAGGTTCTCGTGGTTAGACAGTAGTAGAAATCACTACTACAATAGGATCACTAACAGAGCACGATAGAAAATAATATACAGTAAAAAAGAATATAATGATATGCATGCTAAACTATGCATGGTATGCCATGCATGCTTTGCTATGCATGCCATGCTATGCCATGCATATTTCCAAAGCAAAACTACTATATACAACTGCCGCTTTAAATCAGTGCCAAAGGCAAGTAGTTAAACCCTATCGACCAAAGTCATTTGCCTAGCTGTTTGATTGAATGGCTGAATATCATTCAGGCCGCTATTTAAACGGTGCCGTTTGAGCCATACATGTCTTAGACGAAGTATGTTTTCTTATTTTTTAGCAGTTAAAGTTGGTATGTTATTTTTGAATAAGTTTGTAGTTAAAAAAAAAAACAGTGGCACTCCGGGAGTGCCGACAGAAGCTAAAACTTGAACAATTACGTGTGTATTTTGTGAATCGTCTTACAAACAAAACACGCGCGGTACCGGCTACGGCCATCCGTCTTACGAATTTTCAGATCAGGTCACGTGTCCTGACGCGAGTTTAAAATTTTTTAGCCATTACAAAAAAAGTGTACAACGCCGCTAAAGAAATTTTCACTTCAAAAAAAAGATACTTTGTCTAAGGTGTATGGCTCAAAATGCTGTAAATGGTGTCAACTACTCCCTTAAAGCTTTACTCAGCTTCCGAACACCCTGTATAACATCCCATCTGGAATAACAAGCTCATGACTTATATGGTGCTAGTGTCAAGGGCGGCGAATATTATTTTTTCCTGGAAGCTAAATAACTGCAGTGCGATTCTGTAACCATCTCACCGTGAAATCTTAGGCGAAGTGAGCTGTCAATAGTGTCAATTCCTAGCAAAAACAAATTCACTTCACCTAAGTTTTCACGGTGAGATTTTTACAGAATCGACCGGCTGGAGCGGGCCCTGTTAAAATCTAGTAGTAGACTTCGGGTGTGAAACGAGTCGTCAGACGACAAGGCATTTACACCACTGTGTAAACGAGCCAGTCTTTTGCAGACGATGGGCTCCGGATACGAGGCCGAGGGAGGAGTTCAGTCACTGACCTTGGGTATGAATACCTGTATTTGACCTTGAAGACATTTCAGTACAGACTGGTATCGTGAACGCGTCAGTCGAGTTTGAGATTGAGTCACTGGCCTCCTGTGCGAATATCCAATGAATCCGGTTTAGTAGGAATTAAAATAACAATAAATATTTTTTAAACTTTTATTTATATAAAATATTTCGGTAGGCTGCTCCAACCAGCCTATAATTTTTTAACAAAACATTACCCTAAAACACATAACACAAAATTTTATTTCAACTCATTTTTGTTCTTACAAAAAACTTAAAACGCAATATTTAAATACAATATCATGATATTTTATGCTAAGGTCTAGAGCTTACTTAATTACTGCTAATGGCATATAATTGGCTCCGTAATACAACTAAAACCGACTACTCTGCATATAGCTATTATGCAATTAATGTAAAACTTATTTGGACAATACATGCACATGAACTAAAACCTATTCTCGTATTACAAGTTATTCATTCAAGTGTAATAATTATGTAATTGTTTTCTTTTATTATAAGCTTTAATATTTCGAGTCTATCTAAATTATGACTAGATGATACCTGAACTCTAACCAAGTTGCTTAAAAGATGCACTGATTATCACAATTTTTTACAGGAATGTCAATCAGCGTACTTATGTTTAATAGCTTTTATTTACATAAATTGCACAATAAAATTGTAAAGGCACTGCAAAATATAATGTAGCGGCTTACACTATCCAGTCGTAGGCACTATTACTAATACATAAAACCAGATATTCTTCATGTCTAAAACGTAGGTAACTTAAAACAACAATGTTACGTTAGCAGCTACTGGTACATGAGTACGAGAATCGTCTTCTATTTTAATATAATATATTATTAATTAAAGTCTATCTACATTAAGAAGTTTGTGTGATAAATTGCATTATTATTCTGTACGAAACTTTCACAGAATTTCGAATTCGTCATCCGAGTCGTCGAATTGTCTGTCCACGTCTTCAAATTCTGTAACAAAAGCAATGAAATCATCATCTGCCTAGCCTTTTCCCAACTATGTTAACTATGTTGGGGTCAGCTTCCAGTCTAACCGGATGCAGCTGAATATCAGTATTTTACATGGAGCGACTGCCTATCTGACCTCCACAACTGGGTAATAATAATAAACAAAAGCAATGAAATGAAAAATAATTTATTAGCCTATTTTTTAACAGTTTCGTATGATTCGATTTTGTCCATACTGCGATAAATTATCTGTCTTGTTTGGTCATGGCATTGGCAACTATTGGCAATCATCGCTTATTCTTGGTTTTCTACCATTTTCACTAATAAATGCAGTGGTGGGATTCCCCCCATATTTGGAACTGGACTCCCACTGTCGGAGGTCTACGTTCAGCTGCGGATACGGGCTAGTAATGAAGTCATTATTGGTTAAAGACCAAGTGGATGATAATAACAATAGAGGTGGTATATAAGCATGGCGTTATTGTCGTGAGGGTATGAAATTGCAATTTATTCCTTATCTGATCGGATCTGTGTTTCTAACTTATCATTCTGATAATGAGTAAATAAATTGCAAAAGTTTATTTACTCATTATCAGAAAGATAAGTTTAGTTGAGGCATGCAAAGAGGTGTAATTTACATAGAGATGATTGATCAAATTACCTGCAAATAATGTAGTATTCTGTAAATCAATGTCAGATGTCATCGGGCCCCAGTGAGACGGCCTTTTCTCACATATTTCGAATAACGGTTGGGTCTCAGACATCAACTTAGTTTTTACAGTGACGCACAATTCTTCAAAATCAGTTTTTGTTCGACACAAAAAACACTGAAACAAAACAATTGTTTAATTTTTGCATACATTTTCTAAAATCTAAGACAATACAGGGTGGCAGGCACATCGACGCACAAACTGTAATCATGACTTCAGCAAATGATTCTAGCGTAGAAAATTTTAGTAGTTTAAAAAAAAAGCTGTTTCATACAAAAGTGCAATACCTACGCAGTCAAAATGTATGGAACAGCAATTTTTTTTTAACATCCAACGTATTCTTTGTACCAATTGGTTTCAGAATCATATACAGACGCCAGCACATCAAGCTATCCGAAACTGTCAAATTTTCCCAATCAACATTGAACCTTATGCTTTAGCGACAAAGTTGAAAATCTATTAAAGAAATTTTACAGATTGTAGTAACTTGATGTGCTGGCGTCTGTACCGAAACCACGGTACCAGTTTGCGCGTCGACGTCCCTTCTACCCTGTATTTTTTTCATGGAAATTATTTATTTTTCTCTCAAGTGCTGGTAAAAATAATAAGAATGACTAGTGAGGAAATGCGGTCGGAGAGACTTGAAAAATCCTAAACTAAAAGTCCTAATTCGAGGTTTAGCTCTCGCCTATTTCCTCCTCCAATATTGGACTAATTTAAAAGATATTTCATAAACTGAATTAAAGAAGGATATATACCGTGTCCGTATGTTTTTCTATTTTCATTAATAGTTGTCAAATTTGTACACTGGGCCTCTGTTGACAGCAGTTTAAATCGTCATTTTTTGAGGGGTCTAGTGCTTATAAAAATAATGTATCATCAAAAAGGAAAACATAGGGACTTACAAGTATGTAGTTAATATTTATTATTCTGTAAAAATCATTACTCTATGGTTATTAACCAGAAAGAAAACAGGCGAGAGTGTTTCTATGGACAAACGACCACCCGTGTTTCCTCTTAATACTTACCACGGCAACTGAAGGATCCATTGCCAGCATGGGTATCCGGGAAGCAAATTTACAGTGATATGAGCAGTCCATTTCTTTTTGTTCATCAGTCAATTTAGTCTGTAAAAAATATGATTTATTATCAGTATTAATTCCAATTCATTCGGGGTCGGCGCTACACAGCTTTCTCTTTCATACATCTCTATTATTAGCCCTCATCTCAAAATGTCCTTCCTAGCCATTAAATCTTTCATAGAATGCTATATCTTTGTGTATTAGTATTTTATGTAGCCTTCAAAAGATACGATTGTAACATTCTACGATGATACAACATGTGACTTTTATTCACACCAACATAAGGTTTAAATTGTAATGATTCATGTATAACAAATGCAGCAACAATTGTACTGCAGGTTGCATGTTTTCCGTATGATTGCTTACGTAATGCAGTCAAATATGAACTTATATTTCTAAATCATAGTTATTAGTAGTGAATATATCGAATTCAATTGCGACTTTTTCCACGTGGATTTTCCTATACAAACTTCGACACCATAATATTTCGAGATTTATACAGGGTTATTTTGCAACCACCATCCAAATTTTCAGAAATGATTTAGAATCGATAACCTTATCAATTAATGAAATAAAAAAAAATAAAAAAAATTACATGATTTTCACCATTATCCGCTACTAAAATCACAACGTGTGGAATAAATACAGTTGAACAATAGGTTGTTGAACTGTATGACCGCACACGCGCTTACCTCAAAATTCGGGAAAGAACCATGCACTACGCCCCCCTCCCTCACACGTCGCAACCCGCGCAGCCCCCGATCGGCCCTGCGCCCGCGCCGGCTGTCAGTTGACCGTGACCTAGTTACGTGTGAACGTGTGCCATATTTTTTTGTCACTCTCGCTGCATTTTCGCTTCAGAATTCCGTTCGATCATCATCGCACACATGGCGACTTTTTATTCTAATGCAGAGTATTATGAAATGGTCAGGTGTTATCTTTTAAGTGGCGAAAGTTTAAATAGTGCGCAAAGAATGTACCGTACAGAAAGTTTACCGCGTTTACAAAGACGAGGAATTAATTCGCGAGTGCCTAATAGACAAACAATTTTAGCAGCAAATCAAAGGTTGTTAGATTATGGTCAGTTTACCACACCAGCCCATGCAACAAGTCATGGCGGTCATAACGAAATAACACCAGCAGTCGAAAATTCTGTACTCGAGTTTTTCGAACGTGACCCCTGCGCTAGCACTAACGAAGCTGCTCGGCGCTTCGGTGTCAGTCAGTATTACGTGTGGAAGCTGCTGAACTCTTCTGGTTATCACCCATACCATTACCAACCAGTGCAATCTCTTCATGATAACGATGGACCCGCTAGAATGGAGTTTTGTGAATGGCTGTTAAGAAACATTAATTGTAACATTTTGTGGACCGATGAAGCATTATTTACGCGAATCGGAATTTATAACAGCCGTAACGAACATTATTGGGCGTTAAGCAACCCCCACGTTATTAGAAATAACTACCACCAAGTGCGTTTTAGTGTAAATGTTTGGGCGGGTATTATTGGTAATGTTATCGTGGGACCGATTTTTATTGAAGGACGCTTGACGGGTACGAATTATTTAAACATGTTACGTGGTGTTATTGAAGAGTTACTAGACGAGGTGCCACTTTCATACTACAACAATCATTATTATCAGCATGACGGTGCACCACCTCATTACACAAGTGCAGTGCGTGACTTTTTAAATAATAAGTATGGCGATAGATGGATTGGTCGCGGAGGGCCTGTACCATGGCCTCCCAGGTCACCAGACTTGACTCCGCTTGATTTTTTTTTATGGGGTGAAGTAAAAAGACGTGTTTACGTTGAAGAAGCACAAAGTGTTGAGGACCTCCGTAGTAAAATAATAATAGCATTTAATGACATTAAAAATCAAACAGATACTTTAAACTTATTAAAAAATAGTTTAGAAAAACGTGCACGTTTGTGTATTGAGAGAAACGGACTCCATTTTGAACAATTGCTGAAGTACACGTGATTTGTAGGTTAATCGAGTTTATTTGGTAAGTTTAATTATTGTAAATAGCTAGTTGATTCCAATTTTTTAAATACGCCATAATAAAAACTAATAATTTCACATTCCTTATTTTATTATGTCGGTCCTAAGCCCGTAAAGTATGAAGGGAAAATTGGAATCAACCCTTTTAAGAACGCGTAGGTACCTACATCAGTCGCACTCGCAGCGAGCGAGGTCAATAACCTTGCTGTGTCTCTCTACATTCTGTTATTTTTCGGATATTTTCTTTTGAATGTTTTTTTTTTGTTTTTGTTATTATTTGATTATAATGTTTCACATATGAAAATAAGTTAATTAAAAGTCCTCGATTTTAAAATTTGGATGGTGGTTGCAAAATAACCCTGTATTTTTAAAGCATGCCATGTCCTTTCTCAGGGATCATGCCATTTAGATCTCTACACAACATTGTATCATAATTGCTTCAACAGTTTAACGTAACAAACAGAGTGACTCTTATCACATCCAAATGATTAGTAAATTGTAGTGCTGCCGGATTCAAACTTTATGCCGGCAACATAAAGCGGATCGCTGCGCAGTAAAAAATTCACGTGTCAGCGGGGGTGAGGGGTGAGGTACTGCGCAGGGAGCAGCGCACTTCAGAGCCGTCATAAAGTTTAATCGGGCTGTAATGTACAGACGCCAGCACATCAAGCTACTACAATCTGTCAAATTCCTTCAATAGATTTTCAACTTTATTGCTAAATCATAAGGTTCAAAGTTGATTGGGAAAATTTGACAGTTTCGGGTAGCTTGATGTGCTGGCGTCTGTACATTAGTTAATATTAGTATGGAGCATGGATTTACCTCAACTAGTCCAGATCTCTGTGTAGTATGAGGATCTAAGTATATAACTTCGTCTTCTACACATCCAACCAGGTACAGTGCTTGGTTCGGCTTGCCACCTATCACGCCGATTGATTGCGAACTTTGAAAACATATCTGGAAAACACGCACACAAAAACATGAAATTTTATGTTGTTTTTACGATAATGGTTTGAGTTTTTTTTGGCACATTTCTACAGTACGAAACAATTGAAATCTCTGTGCTTCATTTGGTTACTATATTGTATTAATAGCTTAAATTATAGATCGATCACCCTCTCATGCGCATAGTTTAAGCAAATATTTTATTTCTCCTTGTTGTCTGACCATTCCAATATTGCTCGTAAAAATCTTGATCAAATACTTTGCCTTTTAGAAATAAAAATGCCATACTCCAAAAGATATTACATAATTTTAAGTGAAGGAATTATTATTACCTTCAGTCCATTTATATAAACAGGATTAATTTCGCTAAGGCCCAGCCTGAGCGGTACTATCAGCAGCAGCGGCATCCAGTCGGTGACCAGGCAGTCAGGCGTCGACGAGGAGTCGCCTCTGTCGTTGTTCACGACGCATTGTTGTACTGGAAACAGGTATAAAGGAACTTATAAAATATCTAATATGAGATCTAACAGGTCATACTCACACACATAAAATAATATCAGGGTTAGGCAGAACTGTACTTATACTACACCTACATTTCGGCCATTTTGCCAGTTCCAAATGGTCCATTGAAGGTATTATAACCTCATTATTACCAGTGGGAAGGGTTCTAATTCTAAAGCAATAATATAATATGCTGGGGAGTTTGTTGCGCCACTTCTTCCCAGCTAAAGCGCTAGGAAGTGGTTAGATATAATACCAGCCTATTATTGTCCCCGTGGCTAAATAATAACGGCCGCACAGGTCGATCGATCAGGTTAAGCTATGCTTGCCGCGGTTGGTCTGTGGATGGGTGACCATCTTTTCATACCGAGACCCCTCCGTGCCTCGGAAAGCACGTTAAGCCGTTGGTCCCGGCTGTCATTCGTGATCTTTGACAGTCGTTACGGGTAGTCAGAAGCCCGAAAGTCTGACAACCAGTCTTATCAAGGGGTATCATATTACCCAATAACTGGGTTGTGGAGGTCAGATGGGCAGTCGCTCCATGTAAAATACTGGTATTCAGCTGCATCCGGTTAGAATGGAAGCCGACCCCAACATAGTTGGGAAAGGCTAGGCAGATGATATTATTGTCCCACTCGAAGCAACCTCTTCTCATACAGTGAAGACACGAGCATTGATCACCACGCTTGTTCAAGATGGGTTGGCGCTTTCAGACTAATATAAACTATAAGTCCAGGTTTTCATTATATATGTCGCAGCCAACTGGTTAAATTAGCCGTTTAGTTAACCGCCTGGCCTTTGGAAATAGTGCTCGCCTCGCTTCGCTCTCTCGGCTCGCACGCAGTTGATCACAGTTCTAACTTCACCCATTTGGACGGGGTGCCCTGGCTTATTAACTGAGACCAAATTCGGCTCGCGCGTGATTGGTTACAGTTCCAACCTAAACTATAATTGAATATCATTTAGGCCGTTAGTTCAACGGCCGCCGTTTAAAAGCCTAGGCGGTTAACTAAACGGCTAATTAAACCAGTTGGTTGCGACATATACATAACATTTAATAAAACTTGTCTATATCATTTTCATTTCAATGAAGTGAGTAGGGCTATAGCACTGCATTTTTAATCAGACCATCAAACCGTGCAGGCAATGTCCAGGTCCACTCATTATGAAGTAATTAGCTAATGCAGCTTTTACATCTTGGGTAATGTTATTACTGTTTATAGATTTGTTTTCCTCTGCCTAGCCGGATAGCTGATGGCACAGTGTTCATCAGTAGGGTTAAGTGTTGGAGTAATATTAAGTACTGCGTGGTTATCCGCAGTAAGTTGGTAGCCGAAACTATATTTGAGAGGGAGTAATGGTGCAAGTTATCCAACTCTCACTGGAGGAATTTTCTTACTAGCCTACATGTATTGAGAATCACTGCCTTCTGCAGCAGTATTATTTTTATAATAATGGCTACCAAGCCAATATCAAAGAAGCATGAGTTAATTTCATAAATGCCCTAGGTGACTATGAATATTATTTTCAACAAGGTTACTTGCTATGGCTAATTTAATTGAAACGCTTTCTACTGCGTGTCACGAAATACGAGTTTTCTTCTTTCTATTATTTTACTAGCGACCCTGGCCTTGCTTCGCACGGTTTTTACGACTTGAAAAAATATCGAGATTTCTATATTATTCGAAGTCTAATATCAAAAAGCCTTCCGGAAAAAAATCTCTAAATGATGGTGAAAACACGCATCAAATACATTGCGTAGTTTAGATGAACAGCGCGGTCACACAGACGGACACGAAGAGCGACTTCTATATAATTATAATATGTATAGATAACAAGATAACTATAAATGTTAGATATTAGGCTGTCATTCCAAAATCTCCACCTTGTTTTCGTTGGTAAAAAAAATATTTATTTTTCTGTTGGCTTTATCCATAATACTTACAAATATCTTCTCTGACAACTGTGTTATCTAAAGCAACATGGATCACCACGGAACTCCACTTGTCATAAACTGCTAGCTTTCTGAAATAAACAGTACAAATTATTAATAAAACATATCATAATATTAGAATTCGAATTAAACTGGAAGAAATCCAATAACTTATTATTTCTCTACAGAAAAACGTTATCTAAACTAATATCATTTTTGTATGTAAGTAGCAATTTTGTATGTATTTTTGTATGTAGTATAAAGCTTAACAAACAAAGTTACGCTTTTACGCGATAATGGCTGATGGATTAATTTATTTACTTGGCACATGAGTAGACTGTGACCTGAATTAAGTCATAGGATACTTTTTATCCCGATTTTCAATCGGGATCAAGACATAAGCGTAAAACCGCAGTGCACAGACAGAGTACAATATGAATACAGTTTTTATGATTAAATTATAATGGTAAGCGATCTTTACCCAACATTTGTTAAGAAAAGGTTTCCAAGTAAATAATAGTGATAAAGAAATGAAATATTTTCTGAATGCAATATGCAGACATTCTTAAAAACTGGCTGAAGTCCAAGTTATACTTATAAGAAGAGGCAACATGCTGAGTCACAAAGAAAGATTATTTTAAAGACACAATGTGTGTTCAAACAATTGTTTTCTTATGGCAAGCAATAACAATAGTCGACAGGGTATGTTATTTTTCTGACTTATTTGCCAAGATATGAATGGTAATAAAATGCAGTTAAATTATCCTTTTTCTGGAGAAATCTTAGCCTGTTGTGCCTATTTTTAATCTATTTCTTTCTTTTTTATCCATTTAATAAGGTAATGCATTTGTTGTCCAAATAAATTAATAGACACCCAAACAAGCTACTTTGATTTGTATAGTCAGACAGTCATTAGTTGGCAATTAATGAAATACATTTTGATTACCGAAATAGCCTATTCTCCGTAGTTGACTCATTGATAGTATAGGGAATTACCCTAGGACTAGTACTGGGACTTACTTCAGAACTTGTGCGACAGTGTTGGGCCCAAACCATTGACCAACTTCTTTTCCTTCTGAAGCTCCCATCAAGGCCACCTGATGAATGGAGTAGGGAGCTTGCTTCCTCTCCTCAAATCTTTGGATTATTTTCAGGTATGTTGGATCTCTGTGAGTGATATAATGTTATCAGTGATGGTCTGTTATCTATATTTTTATTTAAACTTACTTGAGATTGTCAAATAAAATGACCAGTCCATTTTATATTCACAAGAGATTAGAGCTGCTCTGATTCTATTTCTGATAAGGAGTCATACAATGTATGCATGGGTCATTATATAATAATGTTATATTATAACTCAATCAATAATGCATTATGTTCAAGTTAATTGATAAAAGCTGTGTGTAATAGCCAATTATGCATTATTGTATGATTGCAATAAATAATAATGAGTAATATAACTACTTTATAATCATTGCAAAACAGGAAAACAATATTTTATATGATTGCAAGCATTGAGCAATACACTGAAGAGTCTAGGTTGGCTACCACACATTACTATGCATTCCCTTGACATGTTCAAAACCAGTAAATGACCTTACCTAGTTTCAGGTGTCCAAACCCAGTCAGCTGACAAGTGCACTCGGACGAGTGCGACGCCAAGGACCATTTGTCCACATCGAAGCATACAACCCCATCCTTTATCAGAAGTTAGCCCTTCGTCCCCTATAGGAATAAAACCCTTTCTATATGTACACCAAATGATTGATGTGATGTCTCTCCTTATGCGGTCCAAGTCTGAAAATAATACTTCGTAGTTAGATAGTGGCTACGATTTCATGAACAGCAAAGCTGATCATTTCGTCCCAGCGATATCGATATAACAATAGGTACCAGTACCTCGTTGCTCATTATCATCTGACCTTTAAAATAAACGTGTAAACAATAATTAATATTTCACGTACCCTGAACGGCGCTGTATTTTTTTCCTAAGATCCATACGCTCTCCTTTGTCTGAGGAATATCATCAGGCTCGACGTTATTACCGTCAGACGATAGGTAACATATATCAAACACGGCATCCATGTTCGAACATAATTTGATGACAAACACTAAGAAAAATAATAAGAAATTATTAGAAGTAGAAAAAGCTACGAGAAAAAATAAACACGAGTACGCCTTCCGACAAATAAACACAAGATGAATGAATGAAAAGCGAAATTCATTCATTCTTTCTCCTACAAGTGTCAACGTCAAGAATAAAAGGTTTTTTTTTATATTAGTTTTATGGCCTGGTTACTAAGACCTTTTAGCCAAACAGCAAGAATAAAATGGAAATAGATGTTAGCATAGATTAATTATGATAATGCGTACGATGGCCAAAAATCATAACCATACGTAGACAGAGAATCAGTCTACGTAACCATAGTAGCCCCACTTCGAACTTTCAGTCCGTAACAAAAAAAAAATTCTTTGTATTTGCAAAATAGTTGGGCAAACGTCATCTAAAACTATTCAAATTTCAAGTTGATCTATCATTAGTAGTTCTTCAGATATCCAGCTGTGACAGACAGACTGAGTGGCACCATAAGGGTTCGCTTTTACCATTTTGGTACGGAACCCTAAAAATGCTCAAGATATTATTTCCCAGGAAATAGTACTTTTTTCTGGCCGGCAATTTTTGGGTACAAAATGTTCGACACTTGAATGATGTCCCTTGTCAAAAATATCAAATTAGTACATCATTTTGGTCTGTCCGTGATGAAAATCAGCTAGACGCCTTGAGTTAAACTGCGGACAGACAGACAGATGGACTTGTCTAAACTATAAGGGTTCCTATGGAACCCTAAAAATGGGATGGGAGGTTTAGTAAGCACAAAAAAATCTCGCAATGTTGGCCAAATGCATGTCGTCCGTCAAACACTCAAATTATCAAAGTCTATGGTCAAATAGAAAAGTTACTCATTCAATTCAATGTCAAACACGGGAAAATAACCGCGAGACAGAAAAATATATTAGATTTAGAAGTCGAAAGTGAAGGCCAAGGCTGTTTGAACAAAATAAAATTAAAAATACTCAATAGTTTTTATAATAAATCTATTAAAAATGGAACTAACCCCTTTAGATTTCGTTGCGCAATCTTGCATGGATTTAACTGAGGCTATGAATGCAGTTCAAAGTGAATCGGAACGCGATGCTCTAATTACAAACCATATCAAGAAAGTTTGGTCTACAGTTACTTCAATAGAAGACTTTAAAAAAAGTAAGTTTCCTGACTTCAGTTTAAAAAAACCAAATCACCAATAACAGCCGTAATCATATAGAGGGACACTGGACAGTACAAATATCTTTGTGTAGAGGTATGATAGAGGATTGATTATATGATCTCGGCAGCACGCAGCTGTGCTGCCGCATCAGTGCTGCCGCAGCACTACTGGCCCCCATATATTCTCTAGGTTTGTAAGAGATTACATTCCGAGCACGGCAGCAATGCTGCGCGACATTGCTGTGTCACGCTGCCGTGCTCGGAATGTAATCTCATATAAAACCTATAGAGAATATATGGGGATCAGCAGCACTGCTACGTGCTGAATCATACCTTAACGGTAAATTCTACTTATCTCTAACTATCAGAGTGTATCAACATTTACCTACTTACAAACCCCTATTTACATTCATTTACTTACTACTTGAATATTAATTTAAAAAAACTCGTAAGAGAAAGATAATAAGCCAAGCCCGGTTTCATTTTACAGCTTAACCGTTAAGTACATTGTTTATTTATTTTAAAATGTTTCAGACTTAGAATGGGTAAATGTGTCTGAACCGATATCGTTGGCACAGCACTGTAATGACAAGATAGTGATCTTGGACTTCTGGACATACTGCTGCATCAACTGTTACCATGTGCTGCCTGATTTGGCTCATATTGAGAAATTGCATGCGGTCGATAGTGGTCTTGTTGTGGTAAGTTCAATATCAACTAAGTATATTGAAAAGAGAGGGAGAACCTCTCTTTTGTTTGTTGTTTCATAAATCAGTAATTAACCAAGTGAGTCTGATAAATGCCCAAACTCTGTTTTCTGTTTTAGAAAATTCAAATGTCTTCCATTGATTTTGTTATAAGTGAAGGTTTACATAAACTGATGAATTAAATTAATGAATAATTAATTATGTAATTAATAATAATTGATTATGGGATGCCAGGTGGCATCCAATCAGTGGCAAACCATTCAGTGGTTTAGGAGTGAAAAGGTAACAGGATACAGAGGTCTGTATCCTGTTACCTTTTCACTCCTGAACCACTGAATGGATTTCTATAAAATTTGGCAAGGATGGCATTCTGTGAAAGGACATAGGCTATACTTTTTGTCCTAGTACTTTTCCATGTGATAATTTTCGACATCACTGGGGCGAAGCCACGGGCTGAAGCTAGTCTATACATATAACAATCCATAATAATACTGAGTACAAAATATTGTAGTTGTAAAATGTTATTATGTACACACAAGAGATTATAGAACATGCTTTAATAAATGCTATAAAACTTATTATAAAACAGTGAGTAACATCCTCCTCTTTACATTTCAGATAGGTGTGCACTGTGCCAAATTCTCAAATGAGAAGGAATCAACCAATGTGCTGTCAGCTGTGCTTAGATATGACATACAGCATCCTGTAGTGAATGACGCTGACAGCTGTATGTGGGATGCACTTGGAATAAAATGCTGGCCCACACTACTTATATTAGGTATGGAATTAATTATGATTCTAAACTAAGATGAGCATGTTGGATTGCCTTTGCGCAATAGTGGGACGGTACTAGCTAGTAACAACTGAGCTAAGATGCTTTAATAATATTCTTGGGTAATATACAGGCTGCAGGGGCGGTACCTTCATAGAAGCCGAAAAGCCCGGCTTGCCCTAATAAAATCATAATTCACAACAACAAACTTACTTAAACCTATCAATAAATAAATATATTAAAAAAATACCAATCAATGAACTCGAACACAAACAGTAATAACTGAAAATCAGCCAATCCCTCAGTTAGTCGTTTTTTTTATACGTTGAAAATCTGTGGGCTTGCCCTAATTTTGACCCCTAGGCACGCCACTGACAGGCTGGTGTCCGCAACTCCACGTCAATGCGCGTATTTTGCGTACGGGTGGGAAAATCGATAATTCGATCCACCCCAGCTTCTCAAGGAAGGCCAGCAACTCCTTGATGTTACTGACCATCTCACGTAGGGTACCTGGGTTACCGAAGTACTTTGCCCTAATAATATTCTTTTGATTATAATTTCAAGAGAAAGCAAAGTGTGCTCTCTCATGAACTACTAGCTTTTGCTAGCAGCTTCACAGCAAAAAACGAGCAGTATTGTTGGGGCTGCTATGTCTAGCAGTGAACTTTTATGAGCTCTTTTAGTAAAGGAAACATTATAATAATAATGTGTGGTTCTGATTTACACACTTTGATGTTGATGATTGCCTTTTAACAAGGCACAACAAATCAACAAAGTATTTACCACTTTAGATTAAATAGTTATTTGATTACTCAGTATAATATGCTAATAAAAGTAATTTTTAATTGTTATTACAATTTGATTTCTGTTAATAGTTTTGTTTGTTGTTGCTACACACCTGTTGAATATTCATATCTCACTGCTTTTTTACATGCATAAGAAATGTTGTTATTTTAGAGGTAAATGCTGTTAATTTTTTATGCTTTAAATGCTTTATAAACAGATATAACATTCCAATTATCATTTATGGACTTTTGATATTATTTAGATTAGTAGTCATCATCACCTAGCCTTTTCCCAACTATGATGAGGTCGGCTTCCAGTATTTGACTTCACATGGAGCAACTGCCTATCTGACCTCTACAACCTAGTTACTGGGTAATATGATGCCCTTACCCAGGTATGGAGGAGTCTCGATATTTTATGGGCGGTCACCCATCCACGGACCTTCCTCGGTAAGCGTAGCTTAACCTTCGAATGACCCGTACGGCTGTTTTTATTTAGCCACGTGCCCCTCATTATTTACATCAAATAACAAATACTTTCCATTATTTCTCAGGTCCAGGTAATAAGCCCCTGTTTGTTCTAACCGGCGAAGGTCATAAGGATGAACTGGTATGGTATGTGAGCAATGCAATGCGTCATTTTGGGAACCGCATATCTGTGTCACCCATATCCATAGAACCAGCCAAACACTTGAAATCTAAAAAGGAGGAAGTACTTTATTTTCCGAGCAAGGTTTGTATTTCATTAAAAATAATTCATATATTCACCTTTATGTTTTAAAAGAAGTGAGGAGAAAGGGAAAGAAACTCCATGGACACTTTTAAATCAAAATATTGTATATATCATACTTATTTAGTGATTTGTGGTACAACCGGGCCTAAAATTATATGCTGCGATGATGTTAAATAAATTGGGACAAAGATCAAAGGAAATGATGATGATATTATAATTATGTATGTGCCTTACTGACAGTTGCATACTGTAATTTAAACATCTTTGTTGATACTCCAGCTGTCATTGAACCCGTTTTACCGCGGACGTACGGACGAGCCGTTTCTGGCGATCGCGGACACGGGCCATCATCGTGTGCTGCTAACCGACTGCTCAGGAGTTGTGCTAAGGATCGTCGGCGGGTTGGAAGCTGGGTTTAAGGATGGCAGTACGTATGCTTAGTTTACTAGGATTTATTCACCATCCTTATATTTTGCATTCAGTTGTTTTTCGGGTTCTAATATAGCTTGGTTAAAATGTCAAACAAACATTAAAAGAAAGTTCTAGCAACTTTTCTGAAAAGTATTCTGTGCAACTTGAAGTTAGCTATCATCAAATTCATGACATGGAAAAATAAATCATACAGCGTGGCATGACATGGACGCGCAAGCTGTAACCATGAATTCGGCACATAGTTCTAGAGTAGATATTTTGCGTCGGTTATCAAAAAATCTGCCTTTGAAAAGTGCAATATCGACGCGGTCATAATGTACTGAACGCAATTTTTTTTTTAATAACCAACGTAAAATTTCAACGCATGTTCAGAACATGTACTGAATGTGTGAATACATGTTTTACGTTGACAGATTATGCGTCGATGTGGGATCGATACTTAGCGTACAATACGCCCCTGAAAGTGTACGGTGATAGCGCGATTTTTAAAGCGTCGGTAACGAAGTTGCACATTTATAAGACGTTTTATTTATTTTCCAATGTTCAACGTCACAATTTCTTATTAGCACCATATTTCAAATAATTACAAATTCTTTTTTCCTAAGAGCTGAACGAGGCGCTGTTCAACGCCCCACAGGGCCTGTGCTGGCTATCAAGCAATGTGTTAGCAGTCTGTGACACTAACAACCATGCGGTGCGAGCTATACATCTTGATGAAGGAACGGTGGAGGTTCTGGCGGGGACAGGAGAACAGGCCGCGCATGGGGATCAAGGTATGGCGATTTTATTATGGTGGTCCTAATTCCTAAGTTGAGTCCTGTGGTATTTTTGTAAAATTCAATAACTATAATACCACAGCGTATTATAGTTAATGAATTTTACAAAAATTGTTGATGAACATGGTCTTCTGACAAAACAAGCAGATGCAGGACATGATTCGTCAGATAGTTTTGCTGGGTTCTCCGAGACATCACGATTTTTTCCATAACAGCCTTGAGACCGGATTTGCTAATTGCAATAATGCTCACAAAAAATAAATCTCGTAAATAACATGATCCCTTTTTCTATCCTGGCATCATTTAATTCTGGTTGGTGGTTTATTTCTGGTTGTCTGTAATAAATTGTTTTAAAAAGTATTATGAATAAAGGTTGAAACACAAGCAGTTTAACATAACAACGAACATTGTTGAAAAATAAAAACAACCTTATAAAAAAAAAATAAGTTAAATGTTGCTTAAAATTTATATCAATTCTCATAAATGCAATGCTGCCAGCCTTTTGGGCATGTTTCCTATTGTGGATATTTTTTTTTATACTCTGATTTCCTCTCCTTTTTATATACTTGTACATTTTATTATTTTAAAACTGTTAGCTTTTTTAAATTATGTAAATATAATTTTGTAAATAAATTCTCATAAATATGTCTGTTAGAAACTCGAAAATATTTTAATTGTTTATGTTTGTAGTAGAAAGTTTTTTAATTGCTTTTTAAAATAAGATACACACCATCGATCAGGTTAAGATACGCTTGCCGCGGTTGGTCAGTGTATGGGTGACCACCAATACATAAGAAAGCACGTTAAGCCGTTCGGCTGTGCAATTTCAAATACTAGCAATTGACATTAAAAAAATAAAATCTGTGTTTTTGCATATTTGACGTGCTAGCTTAGTACTTAGCAAGTCAAACATGCAAAAAGACCGATTTTTTTAGAAATGTCAGTTGCTAGGTTTTGAAATTGCACCACCGCGTTGGTATCGGCTGTCATTCGTAGATCTTTGGCAGTCGTTACGGGTCGTCAGTAGCTCGAAAGTCTGACAACCAACCAGTCTTACCAAGGGGTGTCGTATTATCAGTAACAGGGTTGTGAAGGTCAGATAGGCAGTCGCTCCATGTAAAATACTGGTATTCAGCTGCATCCGGTGACACTGGAAGCCGACCCCAACATAGTTGGGAAAAAGCTAGGTAGATTGATACATACTAACCACACACGCACGATAAAGAAAACTCAACCTATCTCCTCTCTCAGGAGGCAAGTGCCTTGGCATGCAGGCCCTCGCATCTCCCTGGGACGTGCTCCTGTACTCCACCCCGGACATGGACATGTCCGTGCGGCCCCTCCTGCCACCGCCGCCGCCTCCGCCGACCAGCCAGACTGCGCCTGATAAGGAGAAGGAGGAACTTAAGGATGATAAAGGTAAATACAATATAAGATTTTTTGTCAGAATGCGGTTGTTATGGGTCAGATGCCCGAAAGTCTGACAACCAGTCTTACCAACGGGTATCGGGTCACCCAGTAACTGTGGAAGGCAGATGGACAGTCGCTCCATGTAAAATACTGGTATTTAGCTGCATCTGGTGGGACAGGACACATAATTGGCAAAGTCTAGGCACATGATGATGATTTTCTGTTACATTTACAGCCTACCACCCATTACAGTAATTATTTTATAAAATAACATTGAGGGTCGGTTCACATCTGACGGAAAATGCGTCGCGTATTATCGGTCGCGTAACGCCAGAACAGACAATTATATGATAAAACATTCAACGTTTCACACTCGACCGATGATGCGTTAGTGCGTCGAGCGGATAAATAGACGCAATCACAGTTACGCCTGACGTATTTTCCGTCAGATGTGAACCGACCCTAACAGACTGTGGTGTTCAATTTTGACGACAGTTGCGAATTGTGTTTCATTTATCTTTTTCTACTACTATTATATGCTGCAACAATGAATATACTATTTATTTATTATAAACCTTATGAAAACATTCCTATTATATTTTCATTTCGATTCAACCGTTTATTGTTTTAGAAAAAGACAAGAAGGATGAAAAACGCCGGGTGCTGCTAATAGCTTGCGCTGGCTCTCATCAGATATGGGCTCTTTACCTCGACACTACTATTTGGTGGAAATACAAGACTTTTACTGAAGGTAAGGAATTTTAATTGCCTCAAAAAGTAAAGAACAGTCTCCTAAAACCGTTTTCCTGTAGCTGCGACGGTTAAGGAACCTGCCCTTGCTGCCCCGTCTCAAAAATCCACCTTATAAGAAAGAACAAGATCTCAAAAATCCACCCTATAAGAAAGAACAAGAAAAAACAGTAGGTTTTACACATGAATGACCTTACTTCAGCATGCAACTTGCCTACGTCATGACTTTTTATGCAAGCCTTTTCTGTGTTGGCTTTTATAAAGCATTTTTACATATATTTTGTAACTGTGCAAGTCTCACATAGATTATAATTTAACCATGTGTATCATTTATTAGGTACATGCGTGTGTATCGTGGGCTCGGGTGCGGAGGCGGCACGTAACAGCGCGTATCCGCACTCAGCTGCGTTTGCGCAGCCATCCGGGCTCACGCTTAGAATGGGTAAGAATTACACCTTATAAGGTTTATAATATGAGCTTTTTAACGAAAGTGAATACTAGGGCACGTTATTGTCGGCAAACGTCGGTACGCATTGTATTAAAAAAATATTTTAAATATTATTTGCTCAACGGAGTCGCCAAAATCTAATCGCTGTTAGTGCGGATATAGAATATATATACCTAATGGAATTCTATTGCGATTATAATTAAATTCAAATGTCAAAAGTGATTACACGAAATACAGTAATAAACATATTAACATTAAAACCGATGCCGTATATAATTTCAAATTAACAATTATTTTAATTACAGGATCAAATTCCGAGGTTTTCATAGCTGACTCCGAGAGTTCGTCTATTCGAAGACTGGCCCTAGCTACGGGACAGGTTTCAACTCTGTGTGGCGGTGACCGCAACCCTTTGGTATGCATACTACATTAATAACCACTAGTTACCACATTACTATGATCTTTACTACTTATCAATTTTATGGTGTTCCTGCTAAGACTTCATTATAATTGCTAATAATCATAATTATGAATATTTTACAGTTTATGCCCATGTTAATATAGAAATTAATGAAATATGTGCAGTTTGCCACCTGATTATTTTGCAATTATGTTGCGTGACTGTTGGGGATTAAATGGCGACTTATGTATAATTATTTAGTTACTAATCCTGTGGCTGCGCCTGCATTTTTGAGATAAAAATCACACTTTGTCCTTTTGGATGATTTGTGTCTTCCGAAATTCAATATAATCACTGATTAAAACAAATAAAATTTAAGTGTCTATTTGTAATATCAAAATAACAGCTTTTTACTAAATGCTTAGGGAAGTATAATATACGGCATATAAAACATTTTTTTTTTGTCTCTGTTTGTTCCGGCTAATCTCTGAAACGGCTTGACCGATTTTGACGGCAATTTCACCGGCAGATTTTTAGAAAAATAAATAAAATCAAAAGGCATTAATGTCACGCGAACGAAGTCGCGGACAGGAGCTAGTCAATAATACGATTGATAACGTTACCTATGGTTGAAATTTTTACCATTTGATATTTTATATTTCTGTGCAGAACTTATTCGCGTTTGGAGATGTCGACGACGTTGGTTTCGACGCGAAACTACAACATCCCCTTGGCGTCGCGTACTGCGATTCTTCCAAGACCCTCTACATAGCAGACACATACAACCACAAGATAAAGAAAGTCGAAGTCGGACCACAAAAAGTTACCACGTTAAACCCTACCATGATCGAGACCACCGACCCAGCACTGTTCAATGAACCATCAGGCCTATCTATCACTGCTGATGGAAAATACCTATACATTGCAGACACAAATAATCATTGCATCAAAATCCTAAACCTAACCAAAAACGTGTGCCAAGACTTCAAAGTGAGATTACTAGAACCTAAGTTTACAGAACCAGAGAATTTGATACTTTACAAAAATGATCTATTTGTGAATCGAAAATGTGGCAATCTAATCATCTATTTTAATGTTAGTTTGGACGCGGAAACGAAAAATGTTAAATTCACTCCTGGAGCACCTCAAAATTGGCTTGTTTGTATACGCGATGAGAATAACAAGGATGTGACCCAAGAAGATTTCGAGTTCATCAGCTCTTCTCGTAAAGGTACCAAGCTACCCGGCCGAGTGGAAATGAAACTTAAGCAGCGAACAGATAAGTTCCTTTATCGCTTGTACCTGAGTTTCCATACGGCGTTGTGCGACACATCTGTATGTTTCTCACATTCTTTCACTATTAGGTCTACGATTTTAGTTAGGGACTCTGTCAAAATGATCGAATCGTACAAGATTACTTGTAAAGTTAATCCTGTCAACAGACCCGACTCTAAACAAAATAAGGATGATCAGAAGGCGTAGAAATATTATCTTGACATATTAATTTACCAATGTAAGCACAATAAATGCTTTAACAGCACTAAAACAAAATAATTTTAAGTTAACCTGATTATTTTTAAGTGTAATTGTTACTAATAATAATATAATAACAGAGGTTGTTATTTTTATTTGATTTTTTATTATGTTTTAGTTTTGTTAATGGACATAAAAATATTTTTTCAGAATGTGCCTGTTTTATTTTCTTAAGTTTTCTGTGATCTTCGTAATCCTAACAGCGGGGTACTTTCGTAACACACTATCAGCAGGAATCGGTTTCATTTTGACAGTTCAACGACATTCATTGCGTTATTTACGTAGTTGAGCAAACAAATTTTTAGAACATATGAAGCAATGGATTTGCAATATCCTTCAAAATTATTCAGATTGTGTTTGTTACTATATTAAGCAGTTAGGGTGCTGTTCTAGCCGCCGCGGGAGACGCTCCGGGCGTCGGGAGCCGCGCGAAGACTCCCGGCCACCGTAGGCGCGGGCCTGCGGGCGGAGAGTAATGGGTAGCTCACCGTCCGATCAGGACCAGGCCCGTGCCGGACGGCGCGTACGTGTTCCACGCGCGCCTCAAAGAGATGTCAGCATCAACCGAAGGGGCCCGTTAGGGCCAAAGCCTGCCGGGTCAGCGGGATTGTCCGAAAGGGTTACCGCTGGCCCGGAACATAAAGGGCGAAGGAAGGATAACGGGTGGGTTTTAGTCAGTAAGAGTCTGACACTCCCTTCCGCTCCACCCAGAGCGGGAGGAGTCATTTGATGACATCCCACCTTGAAAAAATAAAAGGGTGCTGTTCTATTCAATTAAATAGCTTCGGCTATTTTAAATATAAAAAAAAATCCCTTGCATTTTCGTTAGTTTCGTAACCGGTTGTATCATTATCCTTGGACTATTTTTGTATGCCTAAAACCTTTAAACTATACCAAAAGGAAGGTTCCCGGATGTAAGTGTTACTCTAGGAAAGAGGCAATGACATTTGCTATCCATCACGAGGAAATACCGATTCAATTTCGATTTGATACAGAATTCATGACTCTATTGACCTTATATTAAAGCAATTTATTTAGTCGCAAGCTCGCAATACTGTAATAAAAGGAAACTAATATTATTTTGAAGTCTATATCTATACTAAAGGTACCTACATATTATACATTAAAGTTGATTTTCGTGTCTGGCTTTGTGTCCGCTTTGTCCTAAACTACGCTACGAATTTTGATACGGTTTTCACCATTTAATGAATTTATTCCGGAAGGTTTATGTGTACCTACACATATCTATAGTAAAGAAATCTTGATGTTTTGTCAATTCGTAAAAAGCGTGCGAATCAGTGGCGGCGCTAGAGTTACATAAATGTTATAAATGTGTTCAAAAACTTGGTAAATTAGTACCTTAGTTTTTAAACACATTTCTAACATTTATGTAAATCTAGCTCCGCCACTGATGGTAGGTATGTAGATACACGAACTTATAATGAAGTCCTAGGTGTAGTGAACCTGCTCTTGTCTTTAAATTCACAGGTTCTTATTTATGTAAGTACCTGTGGATCCAAAGACCAATAGTGTTTCTTTCAGGTTTAATTGAAAATAACCCTCCTTTTGGGTCTCTAACCCAGTCGGGGCAAATTAGGCTTTTTAGGGTTCCGTACCAAAATGGTAAAAATGAACACTTGTGGTGCGACTCAGTCTGTCTTTCTGTCCGTCTGTCACAGTTGGATATCTCGAGAACTACTAATGCTATTCTAACTTTCAAGTGGAAGTAGTAATACAAGTAACTTGAAAGTTAGAAGTTTTAGATGACGTTTGCCCAAGTATTTTGCAAATGAGAAAGAATTTTTTTTTTCTGCAACCGGGACTGAAAGGGGGTCTTAAAAATTAGAAGTGGGGCTACTAGTATGCGTGGGGTATCTAATGAAAGAGCGCTGTTTGCACATTCTCAAACATTTTTTCTTTTATTTTAGGCCGCATAGTTTTCGACTTTAGATGAAAAATATAAAAAAAAATAACGTTACCCCCCTTGTCTCCGAAGTATGCATAGAGAAAAATCTGAAATTTTTCTATGTGATAGAAGTTTATGTAAAAATTACAGGAAAAATAAAACGAAGTCTCTAAATAACATACTTTTTCAGAAATCATCAACATAATATCGGTCAAGAGATGGCACTGACCTAAAACTGCAATATTCTACACTACACCGCAGTATTTAAATTCTCTGACGAATATAGGCTTCGCGTATGAAAAAACATTTCACGTTTTGTGAAACGTGAAATGTTTTTAACGGAACCCTCGGTGCGCGAGCCCGACTCCTCTTGACCGGTTTTTAAAGTAAAGTCAGTTATACTATTGTAGGCGATTCCCACACGACAGTTCAAGTTTCTAGAACATTTTAATCTCAGTGACTATTAATATTTTTGAGGAGGAAACTAAACATTTCAAAACGTAATGCATGTATGCTGTTTTGGTAAATGGATTTTTTTTGCAAAATATGAGGAAGAAATCGATTGGTGACGTCTTTCCAAGGTCGATACGGAAAGGAACGACACGTCCTATATTAATATGATGACGCGCGAACGCATCTAATCCCGAGGCCCCAGATATTAATATGCGATGTATTCCATTGAGACTTATCTCATTTACATTAGTAAGTGCCACAAATTAGAACAGTGGCCTTACTATCTAAACACAGTGATTAGGCTTTGAAGGTATGTACCCGATAGGTATATTAATTGCGCGCATCCAGTTGCCTTACATTGCTCGTACATCGCACTCGAAAAACGACCTTAGCTGCATGTTGGAGCTAATTAAAATTGAGATAAGTTGCACTGTATTTTATTAAAATCATCGTCTTAGACGGTTAATTGATTTTTTAATGGCTACGGAACGGAATCTAACAAGGCCCAATTTAAATGTTAGGACGGTAATTAAGTACCTCATCATCTGCCTAGCCTTTTCCCAACTTGATTGGGGTCGGCTTCCAGTCTAACGGGATGTAGCTGAATACCAGTCTAAACGACTCTGTCTATCTGACCTCCACATCCCCAGATAATGGGTAATAGGTACCCGTTGTAAAACTGGTTGTCACTCTCGGGCTTCTGACAATTCGTAACAACGGTCAAAGGTCCATTCTACGGACCAACCGCGGCAAGAGTAGCTTAACCCGATCGGTCGACCCGTACGGCCGTTTTACTTAGCCAGATTAGGCCCCTATCAGTTACAATATCGGTGAATAACCAACCAATTAACGTGCCTTCGGCCACTTTTGTTGCTGATGACGAATATCTGACCCTTTCTTGCCTAAGGCGGGTTTTTTAAAAAGAAACAATGGAATATGTCATGAGGACAGACGGTAGGCTCCTAAGTGGTATATTACCTTTGTTCTGTGAAATCCGTTAGTCAAGCAATAAGTACCGCTAGATTATGGTTATTAGAGGCCCTGAGAGCACTGTTGGCCCAGTGGTAACGGCCACGATTTACGAGTTGTGGGTCGTGGGTTCGAACCCAATCAGGCACTTTACTTTGTGTAAATTATTTCATCACCACTACTGTCAAAACGGTGAAACTTATTGAGGAAACCGGCATGTCTTAAAACAAAAAATTCGAAGACACGTGACGAGGAACACACGTGAGCTTGCATAAATGATGCAGTAGGTATACCTATCGTATCAAAAACAAACTATAAATGTATTAAGCGATGAACTATACGCATGAGGACTGCCTCATACATAATGTAATGTATAGTTTATAGGTTCATTTATTTTTGATCGTCGTCGATCTTGGTTGACCATTGTTGTTATATTTTCAATTTTTTTTATTGGATTTCCTCTGAACTAGCTACTACCAATATAATCCCCAGATATCAACCGTTTGTCACATTTACAAGGGCTAATACTAAATGCCCTCTTGACCTCCTGAACCCACCGAACATCGTGCAACCGTTTAACGTTTAAACGCAGGCAACTAACAAAATAATAATGTACTCGAATTCAGTTGGCTGCCGAGTGCCGAGTCTAAAGGGGCTAAGGTCGTCTGTGTCATTACAGCACCAGGTCGCGTCCCAAAACAATTGCGGCGTGGATACACAATTAGACCCTTCGAGATTTGAGATCTTGAGCTTTTAAGATGCAACTTTGTAGGCTTCAAATACAAATGATGCTGTCGTTCCTTTTGTCACTATGAGATTATACCTACAACGGAAACGAGTTTTTACTTTTTCTTACTACGATATTTTAGGTACGTAGTTATTTAGGCATTTACAATGCGTGCCACGAAAGATGAGACTTGACACACCACGTGGTTTGAAATGCGCAGTACAGTGCGTGCCACGTAAGAAGAGACTTGACACACCACGTGGTCTGACATGCGCAGAACACGATTTTAGGCATCTTTAGCGGTATGAGGTCTGAGTGCGGGACGGGACCGGACGTCATAGGAGCGGCGGAAAGAGGCGGGGTCAAGTCTCTTCTTACGTGGCACGCACTGTACACGATTTTAGGTATCTTTAGCGGTATGAGGTCTGAGTGCGGGACGGGACCAGACGTCATAGGGGCAGCGGAAAGAGCGGGGGAGGCGGGGTCAAGTCTCATCTTTCGTGGCACGCATTGTACCTACTCAGAAAGTCATACAACCGACTTACAAGTTACAGGTTAACCTACCCACTTAATACAGTGCAGGGGGGTGATTGCGTAACACTAACAGTAGGAATGGCTTTCATTTTGACAGCTCAACAATATTCATTGCGTTATTTATGTTGTTGAGCAGACAAGTTTTTGTAACATATGAAGCAATGTATTAGCAACATCCTTCAAAATGTTTCAGATTGTGATTGCTAGTGTGTAACGCAATCAGGGTGAAATTCCTGTTTAGCCTTTACACTAATAATGAGGTAATTTCTAATCTGATAATAGGACGAAAAACTAACGATTTTTTACGGTTTCAATTTATAATACCTACTTGATAAACGTTTTGTGTCAATTTATTACACCGCTTTTATTCGGATAGTCTAAGATACGTAGAAGAAAGACCTTCACCGATCGAGTAACCGGACGAAATGTGTTTTTTACGGAATAACATATGTTAACGAAAGTAACGGTGATGGGTTGCCTAATGAAATCCTGTCAAGGATATTTTTAATTAATTATGTAACAGGTAATTTTTTTTCGATATCTTCACCGATAGCGTAACCAAAAAAAATTAATGCTAATCGAAAGTATGGAGTCTATAGAATATGCAAACATAGGGTTGCCTACCTTTTTCTTGTCAAGGCTATAGGGTTGCCTAGTTTAAAAAGGTGATTCGAAAATGGTACCTTCACCGATCGAGTAACCAAATAAATTATATATCAAAATGAAGATTATTTTTTTGCGAATACGATGGTACAAGGTTGCCTACGAAAAACCTGTCAAAAATCAGGGTTGTAAGGCGTTGAAATTTGAAAATAGAAACGTATGAAAGTGTGCAAGAGAGACTCTCCATTATATCCAGTGCGATAGAAGAGGAAGCAGCATTGCAGCCGATCGCGCCACATCAGATGCTTGAAATAGTGCGAGAGAGAGAGCATATACGTAGTATCAAATGCGGTAGAGGAAGGCGCACCATAGCGACGGGCTCCGCCCCTTCTGGCCTATGAAAGAGAGTGCGCATGCTCTGTACAGTTGACAGATCTGTGTATGAATGTCAAGCGTTGTTTTGGAGCAACTTCCCGCCATTCTTATAGAAGTAATAGCGTGCTACGGAATATAAAATCGTGCTGTTTATTATTTTTTTTAATTGAATTCATTAGTGAATTTTACTTACAAATTAAAAATCTCGAAAACGTGCTTTTTATGTGGCTTGAAAGAGTCCGTAATTGACTTTGATGATGAAACGCTAAAAAACTGCAAATCAAAGTTGGCGTTTCGGATAAAGCATTTAAAAAATTTAAAAAATATGCGTATTAAAATTAAAATAACTATAGGTTAAAAATTTTTATCCTATATTTTTTATTCTATTTATAATAATTTATTTGCTAAAAAAAATGTGCCTAGTTTCTGTCAATTTCTGTTTTGTTACAAATAAAATATAAAAAATTTATTTCAGTAATAATTTGGAAAATTATATATATCACTTATTTCTTGCTCTGCAATGAAATTATTGAATTCTTCAATGTAAGTTTTTTTTAAAACAGTTATTTTCTTGTAACACTGTGAGTGATAACCAACTAAATCGAGTGATATATCAGAGGGGCAATTCTCGTAATTTTAACAACGTTCACAGTCTGATCTCAGTCTCAATCTGTCAAAAAATACTTTTAATTTCCCTACATTTTGACAAGTTTTTGACATTTGCTTGTCGCCGAGATGAGACTGCGACTAGATTTTGAACGTTTTAAATTACGAGAATTGGCCTTCAGTTATGTTCACATCAGACAAACAGCACGATTTTATATTCCGTAGCAAGCTATTACTTCTATGAGAATGGCGGGAAGTTGCTCCAAAACAACGCTTGACATTCATACACAGATCTGTCAACCGTACAGAGCATGCGCACTCTCTTTCAATTTTTTTTTTAAACCTTGCTCCACCTTAGGAATTACTCCTGTATCGTGGGTACGTTTACGAACATTTAAATTCACATACACAAACAGCCAGACTCGAAACAATTACCTGTAGGCAATACAAATATTTGTGCCGTGCGGGAATCGAACCCGCGACACGCAGTGCAGCAGTCGATCGCTCAGCCACTGCGCCAACCATGTCGTCGTTTCATAGGCCAGAAGGGGCGGAGCCCGTCGCTATGGTGCGCCTTCCTCTACCGCATTTGATACTACGTATATGCTCTCTCTCTCGCACTATTTCAAGCATCTGATGTGGCGCGATCGGCTGCAATGCTGCTTCCTCTTCTATCGCACTGGATATAATGGAGAGTCTCTCTTGCACACTTTCATACGTTTCAATTTTCAAATTTCAACGCCTTACAACCCTGATTTTTGACAGGTTTTTCGTAGGCAACCTTGTACCATCGTATTCGCAAAAAAATAATCTTCATTTTGATATATAATTTATTTGGTTACTCGATCGGTGAAGGTACCATTTTCGAATCACCTTTTTAAACTAGGCAACCCTATAGCCTTGACAAGAAAAAGGTAGGCAACCCTATGTTTGCATATTCTATAGACTCCATACTTTCGATTAGCATTAAATTTTTTTGGTTACGCTATCGGTGAAGATATCGAAAAAAAATTACCTGTTACATAATTAATTAAAAATATCCTTGACAGGATTTCATTAGGCAACCCATCACCGTTACTTTCGTTAACATATTTTATTCCGTAAAAAACACATTTCGTCCGGTTACTCGATCGGTGAAGGTCTTTCTTCTACGTATCCTGTACTAGGAGTTAATTAATATTAAACAAGTTTGCTGAATCTACATAATTGGTAATAACACAGGTCAACAAAATTTTTACCCAGAAACCAGACTATACTTTTCTGAAGGATTTTGACGCGCGATTTTGACGTATCCTATTTTCTTTCAAAAATTATTAATAGCAGCTCAAAGGACTTAGTCTTCCTCTTTAAAATGACGTTGAGTTTACTCAAATATCTTATTTTTTCTCTGAGATATCGCATTTTGAAATTTTCGTGTACCTGTAGGTACGTGGATTGTTCTACGTTTGAGAATTCATACACATCAGTCTATTGGATTTTTTTTTTTAAATATTGATTTGAAGTTTTCGCTGTTTTTTGTTGAGTTCGATACTTTCTGGCGACAACAGATATTATTTATAGTTTTGACTTTTATTAAATTACCTATCGTATTAATTAACTTTTAGTTTTTTTTACTTGTTTCGATAATTCGATTAGGTTATCTATATAGTTATCTGAATAAAATAAGAAATAATTGTCTCTAACAGGTTCGCACTAAGAAAACATAGTGATGAAGCGTATCCGACCTACGTGTCATTTACCTAAGTAGGTATCATCATCATTTGCCTAACCTTTTCCCAACTATGTTGGGGTCGGTTTCCAGTCTAACCAGATGCAGCTAAATACCTGTATTTTACGTAGAGCGGCTGACTGTCTGTCCTTCACCAAGGGTAACTAGTCTAGTAACTAGGTACCTACCTAATATGAAACCCCTTGGTAAGACTGGTTATCAGACTCAGACTTCTGACGACACGTACCTACTGTCAAAGATCTACGAATGACAGTCGGGACCAACGGCTTAACGTGTTTTCCGAAACACGGAGTTGTCTTGGTATGTATCTAAAGATGGTCACCTATCCACGGACCAACCGCGGTAAGCGTAGCTTAACCTGAAGGCCAATTCCCGTTATGAAAACCTTTCAAAATATAATCGCAATCTCATCTTAACGACAATCGATGTCAATATAGGGTAATTAGAGGTAATTTTGACAGAATGAGACAGATCAGGAACGTTCGAGAATTGCCCCTCTGATCGATCGACCCTTACGGCTGTTATGTACAGATGCCAGCACATCAAGCTACCCGAAACTGTCAAATTTTCCCAATCAACTTTGAAACTAATGCTTTAGCGATAAAGTTGAAAATATATTAAAGAAATTTGACAGATTGTAGTAGCTTGTAGCTTGGTGTGTTGGCATCTGTACTTAGCGACAATAAGCCCCTCTTTACCTATCTACATAAGCAGGCATCCCACTACTTCTCACAAGCATCTAATAAACTGATTTAGGCTAAGCGCGCACCACGAAATTTCTTCGTTGCGGAAAATAATCGCTAATCTGTGAACAATAGTAATATACTAAAGTTCGCGCACTGCGGTAAATAATCGCTTGAAAAAATATATTAGCAGTCGGGAATTTATTTCGCATGAACATGCGATTAATAAAATCGCATTGCAGTGCGCGCTTAGTCTTAGTTCAGAGACATTCTTTCTAAATTTTGTCAAGCCTTTCAAATGCCAGCCGACCTTGACCGTTACTGCTAATAATAATTAAGTAGACTGAAAAGTTATGCAATATTGTTGCTATTGCTATCGTGTTTTGGACTGTTAAGTATGTGGTGTGACTTTAGCTCTGCAACGATAAAATTACAAGATTCTGATTCTTGAATATTTATATGGAGTTATTATATTTTGGGCCCACAACTCCCTATACCTAGAGGTAGTTTTATTCAATGTCAGCAGCCTTAATTATACAATACAGTTGCAATCACAAGAACTGTGTTTAAGGGAGTGCATCCTGAAAGTTGGCTACGTCGTAAATGGCTGGCAAATATTTACCGGTTTTGATTAATTATTCAATATACATACCAAGACGGAGGGGGGCCGTGCCTCGGAAATCACGTTAAGCCGTTGGTCCCGGCTGTCATTCGTGGATCTATGATAGTCGTTACAGCCGGTCGATTCTGTAAAAATCTCACCGTGAAAATTTAGGTGAAGTGAGTTTGTTTTTGATAGGAATTGACACTATTGACAGCTCACTCCACGCTCACTTCACCTAAGTTTTCACGGTGAGATGGTTACAAAATCGCACTGCAGGTCGTCGAAGAAGCCTGAAAGTCTGACAACCAGTCTTACCAAGGGGTTTCTTATTACCCAAATACCCAGTAACTTGGTTGTGGAGGTCAGATAGGCAGTCGATCCATGTAAAATACTGGTACTCAGCTGCATCCGGTTAGACTGGAAGCCGACCTCAACATAGTTGGGAAAAGGCTAGGCCCTGCAGATGAATATAATTGCTAATCCATGCTTCATAGGTTTAAAAAATTCGTCTGCTCAACAATTAACGGAAATACCGCAACGAACGTGGCTGAACTGTCAAAATGAAAGGAATTGCGATCAATTCTCATTTTATGTGTGGTACTCAATTACCCCATAAGCGTTGTACAACGTACTACCCGAATCCGGCATCGAGCCCAGGCCAACGACCAACGAGGCTGTCAGTTTAAATAGAAATAGAGGATAATCTCACGACACCTTTATTACCAGTGACATTCGTCGGATAATACTCGTTGGAGTTTCTAGTTTCTTGCCCGTTCTTCTCCATAGGTACCTACGCTTTGGAATGGGCAACTAGCTTCATATTTTCTGACTGGCCGACTTCTTGACAATTCAAAAGTGCCTGTAAATGGTTTAATTGAAATAAATGCCTTGAGTTTGAGTTTGGTCGAGTCGGCGCAAGCGCATACTGCTGAACACGAGGTCCTGGGTTCAATTCCCGCGTCGGGCAAAGTGTTATTCGGTTTTTCCATCTGGAATTTCTCAGCAGCAGTCCGGTGTCTGGATTTGTGCCCGATTGATGGCAATAGGCTCGCCCCTATTACTTGGGACTTAAACATAACTGCCGTGCCTAAACTTGGATGTAGGTACAGACGCCAGCATATCAAGCTACCCGAAACTGTCAAATTTTCCCAATCAACTTTGAACCTTATGCTTTAGCGATAAAGTTGAAAACCGATTAAAGAAATTTGACAGATTGTAGTACCTACTAAAAATACATTCATTCACCATCAGCCTACAGCAGTACATTGCTGGACTAGGCGTCCCCTATTGTACGCCATTCAACTCGATTTTCGGCAACTCTCATTCAGCTGCTATCAGATATCCTGCGAAGATCGTCACTCCTGAGGGCGTCCTACCTTACGTTTGCCGATTCGCGGTCTCCACTCAAGAACGTGTCTACCCCAACGGACATCGGTTCTACGGCTAATGTGGCCGGCCGATTGCAACTTCAATTTGCTTATGCTGTGAGCTAAGTCGACAACTTAGGTTCTAAAAGAACACCTCTCCCTAATCCTTTGGGAAAATACAGGCGTGATGTTATGTTATGCTGTTTCATTGGATAAAAAAGCAGATAAACCACAGATATAGATACATCTAGATAACGCAAGAACTACTTCGCGTGCCCAACCTAGCTTACGTACAAAATTCTTAAGCCGCCAGTTTCACGCTCAGTCTGCTGGCTGGGTAAGCGTGAGCGCTGGCGTTAGGCCCCGAGGGTGGGGCAAGATGGGTGCCGGTGCCGCACGCGGTGGCGTCTTTGAATCGATTTGATTTTCCCATCACTAAATACTAAATAGTGCTTGTGACGTAATAGTAGGTAGTCAAAAAATGGCACGCTTGGTTTTAATACCGATCGTGATACTTGCGTTATCTAGGTCTATCTATATCTGTGTGAGTTGAACGAACCCTGGTGCTATTTGCTTATACCTATCACGTGATTGAAGAAAAATAAGTTCGGAGTTCTGTTGAAACTACTGCGCCTGCGTACCTACTGTACCTTCCTTATAAACTTGCCAGCTTCTTGTACACCAGCCCAATGATTGTAATCTTCATCTTAGAGAAACCTTTGATCGGTTGAATCATCGCAAATGGGCGCGTAATCAGCGTAGGTACCTAACTGTTTTTGCGTTTGAAGTTCAAAATGCCTCATTGTCTCGACGACTGAGTTTGAAGTCCTAGGTTCGATTCCCGGTCTGACAGTGTGTTATTTTCCTTTATTTATAAACCTTAGTTTCCGACATTTTTACCACCTTTAGTTTCCGACATTTTGACCACCTTGGATACACATCACTAGGCGCACGTAGCATCCAAGCAAAATCCAGCAGATTGTGCTTCACGCGGGGTTTCTCCATCGGAACTTAAAGATGTTTCGCTTTGGTGGGAAGGTCCAAATTTCTTAAGGGAACCGGTAGTAAAATACAAAAGACCAAAACATCTCGTTACACGTTTAGAAGTTAAGGTGCATACAAATATTTCAGAAGTTTCATTTTGGAACAAATTTTCATCGTTATCAAGGTTAAGGGGGAAGCGCTAAAGTAGTCCGCGAAATTCAAATTTTCTTACGTTTTTTGCAATTTGCTGGTCAGTATTAAGTTGTACGTCGATCAAAATATGATTCGCGGCCGTAGCAAATATGTATTTACATAATTATAATCATCAACACAACTCTCTAAGACCACGTAAGTCCAAAGAAAAACTGTTTCATGAAATCATCATTCTTTGGAGTTACGTGGTCTTACAGAGTTGTGTTGATGATTATAATTATGTAAATACATATTTGTTACGGCCGCGAATCATATATTAATCAACGTACAACTTAATACTGACCAGCCAATTGCAAAAAACCTAAAAAAAAATGAATTTCGCGGGCTACCCTGGCGCTTTCGCCTTAAAGTTAAGAGACGTTTAAAAGTCCAAAGTCTATGGTTAAACTTTAAACAGTCGCTAAGTACTTATTACTTAACTTTTACCAACGCTTATAAATAAATCCCATAAGTTTAACCATTGTGTAATTCTCAGTAGGTAACCGTAACAGGTTCGCCTCTTAAAGTCTGGCCGTCGAGAGAATGCTTTCGTGACACCTGTCAGTGCGACAATTCTATACCCTATTCAGTTTGGCTTGAGACAAAAATGTAAACAACATTTGACTAGGTACTCACAATAAAAAGATGTTCTGTAAAATATATCAAAACATTAATTTCTAACAAAAAAACATATTTTTGTTACACAAGAAGATCACATGTACATTTTTTTTTGTTAGAAATTAATGTTTTGATATATTTTACAGAATATATTTTTATTAAGAGTAGTCAAATGTTGTTTATGTTGTGTCTCAAGCCAAACTGAATAGGGTATAGTAGGTAACTAATAAAGATCAAATTCGCAAAACACGTATTTGTTTGTATGAAACTTACAGGTGTCAAGAACGCATTCTCTTGTCAGCCGCACTGTAGGTAATTGGGGACATTATCTACAGTGAAATGTAGGTGTTGCTATGTACCTGTCTACCCTTCAGTATTTCAAGCATGAGCTTTTATGGAAAGGCAAGTTATTTGTGTTTAATGTAGAAATTTATTTAAATTGATTTTATCGGTAATTCAGCACATTATTTGCACCAATAAATATTTTATTAAACGAACTTGATTTCTCAGATCATGAGACTTCTATGTCCTTACAACGGACCATAAACAATACGTTATGAACTCATCATTAATTTAAATACACACTTCATGGTCTCATTGCACATATAATTGTTAGTTTGGTCAATAAACATGTATTTCGTGAATTCGGCATGATGGTCGTGAAGGCTTTTGATAAGGTGAACAAAATAAAAATAGTTTTAGGCAATCAACAAATACACTTAATATAATGTTCTACGTGTCCTGTAATTTGCACGTTACAGGAACTAATGGACGCAGAACTGATGGCGTCAAACACGTAGCCGAATTCTGGGCCGAGTCCAATTAAGGCCCGTTGACACGTACCAAAACCACACCACATTGCAGCGACAAAATGTGGTCAAGCTCCGTGTTATGTGTGAATAGTGTCGCTGCGCAGCTTCCTGGCGGTTGCGTTGTGAATTTTGCGATCCCTACAAAATATTGTGTTTATGTTGTGTTTGCGATGTGGCCGGCGGCTAATTCGCGGTGTCACTGGTGGTTGCGTTGTGGTTGTGACGTGGCTGCGATGTGGTCGGTTCACACACACGGTCGATAATGACGGCAAAATGTGGTACGTGTGAATTTAACTATTAATTTTCATACAAATTAGCGCCCGCCCACGTGTTATGGTTGTGGTACGACAGGCTAAGAAGAAGACATAACTTCTAACTACACGTAACGACTGTCAAAAATCTACGAATGACCAGCCTCGACCATGAAGTCTTAACGTGATTTCCGAGGCATGGGTATATTTTAAGGTACCTTTTAAAACAATAGCTTTAAATAAATGTCGGAGTATTTAATATTCCACCATCGTAAGCACGACTGATTGTTTTACTAGTCTCGTTGCATTTTCGCGATGTAAAACAGACGGTTTCCCACGTGGTGCTGTTTTTTACATTTGAATACAATGGATGGGCGTTTGGCAATTGTTTCGAATGAATGAGTATGCACTCGAAGATGTTGATCGTTTTAATTAGTTAAGTTGGTCTTTGAGTACTTAACATGTACTAAGTTTTGTCGTGTTTCAATCATTGTAACTTGTAACTAATTAACTTTACGACAGCTAAAGACAAGAATTTTAAATTAGTTTTTTAATGTAGGTACCTAAATATTTGTCAATGAAACGTTTGTTTGAATTAGTTTTCGATTGCCTAATTCCAAAAACAAATCGATTTATAATATTGAAACATGTTGTTTAAGAGATCCTTTGATTCTATTTTTTTAAATTAAAAGCTTAGGTACTTAGCTGTATTTACATTTTGAATCTGATTGAAAACTGGTTTATTTTAGGAAAAATTTAATTGCAACCTGAGATGACCTTTAATCAAAACACATAACTAGCTAACTTAGCTTTAGATCTGCCAATGCCAACTGCTGGATTTATGCCTATCAGATGGTGTTGCGTCCACAACAACCAATCATTCGTATTTCACCTTAAACTGCATTTTGTAATAGGTACCACCCGTTATCTTTCAGGGCTTTTAACCTCAAAAGCATCACATGATTGAATCCGACCGCTTTGGTAGCTTCCCTTTCAAGACGGATTGCCCAATCATCAAGAAACCTTCGAGTTTGTGATCCTTTTTAGACTGCAGTACGCGCTGCACGGCCTATTAACACACAATCGAATCGAAATTAAACATGGTCGCATATATTCTAAGGTTTGAAGAACAATTGAACACGCTCTTTAAGAATTTTATGTGTATAGTGACTGAAATAAATTTTTACATCGCTCTGACATCATGTTTTGTTTAAGTAACTAAAGCTTACAACATTTTGTACGATCGCCAATTGTTTTCAAGTAAATTGTTAATGTATCTGTATAGGGGATCGATGCGATCAATTTTAACATTGTTTTAATATTAAGAGAATAAGTGCCGTGATGATATCTTCACGGATACACCACGATTTTGAAAATACTGGATCGGGAATCTATCGAGTAGTGTGCTTACTGTGCTTATTTATTTATGTAAAGGTTTACCAACTAAACGCATACACAGCATTAACCCACAGTGAAGAACACTTTAGGGCTACTAGCATGGGCGTAGCCAGTCTTGGGCTCAGGGAGGGGCAGCAGTCAACCTACCCCCCCCCCCTCCCCCCCCCCCTCCCCCGGTAATTTTTTTGTAACTTGAGCCGTTTGGGCTCTGCGCCTATGCCAATTTGTTAATCTGTAAATTTAGAGGTTTATATTTTCAGGTACAGAAAATAAACAATTACACACAGGACAGATATTATAGTTTTATGAATAGTCGGTGCTTATAAATTTAAGTTTTAACTAACTTTATAAGTAAGTAATATTACTTCAAGAGAAGCCGGCGTGGGTTCTGGCAGAACCTATTTAGCACTTCTTCTACAAATGTATTTTTTGATTCGGCGATCCTCGTTCTGTGCACACTTAGCATACACAGGCCGCTTAGACGATTTTCGCTCATGGTTGAGCGAAGCCACGTTTTGACCCGCCATAATATGCTGAATGATCGCTCTATTGTACAGGTCGTACATGGCTGGGCAAAAAAATAGCGAGCGCAGTTTTTAAGCTGGGATAAAATTGCATTTCCGAAATTTTGATCAGATCCGCCACTTCCATTTCTTTCAATGCATTAATTTCCGTATTTTTTTCTTGTCAGAGCCAGGGTGGGGCAAGCGCCCCAGCTTGCCCCAGTGTGGCTGCGCCCATGAGGGCTAGTACGCCAGACTTGCCTAGGCTCCTGCTCCTTATTGAGCGCTTATAGACGCCCTGTCACTGCTCTGTCAAGAGCTCAGAACTAGAAGTTTTACAGCTCACCCATATAAAATTGACTAAAAGATGACCTATCATCTTTTAGTGAATTTTATATGATTGTCTATGAGAGTTCATCTTTATCCCCAGATAAAGATGAACTCCCATAGACAATCTTTAGCCCCATTATGGGTAGAAAATGGATGGAATTTTTTTCGCCCGCGAGGCGGCCTAGGTCTCATACACTCACCTATGTGCAACCAAATTCGCGTGTAGCAATGATAGTTAAAAGATCAAAGATCTCGAAACCACGTTTTGTGAAAAAGCATCGATGTCAGGTCAGTAGAACACAGTTCTTGGGACACAGTACGTCATTAAAGACGGTATGAGAAAATTCCAATTTGCGCTACAAAGTTAGCTGTGATTGGTACACACTACGCAACCGCGAGAATTCGAATCGTAGGGGAAAATGATCGCTGCATATGATTCTTAATTGGAATTATTTATTGCTATTTCAGTTTGAAACACGCGCTATAAAAGATACCATAGTGACATTCTGAGTCATGGGATATTTCTCCGCCGTTTTTATCTCCGTTGAATAAGAAATCCTAGTTATTTCGTGTTGATATCTTGTCAATTTATAAATAACTTCTTAGTTGATGCAACTGCTTCTGTTGTGACACTGGTTGTTAAGGCAGTAGGTGTAATTACTTAGCGCATTCTTGGAATCATCGATTCCTTTATAGTTTTCTTTGATGTCGATTCGATTTTTTCAGTAAAATGTTTGAATCATGTAGGTATTTAACTTATGCTACTAGTGGAATCTGAGAATCAGAATTACATTTCGGACTTTACATGACCTAGTCTGACTGAACCCGGTTTTTTTTCCGGAAAAGTGCGGGCACGTTATTTTTTTTTTTACTAAATGGGTCCGCTCTTGACTCCGATCATGCCTGGTGGAAAGCGATAGATGAGGTTTATGATGGAACGAGCGTGCCCAGAAGATGCCTTTTCACTCTCGCTTTGAAGGCAGACGGGTTAAATGTGGGAGGGAACACAGATTTTGATTTTAGTACCTACTAGCTTCTGCCCGCAACTTCGTCCGCGTGAAATTTCTTGTTACTCCGACCCACCCCGTCGCATCGCATCGCCTACCCGCGCTATTACTTCGTTTTTGCTTAGCGTTCTTTCTGACTTTTTTTCTTTTTGCTCGGCTCCTAAAGGTCATAGCGTGATGTTAAATACGACGCGAGCGACTGTCTATCTGACCTCCACAACCCAGTTACAGGGTAACACGATACAACTGGGAAATACCTAGTGATTGTCAGACTTTCGGCTGCTGACAACGTAACGACTGCTAAAGATCTATGATTGACAGCCGGGACTAACGGCATAACGTGCTTTCCGAGGTACGGAAGGGTCTTGGTAGGTAATGGATGGTCACCCATCCACCGACTGACATCGACAAGCGTAGCTTAACTTTCGATCGACCCGTGAGCTGTTATTATTTAGCCACGAATTATCGACTAATCTAATTAATATTACAGGCATGCAGTCCTTTTATTACCCTCACATTACAATATAGGTTACATAACAAAGAATCCATGCGAATGCGACACCTCGCGAGACATATTTACTTCGTAATCCTTACGTCACCACTGATCCATTAATTTTATAATGCCAAGATAATTCGCTCCCCCCACCGAATAACATGGTAATGTGGTACTACGACAGTTTTCGTTTTATTGCATATTCGGTGTCTAAAGCATTAATTACCATCTTGTAATTTTTTTTGTATTTTTTCTATGTATATTTATAAAAGTACAATAATTTCAATGGTACCGTAATGAACATAACAACATTATTCCCTTAAAATCTAAACACACTTTTTGCACGAATAATACCATAACATGTTATTACAGATCATGCAATCGTTAACTTTTTCGGTAAGCGACGATTACCATTATATTCGCGTAAGAAATGCATGCCTTTTTCCACGTAAAGTATAAAACAATTATATTTGTGTATTATTTTTGTTTACAATATAATAGAAACGGCTTATTCGATTTAGATGCGGTTTTCACTAATATATTGTAGTAAGCTTCACCTAACATTAAGTGTTTATTTCATGTCAATCGGTTCATAAATAAAAAAGTTATGTCAATTTAAAGAATCACGGCGGACATTTTTAAGGTATACTATCAGAGTACGTACATGGACGCGCACTCTCGAGGCTAACTGATGAACAGCGTTTGATATTTGATCTGGTGAGCGTTAATTGTACTTTGGAAGAAATGCTATTTGTAGATGCACCCGGTGGAACGGGTAAAACATTTCTTACGAAAGTTATTTTGGCGAAGGTACGAAGCCAAGGTAAAATCGCGCTTGCTGTCGCTTCATCAGGCATAGCAGCCACATTGTTGCCAGGTGGGAAAACTGCTTATACAATGTTCAAAATTCCGATCGATTTAGACCGCACAGAAAGCCCTGTTTGTAATATTTCAAGAAACAGCGATAAAGCTAAGGTTATTCGTGATTGTAGCCTTATTATATGGGATGAGTCCACAATGGCCAATCGAAAAGCAGTAGAAGCAGTAGACAGAACGTTGCGTGATGTCAAGCAAAATGATCAACCCATGGATGGCATTACTATGCTTTTTTGTGGCGATTTTCGTCAGACTCTCCCTGTAATACCACGTGGAACAAGGGCTGTTGAAGTTAGAGCCTGCCTAAAGAGTTCTCGACTGAAAACCGAAAACCTATGCAACATAGTTTCATCAATGCGAGACCTCATATCATCTGTGTATGGAAACGCAACGCAAATACCAACTTGCGATTTCTGGCTTTGCGAAAGAGCTATTTTGACGCCACGAAACGACCAAGCAGCAACAATAAACGCTGAAATTTTGAGCTATGTTCCGGGGGATTATGTTGAGTATATCTCCATTAACAGAGTCATGGAAGAAGGAAAATCTACAAGCTACCCAGTAGAATTTTTAGAATCCCTCAATGCTCCTGGACTACCAGCACATAAATTAAAATTAAAAGTAGGCGTACCGATAATGCTTCTTAGAAATTTAAGCCCCCCAAAACTTAGCAATGGCACCAGGTTAAAAGTGACCAATTTACAAAGAAATCTGATAGAAGCAGAGATTTTAACAAGGTGTGGAAAAGGTAAAAGTGTTTTCATTCCTCGGATTCCTCTCATTCCAAACAATTTTCCATTTAGTTTTAAACGAGTCCAGTTTCCAGTCAGCCTATGTTTTGCGATGACAATTAATAAAGCCCAAGGTCAGACGCTGAAAGTTGTAGGTGTAGATCTAAGTATCAGCTGTTTCTCGCACGCTCAGTTGTATGTGGCTCTGTCACGGGTTAGCAATCCTAGGAGCCTGTATGCTTTCATCCCCGATGGCCATACGTCAAATATCGTATACAGAGAAGCATTACTGTAAAGTAAATTTTTAGCTACCCAAACGACGGTACTTATATGCAATTCAAAATATGCTGCCCGAAAAGTCACTATTCCACGCTGACGAAGTCGCGGGCACAGCTAGTTAATAAATAAAAGGACTGATTATGATAAATAATAAAACCTTTGTTTTATTTCATAAATTTTAATAAAACGCTATTATAAATTATCCAGTATTAATATCAACTTCCTCTATTATTGTTATTTTTCTGCCAAATCAAATAATAAGTACTGGATTATTTAATAAAACATGTATTTGCAACATTATATTACTGTTAATCTTTTGACACCACACATCGACGAATATTACTGTAATGTAATATTACATTATACACTATCGCTTGGATTTCACACGAATAATATCGTAATATCATATTGCCGTTAGGTTTTTTGACACTGTATTACAACGAATAATACTATAATGCATTAATATTGACTACGATATTGTTGCGTTTACACGCGAATAATATGGTAATGATGCGTTGCATACTATACTTTTGCCATTTAATTTCAGTAACATTATTTTTGTGAATAACTTTATTTTATTAAAGTATTACAAAAAAATCATAATATAAATTAGATTGTAAAAAAATTAGCTTGGTTTTGACGTTTAAATGTCTACCTTACGATCTACCCGTGCCGAGATATACGCATAAAACAGTTTTTTATTTTTCCTGTAAAATTTTGATTTATCGATTACCATATTATTCGGTGGGGGGAGCGAATTATGCATATTAAAAATATGTATGAGTATTGTAGTTACATCCTTACTGAGAAGTAACTAAGCGAACCGGAGATCCGCGTACCTACCTAGCTACTACGAGTATGTATTTATTGACGCGTATTGTCATAGTTCACACGAGTTCGACCATGCTCATCAAATGTTTGGATCGCGACATAGCGTTCACTCCGTTCTATGATTATCATAAATGCATATTTCTCTGAAGTGTTTTTATGTCGCTTAAAATAGAGTACTGTCCTCTTTTTCTTGTAGGTGTACTTTATAATCTATGACACCAATAAAGTACGCTAAAATACTCTATTTACGTATCTTTGACTGTTACTGTTTTTTCTTCCCTATGATAAAAGTGGAAGCACGAAAGGAACAAAGCTTTTCTAAATTTAATAAAAAACGAGCTAATCATATATTTTAATTTAAAGTTTGATTGCAAAGAGGCTGTAACTATCTTCAGGAAACACAAATATTTGTTAAATATTGCGAAAAGTAACAAAGTGTGTTTTTAAAATTAATAAGGAGTTTTTATTGCTTTTTTCTTTATTTTCGATCTACTCAAATGAAGGATACTTTATTCTTTCCAAAAAGTTGGTAACCCACTCGCATATATATATTTACTTGTTTTGTCATTATCTAGTTATTAACTGTTTAATTGCAACGGTTACGATAAGTGCATTGCGCGTGCAACTAAATAAACTACTCTGATCTAGTTAGTGAATTGAGGAAGCTTGACTTTTTTAGTAAACATTTGTCCCAAGTAAGTAGTTCAAGAAAAGGGGGTCTTTTATGAGTATTTGAGGATAGGCAGAAGCATCGTCCTGCCGCATAATGAACGTAGACTAGTATCTCCAATGACACTAATCCGTAATCTGTCTGCCAATCTATGTAGAGTCAGCCCAGAATTTGGTTACGAGTATGGCAACCATCAGCTCTTGTAGCGTGCAGACTGCAGGACACCTTGGACACGATAATTAGTGCCCCATAGTTTGTAAGATAGCACCACAGACACTTTACACTCCAGGGAGGAGTCATCTGTCAATCTCTACCTGAACAGGTTTTTTTTCTTCAGCCTTCCCGTCCGGAATCTATTTAAAGACTTCCAGGTAAGCCAAGACAACTCATGTCCATGATATTTTCAGCAGCTGGAACGAATGGTTTGGGTTGCGAAGCACTACCTTGCCGCAGCTTTAGTATTTCCTTAGACCGTTTCGCCAGTGAGTGGGAAATGATTGCACCAGATGGATTCGTGATAGTGGGAATTTCTCAACAATCACCTGCAGGAGTGGTTACTGGATGACTCATATAATACAGCAAAGATGAATTCCTTCCATTTTGGAAGAATTCCGTAGTTCCGTGACCAAATGCACCCGACCGAGTCTGCAATTTGCAGAAAAAGTTTATGATAGATAAAATTCAATATCACTGAACAGGATTCAGAGTAGACGAGTCATAACATAATTGGTATGAATGTGTCATCGTTTCAATGACCTGCCATAATGATATAATTACAAGCCTGGGGCAAGGGCAGCAGATGTTTTCTAGTAATCACACCAAACTTAATACCTGATGACGTCAATTATTTCGCTTTAAATTGTTACAAAAAGCTCAAACATTAAATACGTATTAAATGGACAAATAGGCACCTATCTACCTACTGTGTTTTTTTTAAATTAATTAGCAGAAAAAGAACTATTAGTGGGCAATTATTCCCGACATGCATGATTAGGTAAGCCTAGCATGCAATTATTCCTAAGTAAGTGTATACAAATACAATAATCATGTCCGTGACTACCGCAGGACCACCAACACCAATCGCTTCCATATTTGGTAAATAATTAGTGCTCAATTGGTACTAATTAGTACTCGAACAACAAAATTGGTACCTTAGTAGTTTTCGAGAAAATCGACTTTGAAGGTGGTCCTGCGGTAGTCACGCTCCCTTCAGCAGGACCACCATGAGCGCCGAAAAAGGGCCCACGCTACAGCTATTCTAAGTATACAAATAATTAGTACCCATAAATGTGATTTATTTCGTAAAAAAAACAGAACTGTAATATTTGTATTTACCGAGAAATCAACGATGATAACTTTCTCGAAATTGTTCAGCAGGACCACGATTTTGAATGTTGATTCCAAGCTAGAGAAGCTTGTCGCTTTCCTCAAACCTACATAGAAAATTAGTACCCTGCAAGATAAAATTAGTACCCAAAATTCAAAGTTAATACTTCAGTAGTTTACGAGATATACCATGCCAATGGTGGGGTGGCGGTAGTCACGGTGCCAAATTTTCATTTCAAGATTTCTCTATTAAAAACTATATGATTTCTTCCCAAATTTATACAAAAATTAGTACTCCTAAAGAAGTTAAAGCGACTAGAAATCCAGATTCCTAAGTGTTGTATTTTAAGAGAAATTAGCTTTCATTACTTTTCCATACTAAATCTCCGCGTATAACCCGACCAAATTAAGTTGTCAACGGTGCCAATTCCTTTGTTCACAAACTAAACTAAATTTGAGTTCAGTGCATCTTTTGTTTCATTATGAAAAGGACAGACAATAAATTCAGGCTCTGATTACTTTGACAGGACAAAACTAAAATTTATTGTCTGTCCTTTTCATAATGAAACAAAAGATAAGATGCACTGAACTCAAATTTAGTTTAGTTTGTGAACAAAGGAATTGGCACCGTTGACAACTTAATTTGGTCGGGTTATACGCGGAGATTTAGTATGGAAAAGTAATGAAAGCTAATTTCTCTTAAAATACAACACTTAAGAATCTGGATTTCTAGTCGCTTTAACTTCTTTAGGAGTACTAATTTTTGTATAAATTTGGGAAGAAATCATATAGTTTTTAATAGAGAAATCTTGAAATGAAAATTTGGCACCGTGACTACCGCCACCCCACCATTGGCATGGTATATCTCGTAAACTACTGAAGTATTAACTTTGAATTTTGGGTACTAATTTTATCTTGCAGGGTACTAATTTTCTATGTAGGTTTGAGGAAAGCGACAAGCTTCTCTAGCTTGGAATCAACATTCAAAATCGTGGTCCTGCTGAACAATTTCGAGAAAGTTATCATCGTTGATTTCTCGGTAAATACAAATATTACAGTTCTGTTTTTTTTACGAAATAAATCACATTTATGGGTACTAATTATTTGTATACTTAGAATAGCTGTAGCGTGGGCCCTTTTTCGGCGCTCATGGTGGTCCTGCTGAAGGGAGCGTGACTACCGCAGGACCACCTTCAAAGTCGATTTTCTCGAAAACTACTAAGGTACCAATTTTGTTGTTCGAGTACTAATTAGTACCAATTGAGCACTAATTATTTACCAAATATGGAAGCGATTGGCGTTGGTGGTCCTGCGGTAGTCACGGACATCAATAATCGTGTGTTAGTATCATTGACATACTGAGGGTCGAACCAAAAAATGTTAGTAACTGCATGCGTGCGAAGCCTCGTTTAGTAACAACTACTTACTAAGTAGTCAGCGAACAATAAAGAATGTTTGTCGAATGCACAAGTCAATGTACAGCCGGTTTATTCTGTAAATCTCTCGCCGTGAAAACCTAGGTGAAGTGAGTTGTCATTCCATCATATGCTAGAGTATGACACTATTGAGAACTCACTTCAAGCTGAGATTTTTACAGAATAGCACAGCAGATTACATGACTGTTGTTTGCATGCAACCGTCGCGTCGATAGAACAAGTTACATTTTCGAAGAAGCTTCTTAATTGAACTTTGTTGTTATTTCTGTGTAATTTTTAAGGCTAAGGTCATCGTCTCAGTTAAAACCAATCTTCTAGTTCCTTTCGAAGTTGAAAGGAGCGGTGTCAGTAGTAAAATTATGTAGGTATATAGGATTCGTTGTAACCGATAAAATTTCGACATGAAACGGAGAGCTAGATACATGATTGTTATAGCGCACACAGGGATGCTGGTGCCTATGCTTTGGTATATATTCCCACCTGGGGCAGGGATGATGTCCTGTTCTATGCCAGCTCAGGAAACAGGCTTCTGAAAGCTATGAAAAATTCAAACGATTCTATACTGTACAATAATATATTTTAAAGTGTAAATTAAATATGATTTGCATGCCCCTGTGATGGTAAAACATGAAAAAAAATCTATGAGATGCTGATGGCCCATCTTTGCAAACTAATAAATGATTTACTTTGCTAATAATCGGAAAATTTAAAATAAGTACAAAGAAAACATCATACTCTATTTATAGAACCTACGTGTTCTGAAAAAAGTGACGAGAATGTAACGGTGCAGAGTGCATAAGGTTGAACTTCCATGAACTTACAATCTCTTCCTAGTATTTAAAAGGTTTAGTCCGCATTTTTGGACGAGAACAACGAACTCTTTTGTGGTTATGATCATCAAGATAGATATTGAAATTCACACATGTAGGTAATAAAACCGCTATGAAACCGTCACTGAACTTGAATACTCATGTTTTCCTTGAGATACCGAAGTGGATAAAGTTATTTTTATAATAATAACTCCGTTCTGTGTTTGTTCATGCGTTGTCAAAATATTCTAGTCGCGGTCTGATGGTATCTTTGTCAAAAATGGCTAAGTTTATCGTAACCTTTAACATTATGTAAACTGCAGGCATTTGAAGTGCCTGCTTATATTATAGGTATTTCACTTCTACATAAAGTGAATCAGATGTGGTAATTATAAGTAATTTTAAAACTTATTGAAACGACAATGTCACCACAAGTGAAAACGCATAATTTCGTAGCAAGTGGCTGCGAGTTTCAAATTGCAACGGAAATTGGCTCTGGAAGTTTACCCATTTATTTATAAACGTTGCCTAAAGTTGAGAGACGTTTAAAAATTAAAAATGTATGTTTAAATAGTCGCGAAACATTACTTTAAGTTTAAGTAACGTTTATAAATAAACCCTTAGTGATTATCTCTATTTCTGTTTTATATAGTTTCTGCCAACCACTATGGGAAGATGACTAATATGTATGTATATTATATAATCAAATGAGGATAAACAAGTTTTTAATAAATATTTGAATGATAAGGATTTTTGATTAGACAAGTGGATGCAGTGGTTTCAATTAAAAGCCGACTCTAGTTTTGGCTCAGAGTCTGTTATTATCCATATAAGATGGTACGCATCCGTCAGTTTTTATTCAAATTCTGTATTTAATGTTTCATTCATACATTCTTGTTAGCACGAAACTGTTCACTTCTAAACTTGGCTCTGATTACGTAGATAGAACAAGGTTCCTGTTGCTACTACCAGTGCCGGATTAAACCAGCGCGGGGCCTGTAGCAAATTTTACATAGGGGTTTGATAGAACTTAGTTTGTTTAAGGTTCTAAAGTTCACAAAATAAAACAGAACTTTTTCATAATAGCTTTAGTTGTGTAGTGATTTTGCACTAGTCAAATCAATGTTTCTTAACAAATACGTTCTTTTCCGTTCCATATCAGTTGAAGTACTTGAGCCAAATTACTTTCTTCAAACAATGCTCAATATAGTAGGTACTTTTACAAAAACTGGCATGATTTATTTTTCGCATATTATCGCGTGATTTAACAATAAATCCAAGTTTTGAGAGAACCTTGTATGCAAGAGCGAGCGAAGCGAGCTAAAAAATTTTTAGCATCCCATCTTGAAGAGCTTAGGTTTCTTTTGACCATTCTTACCTAATGTTTCAATGAACCTAATGCTGTCATAGGATACCATGACTTGTTTTTTGTACGACCAAGCGCGGGGCCCCTACAACGCGGGGCCTGTAGCATTTGCTACACCTGCTACGTGGATAATCCGGCACTGGCTACTACTCTTCGTAGGTAATACTTATGTCCGGTTCCTAATGACTTAATGATCGTTATTATCGCGTATCTATGCCAATATCGTATAAGCTTAGGATGGCATAACCCTTCTAGACCTTTATCTCATAGAAGCTACCTAAGTGAATTAGATCATTTCCTTGCCATGTTTTTAAAAAGCCAATACAGCATAACAGCCTGTAATTCCCGAAGGGTTAGGCAGCGATGTAGGTATCTAAAGTACACTCACATTTCGCCAGTTAAATTAAGCCCTATGTAACAGAGGGAAAGCTTATTGCCATAGGGTGCTTTTTATTTTTTTTCTCGTTGGGAAATTATCAAATGATCCATCTCGCTCTGGGTGGAGCGGAAGGGAGTGTCAAACTCTTACTGACTAAAACCCACCCGTGTTCCTTCCTTAGCCCTTTATGTTCCGAGCCAGCGGTAACCCTTTCGGACAATCCCGCTGGCCATAGGGTGCTTACATAAAGAAGTGGGTTTTCGGTCCCGACTCCCAGTACAGGTCTCTGCAGGTTGATCTTCGGAAGGAAAAGGTTACATGTTTTACCAGTTTCTTTATGTGTGAGCGCATAAGTTAATATGGCACAATTTCACCCGCACCGATCGGTACCGACCCGCACAGACTCGCCTGCGCCGGAAACCAGCGGTGCTATTCTGTAAAAATCTCACCGTCAAAAACTTAGGTGAAGTAAGCGTGGAGTGAGCTGTCAATAGTCTCAATTTCTAGCAAAAACAAACTCACTTCACCTAAGTTTTCACGGTGAGATTTTTACAGAATCGACCTGCTGTTTCTTTATGTAAGCACCCATAAGCCGGACACAAATCCAGAGTCCGGGCTGCTTTGCCTGAAATGGGAATCGAACCTAGGACCTCATAATCAGCAGTAGCATTTCCAACCACTAGAGCAACGAGACAGCCGATACAAATGCGTTAAAATATCTGCGTAACCGGCCAGTACTAAACTATTTAGGGCCCTTCTAGACTTTCGTCTAGTAGAATAGATGTGACTTCGAATGAGAGCTATGCATGTGAACATAATTCAGCATTGCATATATTGTTGGGGTTACCTCGGTTTTGTAGCGCGTCTGGCATGTTTACTGAAGCGAGGTTAGACGATTTTTATGCCATTATGCGCAAGCGATGTGCGAGTATGCTGAAGCGATACAGGGGTAGCCCCAACAACATACTGGCTACACTGGCGGACAAAATTGATGGGCCTTTCATTAGGCACTGGGCAGGTAGACATGTGCGTACTGGCGTACGTGTCGCCAATTAAATTAATTTAAGCTTTTTATTTTTATGTACTAACAATAGGTTAAGATTTTACTAACATTATATGGATCAATGGTCTGAAATAAATAAATAATAATTATTATTATATCTAAGCTGCCATGCCCTTCATGCGCGGTAGCTTTAATTGAGGTATTAAGTTTTGTTTACATTTTTAATTTTTAGAATTCCCACGGCTGGGACACTAGGCCTCCTCTCTTAAAGAGGTAGGTTACAATCTACCAATCGGGCCCAGTGCGGAATGGTAGATGTCATAAGTCTTCGAATTTTTGGTTTTCGGACATGCATTGTTTCCTCACAATGTTTTCCTTTCCGTTTTGAGAGCAGTGGTGAAACAAGAAGCACAAAGTAAAGCGCCTTACTGGGTTCGAACCACCGACCTACAGCTCTTAAGCCGGGACTGTTGCCACTGCGCCACCACTGTTCTAAAGTAAGTTGTAAACTTTCAAGTTATTATAAGTTACTAGCAGCGCCCCGCGGTTTCACCCGCATAAGTTTCGATCCTGTAGTAATATCGGGATAAAAACTATCCTATATCCTTTCCCGGGACTCAAACTATCTCTGTAGCAAATTTCATCTAAATCGGTTCAGCGGTTAAGCGTGAAGAGATACCAGACAGACAGACAGACACATTTTCGCATATATAATATTAGTATGGATGTAAGTCACTAGGCTATAACCAACTTGTGATTATTATAATAGTAGATTATGCACCGAGGGGCTAAAGTTGTGTCTTATGTCACGGGCGTCATATTTAATACAAGAATCCTGAATACAGCGAGGGATTCAAGCTAGCCCAAGGCAAAGACACCTTTAGCCCAGAGGAGGATACTCTACTTTTTACACCTACTGTGAGAAAATAATAGCCATAGCAATGGGACTGGTATACACAATGTGTAAAAGTCCTTATAATAAATTTAAAAAAAAAACCTACTGTGAGAAAATAATAGCCATAGTACGAAAACAAAGTATTTATTAAATAAACAAACAGTAAGAATAACATATTTAGAACTAGTTATATGCACTTCAATTCCTTTTAAAAAATGGTTCGTAGTTATCTAATTATTCTTACAATATTATGTCTTCGAAAACATGGCAACGATATGAAGAAGCAGTCCTTATGATTTTGTAGGAAATCGAGAATATCATCCACGCGTGGTAAGGGTATCGAGAATAGCTTTCCTCTTTCTGGCACCAAAGGGTGTTTGTTAGTACTATACTGCCAATTTAGCTGAGCATGTGAGATTCCAAATTCAAATCACATTATTGACCAGCGGGTCATAATGAAATCCAGTACAACATTATTGACCGGCTGTGCCCCCGGCCACTAATGACTCACTTTAGGTTAAGGTTGCTAGACATATAATTTGACATTTTCGAGCAGGTGGTGTGAAAACTTTATTTTATAACGCTCCATGATTAAAATTCTTCACAGCAATTAAAGGCATTATCCATGAAATTAGTAGGTATGTACCTTTACAACGCTTAATAAATGATCTATAAAATTATGAATATACTAAAACATTACATCATAATTATTTAAACTGCCTGTGTCAATGCCATTAGTAAACTTTCATATAATCGGTTGGTCAGTGGTCGGTTTTACTCTTCATCACGATGGGATAGCACAGTGGGGTGGGTTAGTACCCTTTACAGTCTCTCCAGAGATGTGCCTAAAAAGTGTTTCACAGTAGGTATAAGTTTCATATGTGCCTTAATTTCCTAAGGCACCACAGGAAGGCATGGATCAAGGGGACCCGGGGACTGTATTTTTTATGTGCTTATGGTGACCAACGGGATGATTTTTGTGAGGTAGATAACAATCCACAGTCATCACAGGCCTTATTACTGAAATCCGGGAGCTTTGTGAAGGTTCCTGCCCAAAAAAGGGTAGATGAGAACAGAGCCAGATCACTTGCGTTGATGCTGCTGGCTGTCATTAGCTTGTTACAGGCTACAGGCTGTCACTAGCTTATCAACTGTAGTTAGCCATGTTATAGATATACGCCGCGATTGGTTCGTGAATGGGTGACGATCCCTTATATATCGAGACCCCTCAATGCCTCGGAAAGCCGTCTGTCATTCGTAGATCTTTGACAGTCGTTACGGGTAGTCAAAAGCCCAAAAGTCTGACAACTAGTCTTACCAAGGGGTATCCAGTAACTGGGTTATGAAGGTCAGATAGGCAGTCGTTAGATAAATACTGGTATTCAGCATAGTTGAGAAAGGGTTAGGCAGATTGATGGTGTTATAGATATACTGCGGCATCCACCGATATTACAAGTGCTGAAGGTACTTTAATATATTTGAGGATATGAAGAGGATGAGCTGCTTTCTCAAGCGTGCTACTCAAAATACACCAACAGTTTTGATCACTGATTTATTTCTCAATCATGGTCTTTATGATAATTAGGCTTAAAGGCCGTTATTCCGAAGACTCGCGAGATTATCCCATGGGCCATAATGTATTATTATTGATTTAACATAACATACATATACAAAACATCACGCCTTGTTTAGCAGAGGTTTACCTATAGTACAGTACCCGGCGATAAATATTGCACATCGGCCTTTACCTTTTTTTGTATTTTATACAAAGAATAAAAATAATTGTCAAAAGAAGCAAATCATAATTGTTTTAACACCTCCTAATAGATACCAGACTGTTTGTATTTCGTGCGACAGAGATAACGCTCTACGAAGCCGAAATTAGCCGATTGTCTCTTTCCAAAGGTCGATGTGCGATATTTACCGCTGGGTACTGTACACCCATATTTCGACAGTTGTGCTTAAATCCCATGTAATAGAAGGCGAGCCTATGGCCATCAATTGGGCACAAATCGAGGCTCCGGACTGCTACTGATAAATTCCAGATAGAAAAACCCAATAACTCTGGCCGATCTGGAACCGAGCCCAGGACCGCATGTTTAGCAGTAGCTCTTGTGACCACTACGCCAACAGCACAGCCTTTTTTTTTTTTTTTTGAGGTTTGGAAATCATCAAATGACCCCTCCCGCTCTGGGTGGAGCGGAAGGGAGTGTCAGACTCTTACTGACTAAAACCCACCCGTGTTCCTTCCTTAGCCCTTTATGTTCCGGGCCAGCGGTAACCCTTTCGGTCAATCCCGCTGACCCAACAAGACAGCCTCATATTGATTTAATGAATGACGATAACATAATATGCTTTTACTCGGTTTGCCCCTGTAATTTTGATTATTTATATTTTTTGGTATTAGGTATATGTGTATTGTAAACATAATATTTGCACCAACGACAGCCCCATTTTATGTCCAGGAAAATCACTGTCCATTCCAAGGTTGCCTGGAAGAGATCGCAGAAAGCGATAAGGCCGCCCATTGTATATTTTGTAGTGTTTGATGTATTTTTCTCATGTTATTTATTTTTGTGGTGTACAATAAAGTATATATAAATAAATAAATATTATTTATATTTCGTGTACATGAAACATATACTCGTATATCTCATATAATTTGTATTATACCTTAAGTAAACTTAGATATTTAAAATTAAACGTACGTATCTAATGTAAAGACGCGCCGTTTTTGCGTAGGATGTGCGTTACACGTCAACAGTTATTTAATAGGCCATAAAATTAAGTATAGATGTCATATGTCCCTGCATTTATTTATTTAATCGTTATGATCATTTTATCACATCATTACCTGGTCTTACATGATACTAAGGAAGTTATTAATAAACCTAAACCTGTATTGTCGACTATCGTTAAAAACTACTAAAATTGGATCATCAAAATTCCATTGACTCAATGGATCGGATTATTACTGTTCCGATATTTGAATAATCTCATAGCGCATACCTTAAAATTGTTTTGCAACGCAGTAACTAATATTTAAGGAGCTTAAAATAGCTTGCATAATAAGCCTATATCGTTCCCACAGCTGGGCCTCAGCCCCACAGGCCTCCTCTCTGTTAGAGGGAGTGGGCCATAATCTACCACGCGGGCCCAGTGCGGGTTGGAAGATGTCACATGTTCATCATCGACTTTTTTGGTACTCGGACCCGATACCCGTTTCATCACGGTATTTTCTTTCGCCGTTTTGAGAGCAGTGATGGTGAAATTAAATTCACAAAGTAAAGTGCCTGCTTGGGTTCGAACTCTCGACCTATAACTCGTAAGTCGGAGCCGATACAACTAGGCCACCACCTGCTCACAAAATAGCTGACTGATACCTAAAACTATAACACAAAAAGGTTCCGATAACAATGAAATAATGCACAGTTTTGAGTAAAATTTTAAACAATAACATCACAAGACAAAATCAATTAATATTTACAACTCAATTCATATGTTACGTCCAATCAACATGCTTGACCGAACATACGCAACTGAAGATTAAGCTGTTTTTATTGAAAAACTTTCAGCGAGGAGGTTCAGCAGATAAAGAAGAAGATAGATAAGTGAGATGTGAGGTAACCTCTGCCTGGCAGTCATGTGGACGTACGTGTCGGTCCCCCGCCGGCGCACGCGCATCCCCGCTACAGCGACTATAAAAGACCAAGCCCAAACCTGCCGCGCGCTATTACAACAGTGACTCTGTGATTTTTCCCGCCGTGTATTTATTTAAAACAACAATAAAGGTAAGTGAACTTGGTTAAGGGATAAAGGGATGATTTGGGACAATTCAAGGATATATATCTATCCTTGAATTGTCCCAAATCATCCAGGTTAAGGTTTAAAAAAAAAACATAATTAAAAACAATTTTATATATATATATTTTTTTTTAATTTAAAGTTCGGCTTACAAGTCCGCTTGTAAGTAGGCATTTGTTTCTTCACGCTACACAATCAACTCAATGCATCTTATTTTGATAATACGTTCTTGCATAAGCCCGAGCTTAAAGTTAATTTAAAGTCGCACCCCGCGGTAATCGTTGACGAGCTCAAGTTGCGTCAATTCATTCATGCGATGATTGCTCTCGTCAAATCTGATACGAAAATTGCTTAGTCCATCAGTGACAGTGTCCTTAGAATACGCAGAGCGTCTGTTGCGGATTACAGGCGATGTACAGCGTATGTATGTCAAGCCGCAGTTGCAACACCAAGCACTGATGCTGAGAATATGTCTAAGAGCCCTTTTCTATGAGGTTTCATCACGTGCTAGACTTTCAACTGGTAAGGATTATTGGTGTGCCTGACCGTAGTAGGTACACTCGAGGACACAATGCGAAGTTCAGCGAAAGAATCACATGTGCAAATAACTTAACCACAACTTAGTGAAAACTTAGCTTTGCGGTTAAAACAACCTTAAGAATCTATTAAGCATACGATAATTTATTAATGCTAAGCATCAAAATAGTGTTTCAAAATATAACATTATGAAGGTTAACAAGGCTGAAAGATGTGGACTTTCAAATATTTGTTCATGTGACACGAAAATATGTGAGTTAAGTAAGATTCGACTGTGTCAAGTTATCGGAACCAGTTTTTGATTTGAGTATTAACGTTACTGATAAACGATCGACACTTGCGTTGTCCAACGCGGCGTTGTAAATGATTATGGACATGAATTTTACACGATACAAAAGAAGCATTAATTTTTATAAAAACAAATGCATTATAAAATAAAAAAATCCTGCTTCCAAACGGGGACTTTGACAAGTAAAAAAAACTTGAAAGTCAAAATTCCTTCAACATAGCTAAAACTTAAATCCTATTTATTAAAACAACTTACTTTGTTTAAAAACATTATAAATTAATGGATCGCTTTAATGTGAATACTTATCTGTATCAAATATCAACACATCGTCAGATTCAGGTATTTATTTAAAACAAAAAAGCATGTCATCTTGTCTGACATTCAGAACGAGAATTAGATCAAAATGTTTTTATTATGTAAATATTAAACATTTATAATGTCTCATATTGAATAACAAAAAGCTATTTATGTGAATCTGGGTTTGTTGAATGGCAGAAAGAATTTAAAAGTTTTTAATTTAAACCCACGCACGATATTTCAGAATAAGCAGATTATAGTGACACAAGTTTGAATTATTACGTTTTGAAATTATGTTTTTTTAAGTGTTGGCTTTTATGTTGATAAAGTGACTCTTAGAAGTTATTTGATTCATAATAAGACGAAAAGCAGCATACGTTATTTTAAAGCTATTAAACAGAATATTAGATACATACAACACAATGGGAAAAAAGATACAAACTAACAAACAAAACTATAATTATTTGATTATTTCCATATTAACCTTAGATGACATAATGAGAAACAGTTAAAGAACAATGCTGTAGCCTGCTTATCCCGAGGTTATCTCTCAAACTTATTTCCTTTGCGAACTTAAACGTAGAAGAACTTGGATTAAGGGGGCATAAGAAGGCCACTTTGGCAGAATCATAAATGGATAATATTATGAATCGTTATAGACAGTTAACTATTAAGTTAATCGAATCAAATCCCATCCATTTTTCAGTTGTTCTTTTGTCTGTGCTAAAATACTAATCAATCCAATCCAAATCCAATCCCCTATCTCTTTGATTATATCTACGTAGTGCAGCGAAAAAAAGAAAAACACGGACTGTCTTCGCCATATTTTGATTCATAGCGTTATATTCCTTTTACGATTCTGCCAAAGTGGCCTTTTTAGGCCCCAAGTTAGGTTTAAGTAACACTTAACCGCAACTTCACTGTGAACGCTATGAAACTAAGTTGTGGAGACTTCGTGACCTGTTTTTTGTTATTATTTTAATTACTCTGGTATATTAAAGAGACGGATGAAGAGCAATTCGTGCTCGTTTTTGTAGTTATTAGAGGTAGGTAATCAAGTCTATTATTTTATTACTCAGACTTTAGTATCGAAGTTAGATGAGAAAATTAATGGGATTAGTCAACCGTATGTGAAGACAAGAATAACTTACTTTGAAGATGTTACTGAGCCCTTAGATTCTACTGTAAATCATGTATGCTAACTTTGCTGTTCTCAGTTATTACTTTATTTTTCTGATAGCTTAAAGTTATTAAAATCCATTGTTTTTCATTAATTAAATTGAACCTCTAACAAAAATTCACGTAAAAAGGAATCCATCAGTCCACTGTTTTGGGTCGGGGCAATTATTTAACAAATTGTTAATTTTTAGATTAAGAGATCAATTTATCTGACATTTGCATTGTCGACACACAAATTGCTCCAATTAATATAACGTTTTTGCTCTCAAGATAAAATAATTACAAGACGGTTGTGTTCCTATTTTCTTAACATTACGACAAAGTAATTAGTTAATACTTAGAGCAAAGTAATGACATGAGGGCTTGTTTTTTGCTAGAACTATTTAGAGTTAAAACTTTTTGTAATCGCGATTAAGATTCTGATGAGAATCACTTATCATATGGTTAGGCAATGGTGTAGTTTGTTAATACAAAAACTTTAGATGTCATTATTGTTGGATGACACCAAGATGTACATAATAACAATTATGTATATTTTAACGCGTTTTGAGAATGACAAATGCTCAGAATACACTAACTACGGCCTGAGGTGCAATTCTCGCATTTTTAAGAACCTTCACAGTATGCTCTCAGTCTCAATCTGTCAAAAATACCTCTAATTTCCATACATTTTGACATTTGTTTGTCGCCGAGATGAGATTGCGACTAGTTTTTGAACGTTAAATTACGAGAATCGGCCTTCTAGGTTCATGAACTTCTTATACGAGGAGCATTTATGAATTACTAGCTTCCGCCTGCGGCTTCGCCCGCAAGGTATGTCGATAAAAACTATCCTATGTCCTTCCCCGGGATGCAATCTATCTCTCCGCCAAATTTTATCGAAATCCGTTCAGTGGTTTAGGCGTGAAAAGCTAGCATACGAGACAGACAGACAGAGTTACTTTCGAATTTATAATATTAGTATGGATGATGTCAATAATACTTCTTCTTCGTAACACTCTTGTCAGAGCGGTCGTGGTCCTCATGTAGTTTCTTGTTTAGGGGCTGATGTGATTCGCCTCACGATTTCTCGCCACCTAATCCGATTTCGGGTGTTTTTTATGCACTCATATAAGCGATCACCCACTGCAGATTTAATTTGGTCAGTCCATCTCATGGGTGAGCGTCTGCGTGGTCTAGTACCCTCCACTCTAGCCTGCACGAAAAGGCGCTCAATAGAGTCTCCCTCACGCCTCGAGACATGTCCAAAGTAATTGAGGATTCGCGTTTGGACCATAACAGATAGACGCTTTTTGATGTTGAGTTCTTGGCGTATAGATATGTTGGAGCGAAACTCAGTCCACGACACCCCAAGTATTCTTCTCCAGCACCACATTTTCAGAACATCTATCTTCTTCTTCTTGATGTCTCGCAGCGTCCACGTCTTAGCAGCGTAAAGGAAGCTAGGGAAAACCAGTGATTGAACAAGCCGGATCTTGCTAGCTTCTGTAAGATCTCTTTTCCTCCAGCCTTTTTTCAGCTTGTCCATCGATGCTTTAGTTATTGTCATACGTCTCTTGATTTCATCTATGCAAATAATACTAGGAGTGAACAATATGGGTGGTTGAACTATATGCCCAACTTATTTAAAAAATCCTGCTAGATGTTCCGTTTCAATGATGTCATAATAAGTTATTTGGGGTAGTAAATTGGCAACTGTACCGACCAGCGTACATCAAAGGGATCCTTCAGAAAATTCTTCGAGAATATCGTCTAAAGTCTAAGCTAAGACACCGGCACCGTATGGTACCTAAGGTTTCCTACAAATATATCACAGAGTAGGCCCGGGGCCTGAAATAACTAAATAAAAACAAAATAGAGTTAAAGTAATACCCAGATTAAAATACGCGGTCTCCATTTGCGATCTCTCCAAAGTTGGTGGCACCAGAAGTCAAGTTATGATAGTAAAATGTGAAAGTCTGTTTGTAAACAAATCATAGACATTGTATTTGTGTGGTTCATTGATTAACACCGCTTCAACCGTAACGTTTCAGCGGCTATATTATTTGTCTATTTATGAACGTTTAAACTACTGTCGTATAAAAGATACCGCTTACAAATTTAACATGACCATCTCACATTGGTCATGGACTTGACATTTACATACATCGTTAATTCGTTACCAAATAGAAACAAAGTTCGAGACCTCCGTTCAAGTTTTTAATTAACACACTCATGATTATATTATATCCTCCTCGGTTTTCGCAAGAACTTAATAGCTGCTCACATACTCAGAAGCCATTATAATGTTAGCCAAAGTATAAATAAAAATAATTACGCACATTTCCAATAGGCTTGAAGGACGGAAATGTTAAAGTTTTAAGACAATCAATAAGTCTTAATGTGCAATCGACTAAAAAGGTTATCCCACGAGGGTACACGAATAACAATAGCTCGGATTCTGTGTCCCACAATTAAGCTCTGCACTTCACAGCCACTCGATCACGTGAGACGAAGGACGTCTTGAGTAACTCACTCACTCCGAATTAGTTCGACAAACCGATAGTATCGCGACTAATCGGACAACTACGCCTCGCAATCTCGAATCGGATGCCCGTAGATAGACCATTTCGAAAGGCATATGAATTGTGGACCCTCGGCAACTAACAATTGATGTCGACGCGTTAGGACAAATGCCAGCGCGTTGCGCAACAGTTCAAGGCTACTACTTCGATGTTTTATACGCGAAACGACAATCTGCCTTATGAATATTCACGATTTTCATTATTATTAAGCTTAACAACCACGAACAGGAACCGCTGAGCTTTGTTAGTCGAGATATCGCCTGATTGCGGGAATGGCAATGGTTGTCATCGCTTCCTTATTTGCTGTGATAATATTAATAACGTAAATACGTAATGAATAAATTTGTTTGTGATAAAATTTTGTTTAAGTAAACGCGTTGATGTCTTTTAAACCGCGCTCATATCTTGTGTGTTCACAAGTCACCGCGGGCCTACTAATGAAGATGTATTTTGTAAGAACGGTTAATCAATCACCTTATCTATTGCAGAGGCTTTCCTCATCGATAAAAGCCTCCAGTTTGTCACCATAGACACTTACACAAATGACTATGGTTTATGAATATTACCTTCGTGTATAAATATTTTGAAACTTAACATTTTGTTGGGTATAGATAAGATATACAAATATGAGCTTTATGTAAGGTCGATTCGTCTGTAGTTCTAATTTTATGGCGTGTTTCGTAAATTTATTAGGTGCTTTTCAATAAAACCCATTAAAAAATGTAGAAAACCGAAAATAATACCTTTTTTACTGTCCGTAGTTGAGTAAACCACGTTCGAATCGAAATAAAGATGTATGAATTAAATTCTACATCCGTTTGACACATCGTGGCGGTCAAATGTTAGATGTTCAGGCAGAGTTTGTGCAAGTACATGCACTTTATTGGCGAGTTCATGTTTATGTTAGGTGTCAGTAGACACAAGGTTGCCTTCTAAGTGTTAATGTAACGTTATTCGGTTACAAGGTCGAAATTATTCGCGAATTAAAGTTCAGTGTAACATGAAAAGTGAAGCAATGTCCGGTTTTGCACGGAATTATTATCTAATAAATTCCCGTTAATGGAAATAGAATGAGGCAATATTTTGTGATACCTAACAATAGCTAGGTAATTCATTTAACTTATGAATGTTGGCATATGTAGGTAAGTACTCATACTTTTTACCTTAAGAAAATCATTATTCAAGTTTTCCGTAGTGATTTTGCTTTACTTGATGGCTAAATAGATTTGTCGTTATTTTTTTTTTATACCAAATTAAATAAGGAAAATTCATTTTTTCATAAACTCTAGAAAACTAAGGGAGTTTTCTATAGTTTCTAAAATCTAGTTTTATCCAAAAATCCGGAATACAATTTATCGTGTTTTGAACCTTTAATTTCCCTCAAACAAAGATGCATCTACGACGTATATTTTTTTCAGGAGCTAAAGACACTAATTTGACTATTTAAAATTGGTTCTAAAACAGGCAAATTCGGATAACTAACGTTAACAGCACCAATTAACAAATATGTTCAATTCATAACTTGTTATACTAGTCAAAGTGCCAAAATTATCGCCAAATATGGCAACATCACGAAGTTTGTGTCAAAATGTCGTGACATTGAACTTGGAACACTATTCAAGTTTACATAGAACTGGGAAGTTAGCAAATGTACGTTCCAATATATGTAACATAGCTTCTGCCCGCGACTTTGTTCGCGTGCAAGTTGTAAAATAGACAATATACTAAAATATCGGTAATTTTTTTATAAAACTCTTTCGGCCCCCAACACACCGCGACGCACCCCATCGCCCGCCGGCGTATTACTTCTTTTCATTTTACTCGGCTCCTAAACGTCCTAGCGTGATGTTAAATAACCTATCAATACCTTCTACATACAAATACCTTTCTTAAGTATTGGGCTATCAAATGCAAAAATAATTTTACTTTGTCTAGTAGTTCCATAGTTCCTGATGAGAATAGCGCGATCAAACAAAAAACAAATAAACTCTTTAGCTTTATTATATTAATAAGATTTTATCAGTCATAACACGCGCTAAAGTCACAACACGGTATTCATAAAACGAACCAATCAATCGTCGAAAGCTAACGAATCGGTTTTACGCAACCATTGGAAGTTGAAACTGATATTTCTAAGCAAGACACGCACTTCATAATAAATCTATCGGTAGCAATAAACGTTTTGTATACGTATATATATGATAGGTAGGAATTTGTATTAATCTTGCAGCTTGCATAGGTTAGGTTATCGAAATTCCTTAAGTAATTAATGTATTATCGTTTATTATAGCTAATTTGAATATAATTGAATTATGGATTCGTCGGTTAAACGTTTTGGATATAGAATTTCATCATGGTATTGGCAATTCTATGAGGTTCTTCTGATTTACCTGTAAGAATAATTATTCATTAGGTCGAATATGACATAGTCCTGGAATTGTTAGTATTCAGTTCTGATATAAAAGCAGCTGGCTGGAACAAGGCTGTAAATGAATGATGAACGAATTCTGGGACACTTGTCTTCTCCGGCACTGGAACCTATAAATATAATTTGAATCTATTTCACATAGGATCATAAAAATCAAATATTTCTGTTTATTCCACATTAGTAATATTGGACTTACATAATTTCGATTGCAAAATATACGAATTTTCCCAGTATTCATCCCACGTTTGACAAGGCACAGTAAACATGATTATTTATGATGCCCATCCTCCTACTATTACTTGTTTTTACTACACCCACGGGAAATTATTTTTGGCCTGATTAAACGCATACATAAATAGGCACAAGGTTACATAATTCACACCCTAGGCAAATAATTTAAATACTAATTTAAAAACAATTGACGACCAACATTGTGTAGAGGCGTAGGGCCATATGTGTTCAGGGTCTTGGATAAGTTCCTGGGCCAGAAACTAAAGTCAGTATGCGCGTACGTGTTCCACGCGCGCCTCAGAGAGATGTAAGCATCAGTGAAGGGGCTCGTTAGGGCCGAAGCCTGCCGGGTCAGCGGGATTGTCCAAAAGGGTTACCGCTGGCCCGGAACATAAAGAGCTAAGGAAGGAACACGGGTGGGTTATAGTCAGTAAGAGTCTGACACTCCCTTCCGCTCCACCCAGAGCGGGAGGGGTCATTTGATGATTTACCAAAGTAAAAAAAAAAAGAGTATGCGTATTCCTCGTGGTTTTTGATCTCCAATATATCTGCTAGACGAGTTAACATAACATAAAATCACGCCTGTGATCCCTGACGGGTTCCAGAGGTGTACCTATAGTAAACGCCCATTTCGCCAGTTAGGTATGTATAGGTCCCAAGTAATACGGGGCGAGCCTATTGCCATCAACCGGGCACAAATTCAGGCTCCGGGCTGCTAGAAAAACACTTTGCCTGACCCGAGAATCAAACCCAGGACCTCATGCTCAGTAGTAGCGCTTCGGATCACCTACACCAACGAGGGTAGGCGAGTTAATTACTTATGTCTACTTAGCCAAAACACAGCAGGGGTTGTTCATTTCAGACTGCAATGACGTTGAGCCAAGTTTGTTTAAAATTATGACGTGACGTGTTTTACTTATGTGAAGTAGAAAGAAGTTCTTATAATAAGCTAATGAGTTAATTTAGCATTAAAACTTGCTGAATTGCTTTTACGAAAGACCCTTTAATCAAACGTATAGTATATAAAAACGTATATAAAAGCATACGTATTGGGACACAGAATCATAATTTCATCAATAAGCGCACGTCATGAAACTGCTCCAAAAATCAAAATAAAGTGTAGCTATAAGACATTTACCTCCCTGTTTGTAAAATCCAAAGTAAGAAAACTAAGGTTGCTTAAAATTAAAGATAAACTTCGTTAAAAAAAGATTAGTTCTAAAGGTAAACTTAGTTACAAAAAGATTAGTTCTAAAGTTTCTTACTTAGTTGCTACTCCTAGTACTGCAATCTTTGAACCTAGATATTTCATTAGGAACGCGGATCCAGGCAGTGTCGACATCTTAGCATTTGAACATTAGTATTGCTTGCAATTGTACTCACCACCTAATGGAGACGAGCACGATACTGATTTTAATCCTCTTGCAGTTGCAAATGGTTATTTAGTAAGTAATCTTTCATAGCGATGAGCAATGTATTGTGCAAGTTATGTATAAGTAATGTATAATTACTAATCTGCTCTTGCATCTTCTGAATGTATTCTTTATTAGACACTAAAAAAACTAAGGCTTTGAAGAATTTAACTCATGTTTTTTCTTTAATATTTAGAACAACAAGTAATACTTTTGCTAGTGGGATTATTTTTGGCATATTTGTTTTTGCTAAGTTACTGTCCAACCTCATTTAGCTTATTAGATTCGGGGACAGGTGACAGGCAGCAATCCGACAATTTTCTTTCATAGATTTCTGTTTCATTATAGAATCTGTCGTGAATATGTTGTAAATTTTGTCAAATTGTAGTTGTATTAAATAGGCCAGGCAGAACAGATGCATAAATAAAAGTTTGTTCCAGTTTTTATGTTTCTAGGCTAGAGCTTGAGCCTACCTAGATAAAAACTAGAACTAGAACACTTTTAGTTTCCTAAACAAAAGCAAGTTAGTCTGGTTCCCATTGTAATAAAGTCGGTAACATGTACGATAACAAAACAGGATAAGAAACTCTGACTCGAACATGTTAGCATATTACGAGTACATAGCACCTGAGCCATGGAATTGAGCGTGATGGTAGCGACTCTTTGTTTATAAAACGTATTTGCATTTTGAGGTTTAGTCTTACTGAAAGCATACGCATTATAAGATTTATTCCAGTAATTATGAAATCAATCTTTCACTTTTCTGTTTGCCACAAAAAAAATCACCAAAGAAATCATGAAGACATGAAATTAATAAAAGGGGTCCGCTTGCTTTTTTGGGAAAGCAACATTATCTATAATAAAAATTTTGATGTCTTCGAACTTCAAGAAATCTTTTACAAACTGCTAAAACGAGAAAGGAAAGGATGGCTAGAATAAGCTGTTCGTCCTAGATTGTTTCGATTACAATATCTTAAGTGTACTCTTGTTATGTAAAACGCTTGCTGTGTCACCAAACTAATTAGTATAGAGGCCCAGACGTTACGTAGACACTAATAAAATTTCACTTGACAGATGACGAATTCAGTGCAATACGCATTAACATCAGGACGGCACGACACGACACGAATACGTACGAATGATAATTACGTGCACACACGGGGCTTTCGCTTTGTCGCATCACTGTCTTTAATCGAAGCAATTATTTGAAATCGAGCTTATTTCACTTATTGAGCAGAATTATTTCGAACCATGCTCTAAATCTACAATGTTAACGTTCCAGTGTGATTTCGCATTTGTAAATACTAATTTTAGAACGCATAAATTAACGACAAATGGCAATATTTGCACGATAACATTACCGACTGCCACACAAAACTAATACCTAACCTAGGTAAACCTTTGGTTTATTTGTCAGTTCTCGTGTTAATACAGAATTTATAGCCAAAGAAAATACTGTAAGTGATATTTCAGTCTAAATGCGGTACAAAGTCGAAGCACAAGTCTCTGTCTTACGTTATTGTATATTGCTGTCATTAACCAAATTAAGGCGACAACGTGAATAAGTACAAAACAATAATGCGACTAGTGAGTGGAGGGCATCAGTGTTTGGCAAGGCGCTAGACGCGGCAAGATGCACGAAGCCGCACGATCGTGACCGAAACTGACGGACGACCGGCCTCGGGCCGTTGCGAAACATCTCGTAGAAACATTGTGGCTGCAAGTCTCGCACTAAATTCGCGATTGGGACACAGATTCGCGAAGAATACCATTCAACTGTTGTATAGAACAGGTATTGTTTAAGTATCGTACTCGAACACCTTCGGCGCTTTGTGGACTCCCCATTCATCCTATTATTGTGTGTAATAGTGGCATTACACACGAGTTGTGCCTATTAATGGGTGTTGCCCAACTGAGGTCAGGTCTGTGATATTTATCTAATATCGCTTAGACGTTTATTTAGCTGTAATGATGCGCTATTATTATGTACTGTCTACAAACAGCTTTGTTTCGTGCTACGAAATAAGGATTAAATTGCCTTTTTATCTTTGGACGAGTAGATTTTGCATTGCACTTGAGCAGATTTTCAAAATAATTAAATGAGTCTACCACGCAACCTAACTATATACCTACATAATGATATTGGTATAACTGCAAAGGTACTCAGTAAAAAGTCTAATAAGAGCTAGGAATCTCCTTTTGTGTTTCACCTCAATTATCGTTTTCCCCAAGTCGAAATACGTGTAATGGACGCATACCAGCTTAATTAAATTTAAAATAGCTTCATTTAATTCGGAAAGTTTTTAAATAACTTTTAACATAATTGCACATCGGTTAAAATGCTTATGATCCATAATTTCCATATTACGTTGAGGAAGTTCGTTAAGTGAAACCCTGAGTGCGCCTGCGCATGACGATCCTTACCTTTAGCGATCGTGATGACGCGGCCTACACTTTATTGATGAGATGACGATCGCAATTACTGCTTACGGTTATGGAAGCAATGGTGTCAAGGTTACATCACGTGTTTACGTACCTTTATACCTGTAACATCATACTGGGCGTCTACGTGTGTAGGTATTACTGATGTTCTCCGCCTGACAACAGATGATTCCGGGTAAACAGCACGATCTAATCTTAATATTATTTGCATAGACTTTACCTCAATGATTCGATTACATGACGTTTTTTTTAATAGCGCTTAGCGAGAAATAGCATATTTACCCATTAAAATTTACTTAAGGATCCTGTTTGTGACAAAAGTATGCAAAGAAGAGGCGTCTCCGTTCACGTGGTTCTACGGTTATGAAATCGAAGTTTCTTTACGTTGTAGACTTTAGCATGCATGAGGGGCTCGTGGCTAAGTAATAAAAGCCACACGGGTCGATCGATTAGGTTAAGCTACGCTTGCTGCGGTCGGTCCGAGGATGGGTGACCATCTTTACATACCGCGGCCCTTCGTGCCACGCACGGAAAGCACGCTAAGCCATTGGTCCCGGCTGTCATTCTTGGATCTTTGACAGACGTTACGGGTCATCAAAAGACAACCAGTCTTACTAAGAAGTATCGTGTTACCCAGTAACTGTTTTGTGGAGGTCAGATAGGCAGTCACTCCATGTAAAATACTAGTATTCAGCTGCATCCGGTCAGACTAGAAGCTGACCCAAACATAGTTGGGAAAAGGCTAGGCAAATTGATTTGTCTTTAGCAGGCAATACGCCGCCCGAAGCGATGTCATCGAGACATTTCCAACTTCAGACAAACTCGTCGGGCGACATACTTGACTTGACTTACGCAACAAAAACAACGCATGGTTGACCAATGTTATAATACAACCTAACTTAGACACCTGTCCCACCGCTGGCGATTCACGAAAAGTTAGTGGAGCAAGCAACTATAAATGAGTTGGCGAGTAACGAGTAGCGAGTGCACGACGAGCGATTCCTCGCTGTCGCTGGTATACGTATGTATCAAGCGCGAGTCTCTCAGCAAGTCTTTTGTCCGACAAGCGAGCGTCGCTTAGCGAATACTCTGTGATAGCTCTTGTCGCTACGACAAACGAGTACTCGGCGACGATGTAAACATTCAGCGATCAACTATTAATATATGTATCTCTTTTACTTACACGGGACCTACAACAACCTTTTACCATACTATACCATTTCTTGAGCGAGAATCTTTGTTAGCTAGTTGATTCGTCTTTGGCGGTGCGGTGGGACAGTTACCTTACGGGCTCTAAAACAATCGCATGTATTTTCGGTTACGGTGCAGTGGCACTAGCAACTAGCAGGTGACATCATACTGCCAATGTTTGCAAGTTCCGGATCGTAGGCTAAGCACGTATTGACTCGACACACTAACCGACAGCCAACATGCATAGGTGATGACGTTACAAAGATTATGTTTAAGCCCGGCGCAGACAGGGTTATCATTCGTACATAGGGGTTCGGACTTTTTGGCCCTCCGCCCGGACTTTGTCCGTCCTTGCCATTTATCCGAATTCTTGACCTAAAGAATGATTCTTTGAAAAAAAAATATAATAGAATAGGTACTGAAAAAAGAAAGATATCAAAGTAATATCCGAACTTCTTTGAAAATGTCCGGCTTTTTGTCAGGACTTTGCAATTTTCGAAATGGTAACCCTAGGTGCAGGTTACCGAACGGTTAATAATGTTAATATGTCGTTGTTGCATCGCAAAGGTTGGGTTACTCAATGTGGCACGCAACGCGGTCCAGTGCCTCGGTCACTCACTGTCACAGACCTAAATTGAAGCCTGCTTTTGGGAGACAAGGTCTTATGTAATTCTGTGTTTTTGTTTTGGTGTAAACTGACAATGAGTAGGTACGTGAGAAAATTATTACCAAGACTGAATTTGACTTTACATAAAAAACGAAATCAAAACCATTTTATATGTATTATAAAAAATAGTGTCAAGTAGTCGAATTAATAATTTGTTTTGCGTCATATGAAGAACTAAGCTAAACAAACGAAATCATATAATGCAATAATTCCATTTATTATACGCGATGTATTATGGCAAAACAATCTAGAATGACAAATATTTGAGTGCTATAATATCAAATGTCGACATACCTAATTAATGTTTAGATTGAAAATATGTAATTAAGACATCGTGAATATTTGAAGGTCCTAAGGAATTAGACTAAACAATCCATTATATTTAAATAGCGGATCTTTGGCACGTCAAGTTCAAAAGCAGAAAGTCAAGCCAGCCATGAAATTATTTTGCTTAGACTAACATTCCTCTGAAATGCACACAGTACGGCCTTGCACTGAAATTACAAAAATGTCACGATTTTGTCACATCGAATACCTAAAAAGTTTGGCAACTTTCATTTTCATTTGTCAGAGAGTGCTACGCCGTAGCGGCGTAGACCCTTAGCAGGCTTTGCCAGAATTCTTTGACTTTTATAGAAAGAAAAATGCAGTAACCGGTAGGTGTACACAACTAAGTATACAAGTTGTATACTAAATACGACACGTAAAAACATATTTAAGAAACGGCCACAGATGCATGGCGATGGACGGCGCATGTGCTAATTCCAGCGAATAATATTGGCGCGGTGTTCGGCCGAACTTATTTATGCAATAAATTCTTTAGGTATAAGCAATGTGAACCGGTGTATAAGTCACACATGCCTCAAGCATTTCTGTACGATTTCGTTGCGTATGATTAATAACTTGACGCCATTTTCGTCACAATCAGATTTATGCCCCGTCAAGCTTAATTAACTGTGAATAGACCATTGTTTGGCTGTTTGAAGCCTTTTTGTGACAATATATTTACGAAACTTTGTACACGAACTTGTTTTGTGAATTAAAGATTGCATTTTTCTTACACGTTGTTTAATGAAGTTTCTAGTATTTTGTTGACAGAACTTTGTTTCATTCAATACGACGACGCGCGAAGGTTACGCAGGCACATATTTAAAAAAAATATGTTACTATGTATGTAGTTTATATAAACTTGACACTGAGTGTAAAATGACATTAACAATATTATTATTTTATCATGTCCATCAGTTCAAGAACTTGTTTTTTTTTACTGACTTCAAAAAAGGAGAAGGTTCTCAATTCGGTTGTTTATACAATATATATATATATATATATTTTAATTTATGTTCGGACATAACTCCCTCATATATAGACGGATTTGCAAAATTTTTTGAATAAGGTTTATTCCGAAATGGTCCCATTTAAATTTCGTAAAGATCTGATGATGAGTTTCGGACACAGACAACGGAACTCTTCAATAAATGCCAGCAAATCAACCGCGATTGCTGCTATAGCATATGTATGCATTGTTTACGCAATCACACAACATAACATCACGCCTGTACCCTTTAAAGGGGTCGGCAGATGTGTTTAATAGCTTCCTGTCACTGATATTCACATAGCAAGTAGTGTTATATAGCTTGTTTGGGGTAGGTAGGTACAACTAAAAAGTGAAAAATAAAAACTTTTTACTAAAAAAAACACTACGAAGTTAAAGACCTCTTTAATTAAAAAAAATGAAAATACAGAACCAATGACACCAACTTCCGAAATTAAAGTTATTTTTCACTTTGTAGTGTTTTTTTTGGAAGTCGGTTGTTTATTTTTGTAAAAAAGTTTTTTTTTTAAACTTGGATTTACGTATTAATAACTTCTCATTAAAAAGTTCAAAAATAAAACGTAAAAAGTTTGCATACCTACCTACATAATCCTGGCCGCTTACGAATTCTACAAGATTAATTTTGAATAAAAAATAGAATGTCGTGTTATGGCGCGTACCTATTTAAAAAGGTGATTGTATTTTCGTAAATGGATAATTATAATTTTCTGATTTGATGGGCATTCGATAATTTATTTATTTTAATTTATTTTCACATTCTCTTATTAATGGTATGTTCTTTTGCGGGTGCGTTGTTTAATCATTAATGTATGAAAAATTTTGAAAAGACTTGGTTGGTTTTTCACGTGTATTTTCGTATGTTTTTATAATTAAATACCTAAATGTCTTACACCGTATGTCTCTTGTTACAGATGCAGGCGTGGTTGTTGGTGGCGTGCGTGGCTGCGCTTGCGACGCTCGCAGTTGCACAGAAACCTGGACGTTTCCTGTCACTACCTAACCCCCAGAAATGCGCTAGCAGTAAGTACAAATACAAATTAATTATAGGTATTAATTTTATTAATGCCCTGGCTGGAGGCCTTAATTTATTATGGCATCCACAGGATATCCCGGTTCAGCGGCCGACAACCTTCTAGGTTGACCCGCAAGAGTATATTCACAGAAATGGTATTAATTAGCATTGTAGGATTCCAGAAGCCGTAATTTTATTAATAGGTACTTAGTGCTAGTAAAAGCAGCATTATGCACTTAAAGCTTTCTGAGGATATCGTACTTAAATACAACCTGAAGACATAATAATGCGTTGAGGGTGTTGTTTGGGGCTGCCTCGATATTGTAGCGCGTCTGGTATGTTTGCGGAAGCGAGGCTAGATGACTTGTATGCCGTCATGCTCAAGCGTTGTGCGTCTATGCTGGAACGAGGGCTAGTCCTAACAACATACTTGCTACACCGGCGGACAAAATTCATGGACCATTTATTAGACACTGGGCACAGACGTCCATGTCGCCAATTAATTTATTAAATTATTATTTACTAACAATTAGGCTAAGGTGATACTAAAACTATATAGATCTTAGATCTGAAATAAAGAATTGGATTGATTGAAAATTTTGTTTTAAACTGGCTGAAAATTAGGCGAAAACCGGCAAGTCTTCAGAAAACTGGAAAAAAATATAATAAAAACCTACGATATACTTAGTGTCCTGTTGTTTTGAAAACAAAATAGTTCTTATTATAATTAATAAGAACTATTTTGTTTTCAAAACAACAGGACACTAAGTATATCTTACATAACTAGTGTTGTTTTTGCTAATGTTTATTTCATTTCAAGACTACTCAACAGCCTACATGGTAACAATGAATAAATATAATTACTCATCACGAATGAATTAGAATCGATATAAATAGAGAAACAGGTTCATTTGTGTCAATGTTGCTTCAAGGCAGCTAGGCGCTTCAGTTGATGTAACGAATCGATGCTATTTCGAATCGGTAATCGCTTTTCCGTTGCGTATGTTTGAGCCGTTTGGGGTTGAAATACTAGGGCCTTGGGATCCGAGTGCTCGCCGAATATTTCGGGATATCGCCAAGCGGTTGGTTGACTCTTCACATGACCAGCATTGCCATCCAACATGGTAAGCTGCCAGCTTTTTGCACTGACAGCGATGCGGCCGAATTTTTTGATGCTCAATGAGCTCCTCCCTTTTTTTATTTTGTACTAACTGCGCCCCACGGCTTCATCACCCGCATAAGTTTCAATCCCGTGGGAATATCGAGATAAAAAGCCTATTGTGTTAATCCAGGGTGTCAGCTACCTCCATACCAAATTTTATCAAAATTGGTCCAGCCGTATGTGCGTGAAGTAACAAACACTCACAAACGTTCACCATTATAATATGTGTGATTATTTACTTATATATATATTATTTATATGTATTAGTGTTAGCTTGTATATTATAATTATTTTATGGCTTTATGTTAGTAGTGTTGTCGTTGTGACTATATGTATAATAATAATAAATATATGTCTAAACTTAATATTATAGTATAGAGAAAAGATTAGATTTTTGTATGTTTGTTTGCTACGCCTTCACGCTAAAACAGTTGAACGGATTTGGATTAAATTAGGCAGATGGGTTGACCATGACCGGGATTAGTACATTTTTATCTCGATATTCCCACGGGATTGAGACTTATGCGGATGAAACCGTGGGGCGCAGCTATAGTTCAATAATATACCGATATTTACCTCCAACGGGATGCCATACGTCTGCATATACCGATATTTACGGCATGTAATTTATTTAAAGAGACAAAGTACTGTTAGTCCTAACGGAATACAATTACAAGAGCGCATGAATCTTTATGAAATATTTCATCATTTGTTTACATTATGCCGCAGCTTAGAGACAGGTAGAGCGTAGAGTAGACAGATTTTAAAAACTCTTGTCTATGCAAGTGGATAAAAGGCTCGTCAATCGCTAACTTTATCTTTTCTTTTTACATTTGAATTATTCATTAAAAAAATTGGTTTCTACCTTTATGAGCTTCTCTCTCCACCACTCCGTCCGCGTGAAATTTCTTGTTTTAACTTAAAATATACACCTAATGGTATGGCACTCGGCAATACTGTAGCTTTCCATTAGTGAAAGAATTTTGGAAATCTCCCTCGATAAAAACTCATCTTTATAAGTAATATTATTTAGTATAAAAAACAAAAAAGTCTGATGAAAATATTAAATGGCTTCATTATGCTTCTCCCCCACGCTATACTTAATGGTAACAATATTATTCTAAACTTTGATAAATAACGTTTAAATCTCATACTAAATCACATTTATTTGACGTTTAAATGACAAAATAAACGAGCGGGGTAATTGCGTAATACACAGTAGCAATGGGTTTGAATATTTTGACAGTTCAACAACATTCGTTGTGTTATTTATGATGTTGAGCAGACACATTTTTCAAACATATGAAGCAATGAATTAGCAATATCTTTCAAAATTATTCAGATTGAGATTGATAATGTGCACGCAATTAGGGTGCTGATTACTAATAATTTTTTAATTGTCCTCATGTAACATTCGCTAGATATATTAAAAAACCAGTACAAGCTGGCGTCTTAGTCTAGACTCTAGAGAAACTCCTTACTACGCTAGGCTAGTTTAAGTTCAATATTTTTCTAGTAACATGCGGTCGATGGTACCAGGAACTCACAGAAAGAAGCCTTGAACTTATTTAGCTTAAAGCAGCCTTAAACGGACGTGATGAGAAAACTGGCTTCTAATGATATTAATTTATGATAAATATTTTATGGTTGTAAATTATTGTGTGAATTATGCCTAGTAGTCGTATAAAAAAACCTTCTAAAAAAATTGTAGTAGGTAGTAATAGAGGTGATACGATTTTTTTATGCTTTGTGGTTTCGCTAGGTTTTTATGATAACAATTATAGATACCTACATAATTTTTTGGAGGGGCTTGTGGCTAAGTACCTAATAACAGCCGCACGAGTCGATCGATCAGGTAAAGCTAAGCTTTTGTCGCGGTTGGTCCGTGGGTGGGTGACCATCTTTACATACCAAGACCTCCCCGTGCCTCGGAATCGTGGACCTTTGACAGTCGTTACGGGTTGTCAAAAGCTTGAAAGTCTGACAACCACCTTGCCAAGGGGATCGTATTACCCAGTAACTGGGTTGTGGAGGTCAGATAGGCAGTCGCTCGCGCTTAGACTGGAAGCCAACCCCACCATAGTTGGGGAAAGGCTAGGCAGATGATGAATTATTTTATAGATACGTAATTTTAATTTTATTATACACGCTAAACTGGTTCACAGAAAAAAATACTTACAAAATAACTCCGTAGAATAGGTATTTTCCATGAATCCGGTCTTCTATAGATTCCTGTTACTTCGTCATTTCTAATTTTATAACTTTCCTTCATTACTGGTTCTAATTTCGTATTCTGATTAATTATTTATCTGATGAATCAATTTTAAAAACACTAAAAAGCTTACATAAGTTCATTTAAGACCATAATTTTAAGTACACAAGAAAACACGCTCCAAAAAATAAACATCCCAACCAACATTTTGACGCTAATTTCCACCTCTGTTATCGTTTGTATTGGTTTAACGGGTGTATAAAAGCGCCCAGTAAAACTTTTGTTTATTCAATGGTCATGACTATAACTAAATAACTCATCAAGATGAGTAACGGTAACAAGAAGACATAATATGACTAAGGTAGGTATAAAAGATAAAAGCTGAACCACAGTAACACTAGGTGTAGTAACTTCAAGTAACAATAAGTACCTAAGGTAATAGTTGGATTTCTAATAAGTCTCACTATTTTCAAGTGTTCTGAAAGAGTGCTAAGTAAATGTTTTATACCACCTATCTTGCCTAGGAAACGTATTATTACTTAAGGAGGTATAAACGGTACAGTCGCAACCATCATAGCACCTGCTTTTATAAATTCAAGTAACAGAAATTACTAAAAGTAATATTATAGTTTGTTATAACTCTTTCTACCGACAAGAGCTCTTGAAAATAGTTAGCAAAATATTTTACCACCTACGTTGCTATAAAAGTATTAATTGCAACTTATTTACAGCTACTTAATTCAGTAATCAAAAACCCCTATTTATGATAGCAATTGGTATTATGGAGTTATTTTTAGAGCCCTAATCGTTACAGTGGGGTTCAAATTTACTTTTATGTTATTCTAAGCCATAATAACACGGAATTTAAACATTTAAAACCCTATTCTGGTATAACAAGTGCTACAATAGTTCTAACTACAGCCCATCCAGTACTTCTTGTTCATTAATAGTAATAATAGGAACCTAGGACAATAAGGAGTAGACACCATTTTAAATCAAACATAACCTAAAAATAAATCAGAAAAAAACTAGTTTAAAACTCATATTTTGTTTAATTTTCTCATTTTAAAACGCAAAATATTTACTACAATACACAATGAATGTAAAAGACAGAGCCAATATCCTGTTTTTATCTAAATTTAGATTGAGTGTATGCCCCGCATGATAAAATGCAATTTATTTTTACTTTAAATATCACTTATTTTTAAGGCCCTGCAAAATTGAGACGCAAAACATATATTATTTTCTCAATAAAGTAACCCTCGCAATAAATTTTAGCCATGTGATAAAGAAATCAAACTTCACTCATCGAGATATTGACAATCCGTAACTTGAAATTCACTTAATTTCAACTCCTTAGTTTGCCATCATTTTTGAGAAATAAAGTAACACTTTTGGAACTAATGTATATGCAAAACAATAGAAAAACAAAACACGCTACAGCCCTGAGTTGCTAATCAACACTGATCAAGATACATAAAGCAAATCCAAGAAAAAAATGGACCTAAAAAAGAACTAATATTTTACTATAAAATTTATACCAGTAGACTTCAGAACTTGTGTACCACCTATAGTTTTTATTATAACCATAATACAGACTTTAAAGTGCTTGAGGTAGCTAGATTTATATTATACCACCATTATAGATACAAGAAATTGTTTGCCACTAACGCCACCCTATAACTATTATGTAACTCTCAGTGTTAAAAGAGTGAGCATTAAAATTATTATATTACTTATAGCGCTATAAGACGTGGGCCCAATCGAGAGTTTGTAAGGGGTTAGAGCGTGCTCTAACACCAATTGCTAAAACCATTGTATCACTCTTGCTTGCCAAATTCACTTTTAAATAACTCTTTTATCACCAATTCTTATTACCAAAATGCTAGTTGGGATTGCACGATTTGTACGGTTTACGCGTAATCTATCAAACTATGAAGAATCGGTATGTAATTATTACGTAGAAAAGTAAAAGCTTCCGCGGGTCATTGACCTCGCAAGGTCGCGGACTCGTTGGAGGACGGGGCCCCTCCCGTTCGTCCCCCTCTCCCCCCCTCCCCCCGATGTCCGTCCGCACTCAAGTACGTTCTCGTAATTGGGAAAAGCTCTTTTCCGTTTCCTCGTCATGAGATCATTTTTTTTAAGTTGTTTAATGTCTGTGGATATACTATATTTTCAACCTGCTAGTTCAGTTGTTGAATGCGAAGAACTCAAAGTAAATGACTTTTGTAGTGTTAATAGGATATAGGTACGAAACCTATTCTTTATGTTAATGACGGAAAATTTCCAAATGCAAACATGTTGAAGTGATTATACAACTGTTGAATCAAATATCAAGTTTTTTGGTCAACATTTTGCATATTGCACATTTGAATTGAATTATTTCGAGACGGAACATATCAATTAAAATTTTCCATCGTTTTCTATCAACAAATATTTAGCTTTGGGAGTTCTGTAGTCGTAATTTTGTTCTGGGCAAAAAATATAATATGTGAAGTAGATTTCAGTTACAATATACCGATGAGTCAGACTGTGTGTCTCAACCATAGAAATATAAAAAAATCTTTCACACACTTCTTATATCTATGGTCTCAATTCTCAACACCTCATAATCAAATCAGTACGTACATTAATATAACCAACGCACTCACTGACTCAGTAGGCTAACTGTTTTTTTTAAACCAGTTACAATAACGTATTTTATAATACCACTGGATTAGGGAAAAAAAAGTAAAGTTTGTATTTAATAGTACATTACTTCAGAGGGAAGAAAGTGACAGTTCCATACCGAGATTATGGCATTTGCGCCACGAGCTTGCGAGGGGCGCAAACCATTTGAGGTATGGAACTGTACTTTATCCTGAGGGATGTATAGTGCTTTTTATTACACCTACGAGGAAAATTATGGACATAAATGCATAGAAATGTTTATATTTAGTTAAAAGTACAATTATTAAAAGTGCAGCTATTAAGATGTTACATTTTGTCCGGGTATCTTGATATTTTGAGACACGGCAACAGATTATCAACAACTTCTCGGGCCGTCTCTAATAGTTCTGGCGGTGTGTTAGGGATAACATCATAACTGTCGCTCGAAGTATCCATATTTTACAAAAAACACAAAGATAAATGTGTTTTTGCGAAAATGCGCGGGCTTTTTTCTGGAGTAGGCTAAGATCATAAGGTCATGCAGCCACTTCTTCCGTGATTCCGCGCGTTTTATATACAAAAATAATTTCGTTTTTAATTTTCTGTATGCACCAAGGAGGTTGGTAACTGGTAAAAAAAAAACTGTATGTGGCCAGTAACAATTTACTTGAAATTTAATTAGTAGACAGTTAAAGTCTCTTGGCAGTATGACTGCTGACAAATTAAAAAAAAAAGAAAAACCGGGTATGTAATGGAATTTCATACATATTTCCCACCCTTGGGTCGGAAGGATTTTCATACAAACTTCCATACCTTGGGATGAAAGGATTTGAAGGGCGGGATAAAAGCGTTTCTTCCCTCTAATTGGTATAATTAGTATGTATTTTCAGAGCAGGTGTGATAAATAGTTATTTATGATACTAGTGCGGTAAGTTGGTTTTTACAAACGAGTAGACGAATGTAAGCCCGAGACGAAGTCGAGGGCTTACCATAGTCACGAGTTTGTAAATACCAATTTCTGCACGTGTGTCATACAATGTTTTTCAACACATTTGCGAGAAAACAGTACAGTATGTAATTTAACAAACTTTTTCATTTGACTATTTTTAATAGCAAATAAGAAAATAAACAGATAGGTCACTACTCTTGGAAATTAATAGTATTTGAACAATTATTGAAATTCATTTGCTGCTTTGGAAGCTTAACTGACTGACTGACATTATTAATTTCACACTTAATATGTTGAACTCATAATTATTATTATTTTGTTTATTTAACAGTGGGAAAGTCGCAACAATTTTTGAAGTTTCTAATATGAAAATGGGGCGAATTTGCAAATGGCGCCACATGCACGTGGTGAAAATTAGAACTACATCTTTCGTCTCATTTACTCTTTAGTATTAAAGTGAGACAACGTATTGAGCAAAAGCGCTTCCAAGGAGGTTCGATCAGTCAGGTTGTTTATTCTCATAATGTAAAACTCTTTGGTGGAATTCTTATATTTTTTTTATAGAAATTAAAAAAAAACCGTAAAGAAAACGCACGGTGCTATACAACGGAACGTGCGGTAAAATAGGTACTTAGGTGAGAGTACCTATTTTACCGCACGTTCCGTTGTATGGTGCGTAATTTTTAACTTTCGAACAATGTATACAGGCTTTGTAAATGCATTTTTCGAGCAAATGTGTTGAAAAAGTTTTTTAATTATCATACGGGTGTGACATATTTGGAGTACCTATTTATTTTAAACTTGAACTTTAATATTCGTCTTCAATAAATAACACGTTTGTGTAAATAGGCTTTAAATATTTAGCAGTTTAAGAATGTGATTTTTGTTTACACAAATACTAATATACCAATGTTAACACTCAAGGGCAAAGTCACACCAAGTTCGACAAATGATATTTATTTCTGTAAATTTGATAAAAAATGGTAGATTATACAAGTGAATAAAAAGGGAATTTAGTTCGAGGTACGAAGTTGGATCCCGAGAGCAGCGAAGGATTCTAGAGTAGAATCACGAGCGTAGCGAGGGATTCTAGATTAGAATCCTGAGCGGAGCGAGGGATACAAGTACCGAGATAAATTTTTTATTCACGTGTTGTGTACTCTACTTTTTACCATTGACTGTGAGAAAATAAAAAAGGAGCATGGTGGTCTTTTAGCACAGAATATGTGCTCCAAAGTGTCGACGGCTTCTTAGTATTGGTTAATTCATTGAAATAGTTAAGAAATATGCACTCAGGGAAGGAATTGGCGCCATTCGTGGTTTTCCAGTCGCAGAACAAATTGTATGTATTCAGGTACAACTCCCAGAGATTTTGGCGGCAGCAAATCATCTACTATAACTGCTGCTTTAGAACGAAATGATTCCGGAGTCAGTCTCTCATTTTCGATATCGGAAGAACTCATTTTATTATAATTACTTAAGTTAATAGATTTTCCAATAACACAAAACAACCACAATAACGGATAAAAAAGAACGTAACTAAATTGCCGGTTTTTTTTTAAATTTGGTATAGAATAGCTCCATTCAGCCTCCCAGTACGTACTTTCAGCAGCAGCGTTTTTTTTTGTACGTATTCGTGTTTGTTCCAAATTCAAAATGTCTTTATTCACTCAGTGAGTAAAAGAGAGTTTTATTCACTGTTATCGATAAATAAAATGCCCTTTTTCGAGTGGCAATGGTAAAAAAACACATGTCACGTCAAACATTGTAGAATAAATACCGAAACAAACTCAGACGTCAGTTAAAAGTCCAGACATAATCTTGGTCAGATAATATCGAACCATGCCGATAATGTCTGAGATGGTCTTTTGAGGAAAGGGCCATGCAGATTTGAAGGTCGGTGCACGCAATTGTCAGTAATCGTGTAGCTCTCTTAGAATCTTTCTTTTCGATTTGAATCGATTCAGTAGGACCTAGTTCATTCTGTCAAAGAAAAGAAGGCGTTGTTTGTTTATAAGACCTTTATTTTCTTTTATCTACGAGTAAATATATAGGTATATTCTATTGAATATATTTTTACGAAACACAGAACGTACTAGGGAGTATTAGAGTATTTATAAGTGTTCAGACACCATGAATATAGTACCTACCTAGATATATAGTACCTATATGTTTCAGTACCTATAATCTAGGTAATGAAGTAGGTAGGTAGTAGGTACTAGGTTTACTGGATACTGCTTTTAAACGAAAATATCTAAAATATTTTTCTCTAAAGCCTCATCCCTCCTTTAACCCGCACTCACTTCGTGGAAAGTGAGTGGTATTTTTGCCAATAAATTACATTCGTCTGACGTAGTATTCATATTAAGTATTATCCAACAATTTATGCAACAGATCTCGATTATTCGTTCGTATTTCGTAACTTTGTAAGTGTAACTTGGCCCTTCAAGTAATCGACGATGTCAGTTTAAAAGGTACCTACACTTAATTTCTCTCAGTAATTATTGCACTTCCGCAATCTCTTATTGTCGGAGAAAACATCTTGTTTATTTAAACTTGTTTCTATGTACCGCTTTTACTTTTTTTAATAAACTCAACGGCAACGCGGTCTAATGCATATTTACCACAAACAATCGTAGAGTGAAACCAGGAAATAGGAAGATTTTGTTACGAAATTAATCTAGACAATAGCGAATCTAGACATTGTATTATTAGTTTCTTTATTTATTACTGTTACTTCGTGGAAACTATTTGCACAATATATATAAATAAAAATCAATGTTTGTATGTTTATCCTCTATGCATTCCGAAACCATTGGTCAGATTGTAATGAAACTTTGGTAGGGTGTTCTCGGGACGCCCATGAGGGTTCCTAATTATAAAACATGGGAAAAATAACAAAAAACATCTGAGGCGGTACGAAATTCAGCTAGTTAATAATAAAATCTGTTCTTCTTCTGTTTATCTGTAGGTAACTCAAAGTTTATTTGTCCTGTCGAGAACCTGCTTATCGGTTGAAAGACATTGAACTAGAAGTTTTATTGTTATTACGCCTATAATTGGGCGTTTAGTGTCCCTCAAAGTGTTAATATGTATGTAGATACTAACTTCAAGTTTATTATCATAATCGGTTTTTGTGATGTGAAAGTGTTGAGACTTCTAAATAAACACTGTGTTAGCCTGTTAGGTCTTTTCTCTTTTCGCAGCTACTGTCACTTACGTTGTTAAAGAAAAATTGCATTGTTCCTATGCAAACGGGAATAAATTTTAGCAGTTTTGTAGTTCCGTGATTTTAATTTCTGGTATAAAATATGTATTTTCTCATTTTAATAAGTATGGATTTTGTAGGTGAGCAATAAATCGTAGAAACGTCTGTGACAGATGTTTTTATTGTTATTTTAATTCTTAACGTCGCGGTCGCTCGGAAGGTTAAGCGGTTAGAATCACAAAAACGCCTTAATTTTGATTCCATTAGAAGATAACAAACGAAGAGACAGAAATACAAACATGTTATTGAAGTATTTGTCAGACATTGAAGGAACACTCTCAAGAGTAATAAAACGTTTCACAATCAACAATTTACAAAACTTCTTAAAGCATTCTTTATGCCTTCTTCGGTTATAATAAAGTAAGCAGCGTGTGGAATTAATTTATAAACATTATAAGTAGTCACGCATTATCTACAGTAAGCACATAAGTGTATGTACATAGTATAATAGTGACGAACTTGTATTCCGAGTGGTACATTATTTATCTTTGACCATTGCAATAGTACCTTGACGACACAAGACATCTTTACTGCACAACTTCTGTACTTTTAATGGGGCATCGTTAAGTTGGAATTAATTATTTTATTATATGCATACAAACGTGGAGGTTTTAGCTCACGGTCGTTTACAGCGGATCTTTATTCTTCTTAATTTTTGTAAGCATTTTTTTAATGCGTCTTGTGTAAATACGTCATTACACCGTTTACAAGACTTGCAACATTTGGAGACTACTTGAATTTGTTTAGCTTAGTGACCATGTGAGTAGGTAAAGATGATGAGCAGTTTTGGGCGTGGCCTATATCCGAGCAAAAATGATTGTTTTTCTGGAAGATATACCTATACCTACTACAACTTGATATAATTTTGTATCAAGTTGTAGTATGTCGTCATATTATGCTTAGGGCTGACTTTTCGAACGCCAGATAAGTAACTTTATCCCAGAGTTTATTTAAAATTTTTGACAGTTTATCCATATCAAAACTGTCAAACGTCAATTTTATTCCACGGTGTCATTGGAAATATCAGCCCTTCATTAGATAAAGTTCCTTAGTTCTGACACAACAAGTAAAAACCCAAACACTGTTACGAATTTACGAGCACAATAACCACCGTTACAAAAATAATTAAAGAGCCCTTTGCAGCCACCATTTTGCTGGTTATTCACGCAAGCAGAGATGAGCGATGTGACGCATTACACACATGGGTGAAAATGTATCGAGCGGGCTCAGGCAGAGGGGTGAATCATCTCAACCTATTTCAACACTTATTTTCAAAGGGATGGGGGTGAAAATCGGTTGGCAGACGGTTGACATGATGTCGTACCCTTTTCCACTCCGAACTGTTCGGTGCAGTAACTCTTCTGCAGTAATGCAGCTGGCAGATGTATGCGCCGACTCATTGTGTCTCATTTGAGGTACAAGGCCACTTCGTATGGCTTTATTATGTAAAAATTTGCATAAGATCCTTCATCCTTCGTACGCAAAATACGCGCATTGACGCGGAATTGCGGACACCAGCCCGTATTACCTATTACCGTATTACCTATTAAAATCCTTCATCAGCAACATGGTGCTGTATAGACGTCTAAACTAGTTTTCTTTATACGTTAAACGGTCGTTCTTTAGATTAGACAGTGCCCCTGTCTTAAGTTGTCTATAGGCCAACACATGTTTAATTGTGACTGTTGCTATCTGGTATTGGTTCTTACGTCCATAAAGCTCTTCATTTCAACCTTTACCTCCTAATAGCAAAACATATATAATAATGTTATTCCCAACCATTCCGGTTCGCAACAGCTCAATTATTTCTTGTTTTGTTTTTAAATAAGCAGTTGCCACCGTCTTAGATACCTAAATATTATAATCTTTACGTCTTATTTTCGTAAGTATACCTACACATATGGATGGAACACTATTCTAAAAGCTATGCCATCGTAAGTTCATGGGTTCAAAATACGACAGTTCATGGGCATCGGTCACGGTTACTATCGGATAAAACGGTTTGTTAATCAGACAAACAGTAATATTTCATTTAGTGTCTGTTATTAAACCTTTCAAATTGTGTTATATCCCTGGCATATAAAGATAAATTATGACTTACAATTTGCTTAATGTACGGAATGGCGAAATTCAACTGTAGGTTTGATAACGCTGTGCAAATACCTACCTTCTTGTAGTTCAAGTGAACTAAACCTGTAAGTGTAGATTAATTAACCCTTTTGATATAAATTAAATTTCACCTTGGTTTTAAATAATAATAATCAACCATTTTAGAGCGGACTCTGAATTGTAGAACTAACTTCAAGTAACTTCAAGAGCTTTTGACTAATAAATGTCATGTTGTGTTTAAACTTAACGTCCAGCGGGTTAATTACGTAACACACTAACAGTGGGAATGGCCAGGGCCGTCTTTACCCGGGGGTGCAAGGGGTGCGTGGCACCCGGGCGCAGGGCCTTAGGGGGCGCAAGCTAATTCTTAAACCTACATGTATGCGTAAACCTTTCTGGAAATTGAAATGAATAAAAATCTACTTACGATTAACTATGACTCAAGCCAAGATAGATTGACACATTTGGTTATATAGTATACCTATCGAATTGAAAGTTGATTACAGACGATATCATAAAAAAGGTTGTCGATTTTAAAGCCGGAAAAATTCAATTTGATGTTTGAAAATGTACCTAATTTGATTGTAGAGTAACTATTAAATAAAAAAATAAAATACAAAAATTGGGGCGCAGGTTGATTTTTGCACCCCGGCGCCCAATATGGTTAAGACGGCCCTGGGAATGGCTTTCATTTTGACAGTTCAACAACATTCATTGCGTTATTGAAATTGTTGAGCAGACAAATTTTTCGAACATATGTATGAAGCAATGGATCAGCAGTATCCTTCAAAATGATTCAGATTTTGATGTATAGTGTCTTACGCAATTACGGTGCAGATAAAGCCTCGAATCGTATCTTCTGTTTTAGTATTAATTATTATTATTCATATTTCTGTAAAAATCTTACCTTGTAAACTTAGGCGAAGTTAGCTTGAAGTGAGCTGTCACTTGATGCTAGCATCAAGTGACAGCTCACTTCAACATTGACACTATTGACAGCTAAATAAAAGCACACTTTGCCTAAATTTTCACGTTGAGATTTTCACAGAATAGACCGGCTGGTATATAAGGTCCCATTAAAATAGGTGGACAAACTTTTAGAAATCATTCAGACCACCAAAATAAGGACGATGGTATAAAAATATAATAAAAAAAACGCATTAAATACTTACAAGAAAAATAATTACCTAACGAAAATACACTAATGTGCCGGCAATTTATTATTTTAGGTCAAAATAAGGTCACTTTAATCAGTGGTTTTTTTTTTTGTTTGGGTTAGACGTACAGAGCGCCGCGCCGTGTTAAAATTTGTCCTATTTCAATGGGACCCTGTATACGAATTACTCATACCTTTTAGAATGACATTTGATTCGATGCAGTAGCTCATTATAAATCGAAGTCATCGTTAAATTGAGCTTTTGACATACGTAATGTTCTCTTAATTAATGCCTTCGATAAATTATGATTTTATGCTTGATATACTTAAATTATTATGTTAGAATATTCTAGGCCAATTCAAAAGCTTCCTGTTTTGATAAATTATGATTTTATGCTTGACATACTTAAATTATTGTATCAGAATATTCTAGGCCAATCCAAAAGCTTCCTGTTTTTTCGGATGTCCATCTTAAAGTTAGCTTCGCTTAGTTTCGCGCAGGTTTTGCAATACAGCCTTCATCTTAGTGACGTTCCTTTCGATATTACAATCCAATACTATAATAATAATTCATCTTTTACATCAGCTCGTGGATTCTTAGAATTAACGCCAACTAATAATTTATGTAATAACATTTTACGGTTCATTTCGATGAGTTACCTTTTAGGTTAATATTATTGTGGAGCACCTTTTATGACAATTGTAAATGTTTACTGTAGTAATTCAAAATCCCTTTATTGATGCCCAATGAGTTCCTGCCTTTCTTTTTTCTTCCTTTTTAAGGTTCTGTACCTTAAAAGGAAAAAACGGAACCCTTTTAGGATCACTTTGTTGTCCGTCCATCCGTCTGTCTGTCAAGACTCTTTTATCTCGGGAATGTGTATGTGGAGGTATCGAGTTGAAATTAAAACCATATACTCAAGTTTGCAGTCCCTTGAAGCTGTGAAAAATCAAACTTCTAAGTTAATGTAAAAAAAAAGATACGGCCGTTTATGCTGCAAAAAACTCTCAAGGGAATCAAAATGTATAGGGTACTTCCCGTTGACCTAGAATCATGAAATTTGGCAAGAAGCAAGATCATGTAGCACAAGTAAAGGAAAAAATCCGAATACCATAAAATTGAAGTAACATTAAAAAAAATATCCATGATAAACTATTTACATACCTAGAAATTTGTATGGATCCCTCGGTGGAGCCCGACTCGCTTTTGACCGGTTTTTTTTTATTATATACTTGTATACAGGGTGGTCCAAATAGTGACGTCAATATAAAATAAAATTGATTCCTCGTGCCTTAGGGTATCCGAAAATACCCCATGTATGTTCCGCTATTTTTGATTGTCTAAGAGATATAAATATTTTTTTTATTTTTATCATGTATGAAAAAATTATCTTCCTAACATTTAGTGCAAGATACAATTTTTTTATCGAAATTGAGAAATTTACATTCTTACGATTAAAAGTTGGTTTTAAGTTTAAAAGATACTATAGATCGATTAAAACTTTGAGTTGACTAGTAGAACCGGAACGATTTGTTAACATTTTTAAAATTGAAAAAGAAAATCAACTTTTAATCGTAAGAATGTAAATTTCTCACTTGCGATAAAAAAATATTGTATCTTGCACTAATGTTAGGAAGAAATTTTATTTTATACATGAAAGGATATTTCATGATAGTCCCATCGCAAAAAACAGTCATAAATAGAGCTTGTCGAAAAAAAGTTATAAATTTATAGATGACCCCGAAGAATTTGCCCAAAAATTAAAAACAATATTCATATCTCCTAAACTGTCAAGAATCGTGGAACGTACATGGGGTATTTTCGGATACCCCTAGTTATGAGGAATCTAATTCTTTTTTATTGACGTCATTATTTGGACCACCCTGTATAATATATACATATATGTATATATTAGGTCCCATTAAAATAGATGGACAAATTTTAACACAGCGCTCATTACGTCTAACTAAAGATATCCAAGCAAAAAAAAAAAACATTGAGTAAAGTGATTTTATTTTGACCTAAAATAATAAATTTCGGCACATTAGTGTATTTTCGTTAGTTGATTATTTTTCTTGTATCTATGCGTTTTTCTTATATATTTTTTTACCATCGTCCTTATTTTGGTGGTCTGAATGATTTCTAAAAATTTGTCCATCTATTTTAATGGGACCTTATATATTTTAGTGTTAGCTTGTAAATTGTTGTCTTTGTGAATAAAAATTACTATCAGTTCGGTATATTTAAATTTCTGCATCATAATTATTGCTTAATTTCGATTTTCAGATAATGAATTAAGTTATTGAAATCTAAGGCTATCAGTAAAATATAACGTCGACGTCGTCGTCGTCGTGACGTCGTCGTATCATCACGCTCGTCGTAATCCTCGAAGGGTTGGACAGCAGAGGTGTACATCCACATTGCGCCAGATATGTTTAAGTCCCATTTAATACAGGCGCGCCTACAGTAAAAAAAAACAGTGGCACTCCGGGAGTGCCGACAGAAGTGAAAACAAAATACAAACAGAATACTTTGCCATCACTCACTGACATATCGGATATACATTAAAATCGAGTAAGTACATCCCGAGGACAGCCGAACACATCCGAAGCGGGTATCTTTTTAGTCGTCTTACAAACAAAACACGTGCAGTGTCGCTTACGGTAACAGTGGCGCGAGTTCAATGTTTTTTTTTCATCTAAAAAAAATGCCCAACCAGAAGAAGTTTTCACTTCGAAATCAGTCACATAAATTGTTATTATCGTTAAATCAGCGTCCTGGCACAGAGCTTACAGAAAACCAAATGTATGTCTAACTTAAGCTATAAACTTAGACATTCGTGCGTCTGATGTCAGCAGCTCCGTGCCGGATTTCAGAGGACAATCGCACATCCGTCAGTCTGTCACTGAGCAAGGTTTAAGCACAATCATTGTGTATGTTCGTCGGCGTGTAGTGCGAACCTCAACGCATTCAAATTGTAATCAAAATCACTAATGCGATTCACTATAATTACTGTTTAAATAGGACTTTTGTGCACAAAAAATAGAACCTTCGCGAAGCTTTAGGCGACGACGCGGTAATTATCTTAAGTTAAGATTTGCACGTAGATAAGTAGAGATTAACGTTGTCATGAGCTTTTCAGCTGTACCGAAATTACAACGTTGGATAGATGACCTTTCAAGATTTTTCACAGTAAAGTTGTTTACCGACAACATTGTCCTTGTTATTGTTGTTGTGACAAAAGTCTTTTTAAACGAACTCGATAAAAAATGTAGCGTTAACAATTAGATACAAAACGCTAAACGATTACATATGTATTTTCGCATCAGATATCTAATAAATACAGATAATTAGGATTGTCGGCTTGACAATAGGCGAGAACTGGCCAGTTGGTTAAATATAAAAATCGCATCCGGTAGCGATCCTTGGCCCAGTTGGCGCGGCGCGTGACCGACGACGCATCTGCGACTATGTATGCCGCGCGGCGCCGCCCGCAGCCGCAAGCCCCACCGCGCCCGGCCGTTGCAACATCGTCTGCCAAAATCATTCTGCACATACCTAATGTAGACTTAGAATAAACATATTACATACTTCATGCAACGATTCAGCCCAGTATTTGAATTAATGATGAAAGAATAGACACCGTACGATCCAGTTTGTAGAAGTACAGATAGGAGTAAGCCGGTTAGGTATGTAGGTCGCGGATGCTTTTAGATACAGTTCATAGATAACTATGTACAAATGGTTTGTATACAAACGTGCCGCGATATGTGCTAGCTGCATCCTTTGTGCATTTAAGCAATTGAACTTATGAACTATTTCAATTGAGCAGGACGTTCATTTGTACACGTCAAGGCTGAGATGCAATAGATAGCTCGCACATAATAAACCCATTTCTATCCATTTCGTAAACTAACGATTACCTAACGGACTTTTTATAACACACTGAATAATAATATCTGGGTCTTCAAAGTGCATATTTCAGAATGCTTCAATTATATTTAAAAGAGCTAGAATAAAATTAATAAATCAAGGACATCTCGACTGCGTAATAAATCAATCCATATTTTATTAGTTAACACCATTTAAATCAGAGCTGATCTATTTTTGGAATTCAACGTTTTTTATCGCTTTTGTTGACATTATCCTTAAGCAGCATGAAATATGTCGTTTGCGTTTTTATGTAAGGAGGAAAGGTCGCAATGCGTGGCCCGTTATGTTATGTAATGGCGTCTTGTATTGCGACACTGACATAGCGCGTGATAATAACACAATTGCTCGCAGGCACCTCAATGTCACGACCGTGATACTACAGTTTGATGTGTAGGTATATGACCTGTCACGCCGAAGTTCTTCGATTGTCGCCTATTAGCGCCTCACAAAATCTTAGAAGCAATGCAGTGTTAAATATTATTTATACGATTCGTGTGACTATCACGACTCAGCCTTGAGTCGGATGTATTGCAACCGATATGCATTATTTAAACGTCATTTAAAATTCTTTTTCCTTTTGTTTCTAGGACCAAAAGAGTTCTTCTACCGAGGTCACAACTACTTCTACAGTGGACATGTTCCCGCCCTAGCCAACAGAAAAGTAGACTGGCTAGACGGTCGCAACATCTGCCGCGAATACTGCATGGACCTTGTCTCCATGGAGACGCAAGAAGAAAACAATCTAATCTTCAAGCTCATCCAGCAAAGTGAGTACTTACTTAAAGAGTGTTGTGAAATTCTAATGGCATCTTCGAAGTCGGTACCATGTGAAGGCGAAACGTAATTGGGAGCCTTCACATTTCACTAACACCGTTAGATAATTTTTATAGTTATTGTAATGGACATTGACGCTCTTAGCACATCTGAAGTGTGACCCTGCGGCGTCTTTATTGCTGTGACCTCATGAAATGATACTGAGACACGTTATTTTCTTATTGCAGATGATGTGCCTTATATCTGGACGTCGGGTCGCCTTTGTGACTTCAAGGGTTGTGAAAACCGCAAGGACCTCGAGCCTAAGAATGTGTTCGGTTGGTTCTGGTCCGCGAACCGCGATAAGCTGTCCCCTACCAACCAGGTTCGTAACAAGTTACTTTACTCTCAATCTTTTGGTTTTTGATAGGCCTCATAGATCGGTACAATGCACTGCGGTACGATGAAACTGGGTCATCTCCCGTGGCAAGCAGATTAAAAATCGCGGTATTGGCACTTATAAAGATACTGATTTTTCTTTTCACGTAACGCATGATTGTCGACTACAAGAAGTTGGCCTGTCCTATTCTTTTGCTAGGAGCATTACGTAAAGTACACATTTGTTTACATTGTTGTAAGAACTCGTAAAGTTCCTTTGGTATGTTCGGAACTAATGCGTTACATATGTCCGTCAGCGAAAAGGGGAATTTCCCCATTACCGTCACGTACTTATTTACTGAATCATAAACTTTCGAAGACACACCTGTGCGTACAATTGGTGCCGTGTTGTGTGAAAGTTGAGTTATTACGCATTTTCGAACACTGAAGTATTTCTATTACGTTATAGCACTTAAGTGCATAGTGTTTAAACTTCGGCACTTATTTGATTTGGGTTTTATGATAGTGTTAAATGGCTCATTTGCAATGCTATCGTCGATTTAACAACTTCTGGGCGGAAACTCTTATAATAAATCCGTGATACATTTCCCCCACAAATCCGTTATTAAGTAAGAAGACACTGGTGCTACTTACATCGAAATATGTAATCCATTGCCATTCCTTTACAGATCCCCAACGGCTGGGGCTACAACCCTTGGTCTCAGACCGGCCACAAGAAGCAACGTCAGCCCGACAACGCAGAGTTCGACATCAACGCCACCTCAGAATCCTGCCTCAGCGTCCTCAACAACGTCTACAACGACGGCATCGCGTGGCACGACGTCGCCTGCTACCACGAGAAGCCCGTCATCTGCGAGGACTCAGACGAACTCCTCAACTATATCGCTAGCACCAATCCCGGCCTCCGTCTGTGATCCTCCTAATTTAAGATACTACCAAACATTACAGTGATCATACTCAAATTTTACATCGGGATGTTGGGTTATACGATGTCCCGATGTCACTAGCAATAAAAATGCTAGTATTCTTTCAAACGAATTTAAGATTTACGTAGATATACTTAGTCGGTTCTAACAAGCCACACTCCATAGAGGATGCACATCGTACTACATCGTATTTATTAAGCACCAGCACATTAAGGACTTGCCATAACTCCTACATTCGGGATCTCCCCACACTGCCCGCATTCCGTCGTACAAACTCTGTACAGTATCATAATTTAAGACTTAAGTAAGTTTATTTTACCTAAGGGAATTTCTATTTGTACATAAAAATAAAAAATAAGAAAAAAAAAAACAAGAAACGTTTTATTTTTCTCAAAACTGAATGCCAAGCTTCAAACCTACCGCACTGGATTTTCAACTCTTGGTGTTAAACCGAGCATTGAGGATCTATCAGAGCGCATTCCAGCGCAAAACACATTGTTGGATTTTTAACTCTCCGCGCTAAGCAGCTGCAGCAACATGGACAGAATGTTTCTACTAAAATCTCTGTGAACTGTCCCATTTCACTACACAATTACTTCTCTAATCTTATCGAACAGACAGTGCTCAGAGGTACACAACTGTCACCGCCTGAAGCTAGACAAAGACCCTGGTATTGACCGCAAATCCAGTATTCATGCTAAACCTTAAATGAAGAGCAACCTGTGCAACAATGTTGCAGCAAAGTGTTTCTGTGTTGTTGTGAACGTTTCGAGTTTCAAATGTGAGGCGGTGTTGCCCGCAGCATGTTTACAAGTTGCCAGTCTAGCCATGCGCATATTTACCTACGTGAAGTAATAGGTTCTGTCAAAACTGGAAAAAGGACGCGCGGGCTCGCGAAAGATGGAAGGAGTGGGGGGAGGCCTTTGCACAGAATTGGAACAAGATAAGCCAGAAAAAAATTGTTTAAGAAAACAAATGAAATAATAGTTTTGATAACAGAATACAACATAATCCCCTAGAAAGATTGCCACAAAAAAGAAAGATTTACAAGATGTTCTAAAAGTTTTAACTATTATTTAGATATTGATCCATCATTCAATCCTAAATGAATGGCTGTACCTAGCAAACAGATACCTATCTACTACAAATATCATCAATCAATATCAATACATGAGGAATACCTGCAATTTATGCCAGTATCGCAACTACCTTCACTGAGAATATTCCCTAAAGACGTCAATATTTAGCCGTAAAGGCTCCTACAAACAGGCGCGACACGCGATATAATCGCGCGCGACACAAAGGCACCGCTCGTTGCGTGACTTGTGGTGCCTTTGTGTCGCGTGTCGTGTCGTGCCTGTTTGAAGGAGTCTTAAAGCGAAAGCCTGAATAATTTCCAGGAGCTCTGGCATATTTAGCTTTCTCTGGGAATATCTAGGGAAACCGCAGGCTTTAAAGCAAAACCTATGCAGACAAAATATTGGCTCCATTTTCATGACCAAGCTTTTGACATGATTGAAGAACGACCCTTTCCGAACTTTTATTCAGGTTTACAAGTCCACGACGACGAATATTTTGTTTTCTTTTTCGCTCACATCCTGTTATCCCGATTAACAGATGATTGAAAATGTATGTGCTCACATAGGGTAGTCATCAGACCTTGTACCTATAATCAGCGTACAATGTACCCACTGCTGGGACACAGGCCTCCTCTTGGTGAGAGGGAGTGGGCTGTGATCCATCACGGGGGCCCAGTACGGGTTATTAGATGTCACATGTCTTCAAATTTTTGGTTCTAAGACATACCAGTTTCCTCACGATGTTTTCCTTCACCGTTTTGAGAGCAGTGGTGATGAAATGATTTACGTAAAGTAAAGCGCGTGTTTGGGTCTGAGCCTGCGGCCAACAACTCGTTAGCCACGGCCGTTACCATAAGAGGTGCATAATAGGTCTGATGACAGAAAAATATGGTGATGAATGATGAAAGTTGAACATATTAAATCATCTAACCTTCAAAGAATTACTTAATAGTAATTTACGATGTGTGATGTCCTCGAAAAACCAAAATATTATAGATGATGGAATTCTAAATAATCTACTGCAGCAGCCAATTTATCGTGGTGAAAAAGTAGACCTACTTTTTCCCGTGGATTATAATGTCAAAGATGACAGATGTTTTGTACATTTTATAACACATTTGCTCGTAAAGGGTCTCTTATTTCACCAATTTCAATATCGTAATGTATCTTATTACGTACTTGTGCGGTAATGTAATGTAAATCGCACGGGTTATCAAGATTCTCCGTCAAAACGAACGGTAGGTACTTTTTTTAATCTTAGCAAAGAGTTTTTATTTCAGAAAAGTAGTCAACATTTTATGAATAAAATTAACTTTGGGGGATATAATATAATAAATAAACATTTAATTCTTTAATTTAATTAATTTTGACAATAAATTACAACCATTAATATCTGTAACAAAAACAATAATCAATTTTACTAATTGCTCAAATTTTCATAACTGCTTTAATTAAAGATTTATTCGTTTAAGAAAGTCCGAGTTTTATTTATTTCCTCGCAAATATGTTATAAAACGTTGTATGACATAAGTAGGTACTGTGTAGGGCTAGATGAGTCCTTCAAAGAATTCAAACAACGATAGGATTTCTTTAAGTTTATATTGACTGAACGTCTTTACACATTCCCAACTAAACTAGCACTGTCCTACTCCTAATAAAATATTTGACACCCCGTTCTAAACTTGCTTGAATGGAACCCGCGCTAAATTATAGCCAGTCTGCACTACATAAGGTTGACTTTAGTGGAGAACCTTACAGTACTAGGGGGTAATTACGATCCTAACCTTGAACGCATCGGTTAACGATTCTAAGGCCAATAAAATATCATAGATCTATGTAGTTAAATCTATCTTCAGTGCTTGTTGCATACTTGACAGTGTGGCAAGGACATCCACGCGCAACGTGCTACCATGAATTCAGAGGTTATGGATAGGGATTCTGAACACCACTGCGTTAAAATTTACCGTCGATTATTAAAAAAATAAAATTGCTGTTCCATACATTTTGAACGCGTAGGTATTGCACACTTTTTTTTATGAAATAGGTGATTTTTTTGTTTGTTAAGGAACGAAAAATTTCTAGACACGTGCTGAATTCATAGTTACATTTTGCACGTCGATGTCCCGCCCCCTGTATTCATGTGTATGTATACAGTATATAAATTTTTGTCAAGTGGCGTGCAGTTTTAAATTAGACAACCTCTACCTATTCTCGTAGTAATTACCTCTACCTACACAAATATATATGACAATGGGAACCTTTATCAACCTCCCCGTAGCAACCCGTAGCGTTGTAGGCTTAGTAGTACAGAATGAAAAAAATCATATGGGACCAACTCTGAAATCACGAAGAAAAAATCAGCTGTTTCATACAAAAGTTCAATACCTACTTGACCAAATTGTATGAAACAGCTGTTTTTTTTTTCGTTATTTCGGAGTTGGTCCCATAGTGAAAGTTGTTCATATTCATGGGTAGTACACCCTGCAAAAATTTGGAACCGGTTAAATTTTTTTAAATATTTCTATATGTACCTCCAACTCCAAAAATTGCCATCCATAACATTTGGTATGTAAACGACGTTAGATATTTGATTCTTCTATTTTTAAAACATGTCGGGCTTGCATTCTCATTGGTACCTAATCATTATCTACAACTCCCGCTGTTAGCTCGCCAACCAAACAACATAGAAATATTGCGTAGCTATATTTTTCAACTTCCCATTGGATATGATGTGCAGATTGTTCGTATTCACACGGCGGTTCACTTCCGTACATGCCATGCGGTAACAAACTTGTAGAAAAATGTAGATTTAAAGGTACATAGGGTGTAAAGTTACGAGCACTTTAGCTACGGATGACATAAAGGAAGTACAAGTACCTAGTTCAGCAGAAGTATTTTCATCAAATACTTCTGGAACAGACCATAGGTAGGTTTCGTTTAGATTACCACAATTTATTAGGTACCCTAAGTAGTTTGGTACTGGGAATCTAGCTAGCTATCCTAGGTAGCAGGCTGTACGACAAGCTTGAGCGGATGCTGTATTTGTAAAGGTACATACCTGAACAAATACAACGTTTATTTGTTAACACATAAAATGGCGGAACGGTTGAACTTCTACGTAGAATCTACTTATTTTAGAACAAAAATATAAACGGTGTGAAGGACATCGAAGTGCAAACTCATAAATAAATTTCTACACTGGTGCGTCTAGAATCTGCGGTGCTATTCTGTAAAAATGTGAAAACTTAGGTGAAGTGAGCGTGGAGTGAGCTGTCAATAGTGTCAATTCCTAGCAAAACCAAACTCACTTCACCTAAGTTTTCACGGTGATTTTTACAGAATCGACGGGCAGGTAGTAGGTAGATACTGAATTTATGATAACAGTTTGTGTGTCAATGTAGCCTAGGCACTCTGTCTACTCATGTGGCCTAGGTATAGTCAGCAACAAAAGTCGATTAACACTTAAGTTAATCTCAGTTATTAAGCAAAATATTTGTTCAAAATTGCATTATACTTCTGCTGTAATTTTGAACAAATATTTTGCTCAATAACTGAGATAAAAAAAACTGAAGTGGTAATCGACTTTTGTTGCTGACCGTACCTGACTATAGTCGGACTTTTAATTAGCTGCAGATGACTGAAATTGGCGTCTTTTTGTTTTATCGCGGCCATCAACCAAATCTTGTTTTTCTAGTACATAATAGTGTAAGAAACGAAACTTATTTGACATGCATATCTCTAAACTCAGTCTGAAATGAGTTATTAAGAAGTGTCATTACTGCAGCTAATTAAAAGTCGGACTATAGAGTACTTAGTATCTAGGTATTGCAGAATTAAACGACCTGCGGCTTTTACGGAGAGAACCCCAATGCATAATCCAACAATCGCAAGTGGTTCGTGTAATGCCCCATTCAGTCCCATTACATTGCCATTCGCGTTGCCGGAAATATTTCCCAACTTTTTTGCTGTGGCGACGTTAAGGGAAATGAGAGAAACGGCAAGGGAAGCGACCTGTTTACACACTCGCGTTGCCCATTTTATTCCCCATTTCCTTGCGGGTTGCCGTGGAGATGGGTTGAGTGCAGGCGGGGTATTAAACTTTATTTTTACGCCACTGAGCAGCGCTCAAAACATAAATGTCAAAATCGAAATTTTTAGTACTAACATTCGATAACACACAAAACAACCTAAACAACCTAGATGCTGTCTCGGTGTCGGATGCTTCGACTTGCGACTTGGAAAACTGTACCCCACCTAATTTTATACCTAATCAAACACTTAAAATAATTACACAGAACATTAGAAGTATAAACAAAAACATAGCGGGTTTTATGACTACACTTGCTCGAACAAAACTTGACTGGGACATAATCGTACTAACCGAGTGTTGGCTCCCTAACACCCATAATATTCCAGAGTTGACGAACTATAACTATTACCTTACCAACAATAATCATACACAAAATGAAGGTGTAGTCCTGTATGTGCATAAAAAACTACAAATAGTTGCAGAGGAGCCATCATTCTTGGATGCTAACTGTCTCCAAGTAAAAATCGATAGAAATACTATTCTCTTAGCGATATACCGCCCGCCAGGTTACAAAGACTTAGATAATTTTCTAAACTCCTTAAATAATACCCTAAGTAGTCTGTCAAGTTACAACACTATAATTATTACGGGAGACATAAATATAAATATACATGAACACTGCAAGGATTCCGCTAAACATACCTACCTAAACTTACTGGCTACCCATGGCCTTCTACCTGCTCATACAATACCTACGCGACAAGAGGCTTGTCTTGACCACGTTTTACTGAAAACCGGACTACCTGCTTCTACTTCAGTCGCACACTCTGCTTTGACTGATCATGAGACAGTAATGTTGTTCTTATCCAAACGAATGCCTAAAATAAAAACAAAAAACTGTATTCGTTTTGATTATGTTAAAATAGATGCAGACCTACAACAACTAGATTTTAGTGAAGTATACAAGACCCAAGATCCTCATGTGGCAGGGGAAACAATAACTAGATTAATAAAACACGTGATAGATTCTAACTCCAAATCTGGTAAGACTCCGAACCGTAAACAAATATTAAAGCCATGGATTACTCCTGGTTTACTTCGATGTATGCGGCATCGAGACACATTGCATAGAAAATTTAAACAGGCGCCAAATAATGAGATTTTGAAAATTACTTTTACTAGGTACAGAAATTATTGTAATAAATTATTAAGGAAATTAAAAATAGAATTTGAAAAAAATGAGATCAAAAAAGCTGGAAAAAACACTAAACAGTTATGGTCGGCTATAAATAATATCTCAAACAGGTCAAAAAGGAAAGCCAACACATCATCACAATTATTAGCCTCATCAAGTACACCACAACACTCTGTAAACCATGTCAATGACTTTTTTGCCAAAATAGGTGAAAAACTAGCAAAAAACATAAAGGGTACACAAACAAGAGCTACAAAGGGATACCAAACTAACGGAACGCAATCCATGGTAATGCTCCCAACAGATGAGAGAGAGGTAGCCGGAATATTAATGTCACTCCGCAATAACTGTGCCGCGGGATGGGATGGGATACCCGGCGACCTCTTGAAAAAACACACGGCCGTGATTGTGCCTCCGTTAACGTACATATGTAACCTTGCTCTTTCCACAGGTAAATTTCCTAACGTATTCAAAAAAGCCATAATTCATCCGATCTACAAGAGTGGGGACAGGAGCCGTGTTGATAACTACAGACCCATATCTGTGCTAACTGCTTTTTCCAAAATACTGGAACGGGTAATGAACAGCAGACTTGTGAACTATTTGGAAAAAAACAACCTAATCGCACCAACGCAATTTGGGTTTCGCTCAGGCAAATCCACCTCTGATGCGGTCCATGAGTTGACAGACTATGTGGTCACAAACATGGATAGTGGGGATAAAGTTATGGCCATATTTCTGGATCTTGCTAAGGCCTTCGACACGGTTTCTGTCCCAATTCTTGTACGTAAGATGGAAAGTTTGGGAATCAGAGGGATCCCACTGGACCTCTTTAAAGACTACCTGAGTGAGCGTACCCAGAGAGTAAAGATAGATGAATTCATCAGTGAGGAACAAACAATTAACTACGGCACGCCCCAGGGTAGTGTGCTCGGACCTTCACTATTCCTCATTTATATCAATGATCTGGGTACACTCACTATCCCAAATGGCAAAATCATTAGCTTTGCTGATGATACTGCTCTCTTGTTCAGTGCGAACTCGTGGGAAGATGTCTATGAGTGTGCACAAATGGGCTTTAATACGGTATCCAACTGGTTACGCGACAATCTGTTGACCCTTAATACAACAAAAACCAATTACATAGCATTCTCCATAAAAAATAATGATTCCTCCCAAACATTACATAATACTATTGTAGCTCACTCTTGCACAAGCCCACACACTGATAGTTGTAACTGCGAACCACTCACCAAGGCTGAGAATGTAAAATACCTGGGAATAACAATCGATAAAAACCTAAGGTTTCAAGACCACATTACCACCCTTAGTAGCAGACTACGGAAACTAATATATGTGTTCAAAACGCTGAGACATGTAGTTGATAGGAGTATTATGAAATTAGTGTACTACACCCTCGCTCAGTCTATAATATGCTATTGCATCACCTCTTGGGGTGGAGCCACAAAAACTACCCTAATAGAAATCGAAAGAACCCAAAGAGCTATATTAAAAGTGTCGTCTTTTCGCCCGTACCGCTACCCCACTGAACAGCTATACAAAGAAAATGAAGTCCTGACAGTGCGCCAACTATTTATATTGCACATTCTGTTGAAACAACATACACTATTAGTTTACAATCCAACGCTGTCCAGGGGGAAAAGACGATATGACCCAGTGGAGCGCCATCATCTACGTCATAAAACTATTTTTGCAAAGCGTTTCTTCTGCTATCTAGGTGGCTACTTGTATAACAAAACTAATAAGGTGTTACATATCTATAGTCTCACAAAACATAAATGCAAAAAGAGGCTAACTGACTGGCTACTAAAATTAAATTATAATGATACTGAAAATATTATCCTTACAAAGACCTAAACACAGAATCATACACTCTTAACACACCCACACACTTACACACCCACACACACACCCAGACACCACTCAATCACACATACTACACATTAACATACAACACTTGTCTCGCATACTTAATCTAGATATTAATTAAAATAAAAACTATAAAATGTCATACCTTACTACATTCTGTCAGCGCGCATAGTACATAATTTGTAAAATGTAAATGTAAAAGGGGTGGGATCCTGGTGTCCTGAAACACAGGCCACGAGCCTAACTTAGGCACCAGTCTCCCGCAATATATACTCAACCGAATTATATGTCATTGTCGAATCTGACCGATGTAAAATAACATGTATATTGTGGTGAGAAAATAAAGTTTTATTATTATTATTATTACAGTATATGACCCCGACGGGTGTAACGATGGACAAAATACCCACAATAGACCATTGTGTAAATTGGCTCAGCTTTTATACTGGTGCTGACATCTCACAAGAGTTGTCAGAACTTCTATGTCCGCACCAACACTAATCAGTTTCAAACAACATAGATGGCGCTGCATGTACGTAAATAAACATTTACCCCCTTATTAATAAACGTATTATATCAGATGAATAGTTACACACCCATTTCTCTCTTTCAGTCGCCAGTAATTTCACTTTCGAAAAAAGAAGACAAAGCGTTGTGTAACCATACAGACGCTATACAACATTTCAAGGGGGTCAGAATATAAACAGTATGTTTTGCTATACTCCCGTGCAAGCCAACTTAGATCATTGTTTAGATAAGTAATTGCTAAATTGAATCCCTGTAGTAATCTAGTGTAGAATTGATTTAAAAATGAACTAAAAATATGACTGTCCATGAATTAATTCATGGAAACGTCGTGAAACTATGCACTTTCAATTTAGTTTCAGTGTTATGCATAGCGTTTGTACATAGGTTAAGTATGTACCTATAACCTCAGGTAGCGTAAACAAGTGGATGCTTGACATTGTTTTCTTTGATGCTAATGATATTGCCTACTGTATACCTACATTATAGGTAAGTGCCTAATATTATCTTCTCGCTTTGCTTCTTCGCCCTTCGTGATCCTCACTTTTCTACCTTGTGATATTCCGAAAATTCGTAGCAGGCGTAGAATTTTATCGATGAATTTTTAGATCCACCGTATAATATGTACCTACTTCTATCACAAATATTACGCATTACTCATGAAACCGAAAAAAGTAGTAGGAGAATTTCAGTTTCGTAGCCCTTCGTAGCACGGGTCTACGACTAGTCCTACGAAAAATAAGTGCTACGCTTATTTCACTTCTTCTATTAATTACATTAGTTTTTTTTGGTTTTTTGTTATTGTGTGAGGGGCCCGTGGCTAAATGCTAACAGCCGCCCAGGTCGATCGATCAGGTTAAGCTACGTTTGCCGCGGTTGGTCTGTGGATGGGTGAACATCTTTACATACCGAGACCCCTCCGTGCCTCGGAAAGCACGTTAAGCTGTTGGTCCCGGCTGTCATTCGTGGATCTTTGACAATCGTTACGGGTAGTCAGAATCCCGGAAGTCTGATAACCAGTCTTACCAAGGGGTATGGTATTACCCAGTAACTGGGTTGTGGAGGTCAGATAGGCAGTCGCTCCGTGTAAAATACTGGTATTCAGCTGTATCCGGTTAGACTGGAAGCCTACCCCATCGTATTTGGGAAAAGGCTAGGCAGATGATGATGACGGTACATTTTTATGTATAAACAAGTTTTATTTAAAGCAATGTTGAGTTGAGTACTGGGGGCCTAAAAAGGCCACTTTGGCAGAGTCATAAACGGATAACATTATGAATCATAATATGGCGAAGATAGTCCGTGTTTTTCTTTTTTCGCTGCACTACGTAGGTATAATCAAAGAGATTGGGATTGGATTTGGATTGGATTGATTGGTACTTTAGCACAGCCAAAAAATATCTGAAACATCCTTCACAAATGGGATTTGATACGATTAACTTAACAGTTTACTGACCATTATGATTCATAATGTTTTCCTTTTATGATTCTGCCAAAGTGGCCTTTTTAGGCCCCCTGATCGTATAGTTAGTAGTCGTCAAGTTTGTAGCTTTTTCCGTCCCTCATCTGTCTATAACTGTACTAATAATATAGCTAAAGAATTTGTTTGTTTGAACGGGCTTATCTCTGGAACTATCGGTCGGATTTGTAAAATTCTATTTGCAGTTCATAGTCCAATTCTTCTTAACATCTCGCTAGGACCTTTAGGAGTTGAGCAAAAAAAAAAATTAGAAATAACGCTAAGTGAAAACAAAGTTGGTCGGGGCAACAAGAAATTTCACGCGGACGAAGTCACAGGCAGAAGCTAGTAGGAAAATAATATGCTTATTTTAATAAGATTTTATGTCGTAACGATTTTCATACTCAGATGTCAGTTGCCTATCTCTGTCGACAATGCAAAGTATAGTGAGCGTGAAGGAAGGCGTAATTATCTCTTAAGGTGGAACTAGTCGCGAGCTCGAACTCACTGGTGGTCATGGCCAAAAAGCACGCTGTCTCACCTGGCTTCATGTCCGACAGAGATAGTAGCAGTGATGAGCAGTACGCTATGTCTACACGCACAACGCCTAATTCTCACGCACAGAAACACCGTTCCGAACTGAAAGGCGCGTGAAAAAATTCGAAAAGTGCTTTGGAAAATCGAGTTTTATGAAAAAACCACTGCAATAATCAATTACAAATAAAGTTTATTGAACTCTCCGATAACTGAGCTTTGTCAGTACCGACTTTGTTTTGAAGTTTTTACAGTTCTTTTATTACTTATTTACACCCAAAAGGGAGCGCATGTAGAAGTGCGCGCGACGTATCCATTGGAGCAGTTGCAGGAGCGCGGAGCGCTGCTGGAGCACGAACATAGTGGTAACCCAACTTAAACGAGAACCGATTTTAATAATTCTTTTTTTGTTTTTGTTTGAAAAAAGATACGTTCAGGATAATAAAATATGTAAACCAAGTTAAAAAAATGCTTGCATATACGATTATACTACAAACTTAGTCCAGAAATTATTTTGTACAACTTTTTGTCTTTTTTGTACAAAAACTGTTGTTTCCATCAAGTTCAAAATGATTTTCCTAGAAAGTCCTTATAAAGTTCTACTTTTCAGATTTTTTACATATTTTCTAAACTTATGGTTCAAAAGTTAGAGGTACACGGATATTTAATTTACACGGAGCGACTGCCTATCTGACCTCCACAACCCAGTTACTGGGTAATACCATACCCCTTGGTAAGACTGGTTATCAGACTTCCGGGATTCTGACTACCCGTAACGATTGTCAAAGATCCACGAATGACAGCCGGGACCAACAGCTTAACGTGCTTTCCGAGGCACGGAGGGGTCTCGGTATGTAAAGATGTTCACCCATCCACAGACCAACCGCGGCAAACGTAGCTTAACCTGATCGATCGACCTGGGCGGCTGTTAGCATTTAGCCACGGGCCCCTCACACAATAACAAAAAACCAAAAAAAACTAATGTAATTAATAGAAGAAGTGAAATAAGCGTAGCACTTATTTTTCGTAGGACTAGTCGTAGACCCGTGCTACGAAGGGCTACGAAACTGAAATTCTCCTACTACTTTTTTCGGTTTCATGAGTAATGCGTAATATTTGTGATAGAAGTAGGTACATATTATACGGTGGATCTAAAAATTCATCGATAAAATTCTACGCCTGCTACGAATTTTCGGAATATCACAAGGTAGAAAAGTGAGGATCACGAAGGGCGAAGAAGCAAAGCGAGAAGATAATATTAGGCACTTACCTATAATGTAGGTATACAGTAGGCAATATCATTAGCATCAAAGAAAACAATGTCAAGCATCCACTTGTTTACGCTACCTGAGGTTATAGGTACATACTTAACCTATGTACAAACGCTATGCATAACACTGAAACTAAATTGAAAGTGCATAGTTTCACGACGTTTCCATGAATTAATTCATGGACAGTCATATTTTTAGTTCATTTTTAAATCAATTCTACACTAGATTACTACAGGGATTCAATTTAGCAATTACTTATCTAAACAATGATCTAAGTTGGCTTGCACGGGAGTATAGCAAAACATACTGTTTATATTCTGACCCCCTTGAAATGTTGTATAGCGTCTGTATGGTTACACAACGCTTTGTCTTCTTTTTTCGAAAGTGAAATTACTGGCGACTGAAAGAGAGAAATGGGTGTGTAACTATTCATCTGATATAATACGTTTATTAATAAGGGGGTAAATGTTTATTTACGTACATGCAGCGCCATCTATGTTGTTTGAAACTGATTAGTGTTGGTGCGGACATAGAAGTTCTGACAACTCTTGTGAGATGTCAGCACCAGTATAAAAGCTGAGCCAATTTACACAATGGTCTATTGTGGGTATTTTGTCCATCGTTACACCCGTCGGGGTCATATACTGTAATAATAATAATAATAAAACTTTATTTTCTCACCACAATATACATGTTATTTTACATCGGTCAGATTCGACAATGACATATAATTCGGTTGAGTATATATTGCGGGAGACTGGTGCCTAAGTTAGGCTCGTGGCCTGTGTTTCAGGACACCAGGATCCCACCCCTTTTACATTTACATTTTACAAATTATGTACTATGCGCGCTGACAGAATGTAGTAAGGTATGACATTTTATAGTTTTTATTTTAATTAATATCTAGATTAAGTATGCGAGACAAGTGTTGTATGTTAATGTGTAGTATGTGTGATTGAGTGGTGTCTGGGTGTGTGTGTGGGTGTGTAAGTGTGTGGGTGTGTTAAGAGTGTATGATTCTGTGTTTAGGTCTTTGTAAGGATAATATTTTCAGTATCATTATAATTTAATTTTAGTAGCCAGTCAGTTAGCCTCTTTTTGCATTTATGTTTTGTGAGACTATAGATATGTAACACCTTATTAGTTTTGTTATACAAGTAGCCACCTAGATAGCAGAAGAAACGCTTTGCAAAAATAGTTTTATGACGTAGATGATGGCGCTCCACTGGGTCATATCGTCTTTTCCCCCTGGACAGCGTTGGATTGTAAACTAATAGTGTATGTTGTTTCAACAGAATGTGCAATATAAATAGTTGGCGCACTGTCAGGACTTCATTTTCTTTGTATAGCTGTTCAGTGGGGTAGCGGTACGGGCGAAAAGACGACACTTTTAATATAGCTCTTTGGGTTCTTTCGATTTCTATTAGGGTAGTTTTTGTGGCTCCACCCCAAGAGGTGATGCAATAGCATATTATAGACTGAGCGAGGGTGTAGTACACTAATTTCATAATACTCCTATCAACTACATGTCTCAGCGTTTTGAACACATATATTAGTTTCCGTAGTCTGCTACTAAGGGTGGTAATGTGGTCTTGAAACCTTAGGTTTTTATCGATTGTTATTCCCAGGTATTTTACATTCTCAGCCTTGGTGAGTGGTTCGCAGTTACAACTATAAACCCTTAAGTATGTGCTTCGGCAAACATTCCTGACGCACTGCAGTAGCATGGAAGCCCCAACAACATTCTGAAGGCATTATTATATTGAACTCTGAGGGCGTTTATGCCCTTTGCGTATATCGAATCGAATCCACAGAGTGCGCGTGTATAGAGTTTGGCAAAAAGGGTATCAGACCGGAATAAATCAAGCATACTTCTCGGCATACTTCTCTCCGTATTATATAGTACCTGACAATTATCTTGAAGGACAGAATAGCACACTCAGTCGATAACTGTGGCTTAAAGCCGAACTGGGCATCGTTTATTTTAAGATGTTTACTAAGCTGCCCCTCAAACACACCGTCAAGCACTTTAGCCGAAGGCCGAATATAAACCTATTCTTCTCATGCAACCTTTACCTTTTACCGTCCGTCGCTCTCTCTCTGTGTAGTCTACAACAAAATCAAGTGTTGTTGGAGTAGCTATTCGGGGGTTAGTAATTTGTAATCCTTTTACTGTGTATCAAAAACGATTTTAATTATTAATCAAATTAAATCTTAATAATACAACCAAATATCTTTGGAATCGAACTCGCTAAATGGCGCGCCGTGCCCTTAGAAATTGCCACTGAACCAACGGGGGTCGAGCGTGGGAAATGTTTGAACGAACACGGACCATGGACATTGGGCGAGGGTGTGCCCGGAGTTCATTTTGTGGAGGGTAAATCTATATTACTTTTACATTTCAGGCATTGTTATTAACATAGCTTTGTTTTTAACCAACTTCAAAAATTGAAGGAGGTTCTCAATTCGTCAGAATCTTTTTTTTATTTAAAATTTAGCTGTAATATGATCAGTGCTGATAATTCTTTACCACGTCGATAGATATCGATGATTCTTTTAATCGGTGGCAAATTTATCATAACAAAACAACCAAAGCCACCGACTTCCGAAACTAGTAATTTTGCACTTCGTAATGTTTTTGTTGTCTGTTTTTTTTGTATTTTTTTTTTCTTAGCTAATCGTTATAGGCCGACAGCTTAACTGAGACGTTGCTTCAGGTAGCAGCGCGGTGCGGGAGGGGTGTGGTGACGTGATGCGAGAGCTCAGTGGATTCGTCAACTTGTTACAACTATCAACCCATCCGCACCGCGCAGCTGCCTCAGGCAACGTCTTATAGTTGCGATTGCGAATATCGCGATAGCCAAGTCAACCGAAGTTTTTAACTAGTGTTTTTAAAGGCAAGGAAAAACTATACATCACGTCTGTTTGCTTTGAAAGGGTAGGCAGTGGTGTATTATATCACCAACAGTATCTTTACATAGTATAACACAAAGTAGCTCCCGCTCCCTGTTAACTTAGATCTTTTAAACTGCGCAACGGATTTGAATGCAGCAATAGATAGAGTGATTCAAGAGGAAGGTTTATATGTATAATACATGCATATTATAGTAGAGAAGAGCCGAGAAATTCAAAGATTTGTAATGTGATGTAACAAACAAATGTTTATGCGCTTACATTGCAAACGCTGGCTAAACCTTACGAGACAGATCAAATTAATGTACTACGGAATTGTATATCTTAAAAATATTGATAAAAAAGTCCGCGATTGTATATAATATTTATCTCCTAAGGATAGCCCACAGTAATCATTTTTCATCGTTTACATATTACAAAAAAAATATGGGTGGTAAATAACCTATATTTTTTTTGTAGATAATAAGCTATTTTAAGCAATACAGTATACACTAAATACGTTGTGCATTTCATGGAGGTCAAAATTACCCTGTACAGCATATCATTAAAATGAATATCTTAGAAGATATCAGAGATTTAAAAAGCGGGGGCAGAGCGGCTGGCGAAGTTCGCCGTGTCACCTAGTTTATTTATAACTAGCTTCTGCCCGCGACTTCGTCCGCGTGAAATTTCTTGTTACTCCGACCCACCCCGTCGCATCGCATCGCCTGCCCGCGCTATTACTTCGTTTTTGCTTAGCGTTTATTCTGACTTTTTTTTTCTTTTTGCTCGGCTCCTAAAGGTCATAGCGTGATGTTAAATAGCCTATAGCGTTCCTCAAGAATTGGGCTATCAAATGCAAAAAGAATTTTTCAAATCCGACTGGTAGTTCCAGAGATTAGCGCGTTCAACCAAACAAACAAACAAACTCTTCAGCTTTATAATATTATAGCTTCTGCCCGCGACTTTGTCCGCGTGAAATTTCTTGTTACTCCGACCCACCCCGTCGTATCGCATCGCCTGCCCGCGCTATTACTTCGTTTTTGCTTAGCGTTCTTTCTGACTTTTTTCCGTTTTGCTCGTCTCCTAAAGGTCATAGCGTGATGTTATATAGCCTATAGCCTTCCTCAAGAATTGGGCTATCAAATGCAAAAAGAATTTTTCAAATCCGGCTGGTAGTTTCAGAGATTAGCGCGTTCAACCAAACAAACAAACAAACTCTTCAGCTTTATAATATTAGTATAGATATAATAATAAAAAATCATCCATTCATTAACAATCATTACAGGATATCCCAAGGCGATAGGGTGTTTCTTTCCATACAAAAATAATTAAAAAATAATATTCTTGCGAATTAATTCAAGGGACAGACAGGAAAAAATGTCAAACCTTTCGGCGACTTCAAACTCAAACTCGAAGCATTTATTTCAATTAAACCATTTTACAGGCACTTTTGAATTGTCAAAGGAGTCGGTCATCCAGAAAGATGAAGCTAGTTGCCCATTCCAAAGCGTAGCAGGATGCTATGGGCCTCATTGGGTTTATTAAATTTATGTCCAAGTCCCTCTCCCATATAATAGGAGCGAGCCTATTGCTTTCAGCCGGATGCTAATCCAGACTCCGGGCTTCTTCGAGTTTCTGACGGAAAGGAAATGAAGGATAATTTTATTAGAGTTATTTTTGCACTGTGACTTAGGGCGTGGACCCATGTCTACGGTGCGGCACCGTTTGCCGTGCAACGGTACGGCACCGCCGCCGGCGGAAGGCGCGGCGCCGTGCCGCACCACGGCATCGTGTACCGTACCCGCTCGGCACGTATACCAAAAACCACCACCACCACTAGTGAAATCTAAAAGTCTAAATCTAAATCGTCCTCCATTTTATGCAAAAAATTACAACGTGCGCACTATGCAACTAACAACACAATAGTGAGCATGTGCCGGTACACGACGCCGTGGCGCGGCACGGGCGGCGCCGCGTCATCTTCCGGCGGCGGTGCCGTACCGTTGCACGGCAAATGGCGCCGCACCGTAGACATGGGTCCACGCCCATATTCCTGGCATTTAAGTATTGAACGTTACTGCGGGGTAATTGCGTACACACTGTCAGTATCAATGGCTTTCATTTTGACAGTTCAAAAACAATCATTACGTTATTTACGTTTTTGAGCAGACTAATTTGTCGAACATGATGAATAGCTTCTGCCCGCGACTTCGTCCGCGTGAAATTTCTTGTTACTCCGACCCACCACGTCGCATCGCATCGCCTGCCCGCGCTATTTACTTCGTTTTTGCTTAGCGTTCTTTCTGACTTTTTTTGTTTTTGCTCGGCTCCTAAAAGTCATAGCGTGATGTTAAATAGCCTATTATAGAGCCTATAGCTTTCCTCAAGAATTAGGCTATCAAAGGCAAAAAGAATTTTTCCAATCCGAATGGTAGTTCCAGAGATTAGCGCGTTCAACCAAACAAACAAACAAACAAACAAACTCTTCAGCTTTATAATATTAAGTATAGATTAGCAATAAATATCCTTCAAAACGATTCCGATTGCAATTAAAAGTGTGTTACACAATGGGCATTTATCGAACGTTACTGGTTAAAAGAATGCTTAATTGCCAAAAAAAATGCGAATATAAATAAGTTTTAACTTGAAACTTGTTTATATTGACCAGTACCGTAGAGAAAAAAATAGGGACAATTTTTTCCATGCTCTCTCTATATGTATCGTTTATGGTTTTACTAATAGAATAGTTTCCAATTGTAATGTTTTTTTTTTATTATTTAGATTTTTTTTATTCTTATTGTTACGCATGAATTACCAAAAAAATTTTGAATAACTGTAATTGTAAATATCTTTTTTGGATTTGTAATACTATGTAAATATTATGAATGGTGCATGTTGTGTTAGCCTGTAATGAATTGTTGCACTTTCAAACGTATCTACTATTAAGGAAATTATTTTAAATGTAGGTATGTCTAAACAATGTTTGGCTAACCTAAATAAATAAATAAATACTAGTTTTGACTGAGGCTGTCATCAGCATCAAACGTAACAAAAACGATCAGCCCCTAATTGGCAACACACTATTGAAGGATATTGCAAATCCATTGATTCATATGTTGGAAAAATTTGACTGCTCAACAATGTAAATAACGCAATGAATGTTATTGAAATGTCAAAATGGAAGCCATTCCTACTGTTAGTCATTTTCCAATAATGGCGGGGTAGCACACGCAATTACCCCGCCGTTATTGGATATATCAACCGCCATAATCAATTCAGTTTGAAATCAGTACTATGATGTTTTAAGTATACAGGTAGGGGTTGTCAATTGACCTCATTATGACCTGGCAGTGGCCTCGCAGTCCTCGCACCCACACGGGATGAAAGGGCGCGGCCTTCCCTCATCCGGCACCACATGACACGAACCTCTAACAACACTCGAGAGTGCTTAATCACTACTTATCAGTAATTAGTAAGTGCCTACTCGTAATCCATAGGAATTATATAAAGTTGCAGCTTTATATCAGTTACTATCAAACCTATGGTGACGAAATTCTATGGCCTGTTTTTATCTTGCGGATAAGTTCCGGTTACCATATCTGTCAGATAAATTCATGTTGCGTTTGTGAAAGATATCTGGTAGATACTGGCGGACATTGGTATTCACCTGCATCCGGTTAGACTGGAAGCCGACCCTAACATAGTTGGGAAAAGGCTAGGCAGATGATGACTGGCGGACATTGGTAAAACCCTACATGCTTAAAATGGTACACGTGGTGCACGCAAAATTGATTGGTGTTAGTTAGCTATTAATGAATTAAATTACACCATTATGCACACTTAGAGAGATTTATAATAATGCTTGTGTAGGTTCTGAGTATCGCGTTGAAATAAAATAAAATGCATTAACGATGTCTCTGGATGTCTCGTTAATTAGGTTAATCTGTTGTCCTGCTTTTCTGGTTCTGCTCTATCATCTCATATCCACCTTATTTGGAATCAATGTGTTACGTAATCGTACTTCTCGTATTGCAAATCGGTAGTGACAGCACTGTCAGCATCTCAGCAACAGATAACTATAGTATACCTATGACTAATAGAGAAAAGAGTTTGCCCGACTCTCGTTTACCCAAAAACCAGGAGGACACAATGCTTGTTTACACCTGAGTCAAGAGAATGTTCCAATAAAACCATTGCGAACATTCATCTTGTTCTAAAGGTTACAAGTACTTCCAACACAGCTACTCAATAAGTACATAATTTTGTATGTAAACACACTGCATACGTGTCAACAACCACTCCTGCCATTGTCTTTGTTGAAATTAATGTATGAATTCTATCATAATTAAATCATTCCACACGCTCACCATCACCTGTTAAACAGTTTATGTTTGAGACTGTCATCCACCATCAAGTTACCTATCGTGAGCCATTATGAGACCGACACACCTTCGGGTGAAAACGAAATCGGGTTCACAACACGCCAACCCGGGCTCAGGTACCTAACCTTTGTTTTTGTGTCAATTAGAATATTATAAGCAGAAATAATGTAATTAGAAGCGTCGACCGCTATGGTCGGTGTTATAGCTATACGATGAAACATAGGTCGGTCGGTGTGGCGGTGCGGCGGTGCGGCTAGTTGGGCGCGAGGGTCACGCAGAGGTGACAGCGAGCTGCGTGCGTGCGAGATATGGGGAGGCGTCAGGCGGCTCCGCTGATGTCAGTGGAAACGACGAGCGGCGGCGCTCCCGACGACGGCACGGCGTCGGGCGCACGGTGCAGCGGCGCGGGGCGCGGGGGCGCGGGGGCGCGTGCTGCCGGCGCCGCGACTGCTGCCGGCCGCCAGTTCGCCGCGCGCCTCCGACACGAGTGCTTCGAGCGCGACACCACACGCCTCCGCCTCACGCAGGTACGTACGACGCACGTGACTTTCATAACTTCTTTCGCTTCCTCGGAGGCCGCCGCAGGACCCGCGCCCGGCTATTTCGAATGTCACCGATCGCCGGATGACTAGAAATAGCCGGTGGTCAGCCACACCGGCACCGGCCACAACTTGGCGGCCTCGGAGCGGCGCCGGGGGCGCGATGACCCGTCGTGTTTGCCAAACGAGAATCCCTAAATACTTGCCGGTCATCGCTTCTGCGGCTTTTATCAGTGTTACATATTTATTATTTGCCGGCGATGCGGTGAGGTCAGCGAGCGCGCGCGGCGTTATGCGCCTTATCGCGTGGGCCGTAGGGTCGCGGAGCGCGGCCGCCGCGGCCGGCGACGCGGGAGCGTCCGTCGTCGGCTTCTACTCTGTCTTTGCTCTGCTCTTGCGACGTTCTTAATACCTATTGATACCTACGTACCTACTCACAAGATGAAGAACAAACAATAACGAACTTTACCGCAAACTGCCTCGACTCTAACTATCGGGAACTAACTTCTGTTTGTTTGTTATTGTTTACTACCGACTACGCTCAACAGTTGTTGAGATATTTTTCAAGTAGATAGCTAGGTACAGCAAATGCTACCTATACCTACTGTTTTTAGCTACCTACATTACTTGTAACGAATAACTATTTATCTATGCCGTAACGACCGCTCAGATGTTAATTGTTTGTACACAACGCAAAGCTAACTGATAAATTACGCTACTGCTGACCTCTTGTGCAAACTCACGTTCACAACAATCGACCACTGAGTAGATCCAGCTGTTTGCTTCGATGAGAAACCACAAGTATGGAAACTAGAGGTTGATCTACTGACAATGACGTCACGTGGTAACGCGATGATGTTGACTAGCGAAGTATAGATCTACATAGCTATGTGCTCATATAGGTACCTCGTACCTACATAACTGAATCAATGTTGTTGAATTAAGTTCAGGTCCTAAACGGGTCATTCATTACAAGCTGTAATAACTTCAACATTACGGTTCTTTAGGTATTTCTCTGAGATCTCTATCTATGTTATTGTTTACGAAACGCGCGGGCGGACACACGTGTCACTCAAATCAAAAGCGGCCAAGATTTAAGTGCTAGTTGTCTTCTTTAATCGCTAAATCAGGCGCGGCATATGAAATATTCGTGAAATGTGCGCCGGTTGCCCACTGACGAGGGATCCGGTACTCGTCGGTGTTGTCTTCAGCAGCAGTATACTGTGCGTGTAACACTTAAAACGGCATGCAGATTTCGCCCTTAAAGTTGGCAACGTATGGTCCAGTATTCCATGGCGATGTGTCACCACTTATTACGCCCTAGACGCATCGCTCAAATGTTCTCGACCTCGCACTATCCGGCTTCATGCGATGTTCGCCTCTAAAGCTTTTACTTGTAGGGGCTATAATGTTGTGTGCGTGTTCAGGCGTGAACGACGTTTCGTAGGTGCTGTAGGGTCGAGATCCCCGACGCACAAGAGAGTGAAAGTTGGGAGGGTGGGTGAGCGCCGGGGTGGCTCCCTGCAGGAGTAGTCGACCCGGGACTTCCAACTAGGATTTGCTAAATCTGCATCTTTTACGCCGGGACTGTCGAAAAAGCAAATGACCGTTTTTTAATAGGACGTTTATTGCCGTAATTAAAGATAGTACTGCTGAAGAGTAGGCTGCCGATGTTTGGTCACACAGATTTAAAATCTATTCCAAACAGCGTATGTAAACATATTTTCTTAAGTAACTAACACGCATTGAAGTAGGCAAGAACCTACCTACTGAAAAAGTGCTGGGAAGTAAACATACCTACCCATTGAATCATGGGTCATTGTTGGCACTTCATTCCCGGTAGTTTAAGTCATCGCTGCTTTTAACAGCAAAGTCCTCGAGTTCAAGAAACGAATTAGTGTCCATATAACTGCACCTACCTAGATAGTATACATACCTACTTCGTTTAGTGTTTCATATCAGTGCACACAAGCTCTCGTTGGTGTTGGCATACTCGGTACAAACGCCCCTGACACCGAACGGTATACGAAAAACACGTGGCAAAGTAGATATACACAGCTACTACATAACACATGTACCTACCTGACTTAATATTCGTATGTAGTTAGATCGGTACCCAGTTTCATTACATCAGGATTTGGTTCTATCAAAAATATCTACAGAATGGTTTTTACGTTAGGTCTATTCTGGCAGTTTCAATGACGGCAATGACTGATCTAAATTACCATACTGGTCTAGTACATTTGTTGTTAAAATTTTGTCATAAAAAAATGCCCACTTTGTATGGAGGATGTAGATAATTTTTAGCACGGACCATATCAAAGTGTTTAGTCATTTTATACTCCAAAATAGCTGAATAATGTAATAGATACTGGGTTACCAGTAACACTCGGAATGACAATCTCTGTCATTTTGGCAAAACAACAAGACCCATTGTTTCATATATTCGAAAAATTCGTTTTCTCTACAACAAAAATAACGCAATGGATGTTGTCAGAATGAAGGAGATTTTCATGTCCAGTATGTCATGCAATTAGGATACGGTTGAGATGGGTGGCAGGGTCACGTGTCTATCTAAATTGCAGCGGCTTGGATCATTCGATCTGTGAAGCGTAGCCGCGCATGTGTCGGTTGGTCCGTGCATCGCTAACCCTGAAATTGAGTCTGTCAACTACTTTCAACAAATCTCTCAGCTCCATGACGCATTTACACTACCGCTCAGCGGTCTATAATCGTCGAAAACGCAGACAAAAGTCTCTTCTCATTCAAAGAAAGGATGAACATTAATGCCCACGCTTTCTTAAGGAGGGTTGGCGATTCACAATTTAACAGTCCTCAAATCATTAGATACAGCTGTGCGGCTGGGGAGTTACGCCACTTTTTCTTTCCAGCTAAAGGCTCCTTCAAACAGGCGCGACACGACACGCGACACAAAGGCACCGCCAGTCGCGCAACAAGCGGTGCCTTTGTGTCGCGTGCGATTCGCGTCGCTCGTCGCGCCTGTTTGTAGGAGCCTTAAGGCACTATAGGAAGTGGCGATGAGCGGGCGTTTTAAGAGACTGTCTTAATTCATTTTGACATATGTAAAGTTCTGATTCTCAGTCTAATTTGAACTACACCTTTACGATTGCCTTTAATAGTCTCACCTACAGCAGAACAAAAGTCATACATAGAAGGAATGAGCATTAATCACCACGCGTGCTAACTTGCGCATTGGCGATTTGCACATCCAACAGTCTTCATTATAGTAATGGAATGACACAAATTCAGTATCGTGTAGGAAATAGTCGTAAAACTGTGGAAATAAGGAAAATATTCAACTGAAACGCGTGCATTGTTAACTAATTGATAATTAAACATCATCAAAGGCCACGAGACTCGTGTTAGTGACCTTTGCCAATTGTTGGACTTTTATCTCTCATGAATTTGAAACGTAATCTGTGCACAGCTTTAAAACTGGTCATCATCACTTTCATAAAAGCGCACATAGTATATGTTTGAGTCAGTGAATCACCATTAAAATCAAAGCATCCCTTCCCTCAGCTCAAAGATTGCCATAATCATTGACATCTTTTTGATCTGTTTGACTGATCCTTGATAATAAAGTCCCGATTAATTCATCCGAGTAATGCTATTCTGTAAAAATCTCACCGTGAAAACTTAGGTGAAGTGAGCTTAAAGTGAGTTGTCAATAGTGTCAATCCCTATCCCTATCCCATCAGGTGGATTGACAGGTCACTTTAAGCTCACTTTAAAATCAAAGTAGGGATTCCCTCAGCTCAAAGATTGTCGTAATCATTGACCTCTTTTTAATCGGTTTCACTGAATCTTGATAATAATTCCCGATTAATTCATCACAGATAATTTCATACAAGTCATATTCAGTAATGCTATTCTGTAAAAATCTCACCGTGAAAACTTAGGTGAAGTGAGCTTAAAGTGAGTTGTCAATAGTGTCAATCCCTATCCCTATCCCATCAGGTGGAATGACAGTTCACTTTAAGCTCATTTCACCTAAGTTATCACAGTGATCTTTTTACAGAATAGCACCGCTGTTTGTAAAGGATCTGCTACCTACTAAAGCTTCTGCCCGCGACTTGGTCCGCATGAAATTTGTTGTCCCCCCCGACCACCGCGTCGCGTCGCTTTGCCCACCCGCGCTGTTACTTCGGTTCCTAGGGGCCGTAACGTAATGTTAAATAGCCTGTTATAACCTTCTTCAAGCATTGGGCTATTAAATGCAATTCAAATCCGACTGGTAGTTCCAGAGATTAGCGCATTCAAACAAACTCATCAGAGCCTTTATTATCAGTTATTAGGTATATGTATAGATAGATATCGTAACCAATAACTAACAGTAACTGGGTTGTGGAAGTCAGATAGGCAATCGGTCCATGTAAAATACTGGTATTCAGCTGCATCCGGTTAGATTGAAAGCCAACCCTAACATAATTGGTATCGTAAGCACTATCCGAAGTCACTGTAATGTAAAACAAGTCCTCAATATTTTTCGTAGCACTCGTAGCCCGTCTACGACAAAACAAAACCGTAGAGATAAAATACTTAAAAAAAAACAGTCGCTTAAAATTTTTCAGTTAATTTTAAAAGTCATCATGACTATCATTTAAGTAAGTTAGGTATCACGGGTGCGGAACTACTGTCGCCAATCCGCTTGAAGGCTCGCGAACGCTCAGCGTTCAATTTCCATGAAGTTGTCATAGAAATTGATCTACTAGAGTCGCGTCTGTCTGCGGGAGCCTTTTCCCGAGTTTGAACTCGACACGTGTAAAACTTTCCGAGATAGTTTGGTTAATTGTCTTGCTGCATTTTGGGGTGCTAGAAATGACCTTCTAATTTGCTATTTGGCTGTGGTTTAAGTAGGTATAATGTATTTATTATAACCTATGATTTGCGTTATGCAAACATCTTTTTTTTTTCAAAGAAATTCTTGAAAGCTCTGCTATAAAAATCCTGGGGACGGGAATCTTTGAACTCTTTAGAGGCGCTTTTCACCGCCTCGATAGATTTGAAATATTTCTCCTGTAAAAAGTTATCCTTTCGAATAAAAATGAAAATCTCACCAAAAACATTTTCATGTAAAATGTTGCCAAGACGAGACCACATATGGCTGGCACTGACAAAAAGTTATCAGATCTCGTGTAGAGCCAAGCTTCTAACTCTACACGCCGTAATTCTACAAGCCCTAACTTCACAAACTCTACACCTTAGTCAAAATATGTGGCTTAGCCGTTTTGCTACTATCACATGGGCGTAAGGTGAAAAATTTATTCACTGTTCATTACTTTTCTGTTATGTTCTTCTTGTAGTAACGAAACGGCCAAGCCTCATATTTTGACTAAGGTGTAGAGTTTGTGAAGTTAGGGCTTGTAGAGTCAGGAGCTTGGCTCTACATGAGATCTGATAACTTTTTGATAGTGCGAGCCATATATTATGTGGTCTCGTCTTGGCAACATTTTACATGAAAATGTTTTTGGTGCGATTTCACATCTTTTTGTAAGTTGCTTATGAAAAAAAAATGTTTATTTCTCTTTCTTTTTGGGAGGTGATTTACTAAAAATCCTGAAATATGTATTTTATTATTTATAACAAGGAGTCCCTATATCAATTTTTAGACCTCTAGCATCAAGAATTTACGGAAGTCTCAAACTTCCATCCCCTAGTTTAAGGGGTTAGGGGGTAAAAGTTCCAAGTTTTAGAATTTCTTTGTTGTTTGTGTACTAATACTAGCTTACATACCAAATTTCAGGACTTTAGGAAATCGGGGTTTTTTAGATATCAATAAAATCTAAAGTATAAAAGCTATGCAATTGAAATGTTATACGTTTAATAAGTTCACTATTGACATCATATCACAAGAATTTTGTTTATCTGGTACTCGTACAATCCAGACCCAAGTTATGAGGGTTCAAAAAAACGACGAAGCTCTTCGAGAAAAGGCAGGTCGTGCCCTTGCGCTTCGCTTGGCTTGTCTTGGCGGGGGCACTCCCGTGACCCCAGAGATAGTTGGAGCAAGGTCTGATGGGTATGGTGGGTGACGGAGAGTTTCCAGTGGTAACTCATATAGTTTTTAGACGGTCCGTTGTCGGTGCTTCGATACATTTTGTTGTTGTTGTTCAGTGACTTCATAAGGTACCCACTTACCGAGCTTTTTTAATCTTTCCAATTTGAAATAAATGAATCAGTATCGATTTATCACTTACGTTGAAGGCTGCTGTTCCGACGTGGTTTGAGATGAATCTGCTTCCACTATGACTTTCAATTCATCGTTATAGACTTTCGTGTCCGGTCAGCCACGGGGTTCATTGTTGAGATCAAAATTTTCAGGAGGGAAACGATCAAACCAAAAATGGACCGTGCATTCACTTGCGGTACAGTGTCCATACATGTCGTTAATATTGTGTGCTGCGTTGGTGCCACGACGGAACTTGTATTCGAAAATAGCGCGTAATTCGATTTTTTCATGGTTACAGAAACAGCGATACTTACTATTAATAAAAAAACGAACGGCAGAAAAACAAATGGACGACTGATTTTGAAAAACGACATGAATGTCATGCTTTATTATAAAATTAATTTGAATTTGGAATTCTAAATAGAATGAAAGATCTTCACAATAGCCAGTATCAAAAATCGGCAATTTCATAAGTAGGGATATTAATTTAATTTAATTTATATTAAGAAGGATATTAATAAGAATAATAAAGTATTTTATTGACATAAAAGGTTACATCAAAATATATGAATCCCTTGGCCCATAAACTAGTGTTAACTGTATCATAGAGACCGTGTCTTCGCCTAATTTTGTAGATGTAAATGCCGAACAAAACACCAAAAAAAGAATGCAAAAACAAAGAAAGGATAGGTTTGGATGAAAATTATATATTTGGGTGAATATTATGACATATTAGAAGAAGTCTTGCTTGGCATACGTCCTTTGAGTCTTTGACACATTCAATAGGGATGTTGCCTGGGTAAAAATAAATCGATTCGATTTAGTCCCTCAGTAAGATTATTAAAAAATATTGAACACGTATTTTTTGTTTTATCAATTAGATAAAAAATTACAAAGATATATCACATCAAAGTTCAGGAGTGGGGGGCTTTGACGTAATAACGTGCTAAAATTTGTAGCACGGCGTGACGTCATACGAAATTTCCAAGCGCTGTATCTTCGTAATTTTTTGTTTGCCAGACAAAAGAAAAAATACGTATACAATATTTTTTAGTAATCTAACTGATGGACTAAATATATTTTCTTAGTCAACTACCCTATTACATACAAAAACTTTTTGTATGTAATCAGGAGTTAAATTCCTGGATTGTTTTATCTTCGTTATTATATCACAGGATCTGCTCCCTCGTTTGACCCGCCAGGCGTGGTCCGGTAGTATTCCCTATGAAAATTCATTTTTAAGCGTCCACGTTAACGTGTTAAAAAGAGATAAAAAGAGTCATGTTATAATTCTAATTTTACGTAAGCAAGCCACGCATACGTCACATTAAAGATATATGGCGCATCCAGTGCGCCATAATAGTATTATGTACGACATAGTCGCTAGGTATCATAGGGTGACCTAATTTACAATGTAACGTGGTTAACGTCCTCTCGGACTTAAGTACCTACTAATGAATCGGCAAGGCAAAGCCCTAGCGACGTGTAGAAATGTGGTCCTAAGGGGACCTAAGGACTACTTGGTAATAAAACTTTACAGAAAACGAAAAATTAATACATAATATTTAAAATAAAATAAACAAATATTATTTCAGAAAAAAAACAGTTCAGTAAAAATAGAACATTCCAGAAATAAGTGTATTCTTGGTGTCTGTAAGTACTAATGAAAAAATCATTTATCATTTACACATATTCAATCAAACACGTAACACGCACCTTGTATGCTCGTCGTGGTTGTATGTACCTAGACCTAGACATAAATTTTTACACTAATCCACATAATTACGTCTCGTCAAATTACCGAGTTATAGCCATTTCATACATCTCTTAAAGAGTGACAGTTGTGATTTGAATATACAGACAAATTAAGTTGGCGGTTACATAGTTAGCACTTAAATAGTTTACTAATCAAACCATTACTTACTTACATCTCTTCTCCTGTCGATATTAAAGACCAACACAGGTGGTTAAAAGTGGTCTGTTACCAATTTTGATACCCCAGGGTGATTTGGTCTTAAAAATATTGACAAAGCCATCATGCATGATAACATTGCCATCCCATAATAAAGGAATATTGTGAAGCTGCTTGGGCTATGACACGGCTATAAGCAGAATTTTCCTTTTGGGATGGTCAAGCTAAAAATATAACTGCTAAGGGGTGATTTTCAATCACCCATAATTCGAGCTAATTGAAAGCATTTCTATAAAAAAAACGTTCGAATTATCACTAAAAGTTGTCTATCGAATTTTACAATATACCAATAATTAATATTCAATCTCATTAATTAAAATTCAATAATAAAATAATATTCAATCTCTGAACATTGCGTAAAAGAACTCGTACAGCGGATTTTTTTTCTCCAAATTTCTGAAAAGGAATATGTACAAATGGAGCCCTAAAAGAGGTCGCTCTTGTTTACACCTGCCTGCAATATGAAAAAGTTTTTTATTATACCTACCGACAGACGATATGAAGGTATTTCCAAACCCTTAGGTCAATGTTACAAACCAATCGATTGAACCTACGAAATCCCATAATATTCAATATTTCTATCGGTAAGTATATTTACAGCTAAAACTATGATATGTTCCAAGGGTAGGTACTTCTGATGAAAATGTAAACAGACGTATCTAAAAACGTCCCTGTGGATGTCAATTTGTCCATTTACAAATTGAGTGCTTTGATTTGATTATTTTAATGCTTAAAGCCAACATTTCATACAGATTAATGCGTGCTACTAATTCGGGATGTAGTGAGTGATTGCGTAAAAAAAAACTTAACAGGGTTTTTCATACTTCCATCAGATACTTTTGGAATAGACTACACCTGAGCCAAGTAGTAACTCAAGAGTTGTAGTAAATAATGAACTCGTCTGGAACGATAATAATCAAAGAATTCCAACGGTTAATAATTATGAAGTCAAACAATGTCTACTGAAATATCGTGCTATCACTAAACACTTCTTCAAAACATTCATTGCTTAGCCGTTTCAGCAATTGCGTGCCAACTGAAAGAACATTATTAACGCGATAAAAGTAACGTTTCACCGAAAATCCATTTAAGTACGCAAAGAGACTTGTAATAAAAAATATTTTACTTAGCAAAATCATAACCCTCCTCCTCCCTTCGCCGTAGTCGGGTAATCAAGCCCTCGCCCGGTCCTGGTAAAAAACATTTTCTTTTCTGAATCTGTCAGATTGGATGATTTTCTTAGGTTGAAGTGTCTGTACTGCGTTTGTTCTCATTATCTACAATCTCACTATTTACCGTAGAAAACACGCCTACGCTACCATTCAAAAATCCCTAAATAATATTGCTAAAAATCGATAAACGCGTTCACCAAGTACGCACCATCATCAACGCAGTGCTGAATAACAACCTAGCGCTACGTCAACTTTTTCAGTCAAAAACTTAAAAAGTTGTACTATCGCATGTAGAGTAAAAATCTGCCGCTTTCGCACCTGCATTAGACAGTTGAATAATTTGCTAAACTGTAATGGTGTGGTGAGGTCGCCGGAGCGAGTCTGTGCCCACTTCGACTGCGGCAAGCGGGCGTCGGCGGCATGGCGGCAGCTGCATTGCAGCTGGCGTGTGCTTTTGCTCGTTTTACTGCACAGAATCCTGCTCGCACTGGATATGTACCTACAGACGTACATGTGGCACGGCCGGTGTGTGTACTGAGCACTCACTACATACTTTACACAAGTATGTATTGTGGTATGGCGTGGTAGCGTAGCATGAAGCTTTTGATCTCTGATGTTGAGCAGAGTTGAAAATTTAGTAGCCAAGCGTTTGAGATCAGGTTTAACATAAAATATGGGTAAATACTGATGTTCAGACGCATCAGGTTACTGAAATCAGACATTAAAGCTACGCTGAAAAAAGTTGTGTGCTTTTATAGGCATTCGAAAATCAATTATAACAGCTGAATAATTTAATTCTGGATGAATAAATTTTGTTCTAAAACAAACGGACAATTTGTATTCTCAAAAACTAGTAAAGAAACACTTTCAGTTGTACAAAGTGCTTTGTACAACTGAAAGTCTTTCTTTACTAGTTTTTAACAACTTTTACGACATTAATAACAATGCTTTTCTGTTCCTTCTAAATAGAAAACTAACTTCTACATATGTATTTGGTAATATCGACATACTTTTATCACTTTATTTTCGCATAAAATTCATGGAGCATTCACACTCCAGACTAGTTAATTTACATACACTCTTTCAGATGTCGCGCACACTAAGATCAGCTGGAAATATAGTGTGATATCTCAAAAATTATCAAGTTTGTTTTGAAACGATAACAAATCAAAACATTACGGGTTTTTATAACTGTAGGCAACTCATTAGAGAGGGCGTACTTACTTGTCACACTTTCAACGTAAAATATAATTCCGCGAGATTTTTCGGGTCCCATAATTTTATTTGGAAACTGTCCATATAGAATTGTAATGGTCGTGGCTGCAAGCTTATTACGTAATAGGAATTTGGGTCGGCCTCCGCCGGGATTGGGGCGTCGACTATGGGCTTCATAGGGCTTTGACAATGTCTGTCATAAAGACAACAAATAGTGGATGTATTTGGGTACAAATACGACCGTCCGACTTCCAGTCAGTCAGATTAGACAGACTGCGGAGCGTGTATACACGATTGGTGTTAGGTATTAAAAGGGAAGTCTTTTTATCGGTTACTACTTTAAAGATAATGACATATATACAAATGTTTATATCGAAATAGGTAGGTCAGTATCACGATACTATAGTCTGGTATCAGTTAAGTACGTTTCATTATCCGCAAGTGGTCATGACTTTACCAAGACCAGATGTTGTCCACGTTTCAACATCCGTTGATGATTTATAACGTATTTCTACAGACCTGTCGTATGTTAATGGATCAATGGGCATTAAATCATGCCGTCGTGAGCCTCGTGGGCCAATTCATATGAGAGTTAACATAATTGACATCGGCCTGCGGAATTATGATTTTCAATAGTCGGTGGTACGCGCTATGGAACGAGCGATGCTAAAACAATTGGCTTTATTGAAACGTCTGCTCATCCTGTAAAGATAGCGCGCGTGATATGAACTCCTATATTTCTTCTGTATTTCCAATAAGAAAATTGTTCTCCAAACATCTGTTCGTTCAGTCTCTTGTATCTTGAGTTTGTGACACGTAAGATTTCATTACAATGTCAGTCGCCGAATATTTATTTTCTTATTACTGCTCACTTGTATAAACTTTATCACAATTTTCTTCTCCCGCAATGCACCGCCGGTGGAAATACCAGCTCAGTGAGCTGCGAGCTGTGGCTAACGATGAATAAGTACGTAAGTGCTTATGTAGGGTACGTACAAACATCTCTAGGTTTAGATAGCGTAGGAGCAGAGGTCGGGCGACCTCCCGTCGCCGGTCTCCGCAGGCTTAGGGCGCGGCAGGGGGCTGCTTTGCAGATTTTCCTTATACTATACGTAGGTCTATCATACACAGACCGACCGACGCCAACGTCCTTGGCACTTCACAGCGCCTAGTCTGTAGTCTCTATAGACCGCTATAGCATAGACAAACAGCGGATACAACCAAATTATCTCTTTTCCACTGGCAAGATGCTAACGGGATTCAATTTGACGTCCCTAAATCGAAATTTGATTTCCGTCAATCTCTTTGCATACCCGTTACAATCATGAAATTCAGATGTTTTTTTGTTTACATGAATGTGTTTTGGATGCTCACGTTTTGGACATAACCCTAGAGTTTAGGCATAATAAAAATTCTATACTAATAATAACAACGCTGAAGAGTTTGTTTGTTCGAACGCGCTAATCTCTGGACATAAGTTCGAATTTGAATAATTCTCTATGCATCTGCCCAAGCTTCTTTAGGCTATTTAATATCACACAGCACGCTACGGCCCTTAGGAGCCGAACAAATGGAAAAAAGACAGAAAATGGAGGCCGAAATATCACGCGGACGAAGTCGCGGGCAGAAGCTAATAAAATTCGCACCTCCAATATAATGTTATCCTTTTATGATTCTGCCAAAGTGGCCTTTTTAGGCCCCCAGACGCCAGCACATCAAGCTACCCGAAACTGTCAAATTTTCCCAATCAACTTTGAACCTTATATTTTAGCAATCAAGTTGAAAATCTATTAAAGAAATTTGACAGATTGTAGTAACTTGATGTGCTGGCGTCTGTACCTCGAAGCGAAGATATAATAATAGGGTAGTTGACTAAGAAAATATATTTAGTCCATCAGTTAGATTACTAAAAAATATTGTATACGTATTTTTTCTTTTGTCTGGCAAACAAAAAATTACGAAGATACAGCGCTTGGAAATTTCGTATGACGTCACGCCGTGCTACAAATTTTAGCACGTTATTACGTCAAAGCCCCCCACTCCTGAACTTTGATGTGATATATCTTTGTAATTTTTTATCTAATTGATAAAACAAAAAATACGTGTTCAATATTTTTTAATAATCTTACTGAGGGACTAAATCGAATCGATTTATTTTTACCCAGGCAACATCCCTAAAATGATCAGTAGCTGTGGTGTTACTTGCCGCGAATTTCACTCGTGACCGCACACAACTCGAAAGTATACTCACTATTTTCAAAACTCGTACAGTCGCTGAATCACATATCTCGACATCGTTCGAGTTTTAAAGTGATGTTTGTGGAAAAGCAATGCTCAACGGATGGCACGTGTTTTGACCCAGTTCGTAATAAAATTGGTGCAGTTTAATATTGTGGACCTTCTAAAAACTGTGGTCTGCGGTAACCGCAGTCGCCGGGCACTTAGCCGAGATAACGTTATCAGCGATAGCCTTGCAGAGGATTCTGTGAAGCCACATAGCCTGACGTATACATAACATGTAGGTACCTACGTGCTAGGCAACGGGACTGTGGAGTGCTAGATTAGGAAGCCGCCCTGTTATATAATATCGTATGACAGCTGTTTACAGAAATGTATGAGAGTTTTTGTGGGGTGTAGAAGTACCTAGCACTTCAAAATCTTTTGGATATGCTGTGGATTTCCCATCAAGTTTATTTTGAGTCATCTTGCGAATAAAGGGTCTGTTTTACAGTATCAGCATTCACAGACTCACAGTATCTGTAAAATAAGTTTTGGAACGGATTTTTTTGTCTGTCAGTCAACCGGAAATTATGCAGAGGTGGTCTAATAGGCTGAAGGTTTTAAGCAAGATCGTAATCATGTCTGTCAATTCAATGCTGTGATTTTATTCATGCCTTTTTTACTGCCAAAAGGTTTGCTGTTTCTTATTCTCCTTAAACGTCCACTATACTCGCTGATTATATTGTTACGAGCTTGGGGTTCGTGACAATAAAAACTGCCGATTTATTAACCAAAAAAATGACACTTTACTCACCAACACTAATTACAAGTCAAACACACTAATTAAGAAACACAATTGCACTTACTGATCACTCTTAAGTCGCACTCGAATATCGCCTTCGATGTTATCGCTCGTATCGCTTAATCGAAACTATATGTCTCGCGGCTTGCGCCCGCCTTATATAGTGCCGCAGAGCTAGTACATAAACATCTAGAACGTTCGAGTACATACCGGTCCCGACTGACTCGACGTCGATAGTTCTCGGAATTACTAGTACTTACAAAAAGGTCAAGTAGGGTCAAGGTCCTAGTACCGAGGTACTAGTTCTGCTACCCGATACTAGATGGCGCTAGTGGTAACTAATGTCGCCATGTATCAAACATTATTTGCGGCGCGCAACACTGCCCCCTCCTTAGACATGCTCGTCCCGAGCATTATTGGCCCCATAATAACGCGCCAGTCGATCCACATGGACGATCTTAGGAGTACCTCTTGCACCTTTCTGTATCCGGTAGGTTACATCATTGATCTTTGTCACAATCCGGTACGGTCCGTCCCATTTAGCTTGAAGCTTAGGAGATTTCCCTTTGCTGCGGACTGGATTGTGCAACCACACCAGTGAACCTTCGTCGAACCCTTTATTGTTCATTTTGCGGTCATAACGGGTTTTCATCTTTTCAGACATTTGCTGGCCCGATTGTCTGACGTGCTCATAAATGTCATTCATTTTGTTCCGCAAATCATTCGCATAATCAGTTACACTGCGTGGGGCATCAGGTGGTATTCCGGTGATCAGGTCTGCAGGTAGCCGTAGTTCTCTTCCGAAGTTTGCGAAAGCTGGCGTCACCGATGTACTCTCGTGAACAGCGCTTCGATATGACAACAAAAATGGTTGTATGTGCTTGTCCCAATCTCGTTGCCGATTTTCCACAACTTTCGCTAGGTACCTCTCCAGTGTCTGATTAAATCGTTCCACCATTCCATCCGATTGTGGGTGGTAAGAAGTCGTTCTTGTTTTATGAGTACCCATCACTCGACAAGTTTCCTGGAATATTTGGGACTCAAAATTCCTTCCTTGATCACTGTGAATCTCCAACGGTACTCCAAAACGACAGAAGACTTCATGAACTAATTTATCCGCAACTGTCGAAGCTTCTTGATTTGGAATGGCGAAGACTTCCGGCCACTTAGTGAAGTAATCCATCACAACCATGAAGTACTTGTTACCACTTTCACTTTCCGGAAACGGCCCCGCAACGTCAAGGGCTATCCTCTCCCATGGTGCACCAACATTGTACAATTTCAATGCACCCCTACTACGAGTCTGGGGTCCCTTTACAGCTGCACAACTTGTACATTTGCGACACCAATCCTCGACATCGTCCCGACAGTGGAGCCAGTAAAACCGTTCTCGTATCTTCAGTAGAGTCCGTTTTACTCCCAGATGACCTCCTGAACAACCATTATGGTACAGCTGTAGAACATCCGGTACTTGAGCTTTAGGGACAACCATTTGCAAGTGACAGCTGTCTCCCCGAGCATTTTCCCATTTACGGCACAGGACTCCATCCTGAACCACAAAGCTGTCCCATTGAGCCCAATAGCTTTTTGTGACCGAACTCATCGCTGAGACGTCGCTCCACCTGGGCTTAGGAGCTCTGGCCTTCATCCACTCCAGAATCGGGTTGATGTCCGAATCTTCCTGCTGTGCACGTTTTAGGCTTTCCTTCCACTCGTTGTTGAGGTCTGTCTTGAGCATCCTCACAGGTACCACTTCCTTACTCTCTTGCCTAGTACAATGCTTGCAGTCTTCAGGACAAGGTCTTCTTGACAATGCATCTGCGTTGCCATGAGATTTTCCGCTGCGATGTTCGACCACGAAGTCGTATTCCTGCAGTAGTTCAATCCATCTCGCAACTTGTCCTTCTGGGTTTTTGAACTGCAATAGCCATTTCAGTGCAGCATGGTCAGTTCGTAAGTGGAATTTCCGCCCCAGAAGATATTTGCTAAAATACTGCAATGACTTTACCACAGCAAGCAGTTCCCGTCTCGTAACACAATAGTTCCTTTCCGGCTTTGACAATGACTTGCTGAAGTACGCTATCACAACCTCTTGATCACCATTCCGTTGAGACAACACACCACCAAGTCCTATGTCACTTGCGTCCGTGTCAACTATAAATTCCTTGTTCGCATCAGGGTACCCCAAAATAGGTGTTTTGCACAGACGGTCCTTTAGCTCCTGGAATGCGATGTCGCAACTATTATCCCAGCAGAAATGTCGCTTCTCCTCGGTTAGCTTATGCAGGGGTTTGGCTATGTCTGCAAAGTTCTTGACAAATCGCCGATAATAGGAGCACAAACCCAGAAACGCTCTGACCTGCGTCTTGTCTTTTGGAACTGGCCAGTCCTTGACAGCAGCAATTTTCTCTGGATCCGTGCGGATACCTTCTTCAGACACTACATATCCCAAAAAACTAACTTGTCGTTTGAATAGCGAACACTTTTTCGGACTTAACTTGAGGTTGGCACTCTGGATCTTCATGAGCACGCGTTCCAGGTTTTGAAGATGTTCTTCAAACGTACGGCCTACGATGATAATGTCATCCAAGTAGACCAGGCAGGCATCGCCAATTAGCCCGGTAAGTACAAGTTCCATCAACCTTTCAAATGTTGCCGGAGCATTGCACAATCCAAACGGCATCACTTTAAATTGCCACAGACCCTTTCCTGTCGAGAATGCAGTCTTCTCCTTGTCCTTGGGATCAATTTCCACTTGCCAGTAGCCACTTTTCAGGTCTAGCGTGCTAAACCACTTTACGCCAGTAAGCATGTCCAGCGTGTCATCAATTCTTGGCAAAGGATAGCTGTCCTTCTTCGTGATGTCGTTCAGACGACGATAGTCAACACAAAACCGCATGCTGCCGTCCTTCTTTCTTACCAGCACTACAGGTGAACACCATGGACTAGATGAAGGTTCAATCACACCATCCTTCACCATTCCCTCAATCATGGTTTCCACTTCCTTTTCACGTGCTACCGGCAATCTCCTTGGCCGCTGACGGATAGGCAATTCTTCTCCTGTGTTGATTTTGTGTTGAACTAAGCCAGTCCTCCCGATATCAGCATCGTTTGACGAGAAAACATCGGCGTACTTGAGTAACATCTTCTTTGCTTTGACCATTTCACTTTGGGACAGAGCGCTGCGGCAGTCTTCTAAAAGGGTGGTCACTCTCGTTGGTGCGTCCTTGCTGAGGGTCCCAGTCGATAGATATTGGCATCGACGCAACCAATCCACTTCCTCGCAAGTACCAACTAGTGTGCCTTTTTCTATAATGTGTTCCTGATCACAAAGGTTCAGCACACGTACCCCTGAGATGTCGGTGGCTCTGACCAAAGTTCGTGCCACTTTCCATGGAAGGTCATTGTCTACCCTTTCCACGAGTACACAACGATGAGTTTGACCAGGATTCCGAGGAAGACTAACCGGCACAATCGTTTCCGATCTCGGCGGAAGAACAATCTTCTTAAGGCTGTACACATTTCCTGGTAACGCCCCTTCCACGAAAAGTTCCTCTTGTCCACATTTCAAAACACCTTGCTTGACGTCAATCTCACAACAATTCTTCCTCATAAAGTCAAGGCCCAGGATGCAATCGTCCATTATATCGGCCACGATGACATTATGCGGGTAGATTCTGTTGCCTAGCTTCAACTCTATCTTCTTCTCTCCATGGACGGGTATGCGCTGACCGGTGGCTGTAACCAAATTAATGTGTTCTCGGTTGTGTGCGGAGTCCCCAAGGAACCGACTTATAAGTTGGGAACTGACGACCGTACGAGAGGCTCCAGTATCTATGGTCAGCTTACACGGCGTTCCGTTGACCTTGCCCTTGATGATTAGGCTATTCCCATCACGGGTTTGTGTGATCGAAATCCTTGGGGCTCCTTGAACATCAGCCAGCACCCGCCCCGCAGTCCTGGCTATTACTCGTTTCCCTGCTGCTGGTGTTGGGCGGTGCTGTTAACCGCACTGCCCTCCGGAGATCGGCCGTCTTCTCTTTCTGCAGTTCGCTTAGGGCAACTGGATCGAAGGTGGCCCTTTTCCCCACAGCCGTAGCACCTAGGGCTGTATCCTTTATTGCGGTCGCGAACTGTAGCCGCTGCAACCTCCCTGACGCGATGGGAACGATGATCCTGCCGCACCGCTTCCACCTCCAATGCATGGGCCAAGGCGTCCTTCAGCGTCCCGTGGTGACCGAGCCTCACAGCAGCTCTAACTTCAAGGTCGCGGATGCCGTCGATGAATGCCTGCACCAGGTTCCCATCAATAAGCGCAGGTACGGACTGGTAAGCTTTACGAACCAGCTTCTCCACTTCAAGGGCCCACTGCTGCAGGTTTTCGTTACTGCGTTGCACGCGATCCTTGAGCTGCGCCCGAAACACGTGTTCCAGGTGAGCGTCGCCATACCGAGCCTCCAATGCCTCAAGGAGCTGCTCGTAAGTCACTTCCTTACCGAGAGCTTCCAGAACAGTTAAGGCCTGGTCGCGCAAACCCAGGGTGAGGGCAGTCATGGCCTGACTTTTATTCCACCCGTTCGCCTTCATGACAGCCTCAAACTGGATTTTGTAGGCCGACCAGGAAGAAGTTCCGTCGAACGGTGGCACTTTGAATCCACGTAGCGAAGGTGTTGTAGCTACGGGAGCTGCGATTCCATCACCCAGTTTCAGGTAATCCAGCGTTTTCTTCACGTCAGCCATCACGGTTTCCTTCACGTCAGCTATCACGGTTTCCTTCACGTCAGCCATCACGGTTTCCTTCACGTCTGCCATCACGTTGTCAACCCGATTATTCACTTGGTCGATTCGGATTTCAGCTTCCGACAGGCGGTTGTCATGTTGAGCAACCTTATCCTTCACCTCCTTCATGTCTTTCCCGAAGGTAGCGTGAAGGTCCTTTATAAGGAGCATCTGCTCTTCCTGGCGGCGCGCCTGCTCCTCCTGTTGGCGGGCCTGTTCCTCCTTGTCCCGCTGGAGCTGTTCCTCCAACCGACGAGCCTGTTCTTCCTGTCGGCGAGCCTGTTCCTCCTTGTCCCGCTGGAGCTGTTCTTCCAATCGACGAGCCTGTTCCTCCTGTCGACGGGCCTGCTCCTCCTTGTCCCGCTGGAGCTGTTCCTCCAACCGACGAGCCTGTTCCTCCTGTCGACGGGCCTGCTCCTCCTGTCGGCGAGCCTGCTCCTGCAGCATCATCATCAGAGCAGCAAAATCTGGTGCTGGTGATGCTGGAGCAGCTGTGGACGGGCCGGCCTCCGTGGTCGGTAGCTGGCCTTCCGACCCCTGTGGCATTGCTCCACCAAATCGCCTCTGATCCGTCTCTTGCTGGCGTTGACTCCGGGTACGGATACCCTCCATGTCGTCTTTGGGTAAAATCGGCATTTTAAACCTCGCTTCTGACACCAATTGTTACGAGCTTGGGGTTCGTGACAATAAAAACTGCCGATTTATTAACCAAAAAAATGACACTTTACTCACCAACACTAATTACAAGTCAAACACACTAATTAAGAAACACAATTGCACTTACTGATCACTCTTAAGTCGCACTCGAATATCGCCTTCGATGTTATCGCTCGTATCGCTTAATCGAAACTATATGTCTCGCGGCTTGCGCCCGCCTTATATAGTGCCGCAGAGCTAGTACATAAACATCTAGAACGTTCGAGTACATACCGGTCCCGACTGACTCGACGTCGATAGTTCTCGGAATTACTAGTACTTACAAAAAGGTCAAGTAGGGTCAAGGTCCTAGTACCGAGGTACTAGTTCTGCTACCCGATACTAGATGGCGCTAGTGGTAACTAATGTCGCCATGTATCAAACATTATTTGCGGCGCGCAACAATATTCTGCCGTTGTAAGGTTGTACCTAAATGAGCCAGTCCCGATTTACAAGGTACCCAACTCGTCAGTGCACCTCGGGTGTTGTCGATACCATCAAACTACCTGTTTACCTACTTTGTTATATTAAACGAACAACGATGCAATAAATTAGTTCATTATATCAATAAGTAGGTATGTCCGGTGAGATAAATTATATTGTCCGTAAGCGAATACCTAAAGTTAATGTTACTAGAGAGAGGAAGAATTCGCGTGTGTTTTCTGATGGATGTTGTTGACTGAATTTTAATTTGATGAGGTGTTTGTTTTTTTATTAATAAAATTAAATTTTATTCGAGAACATCCATTGGGTTCTTACTAAACTTCAACCATATCCGACGATCCTGCAGTGCATACTTATCTCTGTTGTTGACTGCAAGTACACATCTGCCCAACCCTTACGGGGAATATAGGCGTGATTTTATGTTATCCAACTTCACCAACTTGAGCTGGAATCGCTGTAGCTACAAATGTCATAAAGCAGGTTTAAACAGGATGCTTTCATTCGCAACGCTCCCCTCTGGAGCAGCGGCGATGTCACTGAAACGAAAAGAGGTCGTGAGTTTTGTGTCCGCCGCCGCCAGCCATAACGCATCCAGCCAACAATGAGGAGCGCAGTATGTGCCAGTGCTATATCGAACACAGAACACACTCTACATAGGTACGTACGCGGCGACTGCGCCGCAGATAGGCGCGTGCTGCATGTAGGCGGCACGTAATGTATGCGTGCGCGCTGCTGGCCGTGTCGTGTTGTCGCTCCACGGACGTCGCACTCGCCACTGACCTCATGCGCAGGCGACTATACCACCTAAATATGACCTAAGCGTGTGGTGTTGTTTCTTTTGTTCGTATTAATTAAATGCTTTCAGTTTTATTCCTGGTTCTGAATCTGAATCGAAGTTCTGCTGAAAGAGTCTTGGTTAGGTAGGTATTTTCACTTTGAATGTCTCGAATTTCTATAAAATTTAGGAAAATTATTCATCGGATAAAAAATCAATGTAAAAAGAGTTTTTTAAGGCAAATTAGGTCACCATTGGTACCTAGCGCTGAATAAATTGTGTTACACAACACCTATAGACATAGGTGACATTTTGAAAACAAGCGTATTTAGAAAATTGATATCAATGTGCCAGTCGTTCGTGACTCGGTAGTGGGCAACGGCTGTCGCCATCGTTAACAATCGTGCCGTCACCTAATTGACTCCGCTCTATAGGTACCTTAATTAGTACTCGGCTGTGATCGCGACGTTATTGCATCTCAACGAAGTAGCACTAGATACCTAATTAGCTAGTTCTTATGTCGGCGTGCGAGGCCACGCACCACCTGACACAAGCAGCTGGCAGCCGGCTGCCTGCGCTTGCACACAACAAAACTCGTTTCGAAGCAGACGCCTCAATATGGCCGGCCACCAACGGCCCCAGTGTCGTATCAGATTTTAATTCTATCCTAAGCTTCTGCCACAGGCGCAATTGATGTATTTCGCAAATTGAGCGTTCTACATTTACGCAGACGTTTGCGAACGCAAAACAATATTAAAGATATTCTTCAGTGTTACGGCCGACTGCCGAGTGTTTCTGGGAAGTGGGCGCGCGACTTTGTTGGATGGCTTTGTTGTCGCTGTGTATTGTCGAGCGGCTGTCCTTATGCCGTGTCCGTGATCGTATTTTTCCGTCTTGTGCGCAGACAGCGTGCGGTGTGGCTGTTTACACGAGCAGCCATTATATAGGTGTATAGCTGGTACGTTTAGCTAGGTAGGCGCGTAGGCAGGTCGTGCGGCCCGCGGCGGCGTCGTCGCTCGACCCTGATAATTTGCTGCGCTTATGTTACTTCAACGGCTTCTTGCGACACGTTGTGGCCGCTTTCCTAGGTTTCTACTCCCTACACCATGCACTCGAATGTAGGTGAGGTATGCGACTGTAGCGCAATGTCTTCTCAACAAATAACAGTCGATTTCATAGGTAACTCGCATTAGGCACGCTTTAACTGTGCAAATTACTGATGCAGACATCAATGTTCTTTTATAATTATGTAGGTAACGCCACTATAGTTATGCATAAGCAGACATATTTAAGTTATCCTCCCAGCAAGTCGACGTCGTCGCTTTAAGATTATGTCGTTTGTCATTGAGCGAAACTCGTGACATTGAAGATATCTTTTATGGAGTAATTCGAATGGACAATCAAATCCCAAAAAAGATATGTAGATCTTCTTGATTGTTTACCTTATCGTGTTTAACACATGATTTTAGACATACTTAAATTGTATGTAATAATCTAACAATGAGATGGTTATTGTTGGTAGAGCGCTATGTAGAGCACGTTGTTTACTTGTGTCTTTGGGATTTTTTGAGTATAACTGAGTTCGGGATTAGGAATGTAACTGGAGACCTGTGTAGGTACCTGACTCAGTGGTCGGGTGCAGCGGAAATCGTTTGCGTCACCAGGTGTCTTGTGCAACGTGGCCGGGAATGTCGGCGAGCCACCGACAAGATGCGCATAACATTCGATCCAGGTTTCAATGCATGAAACGAGCATAACATGCGACCAGTCGGCGTTGCAAGTAAATAGCCACACTCGATACCAACATAATTGCACATTAGCTGCCTACATACACTGCAATGTGCAAAATGCTTTTATATCGGGTGTGTGCTATTGGAAACAGTACCTATTGACTCATAATGAGTAAATCGCTAAGTAACACAAACAAGTCGCCGTGACTGTGTTCATGCACAAGTCGCTCGGCGTCGATCTGTGCGCGTCGTCCGTGACACCTAAACGAGCGAGCAGCACCTCTGCTATCTGGTGGTTTGATAAGGCGCATTTATCAGCGGGCCTCGGCGCGGGAGGAGCGACATGAGAGCGGCTGCGGCTGTTGGGTGGCGTATGGACAGGCAGGGCAGCCGCACATGTTGCGGAACGTGCAGCCGGGCGCGGGTCGCGGGGGGCGCGGGCGGCGGGCGGGAGACCAGGGACGGCGTCGGCACACCGCCGCGCCGCACGCACACAGATGCGCGCCGACACGACGCCCGCGCCCGAGGAGCGTCACTACGCCTTATCGCAGCCATCTTTAAACGAGCACAGTGCACGCCACCCGCCACTCGGTACGAATTCCATTCGAGAACACTGTTGCTACGATGGCCGTCGACAACCGACGGATCCTTTCATTACATGCGACGTGAGCGCCATGCATCGTTTAGCAGCCTGCTTCAAGGTCGTGTTAATTACCAGTCGGACCGGTGACAGTCATGCTCGTTAGCGAGACTCATCGCATTAATATCTATCTTCGCATAAACAAGGCATTTATCGCTTTCAATGATCGGCTGCCTGCAATGTAGTAGGTACTCTTTGAGCGTTTCCCGATGACTTAGGTTACAGACACCACAGTAGGTATTTAGATTGCATCACGTTATAATAACACGCGCGGCTGCTGTAAACAACCACTCCGCATTCACCTATGATCTACATTGTCGCACCCTATAAAGTTCACCCTATTTAGGAGAGTACGGTCTATACGTTTCCACACTAGGGTGTTCTTGCGGCGACCATCTGTATTGATCTCGGGAGGGTGGTGTGGGTCGACATCCCGTCGCCTAGTCTCTGTAGAGGCCGCGGCTCTGGCAAAGCTTCGGTAAAATCCAGGCAGAGGCTGTCGGGTGGGTGATAAAGGAAAACTGCCTACGTAGCCGGCCCCAGGCGGGTGTGCGCTCGGCGTGGCGTGTTGTCGCGCAACTATATATAGCTCGTGTTGAGCCGCAGCGCCCGCCGCCGCCACCGCGCTGCTCCGTCGACGGCGTCCGACGAAAGGTCAATTGGCGCGCAAATTATTTGCGTTGCAAAATCCGCAGCGTCGCTGCACCATCCCGACAGCGACACTATAAACTAACATGATTTAAGTCCATCTTCTGCCTGCTGTACGTATTATGGTCTCGGTATAATAAAGGACGGCTGATCACCGATTCAACATTGGCCTAACATCGCGTACTCTTTAAGGCAAGAACGCGGCGCGCATTCTTATCGGACCTCATAATAGGTATTGTATGCCGAGGTAGTGAACTAGGTAGGTACTCCATGTACTCATACCTACGTACTGTCGGTATATACACGTGCCGACTGATTGCATAGGTGCCGACGTCTTCCTCATCAGGATTACAGATTTAACTTCGTAATTAGAGCATAGTTGTTTGCAAGCGGCATGCAGAAAGGCAAGGAGGAACGTTCTTCTTTTTGAAATTGTATCGACCACTCATAAAAACAGAGCTAGGTAATTAAGTTCACGAGTAATCGTCTTAATGAGCTAACATTGCAATAACGACTTATAGCGTTGTCACTTCATTAAATACAGTTGTTGTGAATACAATGTTTAATCTGCTACGAAAACACGACGGTTCTACAACACCGCTACTTCCACACCCTATAGAGTTACGGCAATAGAAAACCCAAAAACAGGTATCGAGTTTCGAGCCAAGGGTGGCAAGCAGGACTCATAGGGACTGCGGCTATGCATTCTTTCTACAGCACGTAGGATAAAAAACGGGTTTGAATTCAAGAAGTGGTCAGTCTGAGGCCGTTTCGAGGTGAGCGCTCCACCATCAAGGCATTGCTTAGTCACGCTCGGCGTGCTTACGACTGCTCGCTCCTACAAGACGTTGCAAACAAATGACGACACAGACACACAACACAGCTATAGACGACAACGCGCCACACATGTGCACAAGTACACGCAGTACGTCGTATAGTCGTATCAGTCATATACTTGTGGTTAAGCGGACTAATTCAGAGCACAGACGCCGCTGAAAACGACTCTTTGCTATCATTTATCGGAGTAGTGTAACATAACATCGCGCCTGTATTCAACGTAGAGGCAGGCAGTGGTATCGTCAGTATAGTTCACCCGTACGTAAGCAACACCTCGATCTCTACCTACACCACTCCAAACATAAATTGTGGCTACATTCGACAGTTATGTAAAACGTAGTTACCTATAAGTAAGTTATATTGTAGCTGTAGCTACGCGTGGCTACGACTGAAAGTATGCGTCGCTGAAAACCAGTCCTCGTGTGATATTTTTCATGATTCGTCGCGCTTATACTGCGCGGAGGGGTAGGTAGAAATTGTTGCCACACTTTCTGTTCGCTTGAATTTCGGAGTGGTTGAGATAGCTCTATATGAAGTGTATCGTTGTTGTCAGTAAAATAATTTCAAGTATCAAGTACGGACGCCAGCACATCAACCTACCACAATCTGTCAGATTTCTTTAATAGATTTTCAACTTTATCGCTAAAGCATAAGGTTCAAAGTTGATTGGGAAAATTTGACAGTTTCGGGTAGGTTGATGTGCTGGCGTCTGTACCTAATAAAAGTCAATGACTAAACCAAATAAAGACTTGGCTAAAAGGTCCCAGCAACCAGACCAATAAAAAAATAGGTGTCGCCGAAACTAAGTATTACTTTTTGTGTTCTATATTTCCTTTAATTTGGTAGACGTAGTCCCCACATTGCATCGATGTAGGTACAAGATATTTATTGAAAGTACCAAAGCACTAGTTGACCTCACGAAAAATCTAGGCAATTAACTTAATTGGACTGCTGCGAAGTTCTTGTACAGTGTACCGTTGTTCAAGCATTTAAGCAGTAATTAGTAGTACTTAAACAGTGTTGTAAAGTTTCGACAATCACTTCCCTTTACAACAAAAAAAAACGTTTACTATGCGATACCTAAGAATGTGATACCGGTATACTCTCATATTTCCGCTCATTATAACAACGCGTAGTTTTCTAGAAGGGTAATTAAGTACTTTATGAGAAGGGTTCGAAATCTTTCCAAATTACGTTAACGTACTTTGAACATTTGGTAGGATTGATTACATAGTCGTTGTATTTTGGAATGAGTTGTATACGTAGACTAGCTTTTGCTCGCGACTTCGTCCGCGTGAAATTTCTTGTTCCCCGACTCACCGCGTCGCATCGCATCGCCCGTCCGCGATATAACTTCGTTTTCGCGTAACGTTCTTTGTGACTTTTTTCTTTTTCCTTGGCTCCGAAGCGTTTTAGCGTGATGTTTTATATGAGCGTATCCTCAAGAATTGGGCTACAAAATAATTTTCAAATCCGACTTGTAGTTCCAGAGATTTCATAGCAATAGCGCAGCGCGTTCAAACCAACTCTTCAGCTGTATTATTAGTATAGATATATGCAAGTTGGAGGGGCTTGTGGCCAAGTAATAACAGCCGCACGGGTCGATCGATCAGGTTAAGCTACGCTTGCCGCGGTTGGTCCGTGGATGGGTGACCATCTTCACATACCAAGACCCATCCGTGTCATTCGTGGATCTTTGACATTCGTTACGTGTTTTCAGAAGCCCGAAAGTCTGACAACCAGTCTTACCAAGGGGTATCGTATTACCCCAATAGCTGGGTTGTGGAGGTCAGATACGCTTTACGTAAATTACTGGTATTCGGTATTACCACTTGGTTAGACTGGAAGCCGTCCCCAACATAGTTGGGAAAAGGCTAGGTACATGATGATAATTATGCAATTTGTGCACTTGAATTAAAATACAAACACAGTAAGAATAACTCTAATGTTGCAGTTTGAATGTGCGGTAGGCGAGGAAGCCAATGACTTACGTCAATTGCTTTGTTAGGATAATAACCTTAATAACGCCACTGACATAAAGCTCAAGTTACTTTGAGTCATCATTTATTTAACAAAGCAGTTTAAGCAATATTAAAGAGAGATGGTATGTACAATGGTTCGATGAAACGTTTCATATCTAGGCAGTTTGTGTCGCACGCTGTATGAAGAAATATCACAAAATATCACCACGCCTGTATTTCCCAACGGGTTAGGTAGAGGAGCATCTATAGTACCTACCTGCACCCATTTATCGCCAGTTATATTATGTTTGAGTCCCAGTAATAGGGGAGCGATCGTTTTGCCATCAATAGGGCACAAATCCAGACTCCGGGGGCTGCTACTGACAAATGTTTTGGCATAAGATAGGATTGTTGATTCTTTTCCTTATCACTGCCAAAGCAAAAAAAAAAAAAAGAAAAAAAAATGTTATGTTATAAAAATGTAAAATAACGTAAGGAATGTTGTTGAACTGTCAAAATTATAGTCATTCCTACTGATATCTGTTACGCAATTACTCCGATTGATTTGACAGTAAACATCTTTCTTCGATACGGAATTATGTTGAATGACTGATTCGGCAATGACTCAATCTATAGGAAGGTGATAGATAATAAAAAAAAATACGGTAATTGAACTATCAATGAAAGCAAAAGCGTCCTCGATAACACCAAATGACTTGTCTCGGGAATCGAACTCAAATGAAAGTGAAAGGAATGAGGTGGTATTAACATAACGTTTATTATATTACATGTTTATAGGGACTGCAGGCCCTTATCCATGTGGTTTATTATTCATAATATTGGTGACAACGAAGTTTATCAACTGTGGGTCGTCTGCAACAAGTTTCCTTTTAGATTGTCACTTAGGAATAGTTGTTGATTAATCATATTATTACCCTTGAATTTAATATGAGCAAGCGTATTGTGTGACAGAATGTGAATGCTTGTCAACGTCAAAAAAGTTACACGCGGTAGGTACAGTTCTGTTTCTGAAGTATACAATCTACGCAACAATTTTGAACGACACCCACTAATTCGTGCAGAAACTCAGAAAGGTAATTAGCTGCTTCGCTTTTACCTATAGTCACCGATGTAGAGTTCGCGTCGTTGCAGTCTCAATCAGTGAATGCGTTTTGATCGTATGAACCGTTGGCGTTGCAAACAGAGTATTCAGCGTGGTACTTAACGGACGGGTGCTATTTTTATGTTCATTGTGACAAATAATAAACAGTCGGTTGGGCGTCACCCGGGCGGCAGCGGTCGGCGGCGTGCGTGCGAACATTGCGTGCGTGCCTACATCGCATAGGTAGGTACAGTCGACGCCCGTGGTAAAGTCGACATCCCTGCATCCCTGCGCCGGCTGTGCCACGCTATAAATACACAGCAGGTGTGGTGAGCGGCGGGGCGTGCGGCGCGCGGGGCGGGGGCATCCGCCTCTGCAGCGCTCCAAACCGCTCGCAGCGGCCATCGGACCTTAGCGACGGCATATCGATTGCGAGGGCTCCCCCTGCGGCGCGTCGCCTCCATTGTGCTCGGCCTGGGATGCCTTCTCCGGCCGTTTCCTGCCTCGGCCGTCAGTTGTCTGCGACCCTGCCCCGCGCGCCGCACCCTGCCGACCAGCACACGTCACCTGTCTAACACATGAGTGCTCAGTACCTACTCAGGCACAGAGCGCTCTTGATAACACGACCTATTAAGTTCAACGATGTGCCGTTGACCACAGTTTCGCCGTACGTGTTAGTCAGCCCTATTGCTAGCCTGTTTATTAGTTATAAATAAATCACAATACATTGTAATCCTGTTTGCCCATGGTAGTTTGTTTAACACATAATTATGGACTTGAAGAGAATATCCATACAAATGTCCGATTTAGACACTGCAGAACTGTAACATTCTGTAAACATAATTAATTCCACTTCTAATGGGTGTCTCGGCAATGTATTTAGTTAATTTCATTAATTGCTTCGGTTACAACAATCGGCAATTAGCAGTGTTTTACTCTCGTTTGATTAATTATTTTGAAGGAACGTAGCAGAATCACTGCGTAGGATGTGGGTTCCGTACCGCTTATATTGTCATTTTTATAACAAGGACAAGTTAACGACTGATAGACTTAAGATTGTTATCTACGTAAGTTCGAGAATTTGACGGTAAATAGTAGCAAAATACAAGAATTAATACAAAAATTCTTTAGAACAAAGTTAGTTATGTAAATAATCCGAATGGATGCAGCATTAAGGCGAATTGGATCAACCTCTACATGCGTATAATTGCACTTTAATTAGGTGATGATTAGTTAAATCAGCTGTGACAAACAACGCCAAACGAACCGCGTAGGGTAAGGAAGGGTATTGCCGGTCACTTAAGCAAAAAGAACTACAATTCAGTGAAAAATCAACATTTATTTAAGAAACTCTTATGCAATATAACTTAAGGTATTGTTCTAACATAATCACAACCATTGACATCAATATTAATTAAAAAAAAAGACATAATCAACTCTTTAAAAAAAAATGGCTTTGACCGGTATTGCCCGACATGGCAGACAATACCGGTCGGCAGGTTGGCAAAACCGGTCAAACTTTTAACGGCACAAGTCACACACGTAGCCTACGGGAGACTTATAACCTGAGCACTCAGCATGAGCCCAATATCATTTCGACCCATAGCTGGTACTTAATTCACTATTCTTGTTTTTCAGTCTTTCTTGTAGGGTTGAGAATGGGATGCCATAAGACCGAGCTGCCTCTCTTATCGGTGTTCCTTCTTCGACAACTTTGAATGCCCTACTCAAATAATTTTGGCTCCATTTCACCTTCAATCCTTTGTTCCTACTTCGAGTCCCCGACATCCTAAAAAGGAAAATAATATAAATTTTAACGGAATAAAAGGTCGAAAATATAATCTACTTGCAAACATAACTTGCGGTTAATACCGGTCAGCATGACCGGCGTTAGCCACCCGTATATTTTTCTGGTTAATAATAATTTTAATAAAAACCTGTAGCAAAGTGCTTAAAATCTATGATAACATGGGTAGATAGATAACTACACGACAATAAATAACACTGACAATGAATGCAACATGAAAATTAAGACACTCACCTCTTATGTTCCGCGGCCAAAAAATTACTAAAAAGTGGCGCGAAACACATTGACGTGCGATTCTCCCTGATGCGTGCTCGGAACTGAGCGGGGGCCGGTGCGTCGGCGCGGGGAACACTCACACCACCCTCAATCAATGTGTGTGTGCGCAAAACGCTGTAATTTAGAAGATAGTGTGGGGACCGGTATTGTCGCCTGACCGCGGATACCCTCCTTTACCCTAAACGTGCCAAATTAAATTTACGTCACACACCTCGCATCGGAATTATGCATTATCGGTATTAAATCGAAGCGAAACAATCTGTTTTGTTTATTCAAACTAAAAGTTAATTGGACCAACAAAGGTTCTTCTCGTGAAGAACCCTAAAGACAAACAATAAATCAACCCGCGATCATGGCTCATTTCTCTTACAAATACGCTATATTATATATACATCGTTGAACTGATATTCATCATAGGCACAGATCACGGATGACCTGTTATAGATTTTGACAAAAATCTCAGCCTGAATCTCAACTCTATGTTTCAGTCTGTAAGACCAAAATTGCTTAAAGACTCTCCGTCAAATGCTACAGCTGTTGGTATGCCGCCGCACGTACAGCATCATGGATATATTTGACTAAATCAATTCATTCTATTTCTGACTTTATGTCTCGGTAATAAAGTTGATAATTGCTTTTATGAGTTGTGTCGCATCTTTATCCGTCCACGGCAGAGCACGGTAAGTCAAAACAGGGGTTGTGGTCTGTTTGTATGGTGTTTGTAACATGGACTTATTATACAAACAGGACTGAGCACTCGTCCCGAAAAAACGTGCCAACAGAGATGGCAAATACCGAGGCTGTTTGTCTCTTTCTAACAGGGTGACCAAACAATTTTTACACACAGGAGACTTCAAGGACTGACATTCAATACATTTGAATTTTAATGCAATATGCGTGCTTTGTATCACACAGACATGTTAATAGTTTTCAGTTTAAGTACAATATTTCCAGGGCTGGAAGTCTCGACAGAGATAGCGACAAATTCGCTAACTTTCAATCGCTGATTACTCACGTAAGAATTCGGTTGCAATAACGATGCTTGCGGAAAATGCAAGTCTATACATCAAAGATGCGATTATCACAAGCATCATTATTGCAAACGAATTTATTCGTTAGTAATTAGCAATAGATAGTTAGCGATTTTGTCGTTATCTCTGTCGAGACTGCCGGCCCAGCTAATATTATCGATTCATATTTCAGTTACGTGAACGATACTTATTTACCATGCCATTCCTACCGCCTTAATCAGTGCTAGGGCTAATGGTGTAGGATAAAATTCGCTTTTTTGATACCATATCGCTAGCTAAGTGTTCTAGCCAGCGACATGGTATCAAAACGCGTCATATGAATACCTAGGTCATACATAAGAGTAGCACAAGCAACCTTATTGCGTTACAACAACCTCTGAATGAGAATCTCTTTCACTTTGGCAATTATATACCTAACTGTGGTGCTTCGTAAAAAAAATGTCGTATTGACTATATCCATCCGATTAGATAGTTAACAAAAGGTAAACAATTTTGACATGTATTTTTAGTTAATAACACAGTTTAAAAATAAAATGCAGATGAAAACAAATTTAAATACAACAAAAACGATTACATGATCAATTAAACAATTTGTTTAAACAGTAGTTGTATTTAATTAATAAGCGTTTATGTAAAAAGACTTGTCAGGATTGTTTACCTTTAGTTAACTACCTACTCGGATGGAGTATAAGGTCTTAGCAACCAGGCCATAAAACTATTTCAGAAAAATGTCTTAACAATGAGTACCTACCTATGATCGATTAGATTGTCTGAGATTGGTGGGATCGGTAGGTAGTGCAATTATGGTGTGTGCAGGTGATACAGGGTTCTCTCCTTCCAGCGTTCACCCTTAAGAGCAGGTTTTAGGGCATTTAATTAGAGAAAAAATGGAAATAAAACCAAGCCATATATATATATATATACATTTATATTTAATAAACTCAAACATGGCTAAACAAAATTGTTTATTGCCTTCTTCTTTCTTCTTCTTCTTCTTTGCTTCTGCAACATGCACGTAATATTAGTAGGTAATTATAGTATATAATCACAAATAAACAAATCTATTAATTGTGATCTTAAGTTAACAAAACGTCTGCAGCATGGTCACTCTAGTCATGTGAGTAAACAAAATCTTTATTATTGCTTACCTGTGAAACGATATGCCACATCCACCATAGGATTCACTTTTGCACGATTTTACGCAACACTTTTTGACGATTTTGGCAAAAAAAAAATGCTAAAATAACGTAGTATAATATTGTACTCGCTTTCACAAAACAATATTCAACGTCAACAAGATTAGAAAAGTCGCCATGACACATAACAGGGTTACCATAGTAGTTTTTACGAAACTTCTAAAGACGTCATTATAAAGAAGGTTTTTATTGACCGACCGATCAAATAGTTTACATCTAAGTCGCAAAGGTAGCAATTAAGAAAATAATTACTTTATTAATATTCATTCTTGGTTACAAGGCTGGGAAACTCACTTATTTATTTTTTATTTTTTTACCAATCTTAACATTTTTACCTCCTGGCAATTGAGAAAAAGGGACAAACGGCCTCTGTACCGGCTATCTCTCTCGGCACGTTTTGCCTCAGCTACGACAATGTATATAAAATAAACCCAAAACTTAACTCTTTATGGTTCATTTTTCAATGACACGATTTTTCTAGTGCTCAGTCCTGTAGGCTTACTCTTGAAACCAATCCCAATCTCGAATGTATTCCAATCCGAACCAATTTCAATTCCAATCTTTAGAAAATTGGCACTCTGGAACGAATTCGAGACTGAGATTGGAATCGACTGCACGTTCGACTACACTGATTCACGTGGGGTGGCCATACACATCAAAACGTTAATTACCAAATTTATAAATAATGAATAACTCGTTAAATCTATTAATAAATCTATTCTGATATTTATTTTAACATATATAATCATTTAAGTGTTCTTTGCTTGCATTTATATGTATTTTAGGACTAAATATTTAGGCAGCAGTGGCTCATTGTGTACGTCATTGCCTACGTTACATTAAAAAAAAAAACTCACGCATTTGTCATCTGTCATCCACTTAAAATTTGTTAAACTAGAATCTTAAAATAAGTTCCTACTTGAATAATAAAACCGGCCAAGAGTTGGACTCGCACACGAAGGGTCCCGTAGCACCATACAATATTTAACACTACATATAAAGAACCATAAAAAGTGTGAATTATTACTGTTGCGATAAACAAAAGTTTCAAGGCGATGTTATCAAAATGTTCTCAAGTGTTTAGTTTGGAATGTATTCAAGTATGTTTATATCCACAAGTTCAAGTTAGTTTTACTTTAAGGGAAGTATTCAACCGAGGAAGACGAAAATATCAAGGTAAGGCCACAATTCTAATAATAATACTTATTGTAATTCCTTTAAATTTTAATATTAAGCACTTTTGCTCAATACAAACATTTATTGTTCTTACAGGATGAGCAGGCCAACACACCAACAACTGGAGACTCTGATAGATTTCCTGGTACAGAACCCAGGAATTGCCAAGGGGTTATTGCGCACTGCTCATGCTAAGCAGGAGACAAAGAGAAAGTGGAACGACATAGCAGTATCCTTAAACGCACTAGGTGGTACACAGAAAGATGGTAAAGGCTGGGCTAAGGTACTGTCCTCACACTAATCATATTTTTTTATTCACTTAATTATATGACAACAGTTACAATAATTAGTATGTTTATTTCCTTTTCAGTATTGGGCTGACAAAAAGCATACCCTAAAGAAGACATGTGGCGAGCTGTAGAACAAATGGAGGGACTTTCAGCAGCCATAAGAGAAGGCTCTTAAACTGTGGCAAATGCTCTCAATAATATTGCTGATGCCCTCAGACAAAATAGGCAGTAATTAAATGTTAATAGCTATTGTAAGTAGGTACTAGTTTAGACTTTAAAATATGGAAGTTGTTTGCAACAATGTGTCACCAAACAGTTTTATACCTAGTGTTTTTTTCTTTTCATTAGCTCAAATTCAGTGATAATATAAGCTAAATTAAGCAAAACCTTGTGGTAAAATAGTGATTATACGATAAATAGTAAGTACAACCCTTATAAACCACAACCTCCTTAACAAACATCTTTTCAACATAGGCGTCACGGACAGCCCCCTCTGCAGGGGCTGCCTTGATGCCGAGGAATCAGCCGCCCACGTCATCCTGGATTGCGAGGCCGTGGCTTCTCAACGTGAAGAAATCCTCGGAACAATGAGGTCGCTCCGCGAAGCCTGTGAAGCTCCCAGGAAGCTTCTGTGCTTCTGGGCGGAGCTAGGCTGGCTCTGTTAGCCAGAATCCCCACGCACAACGGACCGAATGAGAGTCTAAGTGCGGAAAAGGGAGTCCTATCATCATCATCATCATCAACCCTTATAAACCTCAATTAAGTGGGCTATAAAGTCGTAATTTATAGTTTTTATTTTGTATGTCCAGACCCTAGACCCTAGCTCTGGACGTAAAATTGTTAAGTCCTTCTGAAAGGCCTGCTTAATTGAGTTTATATATTATGTTGTAAAACTTTAGTTATGGAAATATAGTTTTTGCAACCATCATTCGAAGGCGCGTCATGCCCTGAAAAAGATAGTTGTGTTATTTTAAATATTGTATTGTTATAAATAAATAGACCAGCCTGAGGTGACAGGTTTTTAATTAAAAAAAATTCCTATTTACATTGAAGTATCTTTTCATTGGAAACACATACAACATATATCTCAGTGGATAGATAATTTTGTAAGGAATCCAAGGATGTGTCACATGTCTTATACAGTATGTACTTGTATAAATATGGTGTTTAGACCTAACTTATGATGTGAACAAATAAAAATTGGTTATGTGTGTATGGTGGAAATGCCTTTGTGAATATAAATGAAAAATACGTAATAAAGAGGCTGTAATTATATTTATTCAAATCCTTGTTAATAATAATTAGACATTACCTTTTAAACATAAGCTCTTTAATAATTGTAGAACTTCTATTATAATTTTTATTAAACTTATTAGGTAAGCTCACTATTATTTTAATTATTATTAACCCTCAACACAGCACATTACATTATTTAATACACAATACAAATCAATCGACACAATAGAACAATAGTCTTACAATTATAATAAAAAAAGCACAAATTGGTCACATAAATATTTAGTTATCTCTAGAAATAGTATGTGTAGTGAAAAAAAAAAGATTAATTTACAAAATAAGTTTCATTAAATTAGGTTTTAAATTACATATAATAAGTCTTAGTCAAAAAATAGTTCCTAAAAAAAAATATATTAATGAAGATGCTGAGCTGCCCACAGTTCTTGTACAAGCTGTGTACGAGCCTCGCGACCCCTGCGCAGCTCCACGGAGGCAAAACCTCGATCCACCTCTAAACCACTCTGTGCCAATTCCATTTCTCCCATGATGGGTGGTACTGCATCCTCAACATTATCATCCAAACCCAATCGTGCTCGGTTACAAATGTTATGTAAAACACAGCATGCATTTATAATTTTAGCAGCTGTGTCTGGATGATAATGAAGAACTCTATGGTTTAAAAGACATCTCCATCTATTTTTTAAAACCCCAATTGTGCGTTCAACAGTATTGCGAGCCACACAATGCAGATTTGTATAGTACTCTTCAGCTGATCCTGGCGGTGCATCCACTATTGGGGTCATCATATATTCCCTTTGAGGATAACCGGAATCACCTATAATTATATTAAAATGACTAATTAGTTATTATATACACATAAGTACAAAATATATTGTAGACCTAATGTAAAAAGTGTATGAAATGCTTACCAAGTAAAAAAACTCTTTCTCCTGCATTTATTAAGTTTATTAGGTGATTCTTAACAGGATGTTGGTTCCAAACAAAACTATCATGTGAGGCTCCACCGAATGAAGCATCTACACTGAGTATATTGAGATCTGCATCACAAATCTGTAAACAAATACTGTATATAGAAAGTTACAGTTACTCTAATAATTAATAACTAGATAAATAGCCAATCTAACTCACAATCAAAACATTTCTCGAATGGTAACCTTTTCTGTTGTAGAACCGCTCTTCATTTTCTGATGGTCTTACAATAGCCACATGAGTACCATCAATACATCCTGTGACTGCAGGAATTTTAAATTTTTCATAAAACCTGGGAATTAATTTATTATTAGCTTAATATTCTTTACAAATAGGTTAAAAAAAAAAACAGTAAGTATTAAAACAACAATGTCTAAAGTATAGAATGATACCTACTACATATTTAATATTGAGGTAAAAAATAAGTAAGTTCTTAATAACCTTTGTTTAATTAAGTCTCGTTGTCGGCGAGTCTGTGGAAACTTAAGCCATTTATTTAAAATATTGTTTGAATTAAGAGTATTTGTAACTTCTCTTATTGCTCTCGAAACTGACTGTTGGGACATCATTGTACCTTGTGTTCCACATACTAATCTCTGGTAGCTGCCTGTGGCGTAGAATGAAAGAGCCACTAATACCTAAAAAATAAAATTTGTATAGTTAATTACTTAGGTACCTAGATATAAAAAATACCTACCATGTGAAAATGGAATTGCTAGTTTACAAACCTTGTATTTTCTAGGAATGTCGCTACAGCGAGTAGGCTGGGGCATCAAAGGTTCCAAATCCTTATAAATGACTTCGAAAAGCTCCTTATTTACTCGGTAATAATTTTTCCTAAATTCATCGTCGGTCATGGCAAACGCGTTGTCTGCATAACGCGCCATTCGTCTCAAATTCCTCCTTTGTCTCATATCTAACTTATGAGCATTGTCCAAAATATCACAAATAAGTTCTAAACGTGCCATTATTCACAATAAAAACTTCACAAATAAACCAAAATAATAAACTCGATCCCGAAAAAGTAGACTTTTTGTAATCGTTCAACTTTGACATAAACACGACTTCAAACTCGATATGTTAACGTCAAAATCTCGTCAAGAGTACCGAAAAAAGTGCATTCGTTCGAGTAAAGTCGAATTCATTTAGTACCAAAAAGATCCACCTGAGACGATTCCAATCGTGCGCTAGTGTAGCATTCAAGAGTGCCAAATGACAGGTTTTCGAACCCAATTTCCAATTCCGATTGAGATCGAGGTTCGAGAGTAAGCCTGCTGTTTGTATAATAAGTCCATGGTTTGTAACGTCCGATAAAGCAGTCCCTTCCTTTAATCCCTAATACGCAGACTAAGCAGGTTTTGGGCAGTATTTATAATAGGTATATATCAAACAACAATGTAACACTTGCTCTTCTTTTGTAAACAAACACATTACTTTTTGCTCCATAGAGTAATTTCGAAAATAACGAAAGCTTCTTCATTTCTAACTAATTTTCTACTCATTTTTCCAAACTCGGCAACCACTCAATACTTATTTTCCGCTAAACTTAACTCTACATAACTTGTAATAACCCTTCAAAGTTTCGAATCTATTTACTTTGTTTTATAGCTACTTAACTACATTTAAAACAATAAAATAGAGCCTATACACGTAAAGTGAACGCGCGAAAATAATTAAGTGTTAAACATTTTCATTTCAATCGTAAAAAGTTTAATTTCTATAAATAAAAGACATCAACGCTTCCGATTTGTACAAACCTGTTTTCCCGCAATTAGTTTTGACAACAACAACAAGTTGTTTACAGTTTCTGTTAAGTTATTCTAGCAGGAACTTTACTAACACTACTCCGTAGAAATCCTAGTATACTCGCAGTATTCATTCTCAAGCCCCTATTGAACTAAGTGTAGATACATCTTACCTGAGTTGGCATTTGTTAATCTGCTTACCTGTGCTTTATCATTGTCTTCCGTTTTCAAACGCTGTTCTTATTACACCACACCATCACAATGTAGATACTCTCGGTGCTCGGTATAATGATGATGTCGCATACACCTAAACTTAATATGAAAAAATGTTGCCGACAACATCCAAGAGTACAAACTCTCATTAGACCGTTGCCGAGTGGAGGTCGTCCGCCGCGCCGGCTCCCCTTGCCGTCGAGGATGAAAAACATAGGAGCATGACTCCGGGCGGCCCTCCGCGCCCGGCCCGCGCCCACGCGCCCTCCGGCCCGGCCTCCGCCACGCCGCGCTTGTCGACTGCTGGCTCGCCGGCCGCGGCGCCTCATTCAGCCGGCGACGCTCTCGCGCAACGCACACGTACCGCTGCAGCGCGCCGCGACACCCCTCGCACCCCCCGCACTACACGCCGCGCGCCCTCCCGGAACGTTTAACCGACAACGAACATTGTTCTGTTGCAGCGGAGTATGCTACAGCAGATGTCCTCGCCGCCGAGCGCACAAGTCGGCGAGGTCGCGACTATCGTGCGCCACCTTGAAGGCCGCGTCTGCGGCGACGTGTCTTCGGAGGCATCCTCGGACGCCGCCGAAGATTTTGAATTACCACAGTGCAAGATAAGGAGGAATTACAATTGCACTAAGTGCACGTTCTATACGCAGAACCCGCGCGCTTATCTCGTCCACACGCGTGACGCTCACTTCGTTAGACTCAAGATTTACGATTGTCCACACTGTGTTTACGCCTCGAGACATCATCAAAAACTTATAAGACACGTCAAAATGGTTCACGGAGGATCAAAGCCGACTCCAGCGGTTAGTAAAGTGGAAGCAGAGCTATCACCTCCCTCCAACGACAACATGGAGCCAATAGAGCGCATAGAAGACATGTTTGAGGAAGTCGAGGAATGCGAGGATATGATGATGGAAGTAGATGATGACTCCATGGACCAACCTGATGATATCGACGGCGACTACGATAGGAGTGTTGACTACGCATCACCCTCTTATCGGAGGGCACATCTGTCGAAAGCTAAGGGCAAATTTTTCTCATGCGATAAGTGCAACTATGTCACCCACATAAGAGCTAGATTCACAAAGCACGTCAAGTATCATTCGATGCCTATGATCAAGTGTACCATGTGTGATTTTCGAACTCCATACAAGTGGAATTTGGACCGTCACATGAAGAACCACGGTGGAAGTGGGAGTTTCAATTGTTCGATGTGCAACTTCACGGCGGACATCAAGCAGAGTCTGACGGTGCACGAAATGAATCATCACACACCGCCAGCGGGCCAATCGCTGTCGAGTCGCCGCCGCAACCGGGTGGGCGCCAGCGACACGGTTATCGCGGAGTTCGACGCAGCGAGCACGTTGCTCCCCAAGGAGGAAGAAGGGAGCGGCGACTCGCGGTCCTCACACTCGGTCTCGGTGAGTCGTCGTATATGTGTTGTGTGCGTGGCGAGGGGCCGCGCCCGGCCTTTGCCGCCGCCTGCCGGTGCCACCGCGCACCGGTGACGTCACTCCGTTGTCACTGTTATCACGAGCGCCACCGCACATGGATTGCACTCCACATTATATCGCTTCTCGCAACCTTTTGCATCATGTTTACATTTATGCATGTCTCTTTCAGGCTTCTATTTGTGTTGCACGCTCGGTCACATAACACTCATTCCCAATTCCATACTAGCTCATTATTCAAATTTACTTAACCTGCAAAATGTAGACCACCTAAACACCCAGATAAATAACTTGTTTACAAATAATACTCGAGTTGAATCTGTAAACATTCTTTGACTACGATATTATCTTAGGTAATATTATATAATTAGCTGTTCTAAGAGCATTGCACGCTCCGAGTTAATTTCATTTTGGAATTCCCTAATTCTGATAACAAGATCAGGCATTTAACAAAAAACAACATCGGCCAGCTGACAGTAGTCATACACCCAGGTTCCCAATTTATTAATAATTAGGTTAGCATACTTCTGCAATTTATCATACCCAACAGTTGGGTATCGAACCCGGTTACGCGCGGTTACAACCACTGAACCCAAGAGTCGTCTCAATGTCAATTATTTCTTATCTTCATAACATCAAATGTCACAAATTTACCGCCAACGCGACGTTTAGATATAAATACTCAACGTCCTAAATTTAAATGATCAGACGTGTTTTACGGAAATTTCTGAAATTCGCAACGTGTATCTAAAGTAAAATATTCATGAAAGTGAATCGAGTTTTCAGAGTAGCGTAGTTTTAAGGAGCTCCAGTGTATGTACCTTCAAAGTGACTACATTGTAGGTCTAAGTAGACAAGAGTTATTTGTCATCCATAGTAATTCCGTTTCTTTTGCGATTCGCTTGGGAAAATGAAAGAGATCATAAATCATTATTTATATCCTAGTCTAGAGATTGTATTATCTTCTTAAAGTTATTTGAATCAAACCATTTCTTCGGAAAGTGCGTAAAAGAAAGTCGAGGCGGTTACAGAGGGTGACCAATGATGCTTACTGCTTGAAATTACGCACTTAAATAACTGTGCGTACGGTATTAGTCCGCTATAATGATGGTACTGCAGTCAGTCAAATACATAGATATACTCTTCATTGGTAAATTAGCACGAAGATTGTCAATTTCGTCCCGTTAGGTCTGCACCCGATAGAATAGAATAGAATACTCCGATATTGGTCTTGTGGTAAAATCGCTTTTATTGTAAACATGAAAAGACGCAATATTGGACGTGTCACCTCTAGAGGTAACTTAAGTCCTTAAAAAGCTCTTCAGCAAACGCACAACTAATTCTTATGGCTAATTCGCCTTTTGCGGGAAGCGAATTAGCTAATTCTGTTTTAGTGATGCCCTTTTGAACATGAGAACTGCTAAAGGAACTATCTAGTCTCAGTAGTTCCTCTAGCTTTTGCAAAGGAACCACTGATCCAAAAATTCTCTATAGTTCGTTCAAAGGAACTGCTAAAAGAACTAATGAGCACAATGGAGATTATCTACTCCAGAATATATTTACTACATATACCTACACTATCCATACACCAACATAGACCTATGTTTACTAATACATAATTATGTTATGAAAATATCTTTACAAACTTACATATTTTTGAATTCTAGTCGTGGTTGATATTTTACCTTCAAAATGCATTTAGTTTATGTGCTTTTGTGTTTTTTTACTGTTTTTGCAAGTTATACTTGGGTCACTATTTAATCTACTCGTATCTAATATTTTCCACTGTTTTGGTCTGTTTGTGTGTTTGTTTGTGTACATAAGTGACGTAACTTGAAGTTATGAAATATCAAATTGAGATAGAGTCAGGAAAAGCAACTCCGATCCCTCATGTCTTTGCAAACTGAGCTTTGGTAGGTTTAAAAAAAAGATTTCATTAGTTACAAGTTTGTTACGGGCGTTGCATCGTAACCCACACTCCAATAAAAAATACTCATCCTATTCAAATATTAAGAGGCGGCACGAACAGCGAAGTAGTTGTGAGTTAGCTTCGTAGGCACGGGTTCGATTCCCGCACGCCTTTCTTATTTTCCTTCAGATATTTTTTGTAACCAACCAGATCGTTTATGTATGTGATCTTAGTTTTTTTTTAAACGTACGCACACGCACGTACAAAAGAAAATCAAATGGGAAAACATTTTTTTAATAATCACTTATTCATATGGTATTTCCTTCTAGACCGAAGTAACAATCACTAAAAGTATATTTTTTTAAATTTCAGGACATGGGTCTCCACTACGCAGAGAGAGAACTAGTCAGTTGCAAAAGTGATTCCAATGATGGTACAGCATCTGACGCGATTACCAGAAAAGAGACTTCGCAAGAGGGATACAACCAGCTTTCACCAACCCACAGCGCAGACGAGAAGCAACAAAAACAAAGCAGAAAGATACCCCGACCAATACCACAACTCATACCGTTAAACTCTTCAACGCCGAACCAAAAACAAACATGCTCCGGGGAACCGCCACAGAAAAAGTTCAAGGAATCTTTACCTATCGACATTGATGATGTATCTGCTGAAAATACTCTTCTACCAGCAAATCCATTAATAAAAGAGACTGGAGGTCGCAAGAAAAATGAATCGTTCTTCGACAAATTAAAAGAAAGACTTTTAACAGAAACAGGCGAGGAAGGCTCACTAATATGTAAAATCTGTGGATTTGAAAGTAAATGCTTATCAGAACACTCTGTCCACGAGAAAAATTGTTCGCCGCAAACGAACCGGATCAATGCAAACACGTCGCTCAAAAGTTTAAGTTCCACTCGATGCCAGAATTGCAGACACAGATGTAAATCTAGCGCCGACTTATACATCCACATGCAAACTTGCGGAAAAAGCGAAAAGATCGACGACGAAAACGCTAACAAAAATGAAAATAGTAATGATGAAGTCATTCCAATCCATGAAAAAGATACTGAACCGCATCCAATGGAAAACGTCGTTTTCGTATGGAACAACATTAACCATGACCCGAACAAGTTTGATGTACCTCTAGATATAAACATAAATGATGATTCCACTCTACCAGAAATACATCGAAGTTTTGACGCTGAGATTGTTGATGAGAATGAAAGCATGAATTTGTCGCCGAGTCAAGCTATTGGAAGGAAGGTATTTAAATGCCCACATTGTCCATTTTTCTCAACAACAGCATCCAGATTTCACGTTCATATCGTGGGCCACTTGAACAAGAAACCATTTGAGTGTTCCCTCTGCAAATATAAATCTAATTGGAGATGGGATATAACCAAACACATTAAATTGAAATCTGCGAGGGATCCCGAGCATAACGAAGCAAAAGTACTAATGACTGACGAAACAGGAAGAAGAAACTATAGCAAATACAACAAATTCTTAGCAATGCCTGTTTTAAATGAAAATAGCGAAAATGAGTTTCATTACCTGGATCCGAACACTGCATTCGATAGCTCGATGGAAATGGATGAATCATTTAATGATATATCAGACGTTATGAACGTTCAATTTGAAATGCAACCGCTTAACTTACAGACTCAACATAGTGAAGATAATTACAACTTTATTGATAACAGAGGTCTCAGTGATATGAAGAAACCCAAGAAAACGTTATGGAAATGTAAAAGATGTAATTACAAGTAAGTCCAAAAACATATTAATTTATCCGGTATCATACACACAATCAGCCAACCTATAATTTTCCCACTGCTGGGACACAGACGTCCTCTCTGCGAGAGGGAGTAGACCATATTCCACCACGCGGGGCCAGTGCGGGTTGGTTGGTACATGTCTTCAAATTTTTGGTTCTAGGAGATGCCGGTTTCCTTACGATTTATATCATACACTTTTCTTAAATTGATACAAAATATTAACTCAAATGTTAAGAAAAATTTACATAGAATTTTATTTTATTTTCAGAGATCCCTCAAGAGAAGCTCTTTTAGATCATGTTCGTGAACACTCCAGATCGGATGGTGTCCATGATGAACTAAACAAACCGCCTATTAAGAAACCTGAAAATAATACTCCCGACCCAGCAGACCTGGCGTATCGTTGTGGCCATTGCAACCAATTGTCTAATTGGAAACATGTCATACAGGTGCGTTACGATATTGGCTTTATGTTCGTTTCTTTGTTTTTATACTCGACTGCGCGATATCAAAAACTTAGGCGCACTTTGAGCTGTTTGTGAACAGTGAACGAAACTGAAATGTCACGCTCGGGTCGCTGACGCTCAATCGGCGCTAAATTGAGTGTATTCGGCGCTGAATCGCGTATACTCGGTCCAGTCGTTAGTTTTCGCTTCTATCATGTGCTCGTAAACACACACCCTTTTTTTAAACATACTTATTCTATAATACTTATTTTTAACTTTTCAGCGCCATTGCCGATTAAAACACGACGGAGTGATCAAAGTGATAACTACAGTTAAACCAAAACCAGACCCACCAATGAACATCAATGAGATCAACATTGACACTTGCAACAAATGCCCGTACAGGACGAGTGACAAGAAACTACTCATTGCTCATTTACAACAGCATCAGCCGTCGCCGAACTCTATTTTCAAGTGCTACTTCTGCCCATTCTTCGTAAAGGATGAGCCAGAATTAATCTCACATCTACTCCTGCACGGTATCACTGACCCAGAAGATTACATCGCAAAAGCAATGGGAACCAAATCTCCAGGACCACCAGAACCGCAAGCACCTGTTACTACGACATTAAACTCCACCAAGCGTCACAAATGCATAGAATGTCCATACGAAACAAATAGTAAGTCACAATTCATGTATCACGAACAGTTTCACCGGCTTCCAGCTGATACACCTTATAAATGTCCAGAATGCAACTACAGCGTATCTAAGAGACACCTGCTGCACCAGCATCTGCGAGTACACGGAATCAAAAGAATTGAAACTGAGGCCGAATTAGAAGCAGCACAAAGCAAGGTAGCTAAAATGGACTTCCATATAAATCTTGATGAAATACCCTATGTCTGGGTTTCGGCCAAGAATGAGTTTCATAAAATGTACAAGTGCCGATATTGTTCATACGTTAATGCTGTAAAAAGTAAAATACCAAATCATGAAAAAATTCATTGCATCGTATTCGAAAACAATGATACAACTATTTACAAGTGTTTGGAATGCAAATTCACATGTGATAACGCCGGCAGGCTAGCCGAGCATTCCAAAACTCACGGGGAAATATATGGTCGCATTTATTGTCCCGTTGAACATGATGTGCCCGATGATGAACAAATCACTAAATTGAGGAAGGTTATAGACATTGAAAAGTCAGCAAATCCAGAAAGTTTCACTAGAGATGAAGGCACAACACACGAATTAAGAGAAATAAAATTATTATATTTTTGTCAAAAATGCCCGGCAAGATTCTTTGAAGACGGCGAACTAGACGTTCATGAAAAATGTCATGATGTAATATTGCCAAATAAATGTAAAATTTGCGACTTTTCAGTCACCGAAGAAAATGAATTAGCGGCACACGATACCGTGCACACAGATGAATATCACACAAAAACGAAGATGCTTAAATTTGTTCACCACTCACATCCTTTGCACAAACAACCCATGCTAGACTTTGTTCTTTGTCAAAATACATCAGAGACTACGTGGCGAGCCACTGGGCCAAGTAAACCTGAACATGTCGAAAGTCCTATGAAAAAAGATACAAAACACGTGCCAAAACAATATTATTGCAAACAATGTCCAGCTAAGTTCTTCAAAAGTTCCGCGCTTACCTATCACATGGGGCTACACGGAGGAGATGGCGAGTTTAAGTGCAAGAAGTGTAATTACGCCGTGAAGAACGTTGGAAATCTAGGCAAACATGAATTAGTTCACGAAAATGAGAACAAGGCTACAACTTGTGACTACGAATCTGGCGAAGATATGGATTATAAAAATATTCCTTTGTCGGGCACAGATTTGTTCCAGAGAAAGACTGAAGCTCAGAAAAGAGTATTAACTGATAAAGATAAGTTAGTTAAGCCGAACGATCATTTTCCGCCTGTCCTACAAGCCGATCCCCAATTCGGCTATTTAATGCATGGCAATCCTGAATTTATATATCCCACGTACCTGAAAAATGGACGTCAAAAAGAAAAACGATACAAATGCCACAAGTGCCCCTCGGCTTTTGAGAAGAGAGAACAATATAAAATTCATTTGTCATTGCACGGCTCCAAGCAAAGATATAAATGTGAGTTATGCGATTATTCAGTAAAATATTACGCTAATTATGTTCAACATATGCGTAAACATCAAATGAACGATGAAGCTCAAGCTGAAAGAAAGAAAGATAATAATGATTTTACAGAATCTGAACAACAAGAAGACGTTAAGCAAGATGACAGCAGTGATAACATTAAACTTGCAATAAAAACTATGCCAAAAGGTGCTAAGAGCGACTTTCAACAATTCTCAATTAGCGACCAGCAAACGCTCAGACTGCTGCAGAGGAGGCGGTCAATGAATAATAATTCTGGAAAGGACCACAGCGCTTCTGAAACTTCGCTGATCAAAGAGCGCAAAATGCACATGTGTCTGTTATGTCCCTACACTAACCAACGTCAAGATTCTTTAAGCAATCATTACAGAAGGCACGGAGACACCGATGTTCTGAACGGAGGAAGTCATAAATGTTCCCATTGCGATTTAGTGGTTGTTCAGTCGCATTTCCTCCGGGAACATCTGAAGACACACTTCAATTACCACAAAACTCTTATTCCCGAATGTTTTGTGGCTAACAAAGCTGTTAGTTTTACCATAACCAAGTTGGATGAAGACAGTGAATCAGTTGATCTCAAATTAGACATGCAGAACAAGAGTTTTGCATGTAATGATGAAAAGATATTTGTAAAAATTAAAACTGGGGAATTATTGGTGGAATAAAATATTCGAATGTTTTATTAAGTGATTATAATTAAGATTAATTAGATTAGAAATTGTTAATAACAAGATGTTTGTAACAAGTAAGACAGTATAGTTTTAGCCTAAGCCAAATGAAAAATGTTGATGTTCACCAAAGCATAGTTTGCCATATTAGATTATATCAATCCTGGCCATTTTGGATATTATCATGGAAATAAACAAAACGCAAAATTAATAAAAAATGCAATTGGGCTGCTATAATTGTAGAAAGAGGCGTTTTTCCATTGGCCTGAACGGAGCCGTCGACATTGGTATATGGAAGAAAATATGCTTAAAAAATTAGAATTCAAACACTGTTGCTTTCATCTCAGCTGTGCCGTCACTGTTGCCGTGTCGGTCACTGGAATAACGCCCAGTATAGGTATATCAAATCGTACTTAATAACAGTTCATTAAAGAAAATATGAAAATAAATTTTGTTTTAAGTTACCAACAGAAAGGGTAGGTTATACAGTAAAACTCCTGTAACCCTTTCGCTACGGAAGAAGCCTGAGGGCGTATTGTTATTTCCTTATCATGAGAGGCGCACGCCATCGGCGTTAAGTTTTAAAAAAATCGTAGTTTCAAGGGCCGCAGTTACTGAGTAATTAAGGGGGAAGCCCTAAGGTAGCCCGCGAAATTCAAATTTTCTTACGTTTTTTGCAATTTGCTGGTCAGTATTAAGTTGTACGTCGATCAAAATATGATTCGCGGCCGTAACAAATATGTATTTACAGAATCATATTATCATTAACGTCATCAACACAACTCTCTAAGACCCGTAACTCCAAAGAATGATGATTTCATGAAACAGTTATTCTTTGGACTTACGTGGTCTTAGAGAGTTGTGTTGATGACTTTAATGATTATAATTCTGTAAATACATATTTATAACATATTTGCTCGTAAAGGGTCTCTTATTTCACCAATTTCAATATCGTAATGTATCTCATTACGCACTTGTGCGGTAATGTAAAGTAAATCGCACGGTTTATCAAGATGCTGCGTCAAAACGAACGGTACTTTTTTAAATCTTAGCAAAGAGTTTTTATTTCAGAAAAGATGTCAACATTTTATGAATAAAATTAACTTTGGGAGATAAAATATAATAAATAAACATTTAATTCTTTAATTTAATTAATTTTGACAATAAATTACAACCATTAATATCTGTAACAAAAACAAAAATATTAATTTACTTTATTAATAATACTGGCTGTTTTGTGCCTATGCCTGAAAAAAAAAGCGCGTACGCGCGCGCATCGCTTATCTGTTAAGAAGTAAAAATTATTCCACGCGCTTTTTTTTTTCACTGTACTTTTTTATTTGAAAATGTCGTCAAGTAATGATGAATTTATTAATTCCACACCGCCAGAAGTCTCAGAGGCAGCGAAAAAGGCTACTCTAAGCCTCGCCCGAAAAATCGACCGATAGATACTTACAAGCGTATCAAAATTTCATCATATGGAAAACAAGCAAATATGCAAGTTCAGTCCGAGTTTTATTTATTTCCTCGCAAATATGTTATAAAACGACGTATGACATACGTGCGCTTTGAAAATTACAGCCTCTGCTTTCTTTTAGCCCTCGCCTACGGCTCGGGCAAGCAATATCGCCTCGGCTGTAATTTTCAACTTACCGCACTTATATCATAATGTACTATTGTTACGGCCGCGAATCATATACTAATCAACGTACAACTTAATACTGACCAGCAAATTGCAAAAAACCTAAAAAAAATTGAATTTCGTGGTCTATCCTGGCGCTATCGCCTTAATCTTTCTTCAGCACATATTAGCAAGGTACAGTCAGCAAGCAAGTGATACTTTGACAAAATACATAGCTTTTTAGCATTTCATGTCTAATAGTTAAGAGACTGTTTTATCTTTGTTAATCTGTTCAGTTTCTTATTATTATTGTGATAAATTATTGTTTTAGAAGCTAAAGTGCTATCTATATCTTTAGTTGCTGTACCTGTTGCTAAAAAAATTAAACATTCTATTTAAAAAAGATTTTAAATTGAGGCCAATATGGTATTTTACTGTAATTACTGGCAATATTATTTAACTGTTCTGGCGTTTAGTAACTTGGGAGACAATGTATACGTCAATTGTTGATACTAACAATGCTGATACACTGAATAATAATAATTTATTATACCATATTTTAATAATGATAATATGTGTAATCATAGTATATTTTAGTGCCAGTCTATACTTTAGGTTTGTCCTAAAGGACACATTCCTGTTGTGCAAAATGTTTATAAATATATGATTATTCAATATTTAAAATGCCAGTTTAATTAGTTTCTTCCTAGATTCGAACCATGACTGAAAAGATCATAATACCAGTCAACATGCACCTGCATTTTCGTTGAAAGGGGATAATTTACTAAAAGATTATATTTGAATAAACGCTGAACTCACTTAAGCAAATTCATTTATTTAAGTTTTAAACTAAGATCACCTTATCTACTAAACATGATTTCATAGTCAATGACAGTAGTAAGGTGTTATTAAAATAGCAAAAACAGAAACCATTTCATATTAAAATGTAATATTATACTGATACAATACAGTATCATATTGTGTGGGGTACACTAGTCACCTTGGGATGGTTGAAAGCAGTCTTAACAGAATTTCCAGCGATTACCACATTCATTACAAAGTACAAAGGTAGTCATAGGTTCATCAGAACTTCTGGTCTGCAGTTGGTTATAGGTGCAGTTCTTCTTTTTGCATTTGCCACACTTGAGCATCTCAGTTTTTGTTCCTTGTACTGTAGCAAGCTGAGCATCATCAATAGCCTCTTTAATAAACTTTTCTCGAATTTTCTTCATCTCATCACTCGCCATTTCCTCTGGGGCCATCTTGGCAAGGCGAGAAGCTGCGATACAACCATTAAGAAAGTTTGTACGCAGTGTAGGATTTTTAGGATCTTTTAAATTGGCCACTCTTGACCTCACCCTGTTCTTATATCTCATGTCAGTGTTCTTGAACTCTGCATAAATGCATTCCTCTAATTCTTCAGCAAGCTCCTCCGGACTCCCACAAGCACTTGGATTCTCACCATCAACTTTGAGGGCTTGTGTGAGAAGTTCCCTACATTTAAGCCTCACAGCGTCAGTAGTGTTTGTCTGCGGTGGGAATGAAGCTGTTTGCATCTTCTTGTCTTTTTCCTTGTCATCTTTTTTATCCTTATCCTTACCTTCTTTTTTGGATTTTGAGGAGCTGCCATTATCTTTACCCGGTGTTCCTGGTGTTGACAAGAACTTTTTCCAGTTTTTTATCAAATTTTTGCATAAAGTTATTACCTCTTCATCCTTGCTTGATTTACGAAGATTATTCACTGTCATACCTATTCTTGTTTTAGTCAACACATCCAAGTTGATAGCCATGGTCTGTAGGGATTTCAACAGGTCTAAAGCTTCTTCTTGACCCTAAAACAAATAAACAAAATAAAAATAACCCCGCCAATAATTTCTAATTAGATCGGTAAGTAAGCATAGCGTCCGGTGCTACACAATTAGGACACTATTTTTCTAAACGAATGATTGTAAGTCGTAGTAAATCATAGACCACGTATTTCATTAAAAATGGTTTTGTAGCAGATTTGTTGCGGTTCTAGCTAGATAAATTTTCTCAGCGGAAAATGTCTTTAGCTCCATTATTTTTGTTCCCAAAATATTCGACCCACCGTGCCATCCGCTGAAATCATCTTTGTCAGTTTCTTTTGTATTTTCATAATATCTTCTTCCACGCTCATGGTTACTGAGTTTGATTGAAGCCAACAGGTTCCCGCCTATATTCCGAAAACAAAATATAGGAAAAATATTGATAAATCGACCACCACACCGAAAATATAACTAAAGCATAGACATTAGACAAATTGGACGAACATTGAAGTTTGAAGTCTACCGTCTGGTATTGCCATTTAACAATAAATATCAACTGCGACAACGTTCCAGCTTTTCATAGCAATATTATAATAATATTCTAAATCCGTCTCTCGAAAGAAGTTTGACGCGGCGAATACAGATACGCAATGGAATAATTTCTTTTATATTTATTGATTTCATAATACTGGTTAATAAAATGCACAATCGTATGTAGAGAAAGGTGTCAAAGGTATTTCTAGGAATGTGGCCAACTACATAACACAGAACACATTTACTGCGATATAATAATAGTTAAATCCACATAGTGCCGTGAAACTTTTCTCGTGAGACGAACTCTATAATCATGTTTTTTTTATATGAAAGGGAAAACTGACTGACTGACATATCAGGACACAGCCGAAATTACGCTAATGGCGCTAATGGCGTGAAATTTAGCACAAGCCTCGAAAATTCGGAAATTCATTATTCAATATAAAGGAGGGTGAAAAGGTGGAACTTTGTATGAAAAATCTTATTCCTTGGGTTATTCAACCTTTAAGAGGGTGAAAAGGTGGAACTTTGTATGAAAAATCTTATTCCTTGGGTTAATTAACTTGAAATAATTAAAAGTTAGAATACTTCCTTTTAAGGTGGAAGGGGTTTGGGTTTTTTTGAAAGAGGAAAAACAAAATACGAACGATATCGCGGGCGAAGCTTTTTATTTTTTGCTGAATATTTATGAAACTAATCATAAATATTCAGCAAAAAATAAAAAGCTAGCCATACTTGACAGTGTTTTGAGCAAATCGGATAATGAAAGTGTGATCTTCAATAACTTGTTAATTTTGTTGCAATCATTCCTTTCCAAATAAATTTATTTTTATTTAGATAATTAATTTCACGCAAAAGCTGCCTGTCGATTCTGTAAAAATCTCACCGTGAAAACTTAGGTGAAGTGAGTTTGTTTGCTAGGAATTGACATTATTGACAGCTCACTCCACGCTCACTTCACCTAAGTTTACACGGTGAGATTTTTACAGAATAGCACCGCTGTTTGTTAAAACAATGCTCAGTATATTGCATGATCAAACTACGGTAGTGGAACACGCTTTGCTTTTTTATTACTGGCAAGTATTTGAAATGTCAAACTCAACAAAATCATCTAGAAACCCACCTTTATAAATGATTTCATTAGTTAATTTTTAAAAATATAATCAAGTTTTATCTAACAAGCACTCATTTCATAAATAAATTTGTGTTTTTCTAATTATAGCATAGACAACTCTCGACGCCGTGTTTTTCGGCGGGATTATTCAAACATAAAGTATCGGTAATATTTTTGACGTGAATAAGTCTTTAAAATTGCTTCCATAGTGGGAGGCAAGTCAAAAAGACCAATGATAACAAAATCGGGGGATACAGTTTGTTGTTGCAGCTTCATATCTATCATCTCGACGATGAAATACCTGGGTCTGGTCCTCGACAGCCACTGGAACTTCGTCGAGCATTATCGACGTTTGGCCCCCAAACTGGAACGGGCCGGGGCCGCCTTCCAGCGGCTCTTGCCCAACCTGAGGGGGCCGAACGCCTTCTACCGGAGGCTTTACGCGGGGGTCGTGCGGTCCATGGCCCTATACAGGGCCCCAGTGTGGGCGCGTTCACTGCGGCGGCGAGCCGCCTACTATTTGAACGCGACCCAGAAGGCGGTAGCCGCAAGGCTGATCCGGGGCTACCGCACGATTTCGGGCGAGGCGGCAAGCCTCCTTGCCGGACTGCCCGCCATGGGATCTGGAGGCGATAGTCCTCGCGCGCCTGTATGAGTTGCGCAAGGAGGCGTTACTCCGGGGGGAAACTCCGCTTCCGCGGCAAATCGCGGTGGAGCGGACGGACCTCCGGCGCGATCTCATGGCGGCATGGAAAGAGCGAATGTCGCAACCCACCGCAGGGCACGCCACGATAATGGTGATAAGACCCCTCTTTGAGGAGTGGCTAGAGAGGCGTCAAAGCGCCCTCACCTACCGCCTGACGCAGGTCCCCACCGGACACGGATGTTTCGGGAGTTTCCTGCACATCATCAGGCGGGAGGAAACGCCCGGGTGTCACCATTGCCAGGATCGCCCAGAGGACACGGTGGAGTTGTGCCCCGCTTGCGCGGAGCACCGCCGTGTCCTCGTAGAGGCGATCGGCAGCGGCGGCGACCGATCGCGTCCGGCCCTTTTTTTTTCCCCCTGAGAAATTACATTACGCATCTCCGCTCGTCGGGGGACGACAAGGAGTATGTGGGACTCCCTGCCAAGGTGGCAGTACACCCACTAAAACTCAGCGGTGTTCCCTCGTCGCCTTGATGGGGGCGGAAATAAAGGTACAACTTCGACATCCATGGTGATTATCAAGGTAAGCCGGGTAGAATGGGTAGACTTGAGCGATAATGATTTGGCTGACCCGGAGTATTTCAGGCCTTATAAAATTGATATGTTGTTGGGTGCTGATGTATACAGCCAAGTCATTCAGAACGGAATTAAGAAGAATGTAAGCGGTACTCTCTTAGCGCAAGAAACCACCTTAGGTTGAATATTGTCGGGTGCATTCGAGGTTGACAATAGGACACATACTCACTCACAAATTACCGTGATGCATGCCAGCATTGCCAGCGTCCAAGATGATGAATTGTTGAGAAAATTCTGGGAATCAGAGGGACCATCTGGAGCAAAAAGGATGCTAACGATGGAGGAAATAAAATGTGAAAAGTTATTTACAACTTCCACTACAAGAAATAAAGATGGCAGGTACATCGTAAGATTACCGCTACGCGAACCAAACCTGATCGGTAGGTGCAGTGAATCCAAAGTGATCGTTGAAAAAAGGTTAAAGGGCGTAGAAGTAAGGTTAGGTAAAAATATTCAATTTAAGGCAGACTATGCGAATGTCATGAAAGAATATTTAAGGCTTAACCACATGGTAGAAGTAACAGAGCAAGAAAAATATAACAAAGGAGCTGTTTACTTACCTCATCACGCAGTAGTCCGTGAGGATAAAGACACTACAAAGGTGCGTGTCGTGTTTGATGCTTTCTGTGAGGGAACTAATGGCAGGTCACTAAATGATGATCTAATGATTGGTCCGGCTTTACAAGATGAACTCCGTCATACTGTAATGCGCTGGAGAGCATATAGGATATGTATAGTGGCGGATATTGTTAAAATGTATCGGCAAGTTTTAGTGGATAAGCAAGATACACCATACCAACGGATACTTTGGAAAGATAGTCCTGAAAGGGAACTACGGGAGTATGAATTGATAAAACAGTTACATTTGGTACTGCATCGGCGCCATAGTTAGCTGTACAGCGATACTTATGATGAGTGCGGGGATAATAATTTCAAATGATTTTTCATGGATGATTTGATGTCAGGAGCAGAAAATATAGAAGATGGGTTTGAAATATAAACGGAATTATCTCAAGTGCTAGCTAAAGGAGGATTTCAATTGCAAAAATGGAAAAACAATTGCAAGGAATTATTGAATAAAATGAATGAAAATAGACGAAGTAACAAAAACATTAGGACTTATCTGGGACTCTCGCGATGATATCGCAGACATTTCACGTTTATTTGATCCGTTAGGGTGGTTAGCAGTTAGCACCAAGCGTAATACTAGCTAAAATGTTTATTCAAAAATTATGGCAAGCAGGGCTGGAATGGGATCAAGAAATTCCAAATAATTTATTACAAGAATGGGAAACTTACCGCAATAATTTGGCTTTTCTTGTCAGCATTAAAATCCCACGATGGTTACATATTGGTTCCAATATTTGGAAATCGGAGTTGCATAGATTTTCCGCTGCGTCTAAAAACGCTTATGCAGGCGCGGTTTCATAGAGTGATTGATGACATGGGAAATGTTCATATCTCCTTAATCACATCTAAAACAAAGGTGGCACCCATTAAACAGGTCTCCATCCCGAGATTAGAATTATGTGGGGCGGTTCTCACAGCAAAGTTGATCGCGGAAGTGGGCGACTATACCAAAGACTGACTAGCATGTATGGACAGACAATGAAGTGGTGTTAGCTTTGTTGAATTTTTTTCTTTTTTTTTTAAAAAAAAACGTTGCCCCACACTAGGAATTACTCCTGTATCGTGGGTGCGTTTACAAACAATTGAATTGAATTGTCACCCAAGTCGGTGGAAAACCTTTATTGCCAACAGAGTTTCCGACATTTTGACCACCTTGGATACACATCACTGGGCGCACGTAGCATCCAAGCAAAATCCAGCAGATTGTGCTTCACGCGGGGTTTCTCCATCGGAACTTAAAGATGTTTCGCTTTGGTGGGAAGGTCCAAATTTCTTAAGGGAACCGGTAGTAAAATAAAAAAGACCAAAACATCTCGTTACACGTTTAGAAGTTAAGGTGCATACAAATATTTCAGAAGTTTCATTTTGGAACAAATTTTCATCGTTATCAAGGTTAATTCGAGTAATTGCTTATTGCCGTAGGTTTCTTAATTTAAGAAAAAATTAAGCGATCGGTGTTGGTGCTGTCACGACAGTTATCTATAAATCGGAAACACAAGATGCAACAGAAATGTCTGTAAAGAGGTGTCAAGAAGAAGTATGTACCAATAAATGGAGGAATTAAAAAAACATAAGTTAGGGAAGAAAAATGCAAAATTAGATTCAATGAACATGTTTCTAGATTCTAAAGAAATAAATTAGAGTTGGAGGACGGCTTGAAATGTCACAATTAACTTATGAAAGAGTGCATCCGACACTAATACCAAAAGAATCGTTTTTAACAAATCTTTTGATAGCGGACGCACTTGAGAAAACTCTGCACGGTGGTCCACAATTAATGATTACATACTTACACTCCAAGTATTGGATCATGGGAGTAAAGGCTTTGGCAAAGAAGTATGTAAGAAGCTGTGTGAGGTGCATCCGATACACAGCTAAAGTAAGGACTCAACTTATGGGGCACTTACCTTTCTTTCGTGTAACCCCGAACAAACCCTTTTTGTGTAGTGGAGTAGATTATGCGGGCCCGATAAGTATTCGAGTGTCTTAAAGGTCGTGGAAATAAGTCCTACAAGGGCTATATTGCTTTATTTATATGTATATGGCCACTAGGGCTGTGCAGACAATGAAGAAGCAGTTAGGCATGAGTTCACCAAAATTCAAACCACCGGTTAGGTATTTAAACAGTCGGTTTATGTCAAATAAATATAGAACTGATTAATATTTAATCAGTTGATTTAAATGTTGGTGGACACAAGGCTTAGTGATTTAAGCACTAGAGGATTTTCGGCTGCTTTTAAACGGTTTGTGTCCAGACGTGGTCGATGTGTGGAATAATAGAGCGACAATGGGACTAACTTCGTAGGGGCAGCGCGTGAATTACTTTATTTATTTAACGAAGAAAAGTCAGCCTGTAAAGTAGAAGAAATAGGGAATAATGGTACGGAGTGGCACTTTATCCCTCCTCATTCGCCAAATTCCACCAAGTATCATCTTAAGAGGGTAATAGGGAATTCGACTCTTACCTTTGAGGTATTTGCATGTCTTAATTCGAGGCTTTTATCGTATGTAATAGGATAAATTAACCATTCTATCTCCTGGGCATTTTCTGGTGGGATAGCCACTAGTTTTACCTCCAGATTCAAATTATGAAAGGAAAAATGTTAATAGTTTAAAGCGATGCCTACTTCATCAGAAAAAGATGCAAGATTTATGGCGACGTTGGTCGCACGACTACCTTCACCTTTTACAACGAAATAAGTGGCATTATAAAATTCCAGAACCATGTGTTGGCGAAGTAGTGTTAATTAAAGAGGACGATATGCCTCCTGGCAAGTGGTTACTAGGTAGGATTGAACAAAAACATCCTGGTGCTGACGGTCTTACTCCTGTCGTAACTATACGAACACAATCGTCTACTATAAAAAGACCTACGTCTAAATTATGTATATTGCCTGTATCCAATTGAAACACGATTGTATTAGGTATAAGCAACATATATTGAACTTATTGTATTAACCGTTTGTCAAATAGATTGTTAATAGTTATAAGGATGTAAACTTTAAACATGTTAATCGTTTTTAAATATTTCTGTAATTACTTCTCACCAAGGTTGTACTAAGCTTTAAATTTCAAGGCATTCAATATATTTTTGCCTTATTTAGCACGGTAGTGGTACTGAAGGACATTCAGCAATAATGTCCTTGGTGGGTGGTATGTTTAAAAAAAAGCAACCGGAACCATAGCGATGCCCTACGTCCTAGTCAAAAAAAAAAAAAGTGTATGAGGTACGCTTAGGAAAAACAAGTACAAGAAATCGAAATACCGGCCTCGGCGATGAGGTCCCTCGCGAGTTCGCGACCCTTGCTCGATGTAGTAGTGCCAGCACTGCCAGCCCGCGCCGCAGCTGAGCCTGTAGACTTAAATTCCCGACTCTGACCTCTGAGTTTGTTTCGGCATTTCTTCTCAGAGTAGTCAATTAGGAAACGCCGGCCCCATCGTTCGTTAAATAATCAAAATTCAATCCAGCCTGTCCCAACTTCCTGCCCTCCTTCCAGCGACGCCCTAAGCCGAGGCTCGTACACCACAGGGGGTGCCCGTCGCTTAGTTTACTTAGTTTTAAGCCCCTGGCTGGAGGCTTTGAGTTCTCTCAAGGCAACCGCAGGATAGTCCGGTTAAGTAGTCACGACCTCTCAAGGTCAACTACGAGATACCATATCAAAAAAAAGGGTATGAGGTCTCCCAGAAATTCCTGTGACCTAAACAGGATTCAGCAATATACAATGCCCATCCTGACATCACCCAAGCCCTCACTTCCTTCATCACCAAACCCAACAATGGCTAGAGGAATCATAGCTCGAACCAAACTCCGATCCCTAAACTTAGCCTATTTCAATGCCAATGGCATTCAAAGTCAAAGAGATGAGGTCGCCACCTTCTTACGCGACCATCAAATTGACATCTTCCGCGTTCAAGAGACCTTTCTCAAGCCCAATCACCGAAACCCTTCGCAACGACAGGTCGCGGTGTCACAAAGGAGGCACACTCATTTAGTCGTTAGGCATGTCAGGGCACCAACCGATCACCTTAGCCTCGGTCTACCTCCCTCCCCAAATCTCTACAGAGGATTCCCAACTCTTCTCTGATGACCTCTCCACTCTCCTAGGCTTGAGTGACTCCGCACTATAACAGGTATGTTTTTACAGAATTATAATCATTAGAATCATATTAGTCCTACATCTTTCTAAGTTAGATTTGTCTTATGAAAAAGTGCATAGGGAAAAAATCTAACTTAAAGAGATATAAATGACTGTAATTCTGTAAATACATATGTGTCATTCATTGTAAAAGTGAATTATCTCCTTGTAACTGAATTTTAGAATAACGAGCTTGTTGCGAATTATAGTGTAGGAAAAAAATATAAGCATTAATTCCATGTTTTCTATTTTTTATTATTTATTATTTAATACAATCAAAGACGATGATGCTTCACTTTTATATTGAAAGATATGACTAAATGTAATACCATTAGGCAACAAAATATATTTTTAAAAATAAGGAGTTACACCACTTTTACAATGAACAACACATATCTATTATAGTCGCGAATCATATTTTGATCAAGATACAACCTGACACTGACCTGCAAATTGCAAAAAACGTAAGACACTTTGAATTTCGCGGTCTACCACTGCGCATTCAGGTATTGGTGCCGATTCCTTTGTTCACAAACTTAACTAAATTTAAGTTCAGTGCATCTTTTTCCTTCTATTTCATTAAGAAAAGGAAAGAAATTAATTTTAGTTGAGTCCTGTCAAATTAATCAGCGCCTGACACTACTCCATACAAGTTTAGACGTAATTAAAAACTTGCCTACTAAAATTACGTCTATTTAGTTTTAGTTAGTTTTTTTTTTTTTTTACGTCAGGCGCAAATGCAAACTATTGCTATTCACTTTGGCAGTTTAACAGCATTCATTGCGTTAACTACGTTGTTGAGCAGACAATTTTTTCGAGCTTATTATCATGAACAAAGGTATTATCTTTGAAAAAGATTCAGATTGTAATTGACAGTGTTACGCAATCAGGATGCTGGAAACCCTCTGTGCGTGGTGCGATACTCACTTGCCCGGTTTTTAACACAGTTTACGGTCAGCTAATGGTAGTAGGATAGAATATTTTGTCATTGTTTACGTTTTACACCTACTGTTACCGTTTTACACCTTAATTAATGACCTACCTACCTACTAGCCAAGGGCCCGCCCCCTATTAGGTACTACATATGATACATAGCCCATGCATGGGGCTTCAACCTGACTGGCAAAATATGAGACATGCTACCCTATACCTCATCAGGGAGTAGAAACATTGTTTCGATTCCTAACGAGTTATTTACGTAAGCGGTGTTTTTATGAAAATGCGACTTTTATGGTAAACGATAGGTGAGATACCCTTAGGATAAAAAACATTTTTACAAAAAAAAAACACAACCGACTTCCAAAAAAAAAACACTACAAAGTGAAAAATAACTTTAATTTCGGAAGTCGATGTCAAAAAACGAAAATACAGAACCAACGATACCGACTTCCGATTTCCGGTTGTTTTTTTTTTTTGTAAAAAAGTTTTACTTTTTCACTTTTTAGTTGTACCTACCTACCCCAAACAAATTCATATAACACTACTTGCTATGTGAATATCAGTGACAGGAAGCTATTGAACACATCCGCCTACCTCTTTAAAGAATACAGGCGTGATGTTACGTGTTGTGATTGCGTAAACAATGCATATATATGCTATAGCAGCAATCGCGGTTGAATTGCTGGCATTTATTGAAGTTCCGTTGTCTGTCTCCAAAACTCATCAGATCTTTACGAACTTTAAACGGGACCATTTCTCTTTCGAACAAAAAATAAATTTGCAAATCCGTCTATATATGAGGGAGTTATGCCCGAACATACATAAAAACAAAAAAAATATATAAATATATAAACATCCGAATTGAGAACCTCCTCCTTTTTTGAAGTCGGTTAAAAATCACATTTTCATTAATAATTCTCTTATTATAAGTCAGTACGATAGGTCATACCTCTTTTTAATCTGTGTACCAACATTTAATAATAAATAATATGCAGTAAACAAACGTCTAAAGACTGCCGATCTCATGAAGTGCGACAGAGAAACTAGCCAGTGAATCTTATTCCCAAAGGCTTTATACCCTCGCAGTGAGGCAAGGGAATTTACCTATTAGTCCTATTACTTATTCTGACACCTGATAAAGTGATGACCAAGGCTGACACATCTGTTATTGTTATTAAATTAAGCACCCGCATTTACCCCGAGCACAAACCACTTTGTTTATTGCTCCTATTTTCCTGAACACTTCAGTTAGCCGTAGATACAGGAAATTGCATTTAGGTACCAATTGAGCAATCGTGAGTGGAGCACTTGATGCCTTACTCATTCACGCTCTTAGGGAAAACGTTAGTCAGAGGATGATGTTGACATTAACACAAAGAGCTATTAAATTGCAAGAACGCGTGTAACTATCAAGACAAAGCTGTAGTAAGTAGTAGGTATTAAGAAGAAATCATAATAAATTAGTTTTCCTGTTTTAGAAACAAGTTCTTCTCAAAAATGAATTACTTATATCCGTATAAGCACTAGGCAGCGTATATTTGTCATGCCGATGCTTGATGGTGAATGTAAAGTTAACTAAAATAGACTGGTGCCTGGACTGAAAATGTACCGTATTATTTTTCATATTAATACTTAATATGTAGTTTTACTTGAAGTTAACATTGGCTAATAATAGGAAAGCAATCAGGAAACCGTAGCCGTCGAGCGTAGCGTCGAGCGTAGAGTCGAGCGTAGCGTCGGGCGTAGCAATGACTACGCTACGAAGACATGCATGCATGCCCCTTAAAAATAGTACGGTTTTTAGAAATATTGTCAATTTGTTATTCCTGCATGTAAAGCATGAACAAAACCGTTAACCAAACCTTGTTAACCGACTTCAAAAACAGGACGAAGTTATGCATTCGGCGAGATTTTTAACTGACTTCAAAAAAGGAGGAGGTTCTCAATTCGGATGTTTATATATATTTTTTTTGACATACTAGCTGTGAGTTTGACAAACCATGATTTATTACTTATTTAGCCGGATCTAGGTAAGATTCCCAGAACAGTCAAAGTGTTACTGGGTTTTTTCGTCATCGAACTTTTTGATTCTCGATTGATGCCCGATTGGCATGGCAATAGTAGGCTCGCACTCTGATGAAATGAAATGTACCTATGTGTGTACTTTTAACACCTCTAACTAGGCCTTCTGAGAATACCAGCCCGATTTTATGTTAATCTACAATCATTATATAGACACTAAAGCATATTTGCACAAAATTATTCAAAATGAAATAAAAAATAATGTGTATTAAATACTTTAATACATTATTTTTTATTTAATTTGAAATAATTTGGTTGCTCACAAGCATGCGTATTCATTTTGGATAAGCATGCTTGAGAGTCTGTAGGTATAATGATTATTGTAATTGTTGAACTTTTTATACGTGGGTACAAAATAACACAAACAGTCGCCGTCACCACTTCCCGCTATACACGGTCAAATTAAATTAGCTAGCGAATAGGGAATATGCATGATTTTTTTTTATTTAAAAAATTAATCCTCATTCATGTAATAAACAGTTTAGTAAAACTGTTTTTCGGATAACTATGAAATTAAAAAAGATATGAGCCATCGAAGATTTGTTTCTATCTCTTCCTCGCAAAACGAAATTTAACACGGAGTTTATATGGCCGTAGTGACTTGTGACGTCACAGTCTATGTCGGATCTCTCTGTTTAATTGGTGTGTAATCAATAGTTTTAAATGCTCATATCGGCCGTGTTTCTTGGCCGATTTTAATTTTAATTTCACTTTTTGTCATCTCTACTACGGTATTTTCATATTTTGTTAATAAATGCCATGAAAAAAATTCATGCATATTCCCTATTTCTGCAGAGGTGATAGGTATCGTAGGTATCTAAACACGATAAAATAAAAACAAAGTTTTCATGTTGTTTCTTAAGGTTCAATTCAACGACTGCTGCTTGTGTTACTTGAATTGATTGGTTTTATTTTTTTAAGCAGGTTTTTATACATTGTACTTGTCCATATTATTATTTTAAGACTATAAGTTTTATAAATTATGTAATTCTAATTCAACAAATAAATAAAATTCAATCAGCCGGTAACAAATCCAGACTCCGGAGTGCTACTAAGAAATTCCTAATGGGAAAACCCAATAATTATAAAAGTTGGACTCCTGAAAAAGTTGGACTCTTGCGGACAGAGGCTTTATTTACATATAGATTGTATGAATTGTTTAGTTTGACTATGAATTGTTTAGTTATCCTTTTAGTATGAGCATCAAAATTCATAAGAAAAACGATAGGATTACCTTCACAATGGCAGGCTAAAATATAATTATGCCTACTACATCATCAGGATGAGCTACCTATTCTTGTATCACCGATACGTGAGAAGAATGACTTGACATGTTTACAAAAGTTGAAATAAATTGTTACAAAATAAAAACTGACTGAATGACGCAATTTGTAGGGGACTACGTACCTATTTATCCGCTACTCATACACTTTGAATTGGTATTACAATGGAGACTACCGTTTTTTTTTTCGCTATATTAGAATCATGGAACATCGAATTACCTCTTATCTTGCCTATACTGTCTCGTCTCACTGCTGGTCAAAGGCAACCCCAAAGTCCTAAGAATTCTTTTCCCGTGCCACTTCTGACCAAGCCTCGCGGTACGCGTCCAGGTCGTCTCGCCACCACTTTCTGGGCCGGCTTCGGCGACGCCGCTTATTTTCAGGCACCCACTATGTGGGTACTTTTGCCCAGCGATCATCGTGCATGCACCTGATGTGACCCGCCCAATTCCATTTGAACCCTCTTTCCTGCATCCAGTATGTCCGTTTTGGAACGTAGCGTGGATTCCGAATTCTGTCCTAGTTTTTAAACCCAAAATACTGCGTTCCATCGCTCTTTGGTAAAGGCGGAACATTTGCGACTTGATGGAAAAATAATGATCACCAAAGCCAACAAGGGCTCACACGGGGCTTTTCCATAATAGCTGTATGGACCTGAAGATCTAGAAATTGACAGAGAACATTCTTTTGTTGTCGACGTATTACCATGTCAACTGTTATGGCAATTTCGTCGCAAGTTTACATAATGGCGTGTTGAGGAAGCCCATATTCAATACTGGACATTTACGGGCCGCTATGATAGTACAATAAATGATAATTGAAAACGACGTAAGTAGCTTCTATCTACTTTGAATGGATTTTAAGATTAAATCCATACTATCTTAACCTACTAATCCTATCCTACTTATATAAAAGAAAATTTTTGTGAGGATGGATGGATGTTTGTTACCTACTCTTTCAAGCAAAAACTACTGAACGGATTTTGATGAAACTTTACAGTAATATAGCTCATACATTAGAATAACACATAGGATACTTTTTATCCGGATATACCCACGGGATCGACACTTATGCGGGTGAAACCGCGGAGCGAAGCTAGTAATATTATAAATGCGAAAGTGTGTCTGTCTGTTACCTCTTCACGCTTAAACCGCTGAACCGATTTAGATGAAATTTGGTATAGAGATAGTTTGAGTGCCGGGAACTTTCCCGGGACTCAAACTATCCTATGTCCTTTCCTACGTAGGATAGTTTTCATCCCGATATTCCCGCGGGATCGGCACTTATGCGGGTGAAACCGCGGGGCGCTGCTAGTGGTTTATAATTTCAAGTAAACAGCCGGTCGATTCTGTAAAAATCTCACCGTGAAAACTTAGGTGAAGTGAGTTTGTTTTTTCTAGGAATTGACACTATTGACAGCTCACTCCACGCTCACTTCACCTATGTTTTCACGGTGAGATTGTTACAGAATCGCACTGCAGATACTTAATTATTATAATCAGGATGTGGATGAACCTCATTTAAATAACACATAACGTAACAACATACCTGTAGTCCCGAAAGGTTGGGCAGACATTTCGCAAGTTATGTAAAATCCATTGCGGTGGGCATATTTGCCATCCGGGCAGAAATCCAGACTACAGGCTGGTACTGAGAAATTCCTGATAGAAAAACTCAATAGCACCTTGCTAACCTAGGTATCAAAGCCAGAACCTCATTTTCAGGAGTAGCGCTTGCAGTTGCGACCATCGACCGGCAGTCGATTTACAAAAAACGGTCAATAGCGAGTCGGATTCGCGCACCGAGGGTTCCGTACCATCATATATTTAATTTTTCATCAGCACCATCCCTTGACCGATAGTGGAACTAATGTAACTTTTGATGATGATTTCTGAAAAAGTGTGCTATTTAGAGACTTCGTTTTATGTTTCTGTAATCTTTACATAAACTTCTACCACATAGAATAATTTCAGATTTTTCCACTAAAAAAAGAAAAGAAAAAATGTTTGAGAATGTGCAAACTGCGCTCTTTCATATGATACTCCACTTGCCCTAGTAGCCCCACTTCGAATTTTTCAGATCCCCCTTTCAGTACCTGTTGCAAAAAATATACATATATTTTTATTTCTTCCTTATATGCAAAATAGTTGGACAAACGTCATCTAATACTCTTCCAAATTTCAAGTTGATAGCATTAGTAGTTCTTAAGATATCTAGCTGTGACAGACAGACAAATAGACAGACTGAGTCTCACCATAAGGGTTCCTTTTTACCATTTTGGTACGGAACCCTAAAACTTCATAAATTTTTTAGTAATCAGGAATATTCATCAGGAGAAAATTATTTCAATAATTTGAAAAAAAAAATTGTACATTACATAAAGAGGAAAATATTACATTATAGACAGGTATCTCACGATGCGGGTTTTATCGCCAGGTACAACATACTTTAAATTTATTGACCGTTTCGAATCTGAGGAAAATACCAACTAATCACTTTATAACCTGTAGTACGACTTTTTTTTTCAATATAAAAAAGTACCTATTACAATTTTCTAGATTTACTCGGCAGATAAGTAAGATAATACGATAACCTACCAAAATATATATTTTTATTATAAATTTGCATAAAATAAATAGGACACACCTATATGCAGTGCTTGCCTTATAATCTTAGTTGAATGTAATCTTGCAAAGAATAAAGAAAAACAGAGGGGTTTTCGTAACTTTCTTGTAAGCTCGGCGTTTATCATTTCCTTCATAATAACGTGACATTTGTGAATAAGTACTAAGATACACAGTCATCATCTGCCTGGCCTTTTCCCAACTATTTTGGGGTCGGCTTCCAGTCTAGCCGGTTGCAGCTGAATACCAGTATTTTACATGGAGCAACTGCCTATCTGACCTCCACAACCCAGTTACTGGATAATACGACACCATTGGTAAGACTGGTTGTCAGACTTTCGGGCTTGGGTAGCAATGTGTAACTGAATTGATACACATTATAAAAGTACGCGTGCGTTTTAGAACAGTTTACTGAACTATTTCTGACATTTGAAATATTTTTATGCGAAAAATAACTAAAACTATGTGAAGTCACACTTCCGCTGTAAGTCAAAATAAACCAAAATGAACGCTTGTACCTACTACGCTAGACCCATACGTGTGCGACTGAGTGCATCCTTAGATTTGTAAAGTGACCACAATTTTCTCCCGTAATCAGTATATTAACTAATTTAATTTAACTAAGATACATAGTGACATAAACAAAACAAATTGTAGAAGATATTATTTAAATTTACAATTTTCTTACTAGTTTAAATTTACAATTTTCTATTAGTATTTAAATATAATAGTTTAGCCATTTTTTAATGGCAAGTGCACAACTTGCCTAATTTTATTTTGTTGCGGGTATTATCATTTTTATAAAGCCTGTCGTAGATAACCGAAACCTAATGTACACTACCCTACCCCCCCCCCCCTACATTTTACCCACATTCAAGAACCACTTATTAAACGATGAGTAAAGTTAAGTGACGTTTAAATGTCAAAAATGTATGGTTAAATAGTCGCCTAAGCCTAGTGTTCACCAATATTTAAATCAACTGATTAAATATTTTATCAGTTCTATTATTAAAATTTTCCTTAAGAAATTTAACATAAACCAACTGTTTAAATCCTAACCGGTGGTTTGAATGTTGGTGAACACAGGCCTAAGAGTGTTATCACTACTTAACTTTAAACAACGTTTATGATTATAGGGGATAAGCTACATCAAAGTCGAGAGGAAAACATGAACACAGAGTATAGAAACACCTTCTGTCGCTTAATCTTTGGCCTTCTGCCCTTCCATGTCGACGCTGGTTGCGTTACCTATATAACTTGCAAGTGACCAACATTGCTGTTTGTAACCGTTCACACACTGGCCGAAGCACGCGGCACTCGCTGTTTTGAACTAAATCAAAGGTAATTAATTACAATTTATTTAATAACATTTCCACAAGGAACAATAACACTTAATTGTTCTATTTTTTTAATAATATTCCGCCATTAAGTGACTTTACTTTAATTTTGAGGAATCTGAGGTCGATAATTTTAAAGTGAAGGTAATCGTCTGTTTACAAGATACTTGCGATACAAATAAATATTTATGCGGTTTTTGACGTCTTTTATTAGTTATAAATTCACGTTAGTGTCGAAATGTTATTTCGAAATCTATTTATTAACTAAATCTTAAATATTTCATGAAAACCATCGTTCGTATCTATTTAAGCTGCTTAGTATTTAAGTACCTAAGTATAATAATTAAAATCGGAAACAAAGTATACAAACGCGCGTAAAAAATAACAATAAAAGTTAGTTTTACTTTTGACCAATTTTTTGATGCCCTATGATTCTTTTGCTTATTTTTTTATATACATGTACATATTATGATTTTAAATATTAGCTTATACTATGTAAATATTATCATGATAATATGAATGAATAAAAGTTCAAATAAATGTTGTGACTACACTCAGTATGTGTAACATAATAAATATTGTTTTAATTCGTTATTTTCGTAATTTAATTTTGGTAGTAATCCGTTAATGTTAATCATCAAATTAATTATACTTAATGGTAGTGTGCTAAACACCTTTTCTGCAGTAAGTAATAAATCTATAAAAATTTAAGTTCATCACTGAAAAACTATATAACAGAAATGGACCCTTGTAAAAAACTGTTTGTCCAAACATGTGATCTCATCCTTCAATCATATTAGGTGTTTCTATGTAATGCCAAACTGCCAAGTACCAATTACCAAGTAATATTTAGGTATATTTAATGCTTTGGTGCGCAAGAGTGTATGAACTGTTTATTTTATTTCATAGTTAGTTCTATAAATATCTTGTACCTATTGACATTATTGTTCAGAATTGTTATTACAACATGTGAATTCCCTGGCTGATGTCCTTACTATGTCTTTGTATAACCTAGGCCTTCATGCTAAGTTGCTAAATGCTGGTCAGCTCTAATTGGATGATGTTCCAATGTGCGTTTGTAGCAAAAGGTTAACTATCCCTGCCTGTTTACTTTTAACATCAGACAGGATCGTTTCGACTGATTTGCGTAGGTATTTTACCTAAATATGGTGATGAAAATGCAAAAGTTTTTTTACCATTGAACCGTCCAATACGACCCGAGACTGACTGTTAATAAATTCTAATCTTTTAAAAAGTATTTTTGTTTTATTTTAAACTTTGACGATATTTTATTTTTAAATATTCATAGTTTTGTTTCCTTTATCAGGATCTAAATGATTTTCTCTCAAACTAACAATTTTCTCTACAACTCTAAGCCAAGCTCAAAAGACCAAACACCCGGAACGATTGTAAAGAGGTCCTTTGGAGGCCCAAGTTCCTTCCGCTCTTAAAGTTTCATCACTCTCACTTTTAAACATGGAAATGTTTAAATTCAGTTACAATAATATTTACCTACATACTTTTGTAAGTTTACAAAAGCGTAGTTAAGTTACATCACCATATTTGTGGAGAACCTGTCCCCGAGAGTCGTAGCTTTGCAAGAGCTTGAGATCTGAAGAACCGAAAGGACCATGACCCGCTTTCGTTTACTTTGCATTTATTTCGACTTAGCACCGGAGGTTCTACGATGTTTTGTATCTAAAATTATACACATGAATCATTATTCTCATGGCCTGAGCTTTAATTATATACTCATCAAATCTTATACAAAATTATAGTTTGCCGATGAAAAACTTGTATGTTAAGCAGAATAATGCTTCATTAGTAATTATCAAACTTGATTTGGACTTGGTTTGGACCACTTGGGGTATATCTTGTAGCATTTTTTATCACCACGATAGTGATCTTTCAAATTCATATCTTAATCATTATCATCTGCCTAGCCTTTTCCCAACTATGTTGGGGTCGGCTTCCAGTCTAGTCTTTCAAATTCATATATCGTGAAATATTCGTTACTTACTTCCCTATGCCTAATGTTCCAAGAATTAAGTTTAATTAATTTTTTATATGACTCGCATAAATTTAATACGCGCCGTTGGAGTAACTACGAAATAGTTCAGATACAAGTATGATTTCGATATCACATTCACCATTATTTTTCAGAAACAATCAACATGTTGGCTTCATACGTGGTCCTTGCGATGTCCTTGGTGGCAGCCGCCAACGCCTACTCTACTGGCGCCCCTGAGAGTGTGTGCCAAGACATGGTACCGAAGCACCCTGTCCCGAAGCAGAGCTCCCCCCCTCCTTACACCATCACCACTAGCACCAAGGTATGTTGTGATAAAGCCCCATACGACCGCGTCCGTAGGTTCTTCGAAGACAGTAATTCCCATCGCGCATATATGGGTTCCGAGTAGGGGCCGAAGGAAATATTAAGTCATTCCTATTTCGAAAAACGGATAACGCTACTGTCCTGTACCTATAAGTTATAACTTTATGGTAAATATTTTTCTCACGCGGAAACAATGATGACTTTAACACTTTCCTAAATCACCCCAGCGGTGCTATTCTGTAAAAAGATCACCGTGATAACTTAGGTGAAGTGAGCTTAAAGTGACCTGTCATTCCACCTGATGGGATAGGGAGAGACACTATTGACAGCTCACTTTAAGCTCACTTCACCTAAGTTTTCACGGTGAGATTTTTACAGAATAGCTTTACAGGATTAAAATTTGCTACAAGTTTTCAGCTCGTTACTTAATTAGGAAAAAATTTGGATTAAATGGTTTCGCAGATGGCTTTATTTAAGTATTTTATGCTTTCGTCTCGTTGAACGATAAGGATCGTTATGAAACATGGTTACGTTACAAATGCAAACGTATTAAATATTATGTCAGTGAAAAAGTAAATATTTAGTACAGACCTACATCGCCTGCAATTCTGCACGTGAGTTTGTTTTACGTGTGGAAAAGAAAACTAGCATACTTAGTTCAATATTTATTTCTTTGCATAACTGTAAAACGCATTATATATGAAGGTAGCTATAATACCTAGCTTTGCGGGTTGAAAGACCAGGGACGTCCCAACTGACCTTTCTGTGAAAATGCGAACTTATCGATTCAAGCTCCTGAATAGAACGTAAGTTATAGGGGTTATATTGTAGGTGTCTCACGTACTTAGTGCATTTTGACGATTTTCTGAAGTAAAAGCTCTCATTGAAAACTGAAAGCTTTAGCAGATAAAGCGAAGCGTAGCATTTCGAAGCTAGATTTATCGTTGTTTTAGCTTACACGAATGTGTAGCTTTCTTAACGACATTTAAATAATTATACTAATCGAATTTCGGGCATTTAGATAGCTTTATCGTTGTCATCATATGCCTAGCCTTTTCCCAACTATGAAACCTCCTTATAGTTAATTTAGATAGTTATATGTACCCAGTTATTCACTCAGTACTTGACAGTAAGTACCTAATACTAATAGGTACCTGTTAGTTCCAACGAAGCATCTTAAGAGTTATGTTCATGTATCTATCACATGGACAGACCTCCCCCAAGCACCTCCACTTCGACCGGTTCAGTGCTTCTCGCATCCAACGGATTCCTACGGCCTTCACAAGGTCGTCGGGCCACCTTGTGGGAGGCCTTCCATCGCTACCTCTTCCGGTACGCGGTCGCCACTCCAGAACCTTTCGGCCTCATCGGCCATCTGTTCTGCGAGCAATGTGCCCTGCCCACTGTGAACGTCTTTCGGCTGAAATGATAATCTATCACATAATTAATTTATCTGTCATGGTTTCATTTTTAATTCTTTTACCTATTGTGGTATATTAATTTTATTCTACGTGCATCGTCTTCACATATAATTAATGTATGCAATATAGTATTGTAAAACGGAGGAGTTTCTTGCCCATTCTTCTCCATACGAAAACTATCTTTTGGAAGGGGCGACTAGTATCAATTATATTTTATTTTAATTTTTGCCTTTCGAAAGTGCCTTTTTAGCCGATTTCAATAAAGGAGGATGTTCTCAATTCGGATGTTTATGTTTTTTTTTTTTTTAATGTATGTTCGGGCATAACTCCCTCATATATAGACGGACTTGCAATTTTTTTTTGTTCGTAAGAAGTTTATTCCGAAATGGTCCCATTTAAATTTCGTAAAGATCTGATGATCAGTTTCGAAGACAGACAACGTAACTCTTCAATAAATACCAGCAGATCAACCGCGATTGCTGCTATAGCATATGATATGTAGGTATGCATTGTTTACGCAATTACACAACATAGCATCACGCCTGTACCCTTTAAAGGGGATAGGCAGATGTGTTCGATAGCTTCCTGTCACTGATATTCACATAGCAAGAGTGTTGTATGAATTTGTTTGGGGTAGGTAGGTACAACTAAAAAGTGAAAAATAAAAACTTTATTACAAAAAAAAACAACCGACTTCAAAAAAAAAACACTGTAAAGTGAAAAATAACTTTAATTTCGAAAGTCGGTGTCAAAAAACGAAAATACAGAACCAACGACACCGACTTCCGAAATTAAAGTTATTTTTCACTTTGTAGTGTTTTTTTTGGAAGCCGATTGTTTTTTTGTTAGTAAAAAAGTTTTATGTGCATGTATTTGAAATAAATTCTTTAATGTTGACTGTGAAACAATTTTATCCATTCAAACAGTTTTCGTAGTACCCCGTTCCAACGAACATCTTCAGATTATTTAAACAATTTCATCTATTCAAACAGGACGTGAAAGCCGGAACTCCCATGGAAGTGGTGATCAACGGCAAGGGTCCCGCGAACACCATTCGTGGTCTGCTGCTCCAAGCGCGTCAGGGTGACAAGATCGTCGGCAAGTTCACTCTGAAGCCCAGCGACAACTTCGCACAGCTTCTGAACTGCGGTGAACCTGGCGTAAGTACCTTTAACAGACCTTTACACCAAATGATTTTGACCTGTATAGACAAAAAAGATTTGGGGATGTATGTAGCACAACGCACAGCCTAAACCACTGGGGTCCAGAAGCATGAAGATGAAATTTTGTATGGAAAAGCATTTGAAGTCAAGAAGGTGGTAGTGACCCCTTACCATCTAGAATATTAGAGGGCCGTCATCGGCTTCTTTCCTATGCATTAGATAATATTGAAAACTAAACACTTTTTTAACCTTTTGACCGCCACATGTCAAAAAATCCAAAACGTGCCCTCGGAGTCAAAGTCTGTCATGTAGTCAAACCGTGGCGTTCTGGGCACATTTTGGTTTGTCACCTATGTGACTGTGACGGTCAAAAGGTTAAATGGGTAAAGACCAAAATTTTGACACATTTGACAAATAAAAAAAAATCCCAACCATTTTTCTTAAAAACTATGTCTGATAGAATTTTACGACAATTAATACCAAATTAAATGGTTATTTCTCCAGCATGCCAAAGGCTCAAAGTAATATAACAATGCTCGATAGCACAGTAAATTAAATAATTTCTCCACAAACGGGAACAATTTATGTAAAAAACGGCTTAATAATTTTGGACGGTGAACTTTGAGGATATTTCTGAACAAGTTCTTTGTAACATAAAGGCTGAATATCGAATTCTACAGCAATAGCGTATAATTGGCAACCCTTTTCGTATAGACGGTGTAAAGAAATAATAGAAATAATATGCTTATTTACTGTTTTTTGTTTATTTATTGTGATTTAAAAAAAAATGTGCTGCTTATTTTGTGCAACCATTTTCATAGGCAGTTTCTATAGACTTGACACAAGGTAGGATTTCGTTTTGGAGAACTGGCAACACTGCGCATAATTGTCTATGGCATTGTCTAGCTTAGCGGGCATTTTGAATCATTCGTGATGTCAAATTCAAAGTAATTCAGCGTGGTCAGAAATATTTCGGCAGGTTTTTCGACGATTTTTACGGTAAGTTTTGTGTTTTAACTATGATTTTATAGTGCTCTAGGTAGAAAAAAGCATGAGCTTTTGTGTAATATTCTCAGCGTAGTTTCGGAGTAATCAATATTTACTCACTGTGCTACCTCACAATTGTATCAACTTTTGTGTTACTTTTGTATCACCAGTTGTACAATTTCTGTGTCACCACAATTGTGCTACCATTATAAGGTTGGGATACACTTAGAACATACTATAGATGTCCGTTAACAAGAAGCCATACGCATTTTAATTTAATGAGATATTTATTCTTTTTAACTTTCAGATGCCACTTACTTCGGCAGAAAAGTCCAAAAGAACGGAGACCGACGGAACGGAGAATGGTTAAAAAAAGATACTGAATCCTGAAAAATTTAAAGCTTTACAAAAATAGAATTTTGAAAGGACAAAACAAAAATAAGAACAAAATAAAGACAGCTGTTTTGACAGAAGAACAGAAAGAAGAACTAAGGAAAAAATTGAGACAATTAAAGATGGACCAAAAGCAACAAACACAGAACAGACTATTCGAAGTAACGCTTCGCAAGATGAAATATACCAAATGAAAATACAGCCTGGAACGAGTCCATTGCATGAAACATCCAAAGACGAATTGAACGTAAATTGCGGAAAGAAAACATAGAGCTTCGTAATACTTAATATTGAATTTTCAATTAGAATAGAATACTCTTTACTATGTACAGACACCAGTACATCAAGCTACCCAAAACTGTCAAATTTTCCCAATCAACTTCGAATCTTATGCTTTAACGATAAAATTTTTACAGATTTGACAGATTGTAGTAGCTTGATGTGCTGGCGTCTGTACACCATATAAATTATTAGACATAGAGAAACTACTGCAACAAAACTACCAACCTACTGAATTACTTTTTGTTGTTTTGTTATGTTAAAACCTTTACATTTTGGAGACTTAATAAAACTTGCTCAAGATTATAATTGTTTTCATTTCGTCTAAGCGTAACTTATTTTGCCATAAATGTTCTATATTGTTGTCTAATTTTCTATTTTTATAAAATATTATAATATTAGTATGGTGTTAAAATCCTTTGTGGTAGCGCAGGGAAGTATGGTGGATGATGTAACTAATAGAAATTTCACATAAGGCGTTTATTTAGTATAAAAAGACATCATTCTTACATAGCAAACGTGCTCCCCGAGCGCGGTGAAAAAATGACAGTCAAACGTCAGACTGACAGTCTACGTTTAGAAATTAACCAAACATAACAGTTTCCTCCCTCACTAGGAATAATTCAACATATCATATTATCAATTCGAGTATTTAACTAATAGTAAAAAGAACAACAAGTTAACACAGACTGTTGAAGAAATAACTTTTATCGTTGATAGCAAAACTCTGTAAACATAGCACTAACATTATCATCACAATGTCATAAATTGGATACAACAAACAGCAAGTGATAGGTATCAAACTTAAATTACAAGTTTAGTCTACTAACAGGTTTCATTATTCTCTTGCTTCTACGTGGGACAACAGGTGTGGTAGATTCAGGTGTAATTGAAGGTAGAGATACCGATGGTGTTGAAGGTACATTAACATCATCAGGTTGCAAAGTCTCTCCAGTGTCATCGAGAGGCATAACTAAAGAACTCGGAGGTGGTGTGGTAGATCTTATTGGAGCTGAATCCAGATGTGGACTTTGCAATGTATCAGTGTCATGGTCATAACATGACCTATCATTTGTAGCTGGCGTATTATCTCCAACACGACGCAATTGGTCGATGTGACGACGCCACAGCATACCATTGTCCAATCTAATTAAATAGTGTAATTCCCCAAGAACCTTTTCAACATTACCTAACTTCCAATTTCCTTCTCCTAAATAATTACGAGCAACCACTCTTTCACCGGTTAGTAATTTCCGCACACGAACCACCCTTACCTCTTTCTGAGGAAGTACAGTGCTCTCATCCGGACAGTTCATTTCACTACTTTTGTTAGGACACAACAAGGAAAAACGCGAGTTCGGGCGGTAAGTAAAAACCATTTCCGCAGGGGGTTTACCTGTAGCAGGGTGAGGAGTGATCCGGTATTGAAATAATATCTCATTTATTTTCCTCTGTAAGTTATTTTTGTTAGTTTGTAAGCAACGTAGTTTATTTTTGAAGGTTTGAACATATCGCTCTACCTGTCCGTTAGTTGCAGGGTTGTATGGGGCGGATCGCTTGTGTGTGATACCATTTTTTTTTAGATACTCATCAAATTTAGGATTGGCAAACTGAGTTCCATTATCACTTGTGAGAATTTTTGGATATCCGAATGTAGTGAAAACTTTATCTAATACCTCAATAGTAGAGTCAGTATCAATTCTGTTTAAAATGTGAGTTTCTGGCCATTTAGAAAACGCGTCTACTATCAGGAGAAAGTATACATTTTGAAACTTCCCTGCAAAATCAATATGGACCCTCTCGAAAGGTTTGGACGGATATTCCCAAGTGTGTTTTTGAGCTACTGATGGGGGCGAGTTAAGGTGTAATGCACACTCTACACAGTTCTTAGCCAAATTTTTTATATCTTTGTCAATCCCTGGCCACCAACAGTAGCTTCGTGCCAGGGCCAGCATTCGGTTCATACCGAAATGGCAAGAGTGTAAGTCATTCAGAATAGTACCTCTTAGACAAGTAGGTACCACGACGCGTGAACCTCTCATTAAACAATTTTCCAACAATGAAAATTCTGTCTGGTCTATTCCGAATCTGTCGCTGTGAGCAACTTTCTTTCCGTCTAAAACGCCTGTAAACAATGGTCTCAGAGTCTGATCATCTTTCGTTGCAGCCGCAATGTCTTTTGCAGTGACTGGTAGAACGCTTATCATTGAAATTAGAAAAACATCAGCCTCTTCTATTGAAGCTGATTCTTCAGCTATGGGTAATCGTGAAAACGCATCTGCATTGGCATTCTCTTTGGAGTTTTTATATTTGATCTCATACTGAAAACCTTGTAAAAAAATTGCATAATGTTGCATGCGTGCAGCAGACAAATGTGGTAACGCCTTAGAAGGCGAGAAAATTTGCACCAATGGTTTATGATCTGTAAAAAGGATGAATTTTCTACCATACAAGTATTGAAAAAAACGCTTAACCCCAAATACAATAGCAAAAGCTTCTTTGTCAATCTGTGCCCATTTACGTTGAGAGGCATTCAACGTCTGTGAAGCATAATGGATGGGTCGCTCTGTCCCATCAGGCATGATGTGGGAAAGGATTGCTCCAACCCCAGTTGGCGAAGCATCAGTGGCCAGGACAAGTGGTAAGTCAGGTGAGTAATGGGCCAACACTGTGTCAGACAGCATTTGTTTTTTAATTGTTAGTAAGGCTTTTTCGCATTCTGTAGACCAATTCCACACAGTTCCTTTTCGCAGCAGCTCATGTAAAGGCTCTAAAGTATTACTCAAGTTCGGTAGAAACCTTCCATAGTAGTTTACCAATCCCAGTAAAGCTTGAAGTTCAGACACATTTGTAGGATTAAGAGCCTCTACAACAGCCTTCACTTTACTATCGACTTTGTGTATGCCTTCTTTGCTTATCTTGTACCCACAGTATTCAATTTGATCTTTCATGAACTCTGACTTTTTCAAATTTACCTTTAGGCCATATTCCACAAGTCTTGCAAATACCTGATTTAGTCTGTTGAGGTGTTCAGTGTCATTTGGAGCTGTCACTCGGATGTCATCGATGAAATTTGAAATATTCTGCAATTTCGAGAGGTGTCGGGTCGAGGTGTTTCTGCAGCGTGCATACGTTCCTAGTATAATCACGGTCTTCTGGTTTCTCTGGCGAGACTAGGTCACAGAGTGTTTCGTACAAATCCGCCCCAACGTAATGGAGAAAGTATGAATTACATGTTTTGGCACTGGTAACCCCGTAAATAGAGAGAGCACCTTCGAATCTTTGTACCCATCTGGTGAATTTATTCTTCGAATCGTAGAATTCTATGAAATTCGCCGGAATGTTGACTGCACTCGCACCGCCGCTGCCGCTCGGATCTGTAGGCATTTTGCAGCGTGGTTCGATCGTCGCCACTGTTAAAATCCTTTGTGGTAGCGCAGGGAAGTATGGTGGATGATGTAACTAATAGAAATTTCACATAAGGCGTTTATTTAGTATAAAAAGACATCATTCTTACATAGCAAACGTGCTCCCCGAGCGCGGTGAAAAAATGACAGTCAAACGTCAGACTGACAGTCTACGTTTAGAAATTAACCAAACATAACATATGGATATGCAATAAAACTCCTAATGCAACCTCAACTTTATAGTTTTTTGCTACCATTTTGTGCCACTACCTATAGTGCCACTGTAGTGTAAATTTTTGTGCACCTTTTGTGTCTCAATCGCACAACATTTTGTGACACTATTGTGTCACTGTAGTGTAAATTTCTGTGCAACTTTTGTGTCACTATCGCACAACATTTTGTGCCACTATTGTGCCATTTGCGTCCAGATTTTGGACTTCACCCAAATATATTTTTCGGGTTTTTACCTCTTTTGTTGACCGTGAAAACTAACGTTTGAAGATCCACAAAGGCGTTTTTTGTAACTTCAATGTTTTATTTATCTAGCACTTTCCGTCGCTCTTCGAATTCTTCAAATTGTCTGTTGATTTTATCTGCATCTTTAATAACCCATTTTTTGCTAAGCAGAATGTGTGATTTTATAAAGTACTAAGTATTTGTTTTGTTTCTACTAAGTATTTGTGTGCGTCGTAAATCAGTGTTATTTGCATGAAGGACGCGTGCAGCGTACTTCAGAAGCTTCGCTTGCCTTCAATGACGTATCATTGGTTGCCTTACGGTTCGATTCACATTTACTTAGTTTTTGTTAGAATAAATGTAAACTTTATTGTGCTACGCTACCGTGTTATTCGGTAGCCGATCTAATGACCCTAGATAAATTGTAATAGCTTCATCAGCACAAGAACATATTTTTCTTATGAAGAATCATGATTATTTTATATATATACTCGTACGTACCGTATGGTCACAAGCGCTACTGCCAAGTTCACACTTGGCAGTAGCCAGGACCTCAGGGTCTTGAGTTCGATTCCCAGGTTGGGAAAAGGAATATACGGTTATTCTATCACGAATTTCTCAGTAGCAACCCGGAGTCTGGATTTATACCAGGTTGATTTGTCCCCCTATTTCATGGTCACAAACCTAACATGTGGGGGCACTTAGGTACCTACACTTCTGCCTAACACTTCAGAAAAAACAGGCGTGATCTTATGTTACAACAACTGTTCAGCACCCTAATAGTGTACAATGCGTGCCACGAAAGATGAGACTTGACCCCGCCTACCCCGCTCTTTCCGCCGCCCCTATGACGTCCGGTTTCGTTCCGCACTCAGACCTCATACCGCTAAAGATGCCTAAAATCGTGTACTGCGCATGTCAAACCACGTGGTGTGTCAAGTCTCACCTTTCGTGGCACGCATTGTAACACTATTAATGTCAATCTGAATCTGAATCATTTTGAAGGATATTTGCTAATCCATTGCTTCATATGTTCAAAATTTGTGTCTGGTCAACCACGTAAATAACGCAATGAATGTTGTTGAACTGTCAAAATGAAACCCATTGCTACTGATAGTATGTTACGCAATTACCCCGCTGCATGGTTACATACTTATTCAGATTAAAATCTGTGTCTCATACAGCTCATTACAAAATAAGGAAATAAAAGTTAAAATTTATAATACAGTGTGATTACGTTACGTGTCAATTAAATTGGTCCTTTCTACAGTTTTTTACAATAATAGGTACGTATGGTTGCGACAAAAAAGTTCAATCATTCGTGCAAAAAAAAGCCTATCTAATCTAGGTACTTATATCTAGTAGGTAGGTATAGGTAGACGTAGATGAGTGATTCATCTAATCATGGTTTACGAATCGTGAGGACAAACTTCCTTAAAAAGTTCTTGTTTGCATTGCCACGAAGTTGTTTTTCATTTTAAGAAGGCCTTCATTTATTTTTTATAACCGCTGTCAAATGAAAGAATTGTAACATATACATCCCTTTGAAATATTGAGTACATCGACGCTTCTATCTTCGGTAGGTAAATAAAATCATTTTGTGGAAAGTCTTCTGACTTACTCATCATTGAACATATATGGCAGTAATCTAGGCCACTTAATTGAAATTAAATGTCATCAATGCCCCATGAGGCATCCTTAAAAGGGTGTCCCCTTTTTTTTACTTGGTTGTCACCAAGAACACTAAAATAGAAAATAGGACTTGAACTATACGAGACGATATAGGAGTGGACGTACACATTATACGTACATATATAACTATGACTCTGAAGTCTAATGAATGAATTTTGATTTTCAGGCCCGTTTGTAAATTTGTACCTCAATCATTAAATGCATTTAGCGCTAGACGTACGTAAGACAGGGTTATGTTTTTCACGCGTATCTTTGTTTGTGGGATTATTTACACACTCGAAGCATCCTAACGACATGATATAGGTAGGTTTTGTTTTTGAAAAATTAAAACGGCTGATTTTAGACGTCATTAGGTAATGTGTTGAAAAAAAAAGAATTGTACCATGACCGTGTAGTATAACAAAATAAAAAGACCCAAGAGAGGAGACGATTTCGAAAATCCAATACACTCGAAGATTGAAAATAAGAATCGTTCCATTTCTGTCAATCGTATAAAGTTGATAGAGGACTAGAGACAGCTCGATGTTGTAAACAAAATACGTTTAGCGCTCAACGCATTTAGTGATTAGTGGTGCAACTGTGCAAGCAGACCTCAATGTCGATAAATGCTTAATCAGAATGCGAATTTTAAAACAGCTCTAATTTAAATTTTAATAGAGGAAGGTTTTTTTTGCCTTTACCTATGTATGGCCTCTAGACGATGACGCTTTAGTTAGATTAATGTTACCTACCTTGCAGCAGCAATGCTTTATTGCCAGTTCGTAGATTTACTTTTAGTTTGTTTTTTTTTTTTAATATTTGCTATTATATTATTTACATAATCAGCATATAATGTTCCCACTGCTGGCCCTGCTGGGACTCAGTACTCTGTGAGATAGTAGGCTGTATTCCACCACGCGAGATGGGACGCGGGCGCAGAGCGGGTTGCTGGCTGTCAATTGTTTTCAAATTTTCGGTTCAACGACATGACGTTTTCCTTCGCAGTTTTGATTGAATGGTGATGAAATAATTTACACAAAGCGAAGTGCCTGTCTGGGTTCGAAGTTCGAACCTATGACCGTGACAACTAGTTAGCCGTGGCCGTTTCCACTGGGCCACCGCTACTCGCTTATCGTCGTTGAATTTCTAACACCACGTAAGTCATTTTTGGCGGTTTTGACATTTTGATGCTATTCGCTAGAGAATTTGGGTTAAATAACTGTTTTTTGTAAATAGTTACTGTTTCTACATTAAATAGAACTACAATTAAGTATACACAAATAGTAAATTTGTATTATTATAGTACATATCTATAAAACATTATGCAGTTTTTTCTCTCTCTCCTGAAAAGTTGCTATTTTTGACTTCCGTGGTGTTAGAACTTCAACGACGTTATGTCATTTGCTTTGTCCCAATTTTAAGGAAATCCCTCCTCAGAATGCAGCATAATAGCTGCTGCCCATTTTTTGAAGTGAATACTTCTTTAGGCGCGTTGGGCCTGTTTTGAGATGGGAAAAAACCATTGAACTCGCGACACTGTTACCGTAACCGACACCGCGCGTGTTTTGTTTATAAGACGATTAAAATATACACACATAATAGTTCAAGTTTTCACTTCTGTCGGCACTCCCGGAGTGCCACTGTTTTTTTTTAAAGTCATCTTTATTGTTTTAACTATTGACTTCTATAATATTAAACTTATTGACTTTGAATTTATGTAAAACATATTATAGCATACATTTTTAAAAGGCCACTATGCATATTGTATTATGCAGCTTAATCGATCGACGAATTCGGGGTCCTACGCGCTTGAATATCAACAGATATCTACCTACCTAATATATAGAATTCTCAAAGTTGTGTTGCATCATTCAAGGCTATATTGTTCGGCGTAAGAGGTCGTATACATTCGGTTGGTGCGAGGCAAAGTCTAATAAAATGATATATAAAATCGAAACAAACCGCTTACAAGTGCCGATTTTTAAAGATTTTGGTCTCTTCAATTTATTGCACGCAATTATAAAAAGACAGTTCTGTGTGCTATCTGCTAATTGACTATGCAATTAGATACAAGTCCCATTTTAACACATTGCACGTTTCACTAATGACTTCAGTTTTTACGATTCCTTTTTTTGCGAATAAAATTGTCAAATCAAACAAATTGTTAACATCCGAGGACATAAGAACCCTTCACTCGGGTTAAAATACAATTATCGTCATTGCCAAATAACAGCATACCGCAGTTAGCAACAATATGCTTTGTCGGCATTTCCTTGTACAAAAACATAGGCTAGCGCCTATATCAATGAGGCATATTGAATGGAAGGCTGCGTGTCCGTTAATTACGTGTGGATTGTGTTGGATCTTAACCACATTCATCGTATATCACAGTAAAGTCAACAAAACAGTTGGGTATACAAGCAGAAAACACTTTATTGTTCTCTATGATGTTAGTATTAATTTTACTCGTAATTATTCTGTGCGTTATTATGACTGCAAGGTAAATACAATAATATAGAGGAACAGTCCGTCACGACTACTCAACACTCAATCTCGAACATCACTGTTTGAAAGTAGTTGCACCCAGGGCTTGGAACCGGTACCAAAAGTACTGATTCTGTACCGGTAAGTACTTAAAATGGTTCTTCTTGACCATTTCGATACCTGGGTACCGGTTGCTGACGGGTACCTGTATTCTACCTAAGAAGTACCGGTACCAAATTCAGGTACCCGCCGTACACCAAAAAACTCATACCTTGAAGTAATTTTTAATGCCTATTAACTATCCTTTTTACTTACTATATCTGTTTTCTTACTATATCTTACGGAAATACCTATTTTTTTGGTACCGGTACAGACTACAGTACCTACTGATATTGATTAGAAAATATCAATAGTACACAGTTACTACGTCTGGTACCGATATTATTGATACCGGTCTACTATTCTGGTACCGGTATCACACCAAGGCTAATGTTGTCGGTTCCCAAAAATACCGGTATTTCGAGCTCTGGTTGCAACCGATCACTTTTTTTGACTGTACATTTGTACAACACATTGATACAACTTATAGCAACTAGATACAGTAAAATGTTCGTGTCGTAGTGTACAGAACTATTACACAGTTCGATGAAGACCTTGACCGGGTACACTATACCGGGTGTTCAACCTTTATGAGTATAAGCTGCCATAGTGCCGCACAAGTGCATTTAATCCTAATGCGGCATTGGATTCGTAGGTAGCCGTCAACTCGACTTAGTCTGAAGACTAATTCGAGAGTAAGCTCAACAATATACCATCAAGCCTGTATACTCCAAAAGGGGAAGCAGGCGTGCATCCATACCTACTAATATTATAAATTCGAAAGTAAACAACTGTCTGTCTGTATGTTACCTTTTCACGCCTAAACCACTGAACGGATTTCAATAAAATTTGGCAGAGATATAGATTGCATCCCGGGACACAGGATAGTTTTAATCCCGATATTCCCACGGGATCGACACTTATGCGGGTGAAACTGCGGGATGCTGCTAGTCTATTATAAGTAGTACACCCACATTTTGCCGCGTTTTAAGTCCCATGTAATAGGGGGCGAGTTTATTGCCCTTAGGGCGTTTGTGCACTACAAGGAATTATACCGTCCGACAGTCCGATTTTTACGGTCCCATATGGCACGACATAATAAATAAATAAAATCGGACTGCCGGACAGTAAAATTCCTTGTAGTGCACAAACGCCCTTAACCAGCACCACACATCCTGAGTCCGGATTGCTTCTGAGAAATTCCTGACGGAAAAATCCATTGCAGTTAGTGTTGCCCAAATGCAAGACCAAGACAAGACCTTAGCCAGTCTTGGTCTTGGTCTTGCGTCAATACACCTGGTCTTGGTCTTGGTCTTGGTATTGCGCTCTCAGTCTTGGTCTTGGTCTTGGTCTTGCAGCAAGAGTCTCGCAAGTCTTGCGAGACTCTACTACTTAGACTAGACTACATTCAAATACCTATTAGCCTATTGCTCAGGGTGGCAGGGACATCGACGCGCAACCGCTTACCATGGATTCAGTAGGTACAGACGCCAGCACATCAACCTACTACAATCTGTCAAATTTCTTTAATAGATTTTCAACTTTATCGCTAAAGCATAAGGTTCAAAATTGATTGGGAAAATTTGACAGTTTCGGGTAGCTTGATGTGCTGGCGTCTGTACATGATTCTGGACCCCCCCTGCGTTGAAATTTTTCGTCGGCTTTTTCTTAATTTTTACGTTTTTTTCTGCATTTGTTTTTACTCTAAACTGTATAAAATCATTATTTCTATCTGACCCAATGAGATTTTTAATTAAAAAATTGTAAATTCACTTGTTTCACTTAAAACAGCAATGTAAATAAAACTCGAAAGGGCTACCTGATCAGAGGGGCAATTCTACTAATTTTAACAACGTTCACAGTCTGATCTCAGTCTCAATCTGTCAAAAAATACTTCTAATTTCCCTACATTTTGACAAGTTTTTGACATTTGTTTGTCGCCGAGATGAGACTGCGACTAGATTTTGAACATTTTAAATTACGAGAATTGGCCTTCAGCTGTATCACTAAAGTTCATTTGCGAGGTCAACACTGTCTTCGTACCTACGCTATTCACTTTCAAATGCCGCCACAAAGGGACCGCAGCGCCAAGCGGTCTCCTCGTATTATTAACGCAGTTGAAAATAAACTTTAAAATTATTACAATAAAGTGCATAAATGCTTGAACCTGACAAAAAATGCGGAAGATTGCGGGAATCCCCGCGCGGTGTCGAGTCTGCCATGAATCCCAATGAATCTAACAGACGCGTCACATGAGGCATTTTAATCATCTACATAATTGAATGACCCATTTACTACTTTTATTATAGATAACGAATCTAAAATAAAAGTAGTAAATGGGTCATTCAATTCATCAAAAATAATTATCCCCTCATAATGATGAGGGGATAATTATTTTTCTAAAACTTCATCGATTTAAGGGGGAAGCGCTAAGGTAGCCCGCGAAATTAAAATTTTCTTACGTTTTTTGCAATTTGCTGGTCAGTGAATTTCGCGGGCTACCTAATACCGCTTTCGCCTTAAGTAAAGAAGATTAAAAAAACGTGCAGAAGTGTATTGATAGTCACGTAATTTTTCGATATTTTTTTATTATCAACAATAATTTTAGTTTTGAATGCAATTCAACAATGTAATTTACTGTGTCATAAAAAAAATACATCCATTTTCGCATAATCGGGATTGAAACCAAATACCTACTATAACGCCCAAATCTCAGTTTGACTTAACTGCGAGACGCAAGAGTCTTGCAGGCTTAGTCTTGTCTTGCTCAAGTCTTGCAGGGTTCAGTCTTGGTCTTGGTCTTGCTAAAATAAGTCGGTCTTGGTCTTGGTCTTGGTCTTGCAAAAATGCAAGAACAAGACCAAGACTGCAAGACCAAGACCGATTTTGGGCAACACTAATTGCAGTTTGCCTGCGCTGGGAATCGATCTCTGGTTTTAGTCTACCTATACTCCATTTGGAATAAGATTAGACATTTAAATAAACCTTTTTACAGTCCGATTTTGACTTCTAACCGTAGTATTAAAAGGAAAAAGTGGTTACAATACCAACTGTTTACTGCATCTGCCATATGCAATGCAACCAACGAAATAGAATTCAAAATCGGTTGAGCGGACTGTAAAAAAAGGTTTATATAAATGTCTAATCTTATTCCAAATGGAGTATTAGTTGTTTGTAAGATTATGATCTAAAAGGAAGTAAAAATAGGTACAAAATTACGACTGTCATACAACTAGGAACTTAATAGTGAAGGTAAACGTGCAAGGTGCTGGGCGGGTCGAACTTCTCTAAAGTACCTATTGCAATCTGCCAGAGACTGGGGGCCGGTCGATTTTGTCCCAGATAACCATAACAACGCTTATAATGCGTGTTGTTCCGAGCCGGTAATTATTTGATCAAATTACACTATAATAAGGAATATCAAACAATTCTATTTAAAGTATCAATTATTATTGGAGGTGATTCCATACCTACCTACTGAAAAGGTGTTAATTTTAATATTACCCATAGCAACGCGCATAATTACCTACCTACAATGAATTATTTACAAGTGGTCTTATTTTATTCTTACTTTTGTTCATACCTATTTAATTATCTACAAATTTTCTATACCTACTACCTATAAGCTAACGGCATGGTTGGCGCAGTAGTTAAGCGATTGACTGCTGCGCTGCGTGTCGCGTGTTCGATTCCTGCACGGAACAAATATTTGTATGACCTACAAGTAGTTCTTCCGGATCTGGCTGTTTGTGAACGCACCCACAATACAGGAGAAATTCCTAGTGTCGGTCAAATTTAAAAAAAGAAAAAAGAAGTAATTGTGATGGGAATGTTCCATGCAAATACTGGTATACGTATTCAGCTGCATTGCATCCGTTTAGACTGGAAGCCGACCCCAACATACCTAGTTGGGAAAAAGCTAGGCAGATTAATTGAATTGAGATGTTAATATTGTTCTGGCTTTAGGTAGATTTTGATTTAAGTACTTGTTTATTTTCTTTTATTTGCAGAATGCCATCACACACAAGAAACACGACGAGAAACACGACAGCCAGACTCTCGCCTACACATGGACACCCCCAGCTGGTTTCAGCGGCGAAATTAAATTCAGGTACAGACCTTTATTTCATGATTTATTAATGCCTTTCATGACACACTGGCAGGGCTTACATGGCAGCCGTATACCGGCCTGGGGCAGGTGTAAAAATGTCAAATAACCCATATGGTTTTTGTAATAATTAATTGTGTTTTGTGATGTTTGCAATTTATATAATTTTTATTCTTAATATTTTGACATTTTTACAATTTGACAATTTTATGTATATTTGACATTTTATTTATTATTCAATTCTGAATTTTTTTGTTTTTTTGCCGAAATTAGTTATTATTTTTAATTGATCACAATTTTATTTTGGGTTTTTAGCTGTTTTGAATTTAATATTATATAAGTATAAGTTTGAAACTATGAACTAGAATTATGTCGGAAATAAATAAATAATTATTATTAATAAGTAGATACATCGAATAGTAATTGAGCTTTCGTTGTAGGTACACTTATGTATGGATCGCATTTACCTATGCTACCTACACACTGATTAGACTCGCGTTTCCTTTGGGAAACGAAACATTAGCAGCACTATAGAAAAGTTTCGATTATAATAGTGATTGGCACTATTATTATTGGAATTTTTCAATAGTGCTGCTAATATTTTATGTTATGGATCAAAGAGAACGAAGCTTATATCTACTGAAACAAATGAATCCGATATTATTTGACGTCGTACTTTGTCTTGGTTTAAGCACCTAATATAAGTTAGGAGTGCTATACACACATGCATGGGGTCGACACGTTCGATTCGGCAGTACCTATCTATTTATTGAGCAACAAAACCGACCCGAAGCAATTACCTACTTCATATATTCGGTATTCATTCGGCGCTAGCAAACCTTGTTCGGCATCTACTCTTGGGAGTTCGGGTCGGCACAATCCGATCTAAGCCGAGCGGCTTTTTCCCGAACTTATATTCCATTTTGCCTCCCGGCTGTGCTGAATTGTGCCAACCCGAACATGTGCGTAACGCGCTTACGCTATTATTGAAGCTTTTGATCCAAATTAACCTCACAAAATACATATAGTACTTACCTGTTATCTAGCTAGGTATCTAAAATAGTATACAGACATTCTAGTGTCAAGGGACAAATGGGACGTCTAGGGGTTGAGCAGGTCTGGGGTTCATAAACTTTTGAGTCATAATTATCAGACGTCAGACTTGGGTACAACAATGCATGAACACGCACAAAGAGATTGGATTGGAATTAACAAGCTTAATTTTAGAAATGGCATGTGTAGGTGTTTTAAGTGAATCATTTGAAGTTTCGCAGTTCGCTCCTTTGTTCATAATGGAAACCATCGACTCGATTTACCTTGATAGGTCGTATAATACCGATAGGTCACAATATTGTAGTAAATTTAAATGATTGAAACAATTATTTTAATGAATCGGTAGATACGTACATATAGTGAGGTAGGTTATTCATGTTTAACACACTTTCGGGACACTAAACGCCCCCAGAGTTAATAGCAATAAATCTTCTATTGTCTCTCGTTCAGTGTCCTTCAATTGATTAAATAGATGTTCATTAAAAGAAAAAAAACAAACGTCAAGGGTTAGAATAATTTCCCGCAACCGATACTGCTGTAATTTCAAATTAAGTTCTGAAATAGCCTGTAGGTTTCATAAAGCACTGTAGATATTAATCCGTTGTACCGTATGCACCATTGACCCGCACCATCAATGGTGCAGAGGAGACAAATTACTAATGATTTTTTTCTTGTTAACTCATTATTATTTTTATTTTCAGAGCCACCATCGCCCTGAACGGCGCTGTCTTCTGGGTGGGCGTTGAATCAGCCCCCGTCAAGGTTGTCAGCTAATTTAATTAAATTAAGGACAGAGTATTATTATTTCATAATTTATGTCTTTCTTACATTCCTGATGTATTTGTTCTTATTTCGACTGTGGGTGTATTAGATCTTTCATAATATAATAAATAATTTTATAAAATTTTGTTATTTTTTTATTTATCGATGAAGGATAATCAAATAAAAACAGCAGTTATATATTTTAACAAATAGTTTATTTCAAACATAGCACCTAGAATTTTTGTCTTCGAGATCCATTTACAAAATTCAAGTCTCAATAAATTACGAATAGAGTCGGGTAGGAACTAAGAGCCTGTATCTACAGTACAGCACTAATTAATTAATAAAAAAGATTCTTATTATCACTGGTAATTCGTGTAAAGAAAATTTAATTTTCTATATTTACTTACTAATTAAATATTTAGGCATTTTTATTGCAATTAATTAAAGGGATTCCAATAATACCCTTGGGAAAACGAGGCAATACATTTATGTATAATTTTATCACGCGACAGAGAACATTTTAGTCTCTCGCAAAGCCAGTCTTAGACCAAAACCAAATGAGCTCGATTGAAAACAAAATAAATAAAAAATCTTATATTTTAGATAAAATCGATATTAACTTATATAAAGATAGGCTAAGAAGATAGGCAGTTCATTTAAATCTTTTTTTTTTACAAAAGTTACAACTAATATTTTTTAAATCTACTACGCTCGTACTGTAGATACATGCATGAAGCTTTCAAAGACTTATAAATTTAATCCATATAGCTAGTAGAGAGTTGCTATAAGTGGTCTTAGAAGATATGCATAGATATTCGAGTATCAATAATGTGCGAAATAGGGATTGTACGCACGATCGGGTCTGCATGATTCGGCACTCGTAATTGCCGAATTATGCCGACCCGAATAAGTGTGTAGTACGCCTTACGGAGAAGAAGGGGGGACGGACTTCTGGAATACAATGAGTTATCACAGTTTTATTTATAGAGCCTTTTATGAAGGTGACCTCAGTCGTTGACAGACAATAAAGCACAATTTCGAATCTCAATTCTCCCCTTCGCCTCAACTATTTACGCCCACATCTTGGGACTTTAATTTTAAAGTCTTTGAGCAAGCTTAAGTTACGAGTAAAGCTCGAATTCTATTCACATTGAAGCAATTCCGATACAAACCGCTACACACTTTGATAAACAACTATTGTTACATTCACTCTCACAACATCTCAAGTCTCAGTTATGTTAATGCATTTCTTTGAAATTACAATTCAAAGGAAACTCCATGAATACATTTACATTTTAAAAAGCACATATTGGTAAAAAATTAAGTTTAAAATAATTACGTAAGTATAAAAGCCTGTACAAGTTAAATTCATAAGAAGTGAGCATAAGTAAACAATTTGTAAATGTGCCTCTTTATAACTAAGTTGCTATTCATCTGCAGTAATACGAAATGAGATCAAACTGCACATAAGTAGATAAGTCAAATTCATGACATGGACGTGAAAGTACATGCGTGTGAAACTGAGACTTGCAAATACACAACTACATTGGTACATATTCTAGCAACTATGGAAGATGATTTCTGATGAGTAGGTACCTATGAATATTGAATGAGGGTAATGTAAATGTATAGAAAAGGTAATTGACAACTACACTATACATGTAATTCCATTATTACAGCCACCAAATTAAGTTATTATTATAAGATTGTTATATTAAGTAAACTATATGTTGGAAGATTTAATTTGCAGACAATTCATGTGTTTAAATGTTTATGTGACATCTCATTACTCTATAGAGATAGGCAATGCCACAGGTTATTATTATTAAATAACTATGGTGTATATCCTGTCAAGATACAAATAATATTACATAGTTACAAACTGGCAAGACAAGGTTGTATAAAATTTGTGTGAGTTATGTGTAAAAGGCAATATTGGTGAGTGTTAACAACATAATTCACACACATACAGACATTTTATGCACACTGCAATAACGGACTCAATCAGCAATCTCCATTTCTGTCACAAACATTATCAGATTAGGTCACCTAAGTATTTATTATCAGATGAATTACCTGCCCATTGAATACATTCCGACAGGATTCATATTTACACAGATGCATATTTAAATGAAAGAAAATTTACCTCCCCATGACATCTTGAAACAATAATAAATACTTATGAAATAAATACACCTACTTCATAGATAACATATTTAAAATTGCAATCAGAAACTAAATCGTCATTGGTCTAAAATAAATGCACTTCAATTTAAAAGTCTTATACCTAAATATAAAACATCACAGTTAATACTGAATAAGTAGTAAATAAATACATAGAATTAAATTGTTAATTTAGATAGGCTATCATTGGTTCTGTATGAAATAGTTTTGCCTTTTGAGCTGTCTGTATAGTGAGATGTACTTCCCTGCAGCCGAGGTTCTTGGAACGACATATTGTTTACAGAAAAGCTTGGGATCTCGAGCCTTCTCAGAAAGCTCCCCACAGTCAAGTGCTCGCAGGAACGCGAGAACAAATGTAAAGCAGTTGTGTCTTTCTTCATTGTACCTCTCAGCCTCCCACAGTGGGCTTTGACTCACCTGAAACCAAAAACACAATATATAAGCATGTTTTGGAACTATAACATGTTTATTTACTGTCAACGAGCATAATATTGACATACCTTGAGCAGAACACTATCCCATATCTCATTCCACATCTCATCAAACTGCTCTAACAGCAGACACTGGTCCCAATCTGAGCTGGACTCGCAGCCACTCCATTTCTTGGTCATGGGGTCCACACCACGGATCCCTTCCTCGCTAAACTCCACAACACAACCCTGAGAGTTAGTCACCCCTATGTGCAAATCTTTGGAATTATAGTAGTCACTGTAAAGAATGAGAAATCACGTAAGCTTATACGAGTTGATAAGGTCGTGAATCATTTTACGGGCAATAACTTGGAAACGGTTTAGTAAGGTATGTAGTACTTATGTCACATATCACTCAAGGTAAGTACTTACTTGAGAAAATCGCCATGAGTTGGCTTCATAACAATAGCGCGAGGATGCTGAGATGCCTTGACGAAGGGGTAAGGAACCCTAAAACAAAATTAGGGCACTTAGCAACAACCTTCATTAGTCATGATAGTAGAAAATCCGTTACACAAATGTATCGTTACCTGAAGGGCAATAGATTGTAGTCATATCTATCTAGTTTTTGATCACAAACCGGGCATTTTTCAGGTATTATGGTGCAAAATACTTTATGATCACAATGGTGGAAACAAAGAATACCCGGATCCATTTTCACTCAAAGATTAAGTGGAATTTTCAATGAAACTGACACTTGTAACAACTTTAACACAACCGTTAATTAATCCAGATGTTTTGAGCAAACTAAAACCGTGAATGAAAGCAGAATAAATTATTGACCATGCAAAAGCCTAATGAGAACCTCGTAAGAAGTTTGTCATTGTCCACCTTTCACAACTCGACTCGACTCTCGCTTGGAAACCTTTCAACAAAGCAGGGTAAAGTTACGTTCGAAACTACGACTTTTTTAGATAATTAAACCCAACTATGAAAACATAACATACTGAATAGTATTTTCCACTGTTATTATATTTTAACAAAATTCACAATTTAGAGTAGTCATTCTCTTTGTACTAATTTATCAAAAACATTGATTAAATTCGATTATTTTACGTCGTAAAACAACATCACTAAGCTAAATTTTTTAGAATTGTACAATGTTCTGAACGATCGTATACGACTTCACTTGTGATTGGACAAAATAACAGCTGTGAACATATGATAGATTTGCACAATTCTATTGGTCGAAACACCATTGCTGTCAGATTGCAGTTTATTGGGATTGGTCAACCAATTAATGGGCGCTCGGCGGCAAAATTCAAAATTTAACAGGAATAAAACTGTAAAACAAGTTTCAAGCAATTTCAAAGTTACAATCGTTCTTGAGCCCATAGCACAGCCATACGTTCAATTCACAATATTTATTATGATTGTTAAATATTGTTAATACTCTAAGTACAACTTAGAATAATAATTGAAGAAATGAGTGGGGAAGGTACTGAGTAAAATTTAAAAAAAATAAAATTACTACAATATTAATTATTTATTAAACAATATAATTCTAATTTGTAAAATTATTTTCTCTTTCGAGAAATGTTAAATACTTCTTCATTTATTATTTTATTGTGGCTGGAACTTCTTTAAAAAAATAGGCCTTTAACACTCAGTGATTTTCATCATATTATGCCCTATTTCATTTCAATAGGTGTTTGGACCAGGGTGTCGAAATTTTGTCAATAATTATGTCATAAAGCGTTGTATTGTATGTTTACCAGTTTCCATGGCAACGAGTGCTGGCGGTAAACCACACCTCTCCCATCAGACCCAGTTCTGGCGACAGTGTGCGCTGTAAAGCGTGCGATCCTTTGTTAGGATATACTTCCCAATAATGTACTATTACAGTTAAATAGACAGTTTACATAATGTGTGTGTGATTAGGAAACCAGTGTACTGTTAGTTAATTTTAGAAAATAAGTTTACAAAAATGTGTTCAAATTAGATACAAAGCTATAATCGTGTCATTGAACTATATATTTTTGATTGGATGCCGTTGACTTCGGAAAGCAGAATGAATGTTGTTATGAATTTTTAAATTCGCAGCTTAGAATTCATGATGTATTTGGAGAAGGTGAAAGGTTTATTGCAAATAGTTTGGTTGCTAGCAACAGCACGGGTGGTGACCGCGGGTATTTCTTGCCTCAGTAGCCCCTGCCTTCATGGTATATGTATAGATGACGTCAATACGTAAGTAACCTATATATATGTATTTGTTATTTTTCGAACATGCAATATGATGCAACCTGCACGTGTCGGTTTATACAGCTTTTCGTAAATATAATATGGTACCTATTTACCTAACTAATTGAACCTGGTCATGCCATATTTCATCGAAATAATTAAACTAATTGCAGCTGTGCTAAAAAATGTATATTATTTTACCTGCGTATATCTTGTTTAAAAATCAATTACTTAGCTTTATAATTATGAATTACAATAATAATTTTGAATAAAACCATACCTACCATTCAAACTATACTATTTTATTACAGCTACCTTTTTTAATTGACCCTGGGATATCGTAAATTATTTAGTCAGTAAGGTACTTGAGCTTGACTATCTGAATTTAATTAATATTATTGTATAAATTCAATTCTGAATAATTGGAGCCAACACGAAATAACGGACTGCATTCATAATATATTAAATATAGAAAAGTTATCAGCTGTATTCGCCTACGTATCATCATGTAAGGTTATAATTATGATTCCAGCACATACGCCTGTTATTGTGTGGACGGATACACTGGCGTGCAGTGTCAGACCAACTGGGATGAATGCTGGTCCAGCCCGTGTCAAAATGGAGGGACCTGCATCGACGGTATTGCTTCCTTCAACTGCTCATGTCCTGACGGATTCATAGGTGCGTATTTATGATTCATTGAACAATTTTTTTTCCAATTTTTGATAAATTTCTATTAGCTATTCAAGTAAGTATTATGATGAATGGCAATATCCATCATCCTCATTTAGTATTGAATCAATTAGGTAAATAAAATGAGGCAACTCCTACGAAGGAAGACGAAGAAACCGTTAATTGTCTGTCCGGTTTACAACACTGTGGTTCCGATTGCCGACTAACTGCGGGATTTACATCGTGACTTGTGGTCAATTAAAACCATTTCTGGTTATTTCTGCATTACCGTCTCGCAGAAATTGCGCGGCTCGGACCACGGGCTCGCAGTGCTCGCACCGACCGCAAGTCTGTCTGCCTGCCACCGTCCGACTTCCTAAATTCAAAAATTGTCAGCCTTGGGGACGGATCTGACACCGTTTTGTTAATTAATACAATCTCAAATACGCTGCCTCATTTTAACAATGCAACAATACTCTAAAACCCTAGCCCCGTTTCCCTTAAAATTGAAAATCTAACAACTCACTTTTATTTAGGCATTAATTTAGGTCTCGCTTTGTGTTAGTGAAAACGGGCATCAGTCTCCTAGTGTATTTCATTTGAAGCTGTGTCATCAGCTCAGAGAGAAATGCAAGCATTTAAATTCTTGCATGTCTCTCTGACTATATAGTTGTGTCTGAAAGCTTTCGTGCACGAAAACTGTGTATTATTTGAAATGATGATGAAAATTGTATAATAATAAATAATAAATGAAATATTAAGCTTATTAAAAAAAAAACACTGACACTCCGGTAGTGCCAACAGAAGTGAAAACTTGAACAATTACGAGTGTATTTTGTGAATCGTCTTATAAACAAAACACGCGTGTTAAGGTGTGTTCCTTATTTTATAGGGTTTTTTGCAAATCAGGTATGATGACCAAAGTGACTGGTTTATTCTTCTCGTGAAAGGAATTTATTCAGATTTGCTCGTCGTCAGTTATATATCCGTGGTTCAGCGCCATCTCGTCGTTGTTGGATGAACTACGTAGTTAGTACGCGAGGCCTACGTAGTTAGTACGCGAGGCCGTCGTAGTTCTTCCCGATGTGCATAGATGGCGCTGTCCTCAACAACGCGCGTCACGTCTTACGAATTTTCGATCAGGGTCACGTGACCTGACGCGAATTTAGAAGTTTTTACCCATTCCAAAAAAAGTACACAGCGCCGCTAAAGAAGTTTTCACTTCAAAAAATATCTATGTAGGTTTTATTCGTTCTATTCGATCTAATCAATAGTACAGTTTCACAATAGCAGTGTCCAAAGGCAAGTCGTGCTTCGGAAAGTTTTATTTAGTGGCTTGTACATGAAGATTATAATCTAAATTGACGAAAAATTATTGATCGACCAACTTCCTAACACGTACAGTATGTACCTAAATGTAGAATGTAATATACTTGGGTAGGTACTTATATTTATTCAATGTCCAACTTCATTTACCTAAGTAGATGTAGGGTAACCGTTACACGTTTAAGTCGGCTCAACATTAGCTAACAATGCACCATATTAATCACTATAATTGATGTGTTATACCAAACTTTTAAATTTTAATAAATTACTTATTAATACTACTAAGGGCTGATTTTACCAAAGTCAGATATGTTTTATCCGTGGAGTAAAATTAACGTCTGACAGTTTTATGTACAGTATGGAAAAACTGTCAAAAATTCAAAATTTATTCTCATTAAAAGACATTCTATGTACTTATAAAAGTTTGGTGGAATGCACCCTAAGAAGTTACCACAGAAAACTATGCAAAACAGATCTAATTTTATAAGTATCGATCTAAATATAATCACTTCTACTTTACCAATAACCTACTGACAGATCTGTTAAGAAGAACCTATAATGGGGGCATGCCCTAGTTATGAAACAATTTTCCGTATTCAAGCTAAAGTCTAAAGAACTTTCCGGCGGAACATCTTTTTCGTTTTTAATGCAATTTAATAAATTCTTAAAGGCGATAACTGCGAAACGAACTACAACGAATGCGAGTCCAACCCTTGCCTCAACAACGGCACATGCATAGACATGAACAATGGATACCTCTGCTCCTGCGTGCCAGGTTTCTCTGGCGAACACTGTGAGATGGACGTAGCCGTCTGTAACTCCACAGAAGAAGTTCGATGCTACAACGGAGGTCAATGCATTGAGGGACCTGGCTTTAAATTTTATTGCAAATGCTTACCTGGTAAGTAATGCTTTCAATTCGACGTTGATGGCATAACTTTGTGTCTTATTGTGACAGTCACGCGATTGTAGAATAAAGATGCTCTTAAAATGGATTTATATTTCGATTCCGACTAATTCTCATTCATCTTCGTATAAAGCTGGTATTAGCTACTTTATAGCCGAGATTTCATTCATGTTTATTTTCAATGATCAAATAAAAAACCTACTTCTGTAAGTAAACTTACTGGTAATTTTACATGATCCCTTTTTTTCTCTAGGCTGGGCTGGACCAAAATGTGAAGATCAGATAGATGAATGTGAATCTAACCCATGTCAGAATGGCGGCGTTTGTATCGATGTGCACGCAGATTACATGTGCGCTTGCGCTTTTGGTAAAACTTCTTGCTAATTGACTTTTTATCCAACTAACAATTATGGATTAAAATTATCAATTATTGCCTAGACATTTTTAAGCCAATAAACTAATCTAATATTTTTAGGATTTACGGGAAAAAGTTGTGAAGTCCAAATAGAATTTTGCGATGATAACTCTTGCAGCAACAATGCGTTGTGCGTCGTAGAAGATGGTGCTAGAGTCTGCTATTGCGTGCCTGACTATCACGGAGAGAGATGCGAGCTACAATACGACGAATGTTTGCTGGGACCTAGGTAAGAACAGCGGCAAAATCAACGATACCTACACGACGAACTTTATCCGTAAATGAACTTAGTCAATTGATATATGGTTATTTACTTTTATTTATAGGTGCATGAACGGTGGCACATGTATCGACGGCGTAGATAATTTCACATGCTCATGTCCACCCAGACTTACAGGGTCGTTGTGCGAATGTCTAATACTTGAAGACGAGAGTTATGATTGTGAATATGTTAGTCCGACGCCTCTAACTAGTTCTACCCAATCAGTTCTAACAACCTTGATGGAAGAAACTACGTCAGCGAAACCTTCTTCCACAGACACGACTCCCACATACAGACCAACAAATGACACAACTCTAGTTTTAACAACTGAAAGTGAAACCATTTCTACCGATGTAGCAGGAAGCAGTACTGAAAAGGAACCTGTTATAACTGTAGTAACAGAAGTCACCACAGGAAAATTTACTGATATTACCAGTATATCTGAAGAAACAACAATAACTAGCGAATCAACAACAACGAAAGCAGGAATTTCTGAACCACCAGAACATGAACAGACAAGACCAACTATGGAATCGGAAGATGCTAAAACAGCACCTACTACCGATTGTCAAGGAACATGTAATGACTCTATAACTATACCACCAACATCTACTGTGATTGATTTGACTACTAGCTCTACAGAAAGTACCAAATACGATATACCAACTATGATACCGACGAAAGAAATGACTGAGGAAACTACTTTGACTACACCATCAACAACCACAATTAGTACTACAGAAGAAGCTACAGCAGAAATAACGACAACACCTAAAGTAGATGTTAGTACAGACAAAATGTTCACAGATATTCCTACCGATCACCCAGTAACTGATCTGCCAACAGGCTATTCGTCAACTACTGAAGCTATGGAAGTCACTAGTGCTGTTGATACAGAAACATTTACCACAGCGCAGTCGGAATGCACTGATTCTGTTTGTAATGACCATGGAAGCTGCATTAGTACTCCTCATGGAATTCGGGTAAGTTAAGAAACATTAAGACAATATGATGAATGTTAATGTTAATTCTTTAAATGTTAATTCCTATTAATGTGTGTAATACGTTTTAGTGCCATTGCAATTTTAATTACGGCGGAAGATTCTGCGACGAACCAATATCAATTACGTCAGCAGCTTTTGGAGGGAACTCATTCATAGCCCATAAACTGAAAAACGCTACATCTATTAACATAGAATTCAACGCTAAAACTCTGATTACCGACGGACAAATATTGCATGCGAATATAGCAAAAGGAGTTTACATGCAACTGTACATGAATTCTGGATTATTGAAATTCAAATTTTCGTGTGGTTATCAAACAATGCTATTGAGCGAGCTGAAGACTTTTGTCAATAAGGGTTATCCGATGAAAATTGAAACAAGGCAAGTGATTACATTTGTCGATATGCATATTTAAATAATAGTTATGGACATTTGCATTATCAAAACTCTACTCATTCCTAAAATATTGCTTAACTTAAATATGCCATTCCAATTAAATGTGTTTATCTTTATGATATGTTTGCTGTTGTAACTCGTGTTACCTAAACCTTTCAGGTTGGACTTGTATCCGGAAGATCAACACTGCAATGCGACTCTACGCTTAAACGATACAGTGGCAATGAGTGGTGGTCAAGTGGCTAATATTACTACCCTCGATCATAACTCAACATTGTACCTGGGAAACTCTAGAGATGTTAAGGATTACGAGAGCAAACCCTTCATTGGGTGCATTCGAGATTTAATTGTAAGGTTTTTTATTACGTAATCCTTAAAAATGCAGTCCGGTTTTTATTAAAAAATAATTGCGATCTTTAAAATGTAACCATTCTAATAAATTCTCCAAACTTTTAATGGAAGAGTTGGCATTCCTTCCCCCTACAAAAAAAGAACTATTTAAAATTTCATGCATCAAACTTTTCGCTTGGCTTGCCTTGACATTTTAATTTAAAGGGTATTTTTGATGACATACTGCAACCCTAGGGAATAAATTTTATTGCACACCTGGGTATTTTTGTGGTTACCTACATTAGTTGACAACCCGAGTACTACTTTAGGTTAGACTGATATTTCGAGTAAAAAATGAATCACATCAATGTAGGTACTTATAACAGGTCCAATTAGTCAAAACCTTTTATTGTAAGAAACATGTGACTATCTATCGAATATAGGCATGGGGAAACTGCGGCCCGTGGGCCATCTCCGGCCCGCGACCATCAAACAAAACTCAAGTGCAGTTTTCGTATTGTTAGAAAGGAGAATGGGTAAGACCATACCCAGACACAAATGTGTCCAAACATGTCCCCACAAAGACCAGCGCTCAAAATAAATAAATATTGCACAATAAATCAGAGTTTCAGAAAATACATATTAATATTTTTATTTCAGTAAATGATATAGTCAAAAATGCAACAATTTGGCCCGCCATATACTTCGTTATCGGTAGTAAATATTGGCACGCGAAGGAAAAGTTTCGAGACATGTATTATATTTCCTTGAATTTTATTTGTATGAAATATAATACATGTCGATGCCCTTTCAAATTCCTCTAATTCATTATTCTAGGTAAACGGTGAAAAACGTGACGTATTCGGTGATGCTCTCGACGCCGGTGAAGTCACGGAGTGCTTGTCACTATCATGTCTCTCCGCGCCTTGTCTGAATGGTGGAACCTGCAGCGACCATCACGATGGGGGTTACACCTGCTCCTGTGCTAATGGGTAAAGGATGATTTCCACCAAACGGCTCGTATCGCATCGGATCGGAAGGGATACGAACAGATGCGGCGACAGCCGATCGCGTCCGGCAGGATGTCGACGCATATGATCGGCTCCGTACATCGCTTGCGAATCCGTTTCTGCGCCTAGTCAAATAATTTCATTCCTACCGTGTTGACGTGTTCTAACTTTTGAAAATGGTTGAAGTTGACGTAGTATTGTTGGCTATTGCATTAGAAGAAGAAGAAAATAATCATAAAACACAGAAGAGGAAAATCGAAAGGATTCGATCGGATACGATGACAGGCGTACCTACGGAGCCGATCGCGCGGCGCAGCATACTTTCGACTACGATCGCGAGCCGCGGGAGACGCCAGCGGTCAAACTGCTGTGCGCGGCTCGGTAATATAGACTTTAAATACTGTGTACACGATTTAATATCGTTTAAAGATTGTAAAATCCGTTCCGATTCGAGGCAGTGCGAGCCGTTTGGTGGAAATCATCTTTAAAGACTACACAGAGTTTAATACAAAAAATAGGCATTTATAAAAGCTTCCTATTATAGACAACGACCTATATATACTGCTAACCTGCGCTTCACACACTACCTACTTCGTTATCCTTGGCAGTAAAAGAGCCTACTTAACTAAAACTATTTCAGAAAGCATCGCAAATTCGCCATGGTCCCGAAAAAGCTAAGTTTGATATTGAATCTTGTCTGTTGTTTTGCAGATGGCTCGGAGAACATTGCAACGAATCAGTCTGCGAGAACAACCCGTGCCAGTCTGGAGGCAGTTGCGTCCGACATCCGGGCAGTGGATTCCTCTGCCTCTGTCCTTACGGGAAACACGGCATTTTGTGCGAATACAGTGAGTTCATGTTCATCATCATTGATTTCTAGCCTCAACGACAGTCGAGGCTGTATGCGAATAACACTTGCAGTCACTACGTCTCTCCCTATAATCTCTACAAAAAGGAGTTTATGGGTAAAATCAGCACTCGGTGGACGATGTTATATTATAAAACAAGCAATCAACAGAAACGTATTGTGTGGCTCATTGAAAAGTCTAATAACCTATTCATAGGGAACAACACAACACGTCATGCAATTTGATGAAAAGATAATGGTAGGTAGATTGTTGCTTGTTGCACAGTCCGGATAGCGGCAAAAAATAATCACAATTATTCTCAGATAAGTACTTTCGAAACATTACACACACAAACAAACAAACAACATGCATCGTCAATAATTAAACATTCGGGTATATTATGAATAACGATCCCTTTTTAAAACTACAACGACATTGTTTATTTTAATATGTCACTCGTTAAGGGCAATCGTAAATATAGCAAAGTTTACTTACATCGACTGGTGCTTTTGTAAGCACTCAAGTAATAGTACATTATGATATAAGTGCGGTAAGTTGAAAATTACAGCCGAGGCGATATTGCTTGCCCGAGCCGTAGGCGAGGGCTAAAAGAAATCAGAGGCTGTAATTTTCAAAGCGCACGTATGTCATACGACGTTTTATAACATATTTGCGAGGAAAGAAATAAAACTCGGACTGAACTTGCATATTTGCTTGTTTTCCATATGATGAAATTTTGATACGCTTGTAAGTATCTATCGGTCGATTTTTCGGGCAAGAGGCTTAGAGTAGCCTTTTTCGGTGCCTCTGAGACTTCTGGCGGTGTGGAATTAATAAATTCATCATTACTTGACGACATTTTCAAATAAAAAAATTACAGCGAAAAGAAAAAGCGCGCGGAATAATTTTTACTTCTTAACACGTTCGCGTTTTTTTTTTCAGCCATAGGCACAAAACAGCCAGTATTATTAATAAAGTAAATTAATATTTTTGTTTTTGTTACAAATATTAATGGTTGTAATTTATTGTCAAAATTAATTAAATTAAAGAATTAAATGTTTATTTATTATATTTTATCTCCCAAAGTTAATTTTATTCATAAAATGTTGACTACTTTTCTGAAATAAAAACTCTTTGCTAAGATTTAAAAAAAGTACCGTTCGTTTTGACGGAGCATGTCTTGATAAACCGTGCGATTTACTTTACATTACCGCACAAGTGCGTAATGAGATACATTACGATATTGAAATTGGTGAAATAAGAGGCCCTTTACGAGCAAATATGTTATAAATTATATTTTACCTTCGATCGATAATGGAGTTGTAAATTATGATCACCGATATTATTATGTTGTAGGTATCAATAGACGTCAGACTAATAAATAACTTTAATTTCGGAAGTCGGTGTCTTTGGATCTGTATTTTAGTTTTTGCCACCGACTTCCGAAATTAGTTATTTTTCACTTTGTAGTGCTTTTTTTGGAAGTCGGTTTTTTTTTTGTTAAAAAGTTTTTATTTCAAGCTTTTTAGTGGGTCTGCTTATAATGTATCTAAGTTACAATAGCCTAATGTCAGCTTGCCCATCGCCTTTTACAAAATATTACTTTTCCCGATGCAGGGACGTTAATTGTTGAGGAGTTCTCTTGGTATTCCACCATCAGCTCTATTTCACCATTCGCATTGTGACGTACATAAATTGCTTAGCAACCATACCTACTAAAGTAATCGAATCGCAACCTGTGAAATACTTATTATTTAGTAGTTTCGGTGACCATCTGTGGTCTTCTTCATCAGTTCCACTTCACCAAATGGTTGTTTCTGAGAGCAAATGCACGAGTTACACCCAAATCGCTATAGGTGTGCCTATAATATTTGAGGAGTTCCCTCAATTCCTCATGGATCCCATCATCAGAACTGGATTTTGATAAAAATGGGACCAATCTGGAAGCATATCCTATTAAACAAAAAAAAATCCAAATCGGTTTATAAATGACGCCGTACTAAAGTAACAAACATAACAAAAAATACAGCTGAATTGAGAACCTCCTCCTTTTTTTGAAGTCTGTTAAAAAGTATGGTCTGAGCATTAGAACATAAATAAAATACAGAGCATCGATAAAGGAGATATTTTAAACGGTTTTATTATCGTTAGTTCTCATAATCATGAAGAATATCAGTTTATCGTTAGTGATTCTATAAGCTGTTTTTGTGATACAGCTACTATTTCGATGTTTTGATTTTATGCATTTTCCCGAAATATAAAAAAAACGCATACCTATAACCGAGCTTGCACAGAGCATTGCACTGATCGTGTGGCGTGTTCGTTCTAAATAACTGGCCAGCTGCTAAACGATAACCTCAGGACATTCTACAAACTTATAATAGAAGTTTCCTCAAGTACAGTTCATCGACATTGCTTGTTTAGGCTCCAACTCCACTGGAGACATGAGCTGGTCAATCCAAGTTCAACGAGCCGATTAAAACAGAAGAATAACTAGCAGGGGATCCAGGGGGGCGGGGTTCAGGGAATCAGACCGGAATAACTCAACTCTTTCGGTACGATTCCTTATTTCTTTTGTTTCTTTCACAGATGTGGAGATAACCCGGCCATCGTTAGCCCCAATCAGCACCGGAGTATCCTCCTACATAATGTACGCTGTATCCCCGGCCGCAATGAACTCAGATCGCTTTGACCTGCGCCTGCGCTTCCAGACGACGGACATGGACCAGATAGCACTGCTAGCCTTTGTCGGACAAAGTGGAAGACACGACTCGAGGAGTCAACACTTAGCATTGACATTTGTTAAAGGATATGTCATGCTTACTTGGAATATGGGTAGCGGTAAGTTTATAGCTAAATATTATGATAGGTAGTGCAGTGCGTGTAGAAAATATTCGGTTATTTGATTAGGGCCTATGTAGGCCACATAGGCCCTAATCAAATAACCGAATATTTGTTTTGTAGCCTTCATCTTCAATAAATTAGAGGGAATATGTTGAGATTGTTGATAAAATCTCTTAGCAAGCACGACTGCAGGGTTTTGGATTCGATCCCCGTGTCGGGAGCATCTCAGTCTAGATTTTTGCCCTGTAAATGGCAATAGTCTTACCCCCATTCTCTATATTAGACGTAAAAAACATAACAGCAGCCACTGTATTTTGTATTTATGTTTTTTTAAGGGGTATACAGGTAGAGACCTGTCTACCCCGTCGGGGTATCGAAGCGTGATGATAGTATGTTGTGGTGAGTCAGTGGCTAATCAATACCAAGTGTTGGCAACTCGCCAAAGTAATCAGGGGTATGCGATATCTCAAGAATGCATGTTTTTATTGATGTTGCATTCGCAACCAACGTCGACACGTGAGTCATTCTATGTTTTGCTGGAATCGAATTATCTAAAAGAATTATTCATGTTTGGTCCGTAGGTACTCATTTAATATAGCACTCTACTATACTGAATCACGATGGTACAGACGCCAGCACATCAAGCTACTACAATTTGTCAAATTTCTTTAATAGATTTTCAACTTTATCACTAAAGCATAAGGTTCAAAGTTGATTGGGAAAATTTGACAGATTCGGGTGGCTTAATGTGCTGGCGTCTGTACTTACATTGTAGCATAATCTGACTATAATGTTCCCACTGCTGGGACCCGGGCCTCCTCTCTGTGAGAGGGAGTGGGCCGTAATCCACTACGCGGACCCAGGACGGGTTGGTATTTTATGGGTACACCTACCATACTACCTACAAGTAAAAAACGTTTTAAAATAAAAACGTCGGCGTCGTTAGCATAGTGTCGGAAAAGCATCAATGATAAAAACAATTACTTATATAAATTGAGGGAAAATGAAAATTTCGCTTTATGAAGACAATACACCGTTTTTAAGTATATTTAAGGAATTCTAATAACAAAGATTGTTTGGTATAAATTTATAAAGCCCCTCAATGCAGCAACAGCAGACTTTGGCAGACTTATAATAAAGGCACCATGTAATTTTTCATTTTCAATGAAGGTCCTCGTCGTGTATTTACGTCCCGTGCCCTGAGTCCTCGTCGCGGCGGCCATGCAGTGCGCGTGTGGAGACGCGGCCGCTCAGCTGGACTCAGCGTCGATGGACGGCACAATGTCTCCGGCAACGCGCCCGCTCACAGCAGCAAGATGACGCTGCTGCCTTATATATTTATTGGTAAGCAAAATAAGTAAGCGCGGGCGCGAGGCGAAAGGCTGATGCAGCGCCATATAGAGCTGCGTCGGTCTCTGCTTCGCGAGGTCCTGGTGGTGGAATGGCGGGACAGGCTCTCACGCCCTACCGCCGGCCTCGGCACCATCGAGGCGGTCCGGCCAGTACTCTAACGCTGGCTCGGGAGGAGGCACGGCTCCCTGTCGTTTCGGGTGACGCAGGTGCTCTCGAGGCATAGTTGCTTCGGGAGGTACCTGTGTCGCATAAACAGGGAGCCGGACGCCCGCTGTTACCACTGCGTCGACTGCCGGGAGGACACGGAGTGTCACTGCCTGCCGTGGTCGAGTCGATGGTCGGCAGCGAAGAGTCCTGGTACGCGCTGGTTTCCTTCTGCGAAACGGTCGTCTCGCAGAAGGAGGCTGCGGAAAGGAAGAGGGAGATCTCGTCCACTCACCCAGCCCGCAGCAAGCACACCGGGCGTCGGCAGAGGGCGGACAACGCCCTCTTCCAGACCCTCTAAATGGATCCAGAAGCGACGGACTCACACATCAGAACCCGAGGTGGCGGCGCGTGGGGAGTCAAACACCTCACTCCCCCCCTGACCCAACGAGGCCCGCGATGGCGGGCCGGCCGGAGGTTACGGAAGGATCATACGTTCCCGTGACCCCCGGCGTAGGTGTGAGATGGAACACCGGAGTGGTTTTTAGTCAGTAAGAGTCTGACAGACCCCGCCGCCCACCCCAAGGCGGCGGACATCCATGAAGATTTTACACAAAGAAAACACAAAAAAGGTTAGGTTTAACTACTTAGCCTGTATTGTCCCACTGCAGAGCAAAGGCCTCCCTCTTCCTTTTTCGCATAATTCTGTCCAGCCAAGCCAGTCCTTTCGGTAAAAAGTCCAGTCTTTTCCGATAAGAGTAGAAGATTAAAATTGCCCCATTGAAGATCGTCCAGAATTGTCTTACAATTTTGGACTGAATAGCTTTTCTTTTTAACCGACTTCAAAAAAGGAGGTTCTGTATTCGACCCGTATGTATGTGTATGTACCTATGTATGTTTGTATGTCCGCGATTTTCTCAAAAACGAATTTATTATTCTAGGCGGACATCCATCTCCGGACTTCGCGGATCTCCCCCACGACTTGCCATTACATAGTGGTTGGCGCGGTTGCGTTTGGGAAGTGGGCGGCCAAGCCGTGGGGGCCGGGGCCCGGGCAGCTGGGGGCCGCGGTGTGGGCCAGTGTGGAGTCGCGCAATGTACTGCCAAGTCCTGCAACGCACCACGAGGCGTCTGTATACACTCACCTGCTACATATGGGTATGTATCTTTACTGCGCCTTTTCATCTCACTCAGCGTCTAACGGCTCCTTCAAACAGGCGCGATTTTATCGCGTGTCGCGCCTGTTTGTAGGAGCCTTTATTCGGGGATGTGTATGAGTATACTTAGATCATCACCATGAGAACTACTCCTGCCTATCCCAATATACATATTTGAAGTTAGTGTAGCGCAGATTAGTTTAGTTTCTTCGTCATTACTTTTAAGCGTCTGGTAAAAAATATTATATCTAAAAATTATTTTGTAGTCCTAAGCTATAATGGAAAACCCCCATTCTAGTTTAGAAACCAGACGAAACAATATTTTCTCAATGTGTTATTTTATCCAGATGTATCTGCAACGAAGGCTGGTTCGGCGCCACATGCTCTAGTAATCGCAACCCCTGCGACCGAGCGTCCTCCAAATGTCAGGGACAGTGCGTCATCACGACCGATGGGAATACGCAATGCGACTGTCCTTATGGGAAGACTGGGATCTATTGTGATGAAGGTAAATATCCCAAAAGTTTATAAGTTGAGTTGTTTTTAAGTTGAGTTGATCTACCTACAGTATTTGTCTGTCCTTCCCCTTTTTAAATAGATCCTAAGGTTGTCTTTAAAAGATCGCTCTTAGCGATAAGACCGCCCATTGTGTCACCCTTTGTACAGTTTCTATATTTATGTCTGTAATTTATATGGCGTACATAATAAAGAGTATTCTATTCTATTCTAAGTTCAGATTTTATAGAAGAGAGCATCGAGCGAGCCTGTATGGGAGAAGCTGCCGTCTCTTTGACTTACGACGAGGATGATCATGCCCTTGAAAATTTTGCTTTATTGTGCTACAGGGTCAAATTGAATTAGCTAGAGAAACTCCGCAGACGTGATGAATATCGATATCTAAACGCGACAAAATAAAAAAAAATATTACTTGCCTATCAAAAGGCTTATAGACAGCTCTCTTGTATGCAAGTACCTACTCCATTCTCTAGTAAAAACTGCCTTAGAAAGTATATTATAGTTACATCATTTTCAAATAGAAATCCCGTGTAAGGGTGCGTTTCCACTGAAGCGGAGCTGTGCGGAGCGGAGCGGAGACGTACATGAATCGACCAATCACATTGGTTGAAATCCACAGCGCGTCACTCGTCTCGTCTATGATTGGACGATTCCTGCACGTCTCCGTTCCGCTCCGCCCAGCTCCTCTTCAGTGGAAACGCACCCTTAGTCTAATAATAAAAGCTTGTAATAAAACATAATTTTCAGACTTGCTCCCCACGGACGTCCTCTTCACCGGCACGAGGTCATATTTGAAGCTCCATCCTAGCACTATATCCAGCGTGAGCCTATCTCTGGAGTCTGAGATCAAGCCTGCCAAAGAACGAGGATTGGTGTTGTTTCTGGAGACGCTACATTTTTACACTGCGCTGTCTTTGCAAGGAGGCCTGCTGGAGTATCGATGGACGGGTATACATTTTCGTTCAGCTTTGAAGTCACTTTTAAAAACGATAGATTTTGGTGTAACGTTTACACTTAAAAACCATGAATTACTTAAGTACCTACATTTAGGTACTTACACTTCATTGCCTTGGTCGATAGGTACGTAATTTCTTGACTGGAACTCCTCAAAGGTGCAGGAGTTATTACTCAAACTCAAAGCATTAAATTATTTCAATAAAAACCAGTTACAGGCACTTTTGAATTGTCAAAGGGTCTGCCAGTCAGAAAGATTCCTATGTAGAAGAACGGGCAATAAACTCTTCAGAATGTTAACGATTATTTGTCTAAAATCACATCAATCGACAATAGCCCAAAGGCCCGTGATTACAGGCTAGCGGAGAATCGAACTCATGACGAAGGGGATCGAAAGATCCCCCCACATTTCCCACCCCTTGCACGACTGGCTCAGCATAATTATCTAAATTGGGAGGTTAACAGGACCATTATAAATATTAAAAACAAAATGTGCTTTCACTACTTCAGATCGCCTATCCGGAGTGACATCCCTGGTCCGCAGTGGAGTCGTGGTTTCGATGTCACAGTGGCACAGTGTCAAAGCTGGTCGCTATGGCAGCAGGCTTTATGTGTGGGTGGACGGAGCTCTCAGTACGGAAGCCATGCTGGCCCATGCATACCCTCACACTGCCGGCAATGCTTCTATACTCCTTGGTAAGACACTTTTAACAATTATTAACAGGGCTGCAGTTGCAACGATTGATAAAGAAAATGATGATGACAATATTTCTCTCGGTGTTTTGGTAAGTATAATACGATACAGAATACCTACGTTTAAAATAATTATAAATGTTCCGGTTAAAGTTGAGGTGTTTGGGTCACCTTGGGAAACTAAACTGGCGGATTCATAATATTTCACTTTGATTTTAGGAGGTGCAAAAGATTTGTCAACTTTACCATTCGATGCAATGTCAGGTGCACCAGCGCCCTTCACCGGATGTATCAAAAACTTCCACGTCAACAACATACTGCTGCCTTTGGAAGAACAGAATATAAAAGGTATATCCTAATATTTATAGATATATGTATCTATATCATAATCTAACCAGTTAGTTAGATTCAATTTCATTTGTGAGCAGTTGCTCACAAAAAAATTGGGGTTTTGCATTGCAGATTTTCATACACTAAGCATGTATGGTGTTTGAGATGAAGATACTATGGCGCAGTAATCATTGTTTGAGTTTATTTCTTTTGTTGTTTGTGTCTATTTCTTTTATATTTTGTTGTGGGTAGTTTTAAGTATTACTAACACTATTCTATAAGAACATTGTTACTAACAAAATGGACTCCATGGTCTGAAATAAAGTATTATTATTATAAGCAACATCTTATTTTGACTTTCCGACGGACAAGTTACATTCTTAGTTTGATGGCCTTTTTACCATCTATGTTAACCATGGATCTGGATCCATGGTTAACATTTACCATGTGAAATATTACCGTCTATCATGTCTGCTGATATTGTACGCAGAGGGCCGCAACCTAGCCGACTGCGACGGCACAGCTTGCGGTTCCGAAGTGTGCGGGGGCGGCGTGTGCGTCATGGAGAGAGGTCGCGCGCGCTGCGCGTGCGGCGCCGCGTCCAACTACGTGGGCTCCGGCCCGCGTTGCCGGAGACACCTGCTCTGTGAGGCCAGCGTGTGTGTGTCGCCCAGGGGCGTCTGCAGAGCCGACCGATGTGTGTGTGCGGCTGGATATGCTGGCACCTTCTGTGATACCAGTTAGTATTTAAGTTACTATAATAACCACTAGCCCTAAGAAATATATATCATCGCATATAGATAACCAGCCCTCCGGCCGTTTTCAGAACTGCGTTTCGCAACCAGTTGCGAATTAAGTTAAGGAAAAGATTCTCGATTCGCAACTAGTTGCAAACAAAGAATAAAAAAAAATTATTCGCAACTGGTTGCGTATCGCAGTTGTGAAAACGGCCGGAGGGCAACCAGTACATTATAGGTACTCCGTAATTTGTAACTTTTTTCCTGACTTCTATAGGAACTCAACAAAGAAGTCCCATGAACTACCGTCTATGCTTTTTAATTTTTTGGTCTCAAAATAAACTAAAAGTCGACAATGGAACACCAGCAGATGAGTCAAAAGGCAAAAGGCAGACAGGATACTGTTTACTATGAATAGTAATTTTTAATAGTTTTTAGTGATGACTGTCAAGTTTGATCATCAAATCTAAACATGAACCATCAATTTCCAGAGATCGATATAACTATCCCACAATTCGATGGCACATCATTAGTATCCCTGGGGCGCCAACCAGCTGCAGGTCATACCAACCACCAACGCATCGCACCTTCCCTCGTTCGACCGAGTTACATCGCACTCAACTTTACGACGGCTGAGCCCAATGGTCTACTGCTGTGGATTGTTATGGTAACCAACTACAATTATTTGATTATTAAAATTCTAGTTTATTAAATTGGGGATAAATTACAACTTCCATCATGTATTAATCCAAGAAATTCCGCCATAATTTCCAGCAGACGGAAAGAATATCTTCGATTTACCACAAGCCTTCAGCAAACGTGAACATTGTTAAATTCACTGTACAACTATACCAACTACAGCAACAGCATCTTACAATATTGCATTAGAGTGCTCTAGTGACTTGTACTTGAATTTTAACATCTCTACCTTAGCTTAAATTATTTTGTGAAGGTCTCTCCAGTATCCATTTCGCAAACGAATCCCTCAAGGGACATTACTCGGACCACTTCTCTTTAGCTAGCACATAGCCATGTTTCTTGAATATACCATTTTGTTTCCAGGGCATCGATTACATTGGCTTAGGACTTGAGAACGGGTACCTCAGACTGGTCTGGTCTTTCCATCATAGAAATGCAAAAGCTACTAGTACAAACTACGGAACTTTGACGGGACCTGCCAGAACCTTGACCAGATTGATGCCTCATGCAGGTTTTCTTACTGATGCTGAATGGCATATTTTAGTACTGCGTATAGATAAGACCAATATTACGTTGTCTGTCGATGGAACGTTAGTGTATACAGAGGAACCGGGATTAAGGAATGAAGCTGACTATGATGATGTCGACGTTTATATTGGTAAGGACTGCCAATCCCAAATATTACATAACATAACATCACACCTGTCTTCCCTAAAGGGTTAGGCAGATTTTAATTATTTATTTATGTACTCCTTTACTAATAAACGTATATCAGATGAATAGTTACACACCGATTTTTCTATGTCCGTGACTACCGCCGGACGACCAACGCCAATCGCTTCTATATATGGCAAATAATTAGTACTCAATTGGTACTAATTAGTACTCGAACAAAATTGGTACCTTAGTAGTTTTCGAGAAAATCGACTTTGAAGGTGGTCCGTCCGTAGTCACGCTCGCTTCAGCAGGACCACCATGAGCGCCGAAAAAGGGGGCACGCTACAGCTATTCTAAGTATTTAAATAATTAGTACCCATAAATGTGATTTATTTCGTAAAAATAACAGAACCGTAACATTTGTATTTACCGAGAAATCAACGATGATAACTTTCTCGCAATTGTTCAACAGGACCATGAATATAAATGTTGAGTCCATGTTAGAGAAGCTTGTCGCTTTCCTCAAACCTACATAAAAAATTAGTACCCTGCGAGATACCAAATATGGAAGCGATTGGCGGTGGTAATCATGGACATGATTTCTCTCTTTGAGTCGTCAGTAATTTGACTTTCGAAAAAAGAAAACAAAGCGTTGTGTAACTATACAGACGCTATACAACGTTTATTAGTAAGGGGGTAGGAGTGTCGAGTTTAGATATTACTTACTGAAAATTTATATTACAGGTGGTATCTCCGACCAAGAAGATGCAATAGCGAAAAAAATATTCCCCCAAAACTTCAAGGGTTGCATCGATCATATTTCTACAAGGGAGAAATCTTACCTAACTAACTATACTGAAGTGTACAGTGAAAATATCAAGTCGTGCCAACTGTTCCCCCCAACCTAACTACTTTTGTAATGTTTGACAACCTTAGGTAAGTGTGAAAATACTCATAGTACAAAAACTCTAGTCTTCTTATAGGACCAAAGTTGTGTCTTATTTATCGCAGTGTTATAACATAGGTGTTAGATATTTTCTATAAAAAAAACTTAGGTAGTTAAATATTTGAGTGCAATTCGACCCGTAAGGTATTCTTCTTTTCTTTATCTTATTAATTTATAGTATTTATTAATTTAAAGTATGTGTAGAATATAATTGTAAATTAAGTGGTATGTTTTGTATTGTATGTAGAAAAACAAATTAAACATTCAATGTACACAAAATATAGTTTTATTGATATATTCATGTTTAATAAATTGTATACATAACATCATCAAATATTATATTAAAACATATACATTTTTCGTTATACGTTACATACTCAAACACAAATACAATATGAGATGTTATCCCCGTTATTCTCATTAATTTAAAAACGTTTAGTTCTCAAACACAATGCAGTAATTTCAATTGGCATACATGTTCAGCATCTAAACATGCTCCTTACACGAAGCTCATGAACATCAGATTTATTTACATTTCATTATTAAAGCATGTACATTTATAAAAGTCGTAGAATTCATTAGGCCTATTTACAAGTGGAATAAAGTTGGAATGCTTGACCGTAGTACACAAGTTAGCTTGCAATCGGTGTATTGTACAACAGTGTAAAACTTACTTAGGAACATCGATTCCTTCACTTGATAAACGATAATAATCTGATATCATTTCTAAAAAATAAATATTTATATTAAGCGATAGAGAATAAATAATTGTTAATTGCACATCGTCATTATAAAATTTTCGAAAATAAAATAATTTGTAACAGTGTAAGCTGCGCTTACGTTTCAAATTATGCCGTACGGAAAGAGGCACGAAGTGAATTTCTTCTCTACTACAGAAATAACAAATTTAAACAAAAGTTCTTTGAAATCCAAAAAGTAACACGTACCCTAGGAATGTTTCGGACAATAATATAAGATAATATAAAAAGAATAGAATAAGCTAATCACAGTAGAAGTAAATATTACATATTTACGATATATTTTATGCTTATTGGTGCGTAATTGTATCTCACCCATAAATAATAATAAATAAATACACCAACATACATGGCCGTCGCCGGCGCGATACTACAGGACGGCGACGAGCGAGCCAAGTAAACTCGAATACAATACGAACCCTACGTAACAATGACAATATTCAATGTTATTTATTATGTACGACATTACCTCCACGAAACAACATTAATTCTGAATAATGATACTAAGAAACATCAAGTTCAAACCCCGTACAATGCTTTATTTAATCTAATTCTGAATATAAATGATACTTAAATTCATTTTCTCTTATCTACAAGAAATTCGTTTATTAAAATTATATTTATATGTGAACATCAGTTAACAATTTCCTAATAGTGTTATTAAAGTAACAGACACCAGTATGGGAATTTCATTTAAAATATCATATTTGAAACATAATTTTCTAAAAATGAATTCCTGTTTTTACTTTTATACCGGGTGGTAACAATCTCAATAATTCGTAATCTCTAAATTTAAAAACAAATTAATCTATATTATATAATGTCATCAATAAAAGGTCATGTTCTGAGAATAAAACCAACAATATTATGAAGTTATCGATAATACAATATAATTAGGTACATCGATACTATCAAACAAGCATTCGGAGCATATAAAATCGGATTGTTTGTGTTCCACGTTTGCTGTGTCATGGTTCTGTTCCATTCACACACCTAACAAAACAGGCAATATCCACAGCATCATCATTAAAAAAACCGTGTATGTTGTCACAATTAACAAACAATCGTACTTATTATGTGAATGGCGCAGACACAGTTAGTCATCAAAGGGAAAGCATTTTGATTCATTCTAAAACAAAGCATTTACTTGTAAAATCAGTCTCATTCGCATAAGGAAGTGATCACAGCATACACACTGGAACTCGTTGCAGAGCGAGGGGCCACGTCCCTCTTAACAAAACTTTAATAATAATATAGAGCACCTCGTTTGCTATCTTCTTATAATTAAATCTGATAAAGTTATGCAACAGATCGTTCGATAATTCAATTTTATAAAAATATCAAATGTATGGAAAAAGTACAAAGTGGAAATATTAAATATCGGAAGTACGTGTCACTGTCGTATCACCATTAAAACAAATTTTACGATTCGATATTCAAAAAAGTATAACAAGCACATCGGTATTTCGCTAATACAGTAAATAAAATAATAAGTTACAAGCATAGACTAGATTTATGCAAATTTGTGAAAGTTTAGATACAACAAATAGGAGACACGATAGAACGCGAGGCTCTCTCGCTCGACTGTAAAAAATATACACTCTGAATGGCAACCTCACATCGATGCAAAAAATGCAAAGCCGGTAATATTTTTGTAATCTAAATTAAAACATCGATCTCGTTCGTCGGACGCGACGAGAGGGCGGGGGGGGGCGTCCGCGACTTTGTCCCGTCCGGCGCCGGGACTCGTCGTACAAAAGGCGCGGACCGGACTGGTCCGGCTACAGGCAGGCGTGGACCGGACCGGCCCGGCTACAGGCAGGCGGGACCGGACCAGCCCGGCTACAGGCAGGCGGGACCGGACCGGCCCGGCTACAGGCAGGCGAGCGCGCGCGGCGCCGCCACGGCCAGCTCGCGTCACGGCCGCGGCTCCACCAGGCGCTGCAGCAGCACGGCTACGCACACGGCCAGCAACAGGAAGGCGGTGGCGATCATGATGGCCACGTGGCCCGGCTGCAGCGCGCGCGCGGGCCGGGAGCGGCGCGCGCGCGGGGCCGGCGCGGCGCCGGGCACCAGCAGGCGCGCCGCGCACGACCACGCGCCCGCCAGCCCGCCGCGCACGCAGCACACGCGCACCAGGTACTCCGCGCCCGCCTCCAGCTCCTCCATCTGGAACTGAGTCTCGCGCCCCGCGTACACCTGCCGAACAATACAGGACTTTCTTTATCTGTTGCTTGAGAGTTGAGACCTCATCTTGCGGAAGGAAGGACAGTGAATAAAGTAAAACAGTGAGTATGTTAGTATCGAATCATATGCATAACACTCGTACGATCGTCAACTGTACCTAGGAAATAATGCTTCATAAAATATAGCATCGTCATGTACAGTACTACAATTTAAGTTTACGCGCCTCGAAAAAAATATAAGCGAGACTTTACTATTCTTAATACATTTTTTGATAAAATATTTGAGACTCACCTCCTTGTACACGTTGTCCCTGGCGCGCGCGCACTGCAGTACGTACTCGGCGTCATCCAGGGCGTCCCACGACACGAGCGCGGCGCGCGGCGCGGCCGGCAACAGCGCGGGCGCGCGCGGCGCGGGCGGCGGCGCCTGCGCCGTGCCCGCCTGCAGCGGCTCCGACCACGCGCCGCGCCCGCCGCGCTCGTCGCTCGCGCGTATCCGGAACGCGTACGTGGTGGCCTCGCGCAGCTTCTTCACCTTGCACGAGCGCGCCGAGCCGCGGTACACAGGTCGAAAGTCGCGAGCGTCGAGCGAGCGCATCTCCACGCAGTACTGCGCGCCCTCGCCGCCAGCGGCCGGCCACTCCAGGCGCAGGTGGTTGTGCTGCGCCTGCACGCAGCGCAGCGCGGGAGGCGCAGGGGGCGGGGGGCGTGTGGCCGCGCGCGCCTCGTCCGACCAGTCGCCCAGACCCAGCTCGTTGAGCGCGGCCACGCGCACGCGGTACACAGTGTCGGGCTCGAGGCCCTGCACCAGCCGCTCGGGCGCGGGCCCGTCCGTGTCGAAGGCCGCGTCGCCCACCTCCACGCGGTAGCGCAGCACGTCGGCGCCGTGCGCGGCGGGCGCGCGCCAGTGCAGGCGCAGGCTGTCGGCCGTGGCCTCGTGGCGCAGGCCGGCGGGCGGCCCGGGCGGCGCGCGCGGCGTCAGCACGTCGCGCACGCCCGACCACGCGCCGCGCCCGGCCGCGTTCGTGGCGCACACCCTGAAGAAGTACGGCGAGAACGGCACGAGGCGACCGACGAGGCAGCTAGTCTCGGCGCCCCGGTACACCTCCGAGAAGGCGTCGTCGATATTGGTGGCACTCATCTCGAGGCGGTAGTCGACGATGGGCGCGCCGTTGTCCCGCGGCGCCACCCACTCGAGGCGCGCGGCGCGGGCGCCCTCCAGCTGCGCGCTGGGCGTGTCCGGCGCGTCCGGCGCCGCCGCCGCCGTGGAGAACGTGAGGGCTTGTGAAGGAGGGCTGGCACCCACCCTGTTGTGCGCCGTGACCCATGTGCGGTACTCACGGCCAGGCACGAGCTCGCGCAGCACGCACTCGCAGTCACTTCCCTGGTAGGCCAGGCGGGCCGCGCCGTCGGCGTCAGCCGTGTCCACGAGCTCCACGCGGTACTCGGTCAGCGCGGCGCCGCCGGTGCAGTCGGGCGGGCGCCAGCGCAGCGTCGCCAGCGTGCTGCGCGGCTCGGCGCCGGGCTCGGGCGCGCCGGGCGCGGCCGGCGCCGCGGGCTCGGTGGTGACGGTCTCGCTAGCGGACCACTCGCTGAGCCCGGCCTCGTTGCTGCAGCGTACCCGCGCCCGGTAAGGCGTGCCGGGCAGCAGCCGGTCGCAGTGGGCTTCGCGCTCGGGGCCTCGGTAAGCCGGTCGGTATCCATCTCCGGCGTCGAGCTCGAGGGTGTAACAGTCGATGGCAGCGCCGCCGTCGTCCGCTGGTGGCTCCCAACGGAGGCGGAAAGCACGCGAATGAATCCGACCGCGAGGTGTCGGTCGTCCAGGTGGGCCGGGACGCTCGGGCTGTGTTCGGTACGTGACTTCTACGGACCAGGGTCCTTGGCCGTCGACGGTCTCGCTGCGGAGACGGAAACGGTAGTCGGTAGCACGGTACAGCCCGGCGCACACGTAGGTGCGTTCGGAGCCCGAGTACACGGGCAGGAAGCCGTGGCCTCGCGCGGCGTCGTCCATCTGCAGCGTAAACTCCTCGTCGGCACGGCGCTCCCAACCCAGCACCAGCGAGTCGCAGCTGGCCGACGTGAGTGCGGGCGGCGCGGGCGCGGGCGGCGGAGAGCCCGTGGTCCACGCCACAGTCTCCTCACTCCACTCGCCGCGCCCGCAGTCGTTGACGGCGGCAATGCGGAACCGGTAGCGAGTCTGCGGCCGGAGGTTGTTGACGGTGTGCTGGCGAGTGCGCGGGCGAGTGATCTCTACAAAGCCGGCGCCGTCGTCCATCTCCAGCACGTAGTTGAGCAGACGCGCGCCGTTGTCGGTGGCGGCGTTCCAGCGCAGCAGCAGCGAGGTGCGCGCGCGCTGGTTGATGCGCGGCGCGGGCATCTGGTCGGGGCGCGCAGCTGGCGCGCGGAACGTGGCTGACGCGCTCGTCGCGTCCAGCTTGCCGGCGCGGATTTGGAGGCATACCGAATATTCGCAGCCCGGCTTCAGATCCCTCACCCTGCCAACAACAAGAAAAAAGGTTCAGATGAGGCCATTCAATTGACGAGTCAATTAAGTAAAACAAAACCACTGGTTAAAAACTCACCGGCAAGTAAGGCTTTGTCCGCTATAAATAGCTTTGTATCGGCCGCCACGATCGGCTAGGAGCAGGTCGTATGTCAACTCGCCATTCGGAACTATGACGTCTTCCGGCACCGGCAGATTCCAAATCACTAGAGCGCTGGTCGACGATACGTCAGTAATCTGATCAAATAGAAATTATAGCAACATTAATTATTGTAAACCACACTAAAGTAAAAAAACTTGATATTTGTTTGTTAAGGCGAAAGCGCCAGGGTAGCCCGCGAAATTCAATTTTTTTTACGTTTTTTGCAATTTGCTGGTCAGTATTAAGTTGTACGTTGATTAAAATATGATTCGCGGCCGTAACAAATATGTATTTACAGAATTTTGTTACGGCCGCGAATCATATTTTAACTGACGTACAATTTAATACTGACCAGCAAATTGCAAAAAACGTAAGAAAATTTGAATTTCGCGGGCTACCTTAGCGCTTAAGCACATCAACAACATAATATATAACCATATTTACTTGTGGTGTGCGTCTAGCAGCAAACATGTCGAGTATAGCTTGTGCGTCGGTTTCATCTTCGGGCTCGCCATCGCCCTGCACAGAGGCTGCGGCCGAGCCGTCGCCTTGCACGGAGGTTTCGGCAGAGGAGGCTTCACCCTCCTCTGACCAGGCACCGGAAGAGGTGGTGCCGCCGCTGCCAGCACAATTGGCGATGCTGGCGCCACTGCTGGGCCCACTACTTGGCAGGCTGCTTCCACTGCTGGCTCCACTACCGCCACTGCTCACGCCACTACTGCTGCCAGCGCGACCATTCACTTCCTTGCGTGGCGATAGTGACGGTGTACTGGCACCCGAATTGGCATCTGCATTGAAAGTGACAACGGCTATACTAACAAATCAATAAAGAGAGTACTACCGAATTGAGTTTTTGGTTTTCAGCTATTGGCCGTTTTCACATTAGACAATAACGATAATTACACGATATTGTTGGACTGGTAGTTTCATACAATTACTACTAAACGCATTCACACTGTGTTGTTGTAGTCAACGGTATCGTCCGCGTCGCTGGCATTGACTGTATCGTCGGCTCGGACGACATGATATAAACTTGTCGGTATCGTTATCGTCGCAGTGTGAAAACGGCCACTATCGGCAAAAATATCCGATTTCGACCAATTTTTTTGTTTTTTATATTTGCAGAAGTGGTGGAATTTAAAAAGAATTCGCAAAGCATAAATAATAGTTCATATAAAATGTAAATGAGGCCGAACTTCGTCTACGTTTTGGGCCGAAAATAAAAGATCCGATTCGGTCAGAATCTACTAATTCAATTTAATTGAACTAACACTGAGATGAATTCCTGGTCTAGCAAACAATGTTCTATACTTACAAATCTTTCACAAGGTACTACAGCTTCAAATGGGATGGGATAATATGTTTAATGTGTTTCCATAATAATCTGTTTGAACTCACCAATGCCATTGTTCCTGTTAGTCTGTTTTCGTTCCAATTTTTGTTTTAGTTTAGAGTACTGTCGTTGAGTCCTCTCATCCTTCTGGTAGACCGCCGGTGGTGGCGGGGAATGCTGCATGTGGTGAGGAACATGATGGAAATGCGGTGGGTACCCAGTACTGTAGTAGTGTTGTGGACCCCCTGTACCATTAGTAGGAGCCTGAAACAAGGAAAACAATATTGTTTAAATTTTGCATTCATTTATACTCTGTAAAAGATAGCTTGATCTCTGCGACATAAGTCAAACTGACATACCTAGGGTTGTCATGATATAAAAAATTGTTGATAGAAATTATCGATGTTTCTTACTATTATCGGTGCTAATGTATCATTTAATTGGGTTTAATGTAATTACAAATGTTACTAAATTAAACAAATATTTGAATATAAAATACATTTATTCTCGTAACAGAGTACACCCCAAATCCATATCTGAATCAGTTTCTGAATCGCTAGAACAATCTTGTAAATTTATTATAAGCTCTTGTTATGATATTAAAATAAAATATACAATAAAATCAAAAAATTAATTAATTTTAAATTAAGTTTTATTTAAAATATCGATAGTTTATAGTCTGTGGTCACGTTGATTCATCGCCCATCACTAAGTAGGTCAGCATGCCCATAAAGTATGACATTTACAGGTACTGTCTGTACTACTATAAAATTCAGAACTTCATAGGCGTGATTTTACTGACAGCTGTCGCAGAGATCAAGCTATCTTTTACAGAGTATAGCACCAGTTTCTTTAACTATCGGACTATAATATCACATTTTTATCCTTTGTGTCTTTTAATGGGTAAATTAAAATGAAATTTAACTAAAACTATGTTTACTATCATACAAAAAATAAATGCAATAAACAATTATTTATGTTAAGCCCACCCAACCTTTTTATTGTGTTATATTTATGACATTCTTTTAGCAAGTAATTTCAATTTATTACAAGTATTTTGCTGTTTATTACAAGTTTCATTTTTTATAAAATAATTCAAAACAATGAGGTTAAGAGTCTAAATAAGAAACCATAGCAGCAATAATATAAACAATTATTAATAAAATGAGCACATTAGGAATACCTATTTGGAGTAATAAATAAATAACCATATTGAACACCAAGCAAACATTAACATATTGGTGGAAAACTTTTAAAATCTAGAAAAAACATCAAAAAAAATTATAAAATAAAGTTGAGTTAAACCGACCTGAAACTTTTCTTCTTGTTGAGAACTGTTTTCTTTATTTTGATCAGAAACACTCATTTTTTTAGATTATATTCAAAATTAAAACTGTGATTGCAATAATGGTTTAATAAACGTCACTGCCACGTACTACCAACAGCCAACTGTTTTCGTGATAACACTTCACTACACAATCAGACGCGAGTGCGAGTTCGCGACAGTATAACTTCGCCACGATTAGATTAACGTGGCATAACCCGCTACTTTATTTAATCACCTACCGACTGAAAATAGTCGGATTACTCGACACGCCTGTGCACAATTTTAATAAAAGCGGAATGTCCATACCTACATACGCGTTTAAATTTACAAGCGAAACAATCGATGTATCCGCGGATATGTTTACACAGGTTTACGCAGTTTGCGTCAGAGAAACCATATAATTTTCTATTGTATTGTAACTCATGGCAGGGTCCTTCATTTAAACTTCTACTCAAAAAGCTATTATGTTCAATCCAGGAATGTGGAATTAGTATTCTTTGTTGGTAAATAAATAAAACTATTCCGTCACCAATTTCACTTGAGAAAGTCAATGAACTCACAGATAACTGTCTGTAAACTAGCTATAGTCAGAGAATTAACTTTGACATAGCACGTCAAACTTTGACACTGACAGTTGCATTCCGTTTGCTAGTTTGTGTTTTCAAAGAAACCAAACGACTAGATTTTTTCATAACGTTACTTTTTTGATTATGTATGTAAGCTTTTAGTGTAGTACTAGGTAGCCGAAAATTAGAACGCGACATCATCCTATGTTTATTTCAACTATTCCAAGTATATCTATTATTATTTTATCTACTCTATTTTTTAGTTTCCATTTTATTAGTATAATTTATTTATTCAATCAAATCAACCGGTCTATTCCCAAGTCAATAAAAATTACAATATTCCTAGTTTATTAAAATCAAGCTGATTGTCGTAAAAAACATTATTATTGTGTATAGCGGCCTTGATGGGGCAATGAACTGAATAAGGTATGCTGGGGACAGTACGAGTCGGCGTCTTCATACATGCTAAAAACTTTACCGCGTTACCTACGTTACCTAGGTACTAGTTTTACATTTTTATTCCTTTACTTTATGAAAGTTCTGGCATCTGGCAAATATTTGCATCTATATTGCCGTACTTATTGTAAGTACGGCAGTATAGTTACCACGAACAGCAAGTTTATCCCACAAGTAAGAATGTGAGAGTCCCGTTTTATGTAGTGAGACTTTTTCTCTCAAAACGTACCTAAGTCTGTACAAAAGGCTTCCAAAGGCAGAAGGCTCCTTTGTTAGAAATCACTCAGGCTGCAACTTCGCTGTACCTATGTCCCCGGAATGCAAAGCCAATAAGAAGTATACCTACATTAAATACACGAATAGGTTCTTATGCTGTTGGAGGTAAATCTATCAAACCGTTAACAAGAAGTTTATTAGATAACAAGAACCTACAACAGCTGCATGATTGAATTAGGTACCAGATTACGGGTGCACTAGATATTGTCCTGTATATTCACTACGGGAAGGTAGGAACTCCTGGCGAAGATTCAGTGTATAGAACTCTTTCGCTAATTCTGATGTGGATTTAATACCATCTTATAACCTTGCGTATAATTTATTCTTTCTAGGACACCGTTTTTATTACGCGGTACATTGCCAAAGTGTGCCGCCATGGATCCTGGTTACACATAAGGCTCACATGAGTCAGGATTCCTTAGAAAGAGTAGGTATAGCTCCTAACAAAACAAGGACCAAATAAATGAAGGAAATCTTATTAGCCCTGTCCGGGATAACACTAATTAGATTTCCTATATAGCCGCAGTCTGCTAGTTTTCTTATCTGCCGCAATCTAGGGACATAATATGTAAGGATACTATGTACAAAGAACTATGTTTTTAAAAATGTTGCTCTCTGCAGATCATTGATTTACCTTCGCTGTATCCTAGATTAACCTGACCGCCCAGTACTTTTAATGTACTTAACCTATCTTGCCTGTGAAGGTACGTGCACAGTGAGGACATGTTAGAAAACTATAATAATAATAGTATTGTAGGTTGGAAGGTAGCTTACTCTTGATGTAATCTCGCTTGCTACTTACGTAATGGTGTGGCGGTTGGTGGTGAGGCGGTGGTTGGTGGTGCTGTGGCTGATGGTGTGGCGGTTGATGATGCGCAGCATGGTGCGCCTGAGCCTGCGCGTGAGCTAGGTAGTGCCGCATGTTCTCATCTAACACTGGCGGCATCATAGGCGGCATCATTGTGCCTGATGGCACTACGGGCATGCCACCTGGAAAATTAAAAAGGCAGACTTTAATAATGGATTTAGAGATTTTGCCATCAGGAATAATCTTTTTGTTTGGAAAAAGCGTGTGCCCAGCACACAACACAGCTTTTAGGGTTAAAAGAAAAAAAATTAGTAGTCATCAAGATCATTGCTTAGCGAGTCACAAGCCGTGGTTCATGAATATGCATATTTTGTTACTTGTATCCAAATTGAATACCAAGATGAAAAAGTTTAAAGACAAGGATAAAAATTATAATTTAATGATATGATGACCTTTTAAAAATGAGACAATCTTGATGTCATCGTGACCTTTAAACTAATATGTAAATGTCGAGGTTGCCATAAAAGCACTGTTTTATCTAATGTGCACGGATTTAATTAATTTTAATTTGAGTCAAGTACATAAGAGGAAACGCGGTCGGAGCTGTGGGTCGGAGAGACTTTTGAAAAAGCCTAAGTAAAAAGTCATAATTCGAAGTTTGGCTCTCGCTTATTTCCTCCTCCAATATTGAACCAATTCAAAAGATATTTCATAAACTAAATAAGAAGGATAATATTATACCTACTGTGTCCCCATGTTTTTCTTTTTTCATTAATAGTTGTCAAATTTGTACACTAAGGTCTCTGTTAACAGCGGCAATTTTGAGCATTTTTTGAGGGTTCCAGTCAGGGCCGTCTTAAACATATTGGGCGCCGGGGTGTGAAAAACAGTCTGGGGGGAGCAGTCTGTTTGTTTTTTGGCAACAAAAAAAAAACTTGATTTTCGAGTCCAATTTTTAGGAAGAAGCACTAAAGTCAGGTTGTATAATTATTTTGTCTTGCAATTGACTTAGAGGGTTGTATTGATATACCTATAACCCTCTAAGTTCATATATGTATATCCCTATTTATTGATATTCTTGAAATAGTCATTTTGAATTTCAGGGGCTACCCTGGCGCCTCCTAAAGCCCTGCGCCCGGGTGCCACGCACCCCTTGCACCCCCGGGTAAAAACGGCCCTGGTTCCAGTGCATAGAAACATAATATATCATCAAAAAGGAAAACATAGGGACATACAAGTAGTTAATATTTATTATTCTGTAAAAAATCATTGCTTTGTGGTCTTTAACCAGAAAGAAAACAGGTGAGAGCGTTTCTGTGGAGAAACGACTACCCGCATTTCCTCTTAAATATAACTTATCCCGTTCATGGAGCGTGTAATGTTGTAAGGAAACAAATATTATGTGTTTCTATCCAGCGGGACCCCGCGAGCTAGGCTCACAAAACTAGTGGCAATACTTTGTTTGTTCAGTACCCATGTACCTCATGAATTTATCAACAAGGTCCAATGTACCTCGATAATTTTGATAGAAATCACGATAAATCGCCTCGTCTATCCAGCCGCCCCCGCTGTATTGCGCTCGTAATACCTACATGGGCTGGATAGATCTACACAACAATATGATGTGTGAATCTAATTTCATTTAATTAATATTAAGTGGAATTTATTCCAAGCGCCGACGTCAATTTATTAGTGTGTTAAAAATTATTTTGGGACTCCTAAATTAAATCAGTAAAGTTTCACAGAATATATAAAATATAGAACTAGATACTTAAAATAATCAACATAATATTCATGATCCTTAGCAGTCCAAAAAGCTAACTTTCAATTTATTGCAAGTGTACACGTACATATTTTTGTTCATACTTGATAAGATAAATAATAATCAAAAAGTTAATGGCTAATTTATGTATGTATTCGGTACCTATAATATAAACACAGCTGATAATGTTTGCATGTTGTTTCCAGCTCGCGTGCTGGGTTCGGTTCGGAGCCGGTGCCACGTCACGGGTGGCTTAATTTCGCTTTATTTTGACATCGACGCCACCGTTCCGGTCCGTAACTTTGCGGTTATGAATGAACTTGTTTTGGGAGTTCGTAGAAAACGTTCTTTGTGGGATCATCCGCTTCGGTACGATCCGCCCGCGGCGGAAACGTGCCGCATACTTGAGGCCGGCTCGCGGAGCCGCCATGCAACGCGACCGCAGTCTTAAGCAATGCCGTGCACTAGGAATCCCACGAGAACCTTGAAGCTCTTTGTTTCGACTCACAGTAGAAGGGTTTTTTCCCAGTTTTATTTCGCTACGGTTACTTAACTTTCTGACACAACCACTAATTCAATGTGGTTTGCCGAGCTGCTATTTTTAGCCAACTCCAATTACAGGCTGTTTTAGAAAAGAAAATTATAGTAGGTAGTCAACAAATTCCAAATATGTAGGTACCATTGTTTCCATATTTAGACAAGTAATGATTTTATGAAAATATATTTTCTGTTAAACCAACTTTTTAATAATTTCCTACTTATTTTAAGTCAATTAGATCGAGAGAGAACATCGAAGAAGCAAACGAAGAACGCCGAAAAATAAAAAGTCAGTTAGAAAAGAAGAGTAGGTAAGAACAACCCTATTCAAATTCATCATCATCATTGACCTGCCCTGCCCTTATCCCAATGTACAGACGCCAGCACATCAAGCTACCCGAAACTGTCAAATTTTCCCAATCAATCTTGAACCTTATGCTGTAGCGATAAAGTTGAAAATCTATTAAAGAAATTTGACAGATTGTAGTAACTTGATGTGCTGGCGTCTGTACATGGTCGGCGCAGCATGCCGCCTTCTGCCTACTCTTCTATTAGTTGTCATCTCAGTAATCAGAATCGCCCCCTTTCTAGCCGTATCATCTTTCAAACAGCCACCCATCATTTCTTTGGACTTCCCCTACATTCATAGCCATCCATCGTTTCTTTGGACTTCCCCTACTCTCATAGCCATGCAAATTCATATTCTATGACTTTCCTCACGAAATTTTCCTTATTTAAGAACAACCCTATGTTTTGAAATTTTTTTTTTCATTCTTTTACAAAACGTCCAGGAGGTCTAGCACTATTTTACTTTCTGCAGTAGAAGTCAAATGAGTAAGTTGCACAGAGTTACAAAATTTGCTAAAATACAAATTAATTACGTAGCGATAGCCAAAGAATTTCAGTGAGGTTTCGCAGTAACTATTAGATAGCTACAATACTTGGCGATACCAGCAAATAAATTACCAACCGATATTTATCCACATGACAAAGTAGAAAATAAAATTGGCATTCCATGAGTATGTAAGTAAAAGTATTTAGTGAACTGTAATAAAACATTATAGGCAACAATAAAACAACCGCGGATATCAATTGTACGAAAAATTTGCTTTTCATTACAGGAAAATAAAGAACATTTATTATTACCGCTTGTTAATTACGTACTCTAAATTAACGTTAATTAAGCGATACTAAATGAGGTGACCGACCTCTTGCATTTAGATACAAGGAATATATTGATAAGGATGGAATTGCCGAAGTCAAGGTAAAAACTAAAAGCAGAGAGAGTAAAATGATAGAGAAACTAAACGAACACGACGAGCACGACCATAAAATCGATTTGATTTTCTAATCAAATAAAAACGTCCACCCCTATAACACACACGGACCGCGGCCCAAAGGTAGGTATAATGAACTGGGGATGAATCTTCGTATTTTTATACGAAGATTCATCCCTTTTTAAGTAAAATCAATGAAAATTGTATTTGGGCTTTTGGTTAAAAACTGTGGATGGATGATGGTTTTTGGAAAAGACAGGACAGAGAGGGACACAGTAAGATGGGAGTGCAAGTTTGTTTGAAAAACTCCGAAATCCTCGCGAAAGATGTCGCTGCCAAAGGTGTAATAGATTTTATACTTTAGGATATTATGCAAATGAGGTCTGTCTCGCTTTGCATTATCATAGATATCTTTGTAAACATTAGGGATAGCGCCAAGCGTTAAAAATAAGTGTCATAAAAAAAACAATTTAGTTATTGATGAGTTTCGACTAGTCTTTTGTTTTACCTGACACTGTTGAAAAAAAAAGTTAAAAACAAAGACCAATCCGATCATTCAAGTTGGTGCTGACTGCTGAGAGTAGATAAAAGGACCACAGCGAAATTCAGGCATTTAGGATTAGGACGATAGATAATTAAAATAAATAGGTACAGACACGATTTGAAGGCATCAAAATCGTTAGACGATGTTATCGCAAAAAGGTCACCGCTCACCAAATCTTGTTTCTATAGAAAAAATGGACTCACCATATTCAGGGAGCACGGTACACATATGCGCGTGCTGAGGATGCTGCTGTGGGTGCGGACACATCTCCTGTGGCACGTAGTATTGCTCGGGAGGGTAGTACTCTCCATAGTAGCCGTCACCGGGGCCGCCGCCGCCCCCGCCCCCCTCCGCGACGCCCACGCCCACCATGGTGGATTCTAGCACAGCATGGCACGCTGGCGACCGCGTCGCATCCGTATCACTCGACAAAAATCTGGGAACAAGAGGAAAACACTGTTGAATGACGAGTCTTGGATGCCATATTCTTCGATCTTTCATCAGATCATCATCTTTCTGACCTTATTCCAATTTATTTAGGATCGAAACAACATTTCTCCTTCTTTCATACATCTCTATTAAAAGTCATCATCTCAGTGCTATGTCCATACTAGCCATAATAATTATCATCTTTAACACAATCTATCCAACGCTGCATCGATTCTCTGATCTTCCCCTACTTTTAACTAAAGCCATCTTTAAACCATACTGAAAACTTTTCTTAGAACATTTTCCTCATTCCTTCGCATCACCAACCGACTTCTTTTCAATCAGTACCGAATCTTAAATTCGCAGACCTCACAGTTTCTGATAGACGCGTTATTTTCCAGAATCTTTTTGAGGATCAAAGGTAAAATGCGTGACGCTTATGTAATTAAATTACTTTATTATATATAATATCTGTCAAAGTTTTTTGTACACCATGGTATTATTAAAGTTCCGTAGTCGAACAAACCGTTACAATTTGTCCGTTCACCCGATGTCATCGTCACGCTTTTTTACCTTAATGGGTGAGCAGTGCTATAAGCGGTACTCAAATAAGGTGCTTCGATATTGTTTAGACTTTAATAGCCGGTCAATTAGACAGCCAATCAGGAAGGCTCTAGAAGTCTTCATCGATCCGTTTAGGTTCTTAATAGACAGATTTTGTTTATTTATTTTCTTTGTTTGTCTTTGACCTAATTCGCAACCACAAAATTATCTACTAACATGCATTTCTAGTTTCCTCCATAATGACCATTCATATTTGACCATTTACCGTCACTTTAATTCGTCATTCTGTGACCAGAATCCAGAATTCCCTACATTTCGAGCGTTCCTATTAGGGAATAGGCTCGAAACTCGAAGTCGAAACGTAAAAAATCGCTCGAAATGTAAAAAAAATCGAAATGGTAAAATCCCCGCATGATGGTTAGGGAATCACCATGCAGGATTTTTTGACAAATGAATTATTTAAATTAAGCCATTTACAGGCACTTTTGAATTGTCAAGAAGCCGGTCAGTCAGAAAATATGAAGCTAGCTGCCCATTCGAAAGCGTAGGTACCTATGGAGAAGAACGGGCAAGAAACTCCATGGACACTCTTTTAAATTATATTTTTACAAAAATATTAGTTAGATCATTAATGTTGAATTTATAATTATGTGTGAGAACGATGTAAAAAGACGCACGCGTCAAAAGAGCCCAGAGTACAGCAAATAGTAACAACAATCCAAAAATAAATTTATTAAAAATAAGCCGAGGCAGCTAAGTGATGACCAGCCCCAACTGACGGCGCCCGTTCACGAACAAGACGCATAGATCAGCACCATTCAGCTCAACCATTTTGAAGGGAGCTAAATGTACACACACGCCACCGTCAGCGAAACATTTGTGTGAGCATGACATACTATCAGCCGCCAGGGCACATTCAAGTCAATGAAATACTTATTACCCGGTAAATGGTAGGTCTATAGTACATACATACAACTCACATCTGTGCAATGCAATTATACAACACTGCAAATCCCAGAATAAAGAATCCCAGTCCTATAACTGAAGCATTTCCATTCTCTACTTACAATGATTGTGTGAACAGATAGCCTACGAGTTGCATCACATTTCTAAAGTTGATTTTGTCTAGTGGATGCATTAGAGTTGCGAGTTGCACAAGGCACATCGTAACGATATCGACACATCCGTGTGAGCACGTCGTGACCGTATTTGCCTTTTAAATGGGGTGCTGTCATGGCACCTCACGAGTTCTGCGTGGATGAGCTCGCAATCTGTGTCAGTGATTGTGGCTTGAGCGGAGCTCCTTGAAACAAACTCGTGCCTATTCGCTACAAAAAAAGCAGTTTTAAAACTACGTGGCTAAAATATTGTGAGTCTTCAAGTCTCTTCTAGCCTTTCAATTTATTCTTGAGGTCGTCTTTGCTATTTAACAGTTTTTCTATTTTGTTCGTCAGTAATTACATTATTCTTTGGTGTTCTTATTAAAATGATGCTGATGCGGTATTTACGTTTTTTGCTTCGTCCAAAAAATACGTAAATTGATGTTCATGTTACAAATGTCTGTTTATTTTTTTTTTGGTGTTTCCATTTAGGCACATATCACATTTCAAAGAAACATTATTTTATCCTCGTAAAGCATGATCGAGCAGAAAATATAGCTGCTAATGGTGACCAACCTGATAACTTCGGAATTTAGACACATTTAACACAACTTTTATAAACTAACAAAAACAATAAGTATACTTAAAGAAAACATCACTATATAACTGTTTATATTTATCTACGTCACTAACTCATTAACACTAATCCCATGACAATCGCGCGCAAATTCACATTCACAGTAGTGAACGTGTACCTATTCCCAGTCCCACCACACACATAATAATTTCAAGTAATTTGATCCTTTTAATATTTGTTTGAGTAATTGTTAAGGTTTTTGTGTGAATGCATGAATGAGTCGTCGACTGCGGCCTGCGTGCCGCGTACGTTGCTCGTTGAGTCACCGAATCAACAATACGTGTAGTCATTCATGTGTTCGGAAGGGCACATTGTGGTAGCCTACTTGCTTAGTGAGCAATTTAAAAACTGTTATAATATAAATTCATTAATAGGTGAAGCGACTTGCGATATTACTCACTATGACAATGTGAGCTTGGGCAACAGCATCCTGAAGCTCATTACATGCAGCAATCAGTCACTTGTTTACTGAGCGTGGTGATTATGACAATATCCCAACAGTCACTGTAGTTGGTTATTAAGTAAGTAACTGCTTATTTGTTCCAACCTTGTCCCTTCAAACAATTACCTTTTGCAGAAACAACTCTGGCGTGCAAAACTATTTTACTATAGAATGTCATACTTTGTAAGGAATTAATGAGCTAATTTTTTACGGAAAATGAGATATGTACACATCATGCGCTCGTGCAGGTCGGTATGTTAATTATTAATGCGTACATGAGTCCGTAATTCTATTCCTAAAGGCTCCTTCAAACAGGTGCGACACGTGAAAAAATCGCGCGCGTCACAAAGGCACCGCTCGTTGCGCGACTTGCGGGTGCCTTTGTGTCGCGCGTGATTTTATCGCGTGTCGCGCCTCTTTGAAGGAGCCTTATCTGTCGGTTGTGGATAATCAACCTTTTGATGCATTATGCATATCAGCATTGATTAGGTACCATTAATCAAAAGCCTTCATACATTCCAAGATAAATATTTTTACAACAGATGCCTAGGTATAGGTTAGAAACAAACATAAAATAGTACCTATATGTATTTCAAAATGTATTGATGGATGGATAATGCATTATTAATTGAGTAACGCTTTACTTATTAAATAAAATGCAAGTAGAAATCAAATCAAATTAAAAATTCAATTGCAAAAAGTTCGTTTTATCCTTTTATCCCTTGAAAGCAGAGGTAGAGGTCTTCGCAAAGTAGAAAATTAAAAGAGGAATGATAACTTCATTCCAGTTTTAATCCTATTAAGCATTCAATAAGAACCAATTAATTTATCTTTTAAAAGGAAAGTAAAAGTCTTGAGCACGGGTAAACTTTTCAGCTACAATATTGCCGTTTTCCGGAATTACTTATTCACAGCTGCCAGAGAAAAGATTAAAGGACTTCCCTGTGGCTATACCAGCGGATACAGATGATTAAATGATAACAAACATTTTATTTCTTATCGCTGTAACGACACGACATGCAACTCAACAGCTATTTATGTCTGTTTGATAACTGTGTAATAGAAACCTTTGCATTTCCGTTGGACTAATTACACGCTACATAACTCTAAAATGGTACCTACTGGAGTAAATACTGTTCGATATTTATGACTACCTAATACTAAGCCATTGAGGCTGATGGGCTGATTGATATCATTACAATAACCGTTTATATTTTATTGCTAGCGAAATTTATTGAGGTGTACTTACCTACGCGGCTGCCCCATTTCAAAACCTAGTAAGGACTTAAAATGAAATTTTACAGGAGAGCGCATAAACGTAATATTGGAAAAATGCTAATGGTTGTAAAAGATACTAAGGTTTTGAATTGGTTAAGTAACTTACTAGGTTTTAAAGTCACAAGGGAGTGAATGGTGCACTTACTAGGTATCGATGCTTAAATACAATATGTGCTTTTATGCAAGTTTAAAACGCTGTTTTTTTTTGTATTTGGTAGAGACCTTCTAGGTTAGCAAGATTATGCAATAAAACGGTTTTTGTAAAAAGTGTGCCTTACTAGGTTTTGAAATGGGACAGCCCTACGTCCCTAACAGGAAATGTCAAATAAAGTTCAACGGTTTGTTATTCTTTTTCAATGCCAAATCTGTGGTTACATTTTTTAAGGTTAAGGAGATTAGAATGATAAGACATACCTACATAAATCTTTCTTTGATATGGGACGACAGGATTGCCGAGACGTGTGTCAGATATATATGTATATCTTCGATGACAATGGACGACAAAAGAAGCAACTGCGGCTATTTTAAGAACAATGCCTTGTCGAATATTGCGGTGTTTTTGCACGTAGAGTCATCATGTTTAAAAAACCCTACGCAAACTTGATGATGACGTCAACTGAAATTTATTCACGCGAATTTCGTATATTAATTTTAACCATAATTGGTGAATTAACTTTTACAGCAAAACTGTGTCCAAATAGTATGTTATTAATTGGAAATGTGCTCCTTATAACGATCGATCCAATATTTCGCTGAATTAACGTGTGCGTTGGCTTGTAAATGAATTTGTTTTAATGAGGATAATGTTCAGAGTGCAAGCTGTGCATATTAGGTATCATCATCATGATTTCCTGAAAGATGTGGATGTGGCTTCGTTACATCAATCATTTATAAACGAAGCCACCAAGACAGAGAAGGGGCGTTTTCTTCCTTCCTTGGTTACTCCACGATTACTTTGATATATAACTGCTTTCAGTCTAAGATCTAAATCTGCTGGGTGGGTGGGTGTCTCCTGGCAAAAGACCACCAGCAGCGGATTCCCATGCGTTCTCCACTATATTGCTGGCGTCTCATTATAAGGTTTTCACTCAAGTGCAAAATTTGATACGGTAACTTGATTTCTGTACTTTCTGCTGTGTGCAGGACAAATAGGTAAATCCCCAGCAATATGACACTGCTGTCTGATAAGAAAAACGCAATGATGAAAATTATTGGTCGGGGTGTGTGTGTATGTGTGTGTGTTACGTGTTGTGTTAAGGCTCCTTCAAACAGGCGCGACACGACACGCGACACAAAGGCACCGCAAGTCGCGCAACGAGCGGTGCCTTTGTGTCGCGCGCGATTCGCGTCGCGCGTCGCGCCTGTTTGCAGGAGCCTTTACTTTTACCTACTAGATAAAAATTGGTTGGCAGGTACCTATAATATAACACCGTTGCTAGTACTTCATCTAGACAGGAAAGTAAAAAAATTCACCCTGTATAACATAGTGATTTATGAAAGGAAACTTTAAAATTCAAGTGGGCACAGTACATGTTTTTTTTAGTCTTCCACATTCAAGCACTGTTATGTATTTTTATAAAAGACTATCAATAAAGTACTACTAGGATACGTACTACTTTAAAGCTCCTTCAAACAGGCGCCATACGCGATAAAATCGCGCGCGACACAAAGGCACTGCAAGTCAGGCAACGAGCGGTGCCTTTGTGTCGCGTGCGATTAGCGTCGCGCGTCGCACCTGTTTGCAGGAGCCTTCATGCTTTCTCTTTAGGTAAAATAGCATAACTTATGCCCGTTTGCTCTAAACGTACTTTCGTTTATTTTCAACGCTCAACGCTCAGCTGAGCGCCGAAAGTTGAAAATCAAACAACGTGATTTTTAGTCTTGACATTAATTTAGGTGTATCCTAGTGTTAGCGAAATCGTGCATGAATATCTCAAAAAACTTCACCAATAAGATCCTACACCTTATTCTGTTATAAGGTTTCTTACTTCTCTATATTAAATTTCGTTTCACTATTCGCCTCTGCATCGCCCACTCAAGCTAAGCATTTACATATTTTATTAAACCAATGCCCAGGAAGCGGGGCCGTTAATTGATCGTCTGCGCTATCGAGACAACCTTGACTCGAACCGCACACAATGCACTCTTAACCAATTCGAAATGATTACAATTCGCAGCCGAATTGTTTAGCCATAGCTAGCTGCCTGAGCTAACCAGTAACCTTGAAGGTTGCACATATGAATATTATTAATACAGCTGTTCTGAGAAGCAGACTTCCTCAAGGCAGGGTTGCCAGTTGCGTATGCGGACGGAAAAACAAACTAACTCATAAACCTCTACACCAATAAAAAAATCACCTTTATGTTCTTAAATAAATCTCGAAAATACATCTTGACCTGTTGGAATTTGGAATATTCCGCGGATATATCAAATTTATAGTGGAAGTTCGAGACACTTGCATGGTTAGGTTTGGTTATAATGTTCCTACTGCTAGGACACAGGCCTGGGCCTCCTCTCTGTGAGAGGGAGTGGGCCATAATCCACCACGCGGGCCCAGTGCGGGTTGTTGGATGTCACATGTCTTGGAATTTTTGGTTCTAGGACATGCCTTATGATGTTTTTCTTACCGGTTTAAAGGTAGAGCTGATGAAAGTAAATACACAAAGTAAAGTGTCATGGGTTCGAACACACGACCTACACAACTCACGATCTTAGATCAATAAGTAATAAGGTAAAAAAAAGAGTGCTATTCTGATTTGCAACTTCTTTTTCTGAGAAAAGAAAGTGCTATTAATCTGTTTTCCAACTTCTTTTTCTAAGAAAACGCTCCAAAAACATGACAGAGTTCCTTAGTTAGAAACCGCAGCAGACGACTCAGTAGGTACATCACTCGTAAACAAATACAACGACGCAGTCGCAGCAGACAATTTCCCGTCCCCCTGAATTCTCAAGTCGTTCATCTATTGCTCTCGATCTTTTTCAATTGAATAAATGCAGGGAGGTGATGGTAGCGTGGCGTTCGCTATTAAAGCCGGATCCTACGTGCGTTGTTATGTAAATAGGGTCGTGTCTACAGATGAGCCGCTTGCCTCCGCGGAGGTGCCCCGCCAGGGTCACGGCCGTCCATACACTCGATGCCCTCAGCCCTCGCTTATTATGCCACGTCATACTTAACTTGCTATAATTACGTATTAGTAGGAGCAGCTTAGCACCTATTTATAGCGCGAATGCTGGGCGTATGTTAATGATGTCTAACAAAACAATAACAATCAATGAGTCAAGCTTGTTAGAAAGCAAATATGTATTGAGTCTCTGCCGTCAACAGTCAGTATTACGGACGTCAGATTCTATCGATTTCACGTTAGCTCATAGCCAATTTGGCGAATACATTTTTATGATTTTCATATCGGTGTGTTGGTAATTGAAACGAAGCGTAATCTCGCCGCTGACGCACGTGCACTCACGTCGACTATCGATCCGACAACAATTATAATTTACGATAAAAACCAGCTCCGCCAAAGAAACAACACAACAACAACAACAATCTGATTTTTCCTCTTATCATACCTACGTAAGTACATAATATTATAATACATCTCTGGCACTCGGTATATTATTGTGGTGGCAACCACGTGGCAACTAAATGTTTAAATACCTACTTGGTTAATTGAATTTGCGGTTTTCCTAGTAAATCTTGAATTAATAATACTAATCATTATGACAGGCATAGGTACGATCTGTAGGTATGACGAAACAACCTACATTCAAAGTGAAGTCTTTGAATTGGAAGCCTGCCTTCATTTTTCAATACCGTTAAGGCTTCTACAAACAGGCGCGACACGCGATATAATCCCGCGCGACACAAAGGCACCGCTCGTTGCGCGACTTGCGGTGCCTTTGTGTCGCGTGTCGTGTCGCGCCTGTTTGTAGGAGCCTTTATGGGGTTTTCTGCTAATTTGAATTGCATATTGAATTACTATCAAATGAAGCCTTGATTAATTTTATAAACTAAGCAAAGTTCGTACAACGGCGCTGCTAAAATCGTCCTGTCTGCGTCAATATTGGTAAAACGGAACTACTGTAAACTTATTGATATTCAGTGCAGTGATTCGCACGAATGACTCAGAAAGGAATTGTATTCATTTTGTGTCAAATTACACTAGTAGACTGACAATATAATTATTACATTTCACACCAAATTAAAGAGAAAAGGATTGGTCTCACTACAATCTACGAACATATAAGTAAAGGTTAATAAACTTTTGCTAAGTAGGATAGTGAATTAGGTAAAAGAGCTGATAATCTGATATCAGCCGCTTTTATGTTCATTGTTACGGCTTCTTCACTCCATGGAAAAACGCGTCGACGTTTGAACACAAAATTAATCAAAGGTGAAAAATTAATTCTTAAGGAGGAAGCGCCAGGGTAGCAAAATTCTAAAAAATTCTTACGTCTTTTGCAATTTGCAGGTCAGAGTCAGGTTGTATGTTGAACAAAATATGATTCGCGACCGTAACAAGTACCTATAGATATTTACAGAGTTATAATCATTACAATCATCAATACAACTCTCCAAGGGCGCGTTTCCACTATGTCGTGAAGATTAATTTATCGTTGGACGACTGTCGTCTCTAGCTGTTCCCATTATAACGAATGTTTATCGTCACTGTGTCGTCGAAATATTTTATCGTCGAACGACTGTCGTATCTAGCTGTTTCCATTGGATCGTGACGATATTTTTACTGTTCACGGCAGTAGCCTTGTCGTTTGCGTGATACGTGCTACGATAGATAGTCGCAACAACGACACGTAATTTGCCGTCACGATATGTCGTGACGTTTTGTTATCGTTTTATGACTGTCGTGCTAGCCGTTCCCATTGACTTGACAAGGTTGTCACTGCAAAAAAAATCGTGAACGACAGTTAATCGTGTCGTCTTATATGTGAACACCTCCATTTAAATATATAAGCCACGACACTTAAAACTACATGATTACTTGTCGTCACGACATAGTGGGAACGCGCCCTAAGTTCATAATAACCCTACTGAATGACTATTTCCTTTGATTCGTGCGCCGAATGATCGAAAAATGAAATGAAATGAGCAGATGAATATTCATTTCTATATTCATAAATAAAACTGAAATGAACATTCACTCGAGTGAAGCATATGATAACAGGTTTAGTAACTAGCTACACTAACTAAGTCGTTATGGTAGAGCCACGTAGAGGTAAAGATCTAACTTGGTGTTGGCACGTATTGACTATTAGGTAGTAGGTACCATTCCTAGGTCAGTGTACGAATGACTATGACATATACACGTTCTTTGTCCTGCTGACAGTTGTGTATGTGTCACAGTCACTATTGTAGGTACCTACAGACGGGCTACAGGTTGTATATTTAAGACCGTTACAAAATTCTGTTCTGTACAGTAAGGTAACTCACCAAAGTGTCATCGTAATCGGATAAATGTTATAGAAACACTTTAAAAGAGGAACGAAAGCCCGCCCCAGCTTCGCAAGGGTGCAATTTTTCTTTTTCGAATTTCCGATTTAATTTTTCATACAATCCTTGTCCTGGCAATACTGAACACAACAAAAAAGAATTGTCCAATTTGGTGCACTCATTCTGAAGTTATGCGCGTACAGACATTTCGGCGACTTCGTTTTATAAATGTAAGGAAAGGATGTAAGGAAGGAAATTCGGTTTTACAGCGAGCAAAAATTAATTACCTAAGTACTACTTACGTTTTCGATTGGTTATACAAATATTAGCATTGTTTGTATTCCAGCATCATCATCATCTGCCTAGCCTTTTCCCAACTATGGGGTCGGCTTCAAGTCTAACCGAATGCAGCTGAATATGAGTATTTTGCATGGAAGCGTTTGTATTTCAGCATGACAAACCCAAAATTCAAAGTTTATAGATACGCAGAGTGCTTGGAGAGGAAAAGGATGGCAGCAAAGAAAAGAGGAGAAAAGAAAAAAAATGAAACTAGAGGATTTGCGAAGAAAAAAAAAGAGAATGATATAATTTTATTAAAAACTGAAGGGAAAATCGTACCTTCGAGTGAAATGCCACCGCGTGCTCACAGAGCCTACAGATATTATAAATGATCATGATGGTGATGATAGAGGAGGTGATTACATTTGTTTTTAATTTATAGCCTGAAGAATTAACAAGACATAGAAAAGTAAGAAAGTATTATTTGTTAATTGTACGTAATTAAGTATTTTAATAAAATATTTATTCACTATAAAGAAAGTTTTTATTGTTATTGTATTCATAATTCTAATTTTGGTGTTAGATATCAATTTTGATTGGAAGCTATCAGGATTAAAATGTCTCTTACATTTTATTTATCTGGATACGTATTTCTTGCATATCAACTTCTTAAATTCACAAGAAAAAAAAAACCATCAAAATTAGGTAAAAAATAGTTGTTGAAATTCACTCATCTAAGAAGTTGTTAATAAAACCCTATCAGGGAAGGTTGCAGCCGATGACTGTTAAGGCTCGTACACACAGGCGCGACGCGACACGCGACACAAAGGCACCGCTCGTTGCGCGACTTGCGGTGCTTTTGTGTCGCGTGTCGCGTCGCGCCTGTGTGCACGAGCCTTTAAACATTCCCAGCCGGGAATCCCAAATATCACGTGCATTACAAAAGGAAGAATCGAGTGCGTCGCGAACTGCGAACGGCAGAGACGTTCCAAGAATTAATTTACATAGCAAATGTGGCCTCAGGCCGGTAGCGAGAACTGGCTGTTATGATTGATCCACACACCCACACGGTAGCCAGATCAAATACTATAGGTCCAATGCGAAGATCCGGTAACTAAACGAACTAAAGCTAGGATATAAAGAAATGAGAAACGGGAAAACCTTGAGGCGAAGATGGCGAGACAAATTAGCAAATTCACGAGGGACTGGGTTACTACAACAAACAGCTATGAGAAATTGCAAGAGTGGAGTCATTGCTTGACCAGCAGTGGAACAGTATATATTTATAAATAGGATGTCGAATAAGTCTTGCACACATCTTGCTGTGTTCAGCTAGTGCAGTACGCACCTGAATACTTTCCAATAATTTCTCCTGCTAATTCATCAAAAATCATCGAAAAATCCTTCACCAATGGGATTTGATACGATTAACTTAACAGTTAACTGTCCATTAAGATTCATAATGTTATCCTTTTATGATTCTGCCAAAATGACCTTTTTAGGCCCCCTGATCTTTGTGGATGGCAATATTTTGTAAAAATCTTAACAAAGTCATTAAAAACAGAAAGCTACACACGTCACCTTGGCAACAATGTGTGCTATCAATCGTCAACTACGGTACTTTTAACGTGCAATTTCTCCAAGCATCGCCGTCTTCGAAGAAACGCTTGTACAGACGCCAGCACATCAAGCTACCCAAAACTGTCAAATTTTCCCAATCAACTATGAACCTTATGCTTTAGCGATAACATTGAAAATCTATTAATGAAATTTGACAGATTGTAGTAGCTTGATGTGCTGGCGTCTGTATATGACATTGTAATATTATTTATTACTTTTCATTCGTCATTACTTGTTTTCAACAGACAGGAACGGTCACATCAGCCTGTCAGTTAGCGCCGGTAGGAGGCGTACATTATACACAGAACAAAAAGGTTCTTGCCTTAACGTACGGGTAATTTTTCGCTGAACTGAGTGCCTACGCGTTACCTCCCACACACTGGTCTAGCCACTAGCCGTCAAAAAGCTTTTAGAACTATGTATTATCCATACATCAACTTGGCAACAATAATACGTTACACCTTGGACTAAAAAGACTATAATCAAAATAATTTGGTACAGATACGTATATCATAATGATGTCTTGTAAAAATAAATTATCCTTGAGTAAGATCCACCATCGTCAATAGTAAGTCACAAATCGACCGTGCACGGATCATAAAAATATCTCTCTTGACGAAAGGAGAATAAGGTTGCAATCTGTACAAATAAATAAAATTGAAGTGTCTGTTTCTAATGTTAAAATTAAAATAACAGGTTTTTACTAAATGTATATGAAAGTATATAGGTACGGCATTTATAACAAAAAAAAATAATATAAAAAAATTCTATGTCTTTGTTCCGGCTAATCTCCGAAACGGCTGGATCGATTTTGAGTGATCGGGACTTACACTGGCAGATACCTGATGTTATAAGGAGTAATTTAGGATAGTTTTGTTTAAGAAAAAGTATGAGTAAAGCGACACATTATTGTTTTCCGACAATCACGCGAACAAAGTCGCGGGCACAGCTAGTATTTATTACATATAATACGCCCACTGGGATAGATATTATTTTCTCTCTACCACAACTCACAAACAAACCATTAGGTACCCTTTGTGTCAGTCCACAGTCCCGATACATTATCAATATCATGCATATTTGAACGTTAGTCGTCAACCATCGGAAAGATGGTCGGCAGACCACTCCACTTGTGACTAAGCTTCTAAGATTATTAGAGTATTGTCAAGTGTTTCAACTAATTAAAATTTTATGTGAAGAGCATTTGAAAATATCAGCCGAAAAGTGAAGAAACTACCCACTTTTACCCCTTTAGGAACGTGGGTGTACCGGCCTTTGCTATTTTGAAGTCTAGAAAGGGGCGGTTGGAGGCTGCGGCGGTCGGAGGGCGCCCGCCCACTTCAGGCGCCCACGCACTGACGCACGCCGCGCCGTCCAGCCTCAGAAGCTTTTCATGAAAAATATAACCGTACGACAGTTACACAGACCTGAGTTTGGTGATTTTATTAACATCTATGTAAATTGAGTGTCAAAATAATGACAGCATGTTTATTTATTATATATTTATTTAATACTTCAAGCACATACATGTACAGAGGCGGACTTAATGCCATAGGCATGCATGTTTTCAGTGACTTTATGAATACGTGTGTTTCATAAGGGAAGGGATATCTTCAAAGATATTACTTCGTCTTATAAGATTATACACGGCGGCATTTAAATGTCGGCTAACACTTCATTCTCTATCTTTTCTGTGAAAATTGAGCTTTGTTTTGCATTCTTCTTTTTCGTAAACTTCTTAGAAGCAATATTGAAGAGTTATTTGTGATAGAAACAGTTCATGGAAAACATCCACTTCCTCATTTCATAACTTCACAGTTATGAACAGCTGAATTTCGCAATGCTGATATTTCAACTTGGTATACCCACTGACTAGAAGACAAATTCCAGCGAAAAGCTAAGTACCTAAGTAATAACATAATATGTTACCCTCCACTTAAAAGCAAAATCAATAACAGAGCAGTAGCACTGTTGCTTAATACGGACTATAAACTACATTCAACTGCATTACAGAATAGTAGTGCCGACAAACGGCCGGGCGTAAAGCTATATACCGGAAATGGAGTACACTTGAACTGTGGATGTCCTATTCCTGGATCGAGGCCAATGGTAGGCGACGCCGGGTAAATTCATTGTATCTACTACGCCACGCCTGTACGTAGAAAAATAATCAACCAGCCAGATAATCGTGGCTTTAGAATTTGGAATTGCTAAAGTAAAACAAAAGAATGCGGTTAATGAAGTATGTGCTCTATCTGCTTCAGAAGACAGACACGACAAATATTATAAGTAAGACTTCTTGATTGTAAAACCTAGTGCAGAAGCTACAGGGAGATAATAAATGGAAGATATAGCCTACATGACGAGTTATATGCGACTTTCACACAAACTTACAAGAGTTTATAAAATAGGTGCACAACGCACTTTGTACTCACTTATTTTACCGTTTTGTCATTTTACTATAGGTACAGTTATAAGTATAACAGTACTGCAACAAACTTAACAGAAGGCAACAGGAAAACCAATTAAAAACAGTCTGTTCAAAAAAGATAAAAATGTTCATAGATCCTGTAATTTGAGTCTTGCAATAATTAAATTCAAAGAATTAAATAATACAAGACTGGCCACACGACGTCCTCGAAATGACAGCTTTTAATTTATGACAACCGTTTTAGGACACCGCTTCCAAATTGTAGAAACGCATCCATCTTTTAGTGGATGTGGAATTTAATTTGAATATAGAATTACACTCAACTGATACTAAGTTCGAAATCATTAAAACGATTTATCAGAACACATGTCGGTATAAATATATATACTTACAAAGGCCAGTATTAATTAAAAACCGGCGTCTCCTGTCACTTTGTTAGCAACAGAAACGCGTAGACACACAGTATTTCTACGAATTCTGTGAATATTTAAATTTGCACAACAAAATGGACATAATGACGTACATACAGAAAGTAGCTTTAGTGCCTCACAAGGAAGGCAGACGCCGATGACTCATGAGCCTGTAATTTGGAAGGCCCAAGTCAGGCGTCCTGGTGACAAGGTGACAAGCTCTTTTGTTTCGAGTATAACGCTTTTAGGATGCCGCCAGCCTTTTAACTTCAACGTAGGATCTCACATTTAGAAGATTTTGCTAGATAGCTTATATAACCAGTTTCGAGTCAAAGAATATGCCCCTAAAATTCAAGGAAAGACATTAGAAATTCATAAGAGAAGAGAATGAATACCATTTTTGTTTTCTAATTTCGGGTTCATAAGATCGTGGTCAACATAATTCAAAAGCGTAACGTCCTGAATTTATTACAAGTGATATGAACAAAGTGACAATTGTTATGATAATAAGAAATTGACGTAAACAGACGCTAGATCTACCTTAATTAATTTTCGCGCAGGCGGCTCTTGGAGTGGGCAATGCAACGTAAGTTGATGTAATTCCCATAGTAAAGTCCCAAATGTCAACAACTTGACACAATTTTTAAGTATTCAATAGTATATTCCACGTTAGTGACATAACCAATTAAACGAACCCTAATAAAGGTGACGAAGTTAATTCAGAATTTTGGTAATCATTATCGAAGTAGGTAAGGAAAACAAGAGCATAAAATTATGAATGAATTCACAATACGATATCATTCATACGTGTTTAGTAATTACTATTGTCTTTATTAAGTGTGTTCTGATACGTTAAACTGTAAAGATTCTAATAATAGTTATGATAACAGTTTGATAGTGTGCACAGCGCTGCATGAGCGATTTGTGGTTCGATTTCTAACAATATTCAATTAAACGAGAGTCTATGCATGCATAATAGAGAATGTCGATAACTCTTGACTTTGGAATGACATCTATTTAGAGGCAACGAGGCAACTACTGGAAAATGCGTCTTTCACGTGTCTAGAAACGTTAAAGTAACGAGCAATTTGTTTTCATTCGATGTTGTTGAATATCTTTTTGTGCAACTGCTAGATATCAGACATTATGCCAATCGATTCGAATGCCAAACGAAAATCAATAACTCCAACCGCATACACCACATAAATTGGTTTATTTTTTGTTTGTTTTGCTTCACATGATAAACTCATCACAATAATTTAATTTTAGACGCTAGATATGGACAAAGCTTGCCTATCGCCTTGCTGGGAGGGGTCGTACGTCGACCTCCGAATCATTCGTGCACTAGAAGCCACGATTCGATCGTCGAGCAGCGACGCCCGGCATCATGTCTCGCTCCGCAGCTGAACTGAATAACAATCAAGCAAATGCTGTTCACACTACATTGTGTACACTTACAGACGCACCATATATACATATACGCGTAACGGTCGTTTGCGCAGAATCATTCCACATTTATAAATGCTAGAAACAATCGATGACACATATCATTGCCGTCGTGGGATATACATATTATCGCCACTTTGTAGAGACTATGTAATCATTAATTACAACATAAACACTATAAGTAACTGATTCCTACGCAATTAGAGGAAAATATAAACAAGAAAATACATAACATCAATTGGGAATTCCATATTTCATAATTGATCGCATTCAAGCCCGATACGGACATACGTTTAATTGGGAGTAAGCAAGATAATAATTATTCATATATCTCATATGTTTACAACACAAGAATGGCTTGAAGGGTCAAGCATTAATAATAAGTTACCTAATTGTCTATTGGACAAACGCGTACGCCATCTAAGTATCTATTGGCAATCTCACACATGTCGTAAATAACGAGCATAATTTTAATTTACCGCCGTGATAACGTAAATGGAGCACGAACTATGCCGCATACATTATTTACAATGTGCAGTATGGTATGCGCACACGCAATCACATACGACCCAATGTGAAAAAATGTCATTAGCATAGAACGTACCTAGTTTTATGTATTACTGGCTCTTGCCTGCGATTCTGCACGTTTAGAAGTTTGATCTTATTACTAGCAAATAAGTACTACGGAATCGATAAAGACCACAAACCGTTTGGTATCCCTTGGTATGTCTTTGATGGGCTTATAGTGAAGCATAGTAAAATATTGACTAAAGAAAGAAGAATGATATGTATTTAGCTTGTTGTTCCCAATGTATTTTACTGTGAGTATATAAATAATAAAATAAAGATGGCAACACATCTCAATGCAGTTGAAGAATAATAGAAACTTAAGGGCAGTACTCGCGCGATGAAGCTACTCTGAAGAGGCATATCAAACAGAAAGTTCCAACGAGATATGGATACAAAGGACAGCTACGTTTAGACGTCATTTGGGCCTGATTCCATCAGCAGTAAATATATGATGGCATGGCTGAATACGAAAATCACGGACAGGACAAAAGGAACATGTGTAAAGATAATAAAGCCAACACAGAAGTTTAGAAATTGATTTCTATTCCGTATAACAAGCGGTATGCGAGTAAAAGTAGCGACACAACAATAGAATTAGCAGCCCAATCCTTTCCCTGTGTGTTTATTTTCTCATTTCAGATTGTGGATTTGGATCTCATGTGTTAAGACTCCTAGAAACAGGCGCGAGACGCGATATAATCGCACGCGACACAAAGGCAGCGCTCGTTGCGCGACTTGCGGTCCCTTTGTGTCACGTGTCGTGTCGCGCCTGTTTGAAGGAGCCTTTACATTTTTATTGTTTGAATGGGCGATTACGAAATAAAAGTTTAGATGCACCTACTAGGTATTTATTACTTATATGAAAATGGTCATCTTGACTCTTGAATTATGACTTATCCAATTTTCTCTATGATTTAGTCTTGAGAGCCAAATATTATAAGGCACACTAAATAATGCTTTATTGCTGTATCTGTATTTAATGGGTATTTAATAAAGTCAAGCATCCAGCATTCTTATCCAATGATTACAACCAAGTACACCGACAGTTTTAATATCAATTGACATGGAAACACAAATCATTGGCTAATAAAGTAAACATTTTATTTTTCTGTAGGTATAATAAACACATTGAGATAATGTGCACTCATTGTGGAAACATGATAATTGAACAAGTTCCATATCGCTAGGAAATAATTACATTCAACGATTACTGAGGCCCCATTCATTAACCGTCAGTTTTAGCGATTGACTCCGGAATACAATTAACTTTGCTTAGGATTTTCAAATAGATTTTTGACGCCGAAATTGGACACGTCGTTTATCGGATTTGGATATCCGGTACTGACACCAGATAAGCTGTTAGAGCCAGTGGCGCGGGTAATATGTGCAAGATAAATTAGGTCTAAAACAAATGAATGATTCCATGGAATAACAACGGTCGAGTTGCGTCCACCGTTGGCAATGTTCCTTTGAAAGCGGCCGTAGGGGAAACAGAATTGAGTTTACTGCAGACTTCCCAACTAGCATTTTGGTAATAAGAATTGGTGATAAAAGAGTTATTTATAAGTGAATTTGGCAAGCAAGAGTGATACAATGGTTTTAGCAATTGGTGTTAGAGCACGCTCTAACCCCTTACAAACTCTCGATTGGGCCCACGTCTTATAGCGCTATAAGTAATATAATAATTTTAATGCTCACTCTTTTAACACTGAGAGTTACATAATAGTTATAGGGTGGCGTTAGTGGCAAACAATTTCTTGTATCTATAATGGTGGTATAATATAAATCTAGCTACCTCAAGCACTTTAAAGTCTGTATTATGGTTATAATAAAAACCATAGGTGGTACACAAGTTCTGAAGTCTACTGGTATAAATTTTATACTAACATATTAGTTCTTTTTTAGGTCCATTTTTTTCTTGGATTTGCTTTATGTATTTTGATCAGTGTTGATTAGCAACTCAGGGCTGTAGCGTGTTTTCTTTTTCTATTGTTTTGTATATACATTAGTTCCAAAAGTGTTACTTTATTTCTCAAAAATGATGGCAAACTAAGGAGTTGAAATTAAGTGAATTTCAAGTTACTGATTGTCAATATCTCGATGAGTGAAGTTTGATTTCTTTATCACATGGCTAAAATTTATTGCGAGGGTTACTTTATTGAGAAAATAATATATGTTTTACGTCTCAATTTTGCAGGGCCTTAAAAATAAGTGATATTTAAAGTAAAAATAAATTGCATTTTATCATGCGGGGCATACACTCAATCTAAATTTAGATAAAAACAGGATATTGGCTCTGTCTTTTACATTCATTGTGTATTGTAGTAAATATTTTGCGTTTTAAAATGAGAAAATTAAACAAAATATGAGTTTTAAACTAGTTTTTTTCTGATTTATTTTTAGGTTAATGTTTGATTTAAAATGGTGTCTACTCCTTATTATCCTAGGTTCCTATTATTACTATTAATGAACAAGAAGTACTGGATGGGCTGTAGTTAGAACTATTGTAGCACTTGTTATACCAGAATAGGGTTTTAAATGTTTAAATTGCGTGTTATTATGGCTTAGAAGAACATAAAAGTAAATTTGAACCCCACTGTAACGATTAGGGCTCTAAAAATAACTCCATAATACCAATTGCTATCATAAATAGGGGTTTTTGATTACTGAATTAAGTAGCTGTAAATAAGTTGCAATTAATACTTTTATAGCAACGTAGGTGGTAAAAATATTTTGCTAACTATTTTCAAGAGCTCTTGTCGGTAGAAAGAGTTATAACAAACTATAATATTACTTTTAGTAATTTCTGTTACTTGAGTTTATAAAAGCAGGTGCTATGATGGTTGCGACTGTACCGTTTATACATCCTTAAGTAATAATACGTTTCCTAGGCAAGATAGGTGGTATAAAACATTTACTTAGCACTCTTTAAGAACACTTGAAAATAGTGAGACTTATTAGAAATCCAACTATTACCTTAGGTACTTATTGTTACTTGAAGTTACTACACCTAGTGTTACTGTGGTTCAGCTTTTATCTTTTATACCTACCTTAGTCATATTATGTCTTCTTGTTACCGTTACTCATCTTGATGAGTTATTTAGTTATAGTCATGACCATTGAATAAACAAAAGTTTTACTGGGCGCTTTTATACACCCGTTAAACCAATACAAACGATAACAGAGGTGGAAATTAGCGTCAAAATGTTGGTTGGGTTCTGACGAATACACACAAAAGGTAACGCAAAGCTCTTAATTAACTAATGAGAATACTCGAAAATCACCCTGATCAAACATTAACGGACTGTACAACCCTTTGGGGCCTCTTACGCAGTTTTTTTTATAAAACAAAGCTTGGCTCATGGAGCTGCTGCTTCGCCTGTGGTAGATGAGGCTCGCGCTTATCTTCCGCAGGATACGGCGCCTTTTCCGTCGTCAGATAGCGACGCCCACCCATCCTCCTGGCGATCCGACCCACCTCGCCGTATTGTTATACGACAAAAATACTTGGTATATGGATCATATAATACTATACTCCAGCTTTTGTAATTCCCATCCCAACTCGCCTCGATGTTCTGCTTAAGTTGTTTGTTGAAGAGTTAACGAGCGTGATACCTATACCCAGGCTGGTTAAGGACTTTTGTTTGATTTGACTTCTGGTTTTGAGTCCTAGATGATGATGGATGGATTCTTTTTTAATAATCCTAACCTTTCTTAACAGTAATATTTTGCTAGTTTCAATAACCATTGAAACAAGACAATAGCGATAAATAGAGTACATAGTGATCTATTTACATAGACCTAAAGCAGTGGCTTGCGAGTCGCGATGCTTTATAAATCTGAATTATTAAGGCTCCTTCAAACAGGCGCGACACGCGATAAAATGGCATGCGTCACAAAGAAACCGCATGTCGCGCAACGAGTGGTGATTTGTGTCGCGCGCGATTATATCGCGTATCGCGCCTGTTTGTAGGAGCCTTTAAACGGTTTTTCCTGGAACCGTTCGTTTGAATATATAGTTCACATGTTCTATTCTACTCTAGCTGTTGTTGGATGGTTAATAAACTGTTAAACAGCCTTTGCGTGTGAAATAGCCGAACTGAAAAGTTTATGATTTGGAATTGGGGATTCCTAATTGTAGGATAAATATAATGAGGTTCTTAACGGCAAATAAGGATATTATGTCGTAGTGGTAAATCAGGTACACCAACAACTTTCGATATGAATAAAACAGAGATTACAAACAGGACATGCTCATTGATTTTCTCGCGAAAATGTAAATTAGTAACGCAATCAAGAGAAAATTCCGTAACATATCTTTTACCATTTGTGGTTTAAGGCAATTTAATGGATACCTGTGTTCACGCAATCAAATCATAGCAACAAATGACGTGTTCGACTGTAACAATCTGTGGTTACAATATATGGACGTACGTAGTAACAACGTAGGTCGCGTGTGCTCACTGCGGCCGTGCCGGTCAATTAGCTTAGCAGCCCTTAATGGGCCCATTCACGCGAGCGACGTGAATGGAGTCGCCTTCATGAGGAATTATTAATAGTAGCCGTGGAGAAGTAAGCCACCATTGATGGACTGGTATCGACCCTGTGCGTGGGTAGCGGAACATGATGGTTACTCCATTACAAGTGTGATAAACAAGAATTGTTGCTAAAGCTACAAAGTAGAGTAAACTGATCCGTGATCACGGTTCCAGTGAGTGGAGATTTCTATTTGTTGTTGGTAGAGGTCAAACGTTATTATTATGACTGTCCTAATATCTGGTTACCTATGAGGAAGGAAATGAACAATAGAAAATTAATTCAGTGTTAGTCTGGTCTAGTATTTATTTATTTAACTTTTTCGACTGCGCTGCAAGATTAAGGGCTGGTTGATTTCCAGTATTTTTCTTTTGCCTCAAAGCCCAGGGGCATCATCGTACTGATACACTTAATTGTAAATGCGAAAGTACTTCTGTCCGTTTGTTTGTTACCTCATCACGACAAAACCATTGCAACTACCATAATGAAATTAGTCATTGAGGTAGCGTGGAACCTGGAAAAGGACACTGGCTACTTTGTATCCTGAATATTTATGATGAAATACTCAAAATACGTCAAAATGTAGGTGAAGTCGTGGACGACTGCTAGTGTGGCATAAGGATACCAGTGTTTAGCTACAGCGTAGCAACATGAATGAACATTGTATCCAATACTGATATCGGTTAAGCCAGCATGATAATCTGTAACCGATGAGCACCATAGTAAACAATTTATCTCCATTCATTTGGAAACTGATAGTGAAACAAATAATCAGTAGTTCAATCGCCACTGATGGATAGTATCCCATCAGTGGCGATTGAACTACACTCGATTTCTACCGGCTTCCCTTTGAAAGATGGCACAGTCAGACAAATAATATAACCATAATAAAGACTAGCTTCTGCTCGCGACTTCGTCCGCGTAAAATTTCTTGTTCCCCCGACCCACCCCGTCGCATCGTCTGCCTGCGCTTTTAATTCGTTTACCTTTTTTCTGACTTTTGGTTTTTGCTCGGCTCCTAAGGGTCCTAGCGTGATGTTAAGTAGCATATAGCCTTCCTCGAGAATTGGGCTATTAATTGCAAAAAGAATTTTTCAAATACGACTGGTAGTTCCAGAGATTAGCGCGTTCAACCAAACAAACAAACAAACAAACTCTTCAGCTTTATAATATTATAATAGTAAATAGTAATATTATAGTAATAGATATCTACTCCGGCCAAAGAAATTTAAGATAGTAAATAATTTAATGTCTTTGACTCCGGCTTACCTCTTACAAAAATTGACCCTTCGCTACTGCTATCCATACTAATATTATAAATTCGAAAGTAACTCTGTCTGTGTATGTTACCATTTCACGCTTAAACCACTGAACAGATTTCGATAAAATTTGGCAGAGAGATAGATTGCATCCTGGGGATGGACATGGAGGAAGGGCATAGGATAGTTTTTATTGATATACCTCGCGGACGAAGCCGCGGGCGGAAGCTAGTACGTAATAACTCGTAAAGATGTACCTACTTAACTCATTCATTGTGTCCTGTATGACCATGTAACTGAACTGTAACTCTAGAAACGAAGAGTGTTTTCTTGAATAAACGGGTGAACTTTCAAGTGTCCGTCCGTAGCTGAATCCGAAATGATAAGAAATATCGAAAAATCTAGAAGAGAAGACGTCCCCGGGCCAATCTTGGTGAAAATATAAATGAATTCATAAATTTTTAGGGTTCCTTACCTCGAAGGAAAAAGGGAACCCTTATTAGGATCACTTTGTTGTCCGTCCGCCCGTCTGTCTGTCAAGACTCTTTATCTCGGGAACGCGTGGAGATATCGAGTTGAAATTAAAACCATATACTCAAATCTATAGTCCCTTGAAGCTGTGAAAAGGTCGTTTATGCCGCAAAAAACGTATATTTCGACACTCTCAAGGGAATCAAAATTTATAGGGTACTTCCCGTTAACCTAGAATCATGAAATTTGGCAAGAAGCAAGATCATGTAGCACAAGTAAAGGAAAAAATCCGAAAACCGTAAATTTGCGGGTAAATATATTTTAAAAAATCCCGTGATAAACTATTTACATACCTACAAAGTACGGAACCCTCGGTGCGCGTGTCCGACTCGCAATTGACCGGTTTTTTGAAAATTAACCCTGTACACTTTCTTTGTCCTTTTTAAATTACAAAAATGTTAATACTACAACGAGTCTTGAAGCACAAACCCAGTTATATTCGGACTACCAATAATATCGTACTTCCCATGGCATAAACCTTTGTACTATACGTAACATTCCTCCCTACTTCAGCGCTCGACCGCCGCCGAACCGTTATTCTGTGGACTGACAACCTAAAATCTAACGTACGGTGGCACTCGATTATAGTTTAATTTGGTTCTATTTCCGGGCCGTGTGTAAAAGCTCCGGCCGACCCACGCGCTGCGGTTGCTCTCGAGAGTGGAGCCGCACCGCATAGATAAAGTGCGGTCGACGTGCATTCAAGCTATTTCACTACCTCCTGTATCAATATCATTTGTTAGCCACTGTCGCTACTACCTGATGACATCCCTAAATGAACAAACTGAAACTTGAACTTTAGAGGACCATTTAGGTTCCCATGCAATGTTGCCAACTAGGAATCAATAAAGGTTTCCAACCATCTAAATATCAAAATTAACACTTGCGCAAATTAAGACCGTTCGGTGTTCCACTCACAATGGGTGCGCAAGTCGTGATGTGATAGCGCTGAGAATGCGCAATAAGCAAAAACACATAAGCATGTTAATTTATCGTAATTGTAGTTACGTCGTCTAAATAGAGACGAGGACAGGTGCAGCTCCCACGCGAAAGCAGTCGCGGATTACACGGCGCGTTCCCCACCCGCCGCTGCTCCGGCGCCGCGACTTTACTCACTGGTAATGCGCCAGCATAATTCAACCACTGTCCCTACTAGAATAATTGCCTTCGTGTGAAACAATTCGTTACGATTTTCATAAATAAACTGTATTTCAGAAAACGAACAAAGAATGTACGGTTCGTCATTTTGAGAATGTGCGTGCATAGGTTGCTCTACTAAGTAATCGTCACGTACGCTCTTGTTATCCCGTGGTCAATGGTGCGGTAATCGGGGAGGTGTAATTACGGCACACACTAGAGAGGGTCGAGCCCGCAGCGGGAGCATGCCCGACGGCAATGACCTTCCACAAGCCCACTATTGTACTCCTGTGGGCACACGTGAGCTAGAAAGCTGAGCTTGGAATTCCCATAGCCCATGTTGTTAGCAAATTAAAAACAAGCAGTAATTGAATGTTTCGCGCATTTTAACTTTATTACTAACGTCAATCGCGGAAACTTTTATGGCCGTGTTGGTACAACAAAACGTGATGATATAAAACTTGGTAACAAGAGTTAAGAAGCAGCGATTGCGACTCGTGGAGTCGTGGCTAATGCATGCTGCGCCGTCGCCAAGCCGGCCGTGTAGCCAAAGCTGATTTAAATTTCACACATAGTTAGATATCCAACTCGCCTTCTGTTTTATTCATCCGGTCAAAGAACATGATGTCACCAGCGGGACCCCCAACAACAAACAACGAGAGAAAATCATGCACACATTGTTTCTTTTCTCGGTATTCCAAAAGTTGCATCCGTTGTCTTTGAACATGCTAAATCGGATGATTGTAGATTTCGGCACACATAGTAGTTAACCATCCACAATAACAATATACGGAAAACATACGTAGGTCTGTATCCAATTTGATTAGTGAGAATTAGGATTCATTTCAGTGCGTCGTAACTGCTGCTGGATTGAATGTTAATAAACCAGTAGCGGACGGATCGCACGAGGAATCCACCCAGTTTGAATTAGAATTTTATAATGACAATTAATAACAGACGTCTACCGAAAACGTACTATCGTTTGACCGACTATATTTGTAAAACAGGAAGTATTTAACAAACCATTACTTACTTACATTCAATAGACCAGTCGGGACAATTTTGGCTTAGTTCGCTTGTAGTTTATTGCTTGCAGACAGTGCTTAATCATTTAAATTGACAATTTCGAACGTGATACGGTAAAATTTATCATAGCATAAGTGGTAATCCAGCGATGATTTATATTTAATAGCGTCGCGACACGTAATTGCGGCTGAATTTGTATACTTGGGGTTTACAAAGCAGAAAGCGAAAATTTGGAATAAGTATATTCCTTCTGATATACAATTCAAATTGGTCAACCCGTATGCAATCTCGATGAAGGTTCAGGTTATGTAACATCAGTACCCTTACCATGAGTTGGCATAACTTTACGTAGGTAACCGTACTCGCTAGCGAGGGCGTAAACAAGTTTCTATGGAGAATTGTACAGCGCCTCTGGCGGTCACTTATAAAACTGTAGAAACTAGTATGAGTCGAACGGTAAATCACCTATCGAAATCTATACGCTAGCGACTAACGTTTTCGATAGCAACTCATGGTAGAGGCACAGGTGTTATTATATTTAGCACGAACATCGTTAGCCACGGGCTTCTTGCGAGACCGTTCCGTATCCACAGCCTGACATAATGTGTGAATTTCTCTCATTGTTTTACAGCGCTTAACTATGCCTTATCGATGAGACTATTTAAAAGCTTTTTAGAGTATCAGCATCAGCAGTGTTACGAAATGTGTTGTTACCTCTTAGATTTGTATAAAACTCTCCAATCTCTAACATTTATGACGTTGATACGTGTTATGTTTTATTAAACGCGCATTTGCGACGTCAAGTCAACTCTCACTGGTTCATCCTGTTCCGTGAGTTCATCATTCGTTTCATGGCGTAATTCAGGCATCATTATATTTTAATCTGTTTGTTTGACCATGTTTGTCTAGTATTTAAAAAGCTATTGGGTATATTTATGGTATTTTTACGGCTTCATTACATTAGACAAACTGACCTCTATCATACAATACACCATGTAACAGGTCAGTGATTAGACATACATAAATATATTTTAATCATAAAGAATGATTCAATCATAGGTGAACGTTTCGATAGGTCACAATCTTTTTTCTTGTGTCTATGGTCACAATATTTTCCACAGTCATGTGGGTCGAGCGTGGTAGCAGCCGTGGCATGCAGGCCTATTGCGACAGTATTATCTACTCGAGATAAACCCGCTTATTGCTAAATGTGTTATTTACATAAAAAATCAATAAAAGTACTCGTAAATGAACTTATTACAAATACTTTTAATGTACAACTTTTGTCAGTGGCTTGTAATCTTGTTATTTGTATGTAAAGATAAATCCTAATGGAGTAGTTTGACTGAACTGAAGTCATCGTAGCCTAGTTGACTGCATGCAGTTGTTATCATTTACCTAGTAAGATACTAGGTGGATAGGTGACCAATTATCAGTATTTAAAGCCTGCCTGGAAACATTATCGGTATTCCTTAATATGGTATCAATAACTTCGTAGAGCTTTGCTTAGAGCAGGGTAATCTATAGATAGGTGCAGTCGTAATGGGAGCGTCCTACAAAGAGAAATAAGATGCAGATCGGTTGACTCGGTACTGTGAGTTGTCTGGCCCGCTCTGTAATGGACCTGCACTTCATTATTCGTTTATTTCTATTGACTTGACTCATTCCTGTTAGCTTGTCTTCTGAAATTGTGATCTCTGTGAATAATTTCTGGACTCTATAATTCAAGTTTCAATACAAGTACAAACGAAATCCGTACTTAATACTTTACACAGTATCCAATGTACTCGTAATTTTGTTTTTTTTTTTTACGTTTTGTTTTTTTATTTTATTACTCAGTAATGTTCTTTAATCTCTTTGCTATTGTTAGCTTAATTATAATTTTATCATTTGATAGAATATTTTTTGTTTATTGAATTATGTTGTTTAGTTTTGTTTTTACTGTTTTTTTTTTATTAACGATTGTCTTAATGATTTGTTTGTTATGGAATTGGATATTTTATATTTTTTACCTTTCCTTACCTTTTTGATTGTTGTTGTTTTAATTTCTTTGTAAATGGCCAATGTAATTTATTTTATTTTATTCTAACTTATAATCTAATTTTCATATCAATTATTATTTAATTTTATGTTGCTTACTCGTATAATCTAATTTATTAATTTAATTTTCACATTTTATTCAGTTGTGTTCTTATGAATCTGTCGTAATTTAATAATGAATGGTCTTACCACTGTTTTTTGTAGTCGGGTTTTAGTTTTTGAGCTTCTTTTTTTTATTGGCTGTTTTTCCAATGAATCAATATGATTGTATGGCTGTCGCTAAAACTTTATTAAATAATATGCTACTTTTCTTTTGGATACATAGAATAAAGTTTTAAAAACTAAAAGATCACTGTTGCATACTTACATAATTATTATTATTATGATGTACACAGTTGTTTTCTGCTTTTATTTATTAGATGCCTGATAGTGATTACGATTAAAGTAATTCTAAACATTAGGTACAAATAAATTGTGTTCATGCCATTTGTCTTGATTTGCTAGATAAATAATTCCTGTGAAGTAATTGAAACGATTGTAATATATTTTGATACTTTTGTTTGTCTAATGCCTGTCGATTATTTGAGGCTTGAAGCACCTAACACAACTAATTATATAAGTATTAGCTGCGATTCGCTATTTCACCCGCGTAAGTTGCGATTCCAAAAAAATCTGGAGAAGGCCACCTTTATCACCTAGGGGTATAAACAAAATAGCCTACGACCTATTCTCAGACCTACCAAATATACACAAAAAATCGGTCAAGCCGTTTTGGAGTAGTTCCATAACAAAACACTGTGACACGAGATTTTTATATATAACCTTTATGTCTTTCTGCCAGAGTTTCATAAGAGAGTACTAAACAAAACAAATATAATACCTATTTGCCCAAAATACATAAATAACTGCAGGATTTTTCACATTAGGCGTGTCTTAAGGCTACGCTGACAGCCTAGTGGCGCCCTCTTCGTTTATTTGGTTATTTCTTTTATTTTAGAATGAAAATGCAGAAAATAAGCACGTTTAGTTGTGCTCCACAAGATTATACGTTAATATTATTATAAACGGTAGTTTTAAATTGTTTAGTTTTATTATAATCACTTAAACGGAAAATAGTGGCCACTATTATCCGTTTTAGTTAGATTATCGAACGTACAGACGCCAGCACATTAAGCTACCCGAAACTTGCAAATTTTCCCAATCAACTTTGAACCTTAGGTTTTAGCGATAAAGATCAAAATCTATTGAAGAAATTTGACAAATTGTAGTAACTTGATGTGCTGGCGTCTGTACATAACCATAGGTGAACGTCAAGATGGCGGGATTACTGTCTTGAATAATTGATCAACTAAGTATATTTCGTACATAAATTATTGGTATTATTTGGTGACTATTAAAAAATGTGAACCACAAGGCAATCGAAGCAAGCATTTGTAATAATCAAGTTTTAAAGGATTTTAAAATGCCAACTCTGTTTATGCTCGGTTGCTATAAACAAAAACGATGGTTTTGCTTACCAATAGTAGCATTTTCTTGTTGCCAAACTGGGAATATAAATAGATCCGTAAGCTAATTGTACCTGTGATAGCTGCTTCCATAGTTAAGGGTCTACTATGCAAAGCTCTGAGGTCTTTGCTTCATTATTGGTAAAGATAAAAGAGTCTTAATTTTAACCTTTAACAGTCCGTATGTTATAGGAATCGGCCATTAGACGGAAAGCGTAGCCAATGTTTTCGATGTACGTAGGTTGTAGGTTGCCACTAACTAAGCGCGTAATTACTACACCCACCATAAAAAAGTCATGACGTAAACACGTCACGTGATGACGTAAAAAATTGCGTAAGCGGCTTGTAAAATAGCCATGTTTGGCTAACCTATCGCTTATCTCTCATCGAAATAAGCGATTTTGCATGCAGGTACCATTATCGTGTTCGTTTAGGTTACCTAATACATTTTAAAATGCGTTGTTTCCAAAATATTCCTTGTAAAGAACATCATTTTTTTCAAGCAAACATGTTTCTGTTGCTTAATTTACGGCTAATTTAGCTAAATAGTTGCAATACATTGAATCAAGAGGGTTAATGTGCTAATTAGCATATCGTGTGTTTGGTTAGTGAGCGAGAGGTGTGTGTTACGTGGGTGTAAGTCGTGTGTGTCACCTGTCGCGCGGCTGTTGTTACGCCATGACCCCGGAAGTCTCGGAGCATCATGCGGATCAGTGGGTCGAAACAACGCTACTCATTTTATACGCTCTACACTGGGCTATAAATTAAACCAAATTACAGTATTGATAAACACCATTACTTTTTCTATAGAGAGTTTGAGCAAATGGCGAATTTTAATATGGATATTTGGCCCAAGGTGAAGAAATAGCTTGTCAGACAAATGTTAAACAACAATGCACGGAATGCACCTCAACACAAGCTAGGAGAGACACAACATAAACAAGTAAGTAACACATCTTGCAACGCAACTAGTGGTAGAATGAAGAGATCGATCACGTTCACGTTTACGCTCCGAGGCTGAGAGTCGGGGAGCGTTGCATTGTTACATCACGCGCACTTTCTAACTGCCGACGACGTGCCATAGGATTTATATCGCCATAGACTTTAATTAAAGTGCCCCTCTGACGGGAGTTGAGAACTGCGAATGAATTACATGATAACACTCCACAATGGAATTGTGCAACATCGTACACTTTCGATTTCGTTTAAATAATGATAGGTATTCTTTCGTTCGAACTATTTATCATCTTGCAAAATGCAATGCCAGTGCTAGGATCGGTATTACCGTTTCGATGTATTACAAAACTGCATCAGAACAAAGGGGGTCGGTGTAGTCGGCACGAATCCTAAATACCTAACGCATCGGAGCACAATCGAGGATGACGCGCCGGTATTGGAATGCTGATGTAGAATGCATGCGCAGCACACACACTACGCTAGATAACTGGACCGCGGTGCGACGCCGACCAGAGAGAGGGACTGCATCCGCATACAATACGACATACTCCTAAACAGAAAATTTCGCATTGCAATCTGATAAGTTGAGTGGAAAGATGAGACAGGCGGAAAAGCGTGAAGGTAAAACGAAGCTCGGAAGCGTCGCGAGTGTGTAAGATATAGAAAGCACTTTAGAAAGGAATCGAAGGTACGCCGTGACCCGCAGACGGCGAGGTGAGCGGCCTGCGCCCGCGCCGGCGCGGTGTGGTGTGCGGCGTAGTTACGACACCACGCGGAACTGGCGGCCTTCGCTGTCAACCTTTTAATTACTCATTTTTAGCATACTTCCATCTCAGTTGGGTGAATGCAAACTTACCGCCGTCGCGTACCTATTTACCGTCAGTTTTTCATAAGAAATTGAGAACATAAAGGATTTATTTATACTTACCTACGAGAGATAAAGTATTTTTGTCTGGGCTCAAAGATGTTATATTATTGATTGCATATTGCCAGATTAGGCAAAATTAATTAATTCAAACAAAGATATTAAAATTAGCGAATACCAGTAGGCAACCAATATGATTTATTTGCAAGATATCTACTGCCATAAATGCATTAAGAAGAAAATTTGAAATAAGCCACTGGTAATTGCAACAGGTAGTTATTGAGATGAAACGTTCGTAGAATTTCATTAGATTGTGCGCCTCATACGTTCCAGAGGCGATCTCCAATCGGCGTGGCCCCTCAATTGTCGTGAACGCACGTCTGCTCGGCGCTCGGCAGCCCGTGGCCGGGAGTTTCAATAGCCTAGTCTATAATATACATACCTACGTAACGTGGATAGTTTAGGCGATGAACTCAGCCAACAGGGCGATATGAGCGAGGCCGTGCCGCCAGCTGACGCTCAGCTGTTACGCTCATCAGCGCCTGCCCATGTTTTCACAGACACACTAAATCCTAGCACTGCTGCCATCGCAATCATTCTGCTCTTACATAATTATCTCTAGACGGATTTAGTTTGTCTGAAGTCATTCATTATAGCAACCGTTATGGGAGTGCTAATTTGGTAATATCTTTCGAATGCAGTCGTGATCGCACCGAACGAGCTAGAAAGCATGACTCGTTAATAATCACGTGGGGTGGCAACTGGCTACAATCAGTGGATGGATACTAATAAATGATCGTTCGTTCACTCTCCGAACAAGGCTAATAAAAGCTACAATGAAGTCTGGCGCCGACAGTCGACAACAAGCCGCGGACTCATCAAAGTCTCATTTAAATACTTTATGAATAATTGTAAGTGAATTACTCTGAGGTCTTATTGTCCCATGGGATTTATTATAGCTTTTAATAGCAGCTGTTAATACAACACATTTTAAAGTTTAAAAAACGATAATAAAATGCACCATATTCATAAACCATAAGCAAATAAAAATAATAAAAATACAGTCCGTCTTGCTTTTTACTAGGCCGTGATGGAATTTGCAGTGATGTACAGACCACAAACAAATCGACATCAAGTCACGCATTCATTCACATTTCACATACCCAAGGGCTGAATTCTTAACAATGCTCATCGCCTGGGTAGTCGACCACAATGTGTATGTTATGAGGCTGAGCACAGGCGCTACCCAGCCGAGAAACAAACCAGAAGTCCTTCTCGCGTTCGCTAAATACATCACAAAAATTTTAAGCGAACTGAAAAAAATAACTGAAGAAAAGCGAACACTTAACGGCACATAGGAAATACAATAATTTTTATAGTATATTTAATTTATCTCTTAATATTATTATCCTCATCTCATAGCAACTAAAACTTCTCACAAAACAATATCTGTATCAAATAGCAGATATTGTCAAAAATACCATAATCAAATAAAGAATGCAATCCCACACCAAAATATATAAAGCGAATCAATCTAATATTTTTAAAAAAACCCAGCCGAGAAAGCAAATGTTGTACCTAATCGTTGCATGTTTTATTTTACCTAGACACAACAGAGATCCATCCGTCTATCGTCGCCACATGAGATAATGTCATTTGGGACTCAACACAACGAACTTTTATTTTCGGTGATTGAACTTCGTAGGTGGCAAAATGGCAAATTAGTAAAAATTTGGAAAATCCAAAAGTGCACGACTCATTTGAACGTGTAAAAACCATAGATAGAAATAAATTATATCCCACCAAAAACATTTTCATGTAAAATGTTGCTAAGACGAGACCACATATGGCTCGCACTGCCAAAAAGTTATCAGATCTCATGTAGAGCCAAGCTTCTAACTCTACAAGCCCTCAAAATCTACACATTTAGTCAAAATATGAGGCTTGGCCGTTATGTTACTACAAGAACTATTGTATAACTGAAAAGTAATGAACAGTGAACGGTAGCTAAACAAACGGCCAAGCCACACACTTTGACTAAGGTGTAGAGTTTGTGAAGTTAGGGCTTGTAGAGTTAAAAGCTTGGCTCTACTTGACAGTGCGAGGAATATGTGGTCTCGTCTTGGCAACATTTTACATGAAAATGTTTTTGGTGGAATTTCACATCTTTTTGAAAGTTGCTGATGAAAAAAAATGTTTTGTGGTTTTTTTTTTCGGGGGGTGATTTACTAAAAATCCTGAAATATGTATTTTATTAAAACAAGGAGTCCCTATATCAATTTTTAGACCTCTAGCATCAAAATTTGCTGAAGTCTCATACGAACTTCCATCCCCTATAGTTTAAGGGGTCGGGGGCTAAAACTTCCAAATTTTATAATGTGTTTGTTGTTTGTGTACTAGCTTACATACCAAATTTCAGCTTTTTAGGACTTCAGGAAGTACCCTAAGAGTTTTAATGATCATGAGTCAGTGACGAAATCAGATTTTCTTAGATATCAATAAAATCTAAAGTATAAGAGCTATGCAATTGAAACTTTATATGTTTATTAAGCCCAATATTGACATCATATCTCGAGAATTTTGTTTATCTGGTATAATCCAAACTCAAGTTATGAGGGTTCAAAAAAACGACGAAGCGCTTCGAGAAAAGGTTGGTAGTGCCCTTGCACTTCGCTTGGCTCGTCTTGGCGGGGGCACTCCCGTGCCCCCAGATAGTTCATTTTTTATTAATTATAATTAAACTACTTTGAATAAAAGAACCATTTTAAATAGGGTTCCCCCTATGGGTGAAACGAAACTATTAAAAAAAGTGACTCAATTAATTGATTTTTTCGCAAGCTACAATATTTCCAGGTATCACACTTGGTTAACGGGATTTTTTTTTTAAATTTTGAAGTTTTTTTCGTTTCTACTGCATTAAATAAATTTTTGAAAAGTACATAATTAATCTCCATTGAATTATCTATACAATGGTATACAAATTAGGTTATGTGTACTAGCAGGAGTATAACAATAGAAACAGTTGCAGAAAGGAGGCAAAAATTTAAGCACTCTCTAATGTTTCGCATTATGAGTCATGCAATAATTTATCTGACATGTTGTTAAGCTAAGCAATTTTCAAAAGGATTAAATAGTGTAAACATACACAAATGCAGTCGTCATCAGATGGAAAAATTTTTCACTGAACTTGTACTGGATAAGTCACATATCGGCATCAATGTAACCACCGATATCGTTTGTTATTCACAAACTGGTATTTCTTTTTCTTTTTGGTAATTATACCAGATATGCATTAGCATATTTAACTGTTTTTTATTACCAATTTAATTATGGTGTACATTAAAACGGCGGGCACACATGTCATTTTACTACGTATCACAATATAGCAAAATTCATTGTATAATGCTAATGTGCCTGCTCGTCTATTTAATCAAACAGGCTTCTACGTATGATTAAAATGTGCTTTTGAAAGGCAAAAAGAACGAATTTATACTTTACAAAGCAGAAAGAAAGACGGCTTATTTACATAGAACATTGTTACATTTTTGGGTGTCGCGGGCTCGCGGCGTTTCTTCAAGTTGTTTTGAAGGCAGGTTGTTATTACAGATTTTACTGATTACAGTGTAAGCTTAGACACAATGAGAGATATCAATCAAACGCGGGTTTCGAGTATAATTGCGAACGTGTAATTTGTAATGTAGAGAGCTCGATAAGCACGCAATGTTGATTGTATCGTCTCGCACATATAGAAGTAATGTCCGATGGTTGTTTGTAGCATTGTGAGCGACACAGGAAAACATGAGCGGTGCATGATGCGCCCCGCCACCGGTAACAATGAGAAGTTTTTTTTAAACACCGCGAGACATTTCAATTGTAGGTACCTACTTACATTAGCATATACGAGATGGCTCAAAACCCACCCATCTTCTCCTTGGACGTACCTGCAAAATTAAAATAAAACGTAAATTATCAACCCATTAGATTTAGTTTAACATGTGATATATTTTGTCAATCGTGCCACAGAGTGCATTCAGAAACAGATACCTACTTAGCTAGTTAGTACTTACTTTTTGGTTTGATTGATGTTTTCTTCCATAAGAGCTTATAGGAACGTAACCAAAAAGTAAGTAATTCTAAATACCCAATAAACATACATTATACTGTGTGATAAATAAACAGTTGGGGTAAATAAACACCATTAATTTTGTGTAAACGATGAAGCAGATCGTAAACATTTAAAAAAGTCTGGAAAAGCCGCAGCATCATTTGGCACGGATTTAAGATTGTTTTCGAGTGCATGCGAATTGCGATACGGCTTCTGGAAATACGCAAAGAATAACAAGTAAATTGTTTAAAAACTAAAACAATAAGAATCCAATTTTAGTTCCGAATAATAATTTAATATCTGCCGGTCGATTCTGTAAAAATCTCACCGTGAAAACTTAGGTGAAGTTAGTTTGTTTTTGCTAGGAATTGACACTATTGACAGCTCACTCCACGCACACTTCACCTAAGTTTTCACGGTGAGATTTTTACAGGATCGACCGGCAGATATTAAATTAAATGCGTTAAATCTTTGAACCATTTCATGACGCCAATCAACGACGGAGTTTTTGGGCCTCTGTCAAATTATGAGGTATCCACCGGGCACAAAGCTTCCTGACCGCTAAATGTTCATGGAGGATTTTGTGCATTTGACTCATACCGATGCCTAAGCTTGTCCGAATCTGCTGATAAGTCACTCTTTTGTCAGTCTCTATCATACGCCGCACACGGCACAACACTGATGTTATCTTCAGTCGTCGCCGCAGAAGGCCGTCCCTCACGTAGATCATCGGTGAGATTAGTGCGACCACGTTTAAACTACTTAAACCAGTTGTAAACAGTGGCACGAGATGGGGCTTCATCGTGAATAGCCAATCGAAGTCTATCATAACTTTCTCGTCGACTTAAATGACATCAAGTCATAAAAAAAATCATTGTACGAAAATATTCTCGCGTTAAATTCATGCTGACGTGACACAAACAATTTTCAATTTGCCGCTAAATCGTAAACAAATGACAAATGAATAAAATTCATACTCAATAAAATTGGCAAAGAGTTCCATTTTCAAAATTTGAACTTATTTTTTTATTATATCGTTTGCAAGTGGCCAGTTCTAAAAACTTTCAGTGTCGCCCTCGTATAATATGGTGTAGTAAAAAATAATGATAACAATAGGCAGTAAAGTTCAATTCACGACAGTCGTTCTTCTTAATCAGTGTTGGCATAACAATAATTCAGAGAATGGCTATCAGACGTACACAACACACACAGTGTGTTCTGTATAAACTACGTCAGGAGCACCAATCTCGAGCATTACTCACTCAGCAGTTACGTCATATATACGAATGAATAGTAAATACAGAGAAATTACAAAGACTTTCCCGCGTCGCTCATACAAATTTTCAGAAAATGCTGCCGCCGCCAAACAAGGTTACAAAATATTGCTACAATGTTACAATCACATTACAAGTTTCGCTGTAGCTGCGTCTTGCGGTTTCACCTGCATAAGTTTCGATCCCGTGGGAATATCGGGGTAAAAAGTAGCCTATATGTTAATCCAGGGTGTCAGCTACCTCCATACAAAATTTTATCAAAATTGGTCCAGCCTTTTGAGCTTGAAGAAGTAACAAACATATAAACACACAAATTTTCACCTTTATATTATAATATTAGTGACATGATATGATATTAGTGTATGGATAAAGGATATTATGATATCTTTTCCAAAAAATAATCCAAGTGATTGTAAAAAAATACAACGAAATCACACATCACGCCGTTATTTATACTAATATTATAAAAAGGTAAAGTAAAATGAGGTTGTAGGGGGTAATCTTCGGAACTACTGATTCGATCCCGAAAAATCTTTCACTAATGAGAAGCTAAATTATCCCTGAGTGTCATAATAGGCTATTTTTTATGTTAACACGAGAAACTTCATGCGAACGAAGTCGCGGGCAGAAGCTAGTTCGTAATACACGTGGGAAAGGTTTTTTTTGATTGATGCTAGGTTAGATTGATGTTAGGTTTTGATTATACTTGTACAAAAATAATGTTTCGCCAGCCGAGGTTGTTTGAACTGAGACTTGACGACCGCCTAGACATAGGTGTTTAGCTATTATTGTTGATTTTTTATTATTTCACCTTACTTACGTTTTGCGGGAAATTCGTTCAACATAATATGCCATCGGTTACTTCCATGGTTATTTTTTTATTAAAAAAATTAAGTATGTAGTTAATTTCGGCATAATAAATCTCATTTATCATCATTCAATCAAATTAATTCTATCAAACGAACAATAGGTAGATACATAATAAACTTTGGCATCAGCCACAAAAATTAACTGAAAACATTTAATTAAAAGCAGAGCCTACAAGTTCAGGTTTTACATTTTCAGAATCGAATAGTCCACGCTGTTACAGAAAACATTAAAACATCGAATAAATCTAACGAATTTCATGCAAAAAGAACAATCAAGAAGTCTTACCTCTGATTTCAGCTTTATTATAAAGATCCTTGGGTTAATGTATTTATAGTAACGATAATATTATCAAAAACGTGCTCCGAAGTAAACAGTGCCGCCTATCGATGCTATTTACGTCAGGTCTGGAGGCAGGCTGGCCGAGCTCCAGCTGACGTGGGAGGCGCCCCGCCGAGCGCCCCCGACGCCCACGAGCCCCTATCGATCGCACCCCCGACCCCCGTCGCATCCCCGATGCACCACTTGTTACATCTCTTGCTAATCATACTACGATTAAACCAGAATTTTCTATTGAAATATTCAGTTTTTCGCAACGTGTCATTATGGGGATTGTTTCTACAAAGATTAGTGATAACGCGAATGTCAAAAAGCACGAGAATATAGGTACAAAATTTTAACTGAGAAAATTCCTACATATTTTCCCAAACTACATAAATATAGTTCGTAGACTTAAATCGCTAGGAGATTTGTAGATGAAATCAGTTTAGGCTACAAAGTTACGAATTTGCGATCAATTTTATTACAACCTGGCAACCACACAGACTTCAAAATTAAAGTATTTTCGGAGTAGAGATAGTATAGAAAGTGTACGCGGCTTGGCATTTGGCCAACCGTTTAAAAATAACTGATTGTTTACTTTGATAAAGAAAGTGGTTTCAGTATAGGTCTTCGTGATAACAGTCATGTAATAATTCATGCTGATTTTCGTCTTTCGGACAGTCTGAAGGAAATATTGCAACGCAGATACGTTTGCAAATTGCGTAATTATGAATTGTTTACAAGAGCAAGGCCACGGGGAAAACACCAGTATCGTTCAAGTAACGCTGCTCAACTAACAAACTTATAATGCCCCTTTTTATGGTTCCGTGCCTCAAAAGGAAAAAACGAAACCCTTATAGGATCACATTGTTGTCCGTCTGTCTGTCTGTCAATACCCTTTACCTCGGGAGCGTGTGGAGGGGAGATATCAAGTTGAAATTAACGTAAAAAAAAGATAAGGCCGTTTATGCCGCAAAAAAACGTATATTTCGACAATCACAAGGGAATCAAAATTTATAAGCTACTTCCCGTTGACCTAGAATCATGATAATTGGCAAGAAGCAAGGTCCATGTAGCACAAGTAAAGGAAAAATCCGAAAACCGTAAATTTGTAGTTAAGTACCTACATAAAAAATATCCCGTGATAAACTATTTACATACCTACAAATTTTTACGGAACCCTCGGTGCGCGAGTCAGACGCGCACTTGACCGGTTTTTAAGTTCATACAGTAACAGCACAGTTATTTTTATTAAGGAAAATCATATTATAAACAAATTCCAACATATCCGAGTAATTCAACCATTAATGAGAAGTTGAAAATAATACTCTGACAAACAACTATTAATTATTATTGTTGTGATAGTGATACCAAGTATTTTAATATTAATGTCAAACAAGACAGTTATTATAATCTAAATTACCTAATAAACTATTGGGTGACTTGGGCAATATTTGAAAAAGTTACAAAAAAACTGTTATTAAAAATATTTTTAAGAAAGGAAATTATTATCAATTTCAAAAAGTACCCGCGTAATGTTCCCAAATAAAAAAAAAGTAAATAGGAATAAGTAGGTTTATGCTCATTATTTCCACTTGAACAATAAGCGCAAAATCAAAATCCAAACGTGGCCCCCGCCAACCTATCGCACACGAAGTGCAATATCCAACCCTCATTGTTGTTACCACAAAGGTATATGTGAACAGGATTTGATGGCGTTTTAGATAATTGCTTTAATAACAAAACGTGCTGAGTGGCTTTCATGCAGTGCATGCGGGGAAAGTGTCATGTGGTTGATGCGCCTCGTGACGCGGGGAGATCGCATCGCGCATCTGTCGGTGCATTATTCCGCACCGATTGACGGTTGCAGTGGTAAGCATGCACGACGCCGACACCTGACGCAGGTGTATTTTTGCCAAAATAATTTCACTTTTCATTGATTGGCATTATTGCCCAAATAAAAGCGCGCTGCAAGATTTTCAACCTTTGGCGCTGCACTGGGCTGAGCGATGGTTTCAGAACGCATGTTTGCTGTCAGGACACCGCCATATTGGCGGTAACGTTATCAAATGGCAATAATTGAAAAACTTTAATTTGTTTGTACACAAAGGGTTATTCTCAAATTCACAGATTAATATTTTTCCTAAATTCAGGGTATTTTTCCCCGGTTTTTGATATATTGTACAGGTGCTTGCCAAAAATGAAACATCTCCTTTAGAATGGACTACATTATATGTAAAATGCAATTAATGTAAATTTTTATACCTACAAAATTTGTACGCCGTTATTAGCAAAACATGGACGCTCACAACATCTATTAATTCAATACCTTGCATGTCTGATAAGTCAGTTTATGTAAACGCATGTTTGACAAATAAGTTATCTTTATCTTTACCAAATATCATACAGAAAACTGCGAATTTGCCCGCGTAAAACCCAGATTCGATAAAATATTGTTTTCTAGAAGTGTTTACCTCAAGCAGATTACGGTAGGTTAACGGGAGAAATACCGGAATTATCGTACACGTCATTTGTGGGTTTTTAAAATAGCCAGACGACTCAGCAAGCAAAATTTTGTTAAATATAAAATCAGGTTTATGCTGCACAGCAGGTGCGTGTGATCTATAAAAAGATTAATATCCATACTAATATTATAAATTCGAAAGTTACTTTGTCTGTCCGTCTTTATGTTACCTTTTCACGCCTAAACCACTGAACGGAATTCGATAAAATTTGGCAGACAGATAGATTGCATCCCGGGAAAGCACATAGGATAGTTTTTATCGACATAGCCGCGGGCGGAAGCTAGTTGTTAATAAATATAACAAACAAACCTAAAGCAACAACATAAAGTACCTAATTCAAATAAAAACGCACGGACAGCAAAAAAATCTTTATCGTTGGACGGGAATATAATAATAAATTTATGTGATGCACACAGCATTCAGTCGTCTGACGCAGAAGCCACAATTGCACCTCTGTTAACAATCTGTACTGGCCTTTGTTAGATCATTTCAAATCTGCCTCAACAATTTTCTAGTTATTGGGCCTTAGTGCAGGAGTTTTTGGTGGTAGTGCAGATTGCATGAGCATATCTCCACGTTAAAGAAAAAGGTTACTTGCTAACAGTCGGAGGTTGCGGAAGTATCGTACGTTCCCGCGACCCCCGGCGTAGGTGTGAGATGGAACACCGGGGTGGTTTTTAGCCAGTAAGAGTCTGTCAGACCCCGTCGCCCGCCCCAGGGAGGCGGACATCCATGAGGATTTTCCACCTCGGAACAAAAAAAAAATGTTTAGTACTTACTAAACGTACACCAGAATACCAATTCTCGTAATTAAAAACGTACAAAATAGTCGCAATCCCATCTCAGCGACAATCAATTTCAAAACCTTGTCAAAAATGTAGGGAAATTAGAGGTATTTTTGATAGATTGAGACAGAGCAGACTGTGAACTTTCTTAAAATTACGAGAATTGCCCCTCTGAGGTGTACGTTTAGTACACACCACATTTATTCAGTTAGGGACCAAACATATTGCCTGTTGGTTTCATATCACAATCTATACCTATATATCTATACCATACCATACCAATATTATAAAGCTGAAGAGTTTGTTTGTTTGTTTTTTTGTTTGTTTGTTTGGTTGAACGCGCTAATCTCAGGAACTACTGGTTCGAATTGAAAAAATATTTTTGTGTTGGATAGTCCATTTATCGAGGAAGGCTATAGGCTATATAACATCACGCTATGACCTTTAGGAGCCGAGCAAAAAGAAAAAAAGTCAGAAAGAACGCTAAGCAAAAACGAAGTAATTGCGCGGGCAGGCGTTGCGATGCGACAGGGTGGGTCGGGGGAAAAAGAAATTTCACGCGGACGAAGTCGCGGGCAGAAGCTAGTTAGTAAATAAGAGGCTTGCTGGACCTCAGCGGTCGGCTTGCTGGCTGTTCAAGGCTGATAAATTTTGAAGGAAAAGAGGATAAAACTTTCATATAATAATTCTTCAACGAGTTATAAACAAATTAGTTGGAAGATTCAAGGGCAAAACAACAACAAGTTCTCGGATCGTATCATTTACAATCGACAGGTAAGTATCATGCAGTAATAACACACAAGAACCCGTCTGACATGTCGCCTCTGAGCGCACGAGGAAAATCCTTAACATCCTGTTTGTATGCACGAATGCGTCTTTACATTTCTTTTTAAACATAAGGCGAAACTGCCAGGGTAAATTCAAATTTTCTTACGTTTTTCACAATTTGCTGGTCAGTGTTGTTAAGTTCTATGTTGATCAAAATATGATTCGCGAGCGCAAAACAATAAGTACAATTTATAGAATGATAATCATTGAAATCATCAATACAACTGTCTAAATTAGAATTAGCTTCAAATGTCACGATTTCAAGAAATATTCATGCAATAGGGTAATTTGAACTTAGAGAGTGAAAGGTATTGATTGATAATTCTAATTATTTAAATACATATTTGTTACGGTCGCGAATCAAATTTTAATCATCAATAACCTGACACTGATCTGCAAAAACATAAGAAAATTTTAATTTTGCGGGCTACTAGCGCGTCCCCCTTAAAGTAAAGATTGTTGTGTCCACAATAAATCCTAGATGAAGTCGTCATAGTAAGTTTGCAATAACAAGCCGCGCCAGCGTTTTATTTCCTCACATGCTCAGAATTCTAAATCACTTCATTCTCAGTTCCAAGTTCCAATAGCGTTCGTGTACCTCAAGAATTTTAACTGATACATTGTCTGAGGAGGTTTTCTTGAAATATGTATTCTGGGTTCTTTTGCAATACATTTTATTACTTGGTGTACGACTACAACCTAGATTTCGTTCGTTTACAACAATTTTAAGAATTCTATATTTACCGGGTGTATTGTTTGTGTAAGGTTATACATGTGGGTCAAACGGATACGAAGGTAAGTATTGTTTCACCAGCATGGCAGCCTTTTTGTAATGTCTCACTGCAGGAAGAAGGCCTCCCTACCCTCTTTCTACTTCTCTCAATCTAGAGTTGCCGACGACGGTCTATCCAACCGATCAATTTTGTCAAAATTTCACCGTGATAAAGGAATAGCACTGCAGCTCATCCCGATTTCTCAGTCTATGCCTGTCGCAATGTCGCGTGTGGCTGTTATTAGATACAATTAACTTATTACCAACGCGTGTGGCTGTTATTACAATTAACTTATTACCAAAAAGTACCTAATTTAGGTAAGTGATTCGAGAGTCTTTCCCTGTCTACATACCCATTTCCTATAGCTCTTTTTTAATTCTTAATATTACTCGAGTCGAATCATAAGGGCCATCAATTTATCTCCATTTCATTGTTTTTTATTTTCACGAGAAGATCAAAAGCGATTCACGCAATTCAATTAATATGTGATGTTTTCTCGACTCTGAGCAACAAGGACGGAACAGTGTCAGTTTTATCAGCTTCACTACAAATAAATGTGAATCATTTTGTGTTTCATACATACATTATGTATGTAATACACGACAGCAAAATAGTTATCTAGAATCGATTATTAATTTATTATGCACTAAAAGCGCTAATACAACAGGAATATTTCAATTTGCGCATTACTGAGGTTTTGCTGACCGTACACACGCGGTCAATGTTCGATGTGGCCAGCATCGCGCCCGCCCGGGCCCCACGCACCCACTATTGCGAAAATAATGCAGCAAAATACTACGTCACGTACTGTTTTGGGTATATTTTTATAGTCTATTATGTTCGCATGCGTGTTAGTGAACCAAACGTGGAAACGCTTTTGTTTTGGATAGTTGTTGCGGCCTATAACGTAAGTTACACGATACATTGTCAGCATAACGTAATAGATATCTCGTGACTGAGAAAACATCTGTTATGTTTATGGTAGATTGTGAAATGAGATAAATAACTTGTACAGATACAGATCGGCGATACGTAGGATAAAGAGATTAGTGAACTCTTGTGAACGAGACAATGCAAATCGTAGAGGGAGATCATAATATGTGTTGCGTTGTTTACCTTGAAGCATAAGGGATATATATTATATGTATATTTCGCAGGGATACTTTTAGAGGAAAATGATTAGAATACTGCCAGCTTCTCACTTTAATTTTTGAATATTTTCGAATAATCGTGTCGCAAACGAGTTGTGGTGTGGTGCGCGGGGCGCGGTGTGCGGGGTGCGGGGTGCGCGGGACGCGGCGCGTTCAACGAACGTCCGCGGGCCGGCACGGGCCCAAGGTCGCCGCGTTCACTCGCCCGCCACACCACACAGCCACCATCAACCGGCTGCCGACTAAGGGTTTTATTTTACCCAAGATTTTGCATTATTTTTAGCCTACAACCTTGTATGATTACCCTGCGCTACTTGTCTTTAATCCTCAACGTGCATGCCAGCCCACATTCCTCTGCGATTATTATTTTTATCATTCACTAGCTAGACTCCACGGTTTCATCCGCGTAAATTTCGATCCCGTGGGAATATCGAGATAAAAAGTAGCCTATATGTTAATCCAGGGTGTCCGCTACCTTCATACAAAATTTGATCAAAATTGGTCCAGCCGTTTGAGCGTGAAGAAGGAACAAACATATAAACATACACACAAACTTTCGCCTTTATAATATTAGTGTGATATAATTCGTGCAAAAGCCAATAAACAATTCGTGCTAAATAACAATTAAACAAATTCCTAGATTTACTGTAAACGATTCACGCGTGTTACCAAATCTGCACAGACGTTGAAGAAGGCTTGAGCCAGTTTTCTTTATTATTAGTTCCAATAAAATATAGTTTTATGAACACAAAATAACCTACCTGTTACACGTGTAAACTATTTTTATATAGGTTTCTAGCTGACCTATCGAAAATGTCGATTGTCATATTAATCTATGTCTGTACTGTACCTACTGTCAGTTGGTGTTTTGAGCCGGATGTTTGTGCAACGTGCAACTCATGTATAGTTTCGAAACACTAAAAGTGAAGGCTGGTGACGCAATCTTTTATTAGTAAGTTACCGACGAAACATTCACGTAAAAGTACAATAATCTCAAATGGTAATTAAAAAATGCATGATAATGGCAAATAGCGATAGGTATCCAACGTTGTTACGTAGGTAATGTTTTAGATCAACTGTCTTATTTGGCCGGTTTTGATTAGCATTTGTATCACTACATTATACATTTACTACGAGCGGTACATAAGAGATCTCTCATAGATAGCAAGCAGCAGCGGTTTGAGCAGCGAAAGTTTCTTGCGATTGGAAAATCGTACATAATCATGTGATTATTTACGACGCTAACTTTCAAGTATTTCTTTGAAATGCGAATATAAAAAGGTATCATTTTTATTGTGTTCAGTGGTCTATGCCACGTCACTCAAACTTAAATTTAGTACTTAGTTAAACAAAATAACTTATTTCAGTATGGTAACATTGGTAATCAGTGTTTTCATTATCTAAGGATAAAGGCTCCTTCAAACAGGCGCGACACGCGATAAAATCGCGCGCGTCGCACCTTTTTGCAGGAGCCTTAAGATTAGTAGAGAACGTTATCAGCTGTTTATCATCACACCTATGCTCTAGCTAGAAGCTAATGGAGGTAAATGGCTAATACATAATTAGTGCTGAGACTAGCTCGAAAAATCAAATACCTACTTTACATTAAATTCTGTAATTACAGTAATAAAGGACCAAAAGAGCATTCCCTAAACTCATAGTCATGAGTAGGTAGTAGGTACGATCGATCAGTGATCCTGGTCAAATAAGAGGTGTTAATCGTTTGATCTTATAGGTAGATACCATCCTACCAAAAGCTGCAACGACACTCGAAGTCCAGCTGGCCTTCAATATGAATATCAGCCCTTCAGCAAAGGCAGACGATACCTACGGTTGTTATAACTTGAGGAATAGACCCAGCCAGTAAAGGCTCCTGCAAACAGGCGCGACGCGCGTCGCGAATCGCGTGCGACACAGAGGCACCGCTTGTTGCGCGACTTGCGGTGCTTTTGTGTCGCGCGCGCGCGATTTTATCACGTGTCGCGCCTGTTTGTAGGAGCCTTAAAACTATTGACGAGCCTTCCAAAGCAGAAAAGAACTGGAACTAAGTCCTGATCTGTTGCGGGCTTGCGGTTGATTAGCTTATACTACTGATAGTTACTAGGAAACGAATTAATTTTATGAAATTTGTTAACCACATAAGGAAAACAGTATGATTGCCTATTCAATAAAACATACCTACCTGTCAGTACATATTTACTAGTCACTTACGTAAAATATAAACCGTATTATGTTTACATAATACGAGTGCTGGTTCCTGAGATGATCGACTGAACTTTTTGTCTTGATTACATTATCACGCTATGGAAGAAAAAGCGTGTTTAATGCCACAGAGCCAAGTTACTCGTATTATTATATGTTATTAAAATAAAGAAGAACATTTCGTCATAAGTACAAACTAAAAGTATTAAACAAAAGAGAAAAAAAAACATTTAGGTACCTATGTAAATAGTAGATTGTTATACAAAGGGCTAAAATGACCCATTTACTATACGAGGTAGTTTTACTCCCTACTTTAGCGAGGGAGTAAATAGAAACAGAGTTATAATGGGTTTTTAACGCCGTGCACTCTACTTATCACTACAATTGCGAGAAAAAAAAATTCCAATACAATATTAAAAATAAATTACAGTCACCGATTCAATTTGACAAAAATTTAAAAGATTTCGCGCCAATGTTTTTTTAGGGTTCCGTACCAAAATAGTAAAAAGGAACCCTTATGGTCAGACTCAGTAATTCAGTATATCTGTCTGTCACAGCTGGATATCTCAAGAACTACTAATGCTATAAACTTGAAATTTAGAATAATTATGTAGTTTTAGATGACGTTTGCCCAACTGCATATTTTGCAAATTAGAAAGAAATAAAAATATATGTATATTTTTTGCAACAGGGACTGAAAGGGGTTCTGAAAAATTCGAAGTGGGGCTACTAGGGCATGTGGGGTATCATATGAAGGAGCGCAGTTTGCACATTCTAAAAAAAATCATTGTTTTAGGCCGCATGGTTACTTGGCTTTTGATGAAAAATGTAAAGAAAATCACCGTTCCCCCCCCCTTATCTCACAAGTTTTCAAAGAGAAAAATCTGAAATTATTCTGTGATAGAAGTTTATGTAAAGATTACAGGAAAAATAAAACGAAGTCTCTAAATAGCACACTTTTTCAGAAATCATCAACAAAATTACATTAGTTCCACTATCGGTCAAGAGATGGCGCTGGCATAAAATTGCAATATTCTACACCGCAGTGCACAGTATCAAAATTCTCTGACGAATATAGGCCTCGCCAATGAAAAATTAAAAACATGCTGGTACGGAACCATCGGTGCGCCAGTCCGACTCGCTCTTGACGGTTTTTTTTATTTCTTCTGTAGCCGCAACGCAATGCACGCATTCTACCGAAGAGATCGCCGCTTTTAGTTCCATTTTCAAAAATAAAAAGTTTTTTTTTATGAAACAGTAATAAGGACTATTCATGATTATTCTACTTATGAATAATAGTACATTACTTCAGAGGGAAGAAAGTGACAGTTCCATACCGAGATTATGGCATTTGCGCCACGAGCTTGCGAGGGGCGCAAACCATTTGAGGTATGGAACTGTACTTTATCCTGAGGGATGTATAGTGCTTTTTATTACACCTACGAGGAAAATTATGGACATAAATGCATAGAAATGTTTATATTTAGTTAAAAGTACAATTATTAAAAGTGCAGCTATTATAAGATGTTACATTTTGTCCGGGTATCTAATGCGCGGGCTTTTCCATTTTTTATTCGCCCGTTTCTGGAGTAGGCTAAGATCATAAGGTCATGCAGCCACTTCTTCCGTGATTCCGCGCGTTTTATATACAAAAATAATTTCGTTTTTAATTTTCTGTATGCACCAAGGAGGTTGGTAACTGGTAAAAAAAAAACTGTATGTGGCCAGTAACAATTTACTTGAAATTTAATTAGTAGACAGTTAAAGTCTCTTGGCAGTATGACTGCTGACAAATTAAAAAAAAAAAAGAAAAACAGGGTATGTAATGGAATTTCATACATACTTCCCACCCTTGGGTCGGAAGGATTTTCATACAAACTTCCATACCTTGGGATGAAAGGACTTGAAGGGCGGGATAAAGGCGTTTCTTCCCTCTAATTGGTATAATTAGTATGTATTTTCAGAGCAGGTGTGATAAAAAGACTTTTTCGTTTTTGTAAGCTCGTTGGTAACAGAGAAAAAAAAAACTTTTTCCCCTAGAGGTGAATATGCAATTTTGTCCTCGCTCTGCCAACGCTACAGTGACGGTCTTTTTGAGTAAGAGGAGTGAACATTATTTTATACTAGCTGTTACCCGCGACTTCGTCCGCGAAAAAGTTATCGTTTAGTTCGCAGAGTTTACGATAAATTATTAATTCTGTATTCCGCGTAAAGAAATACCATGCTAATTTTAATAAAAATCTTCTATTTTATGAATCGATATTTTGTTTTTGTACATATGTATTTCTCCATTTAGTTCTTTTTTTCTTTTTTGCATTTTTAGTTTAATTATTATTTATTTTTAGTTTTTCGTATTAGCTTTATTGAATAACTAGCTTCTGCCCGCGACTTCGTCCGCGTGAAATTTCTTGTTACTCCGACCCACCCCGTCGCATCGCATCGCCTGCCCGCGCTATTACTTCGTTTTTGCTTTAGCGTTCTTTCTTTTTTCTTTTTGCTCGGCTCCTAAAGGTCATAGCGTGATGTTAAATAGCGTATAGCCTTCCTCAAAAATTGGGCTATCAAATGCAAAAAGAATTTTTCAAATCCGACTGGTAGTTCCAGAGATTAGCGCGTTCAACCAAACAAACAAACAAACTCTTCAGCTTTATAATATTAGTAGGTAGATTTCTTTATCTATACTAATATGTCATTCGTGGAAAGATCCACGAATGACAGCCGTTACGGGAAGTCAGAAGCCCGAAAGTCTGACAACCAGTCTTACCAAGGGGTATCGTACGTATTATATTACCCAGTCACTGGGTCGTGGAGGTCAGATAGGCAGTCGCTCCATGTAAAGTACTGGTATTCAGCTGCATCCGGTTAGACTGGAAGCCGACCCCAGCATAGTTGGGAAAAGGCTAGGCAGATGATGATCCGGATTGCAAACTGTATTGATGGAAAGGTATGTTTGTGATTCACCAGATAGCTTATCTAAAATACGCTGATTAAGCGCAGTACCTAACCTTGTCGTTCATAGGTGCTAAAATTGAACTTTCACACAATCACGAATCTTCTTTGATATTGAGATTGTGAATATCGTCATAACATAAATACTATGTAGGTATGTGTTAAAAACTCAGTGTCCGCCACAACCTGACAAAGACCGGTAGGTAGTTCTATATCATCATGAGTACTATTCACTTCTGGACACTTTCCCTCTCCAACAACAAAAAGAATTTAGCTAAATTCTGAATATCTGAATGCGCTCTCATCTCATTACAAACAGACACTCCAATTTTATTTATTAGTATAGAAGATGTATAGATTTTATTTATTTCATTGGTTTTAAATTTTTTTTCGTGGGACCCTATTTTTTTTCTTTAAAATAAAAGTAGCCTAAGTTACTCCTTATTACATCAGCTATCTGCCAGTGAAAGTCCCGTCAAAATCGGTCCAGCCGTTTCAGATATTAGTCGGAACAAACAGACAGACAGACAAAAATTTAAAAAAATGTTATTTTGGTATTCCATATGCATTTAGTAAAAAGCGGATATTTTAGTATTACAAACAGACACTCCAATTTTATTTATTTGTATAGAAGACTATTTGCAGCTCTGATAATTGAGTAGGTAGGTACATAAGTCATCATATTAATTACATACTTACTTACCTATAATGACAGATGTCAGATTCAGATAAGCAGATTTGGCTGAAAAAGTTGTCAACTTGTAAGTAATCTATTGTTCTTTCTATTTTGATAAACCAGTTTATCAAAATAGAAAGAACAATAGATTACTTTTAATGTAAAGGAGATTAAAATGGAAAAGTACCTATAATTTTATCTAATAGAAACAATTTATGAAGTGATTCTTGATTTAAAAATTATTCAATGTTTGAATAATTTTATGCAAAACAAACGTGTTTCAGTCAACTAGACGCAATCTCAGTGTTCACAATGGCTTCACTAATTGCTGCTCTATTGTCACATCTGTTTCTTTTACCTCACTGTTTTTACTCATAAAACTCCATTAGTTGCTAATTATTGATATTTAAAACAAAACGCTCGTTTATTACAAGAAGTACATAAATATATGTCACATAAAATTTATTCGCGTTTCGAGAGCCCATTGGCAGCTGACCGCGCCCTGGCCCGGTATGCTATTGCGAGATCAGTCGCACACGTGTATACGACAAATTGGTACTTACTAACACCTAAATTGTGACTGTAATAATAAGTGGTACAGCTGCGTCACTCCAAACTAAAGGGAGCTGTGAAGTGAACTACCTACTGACGTTAACCTTTGACGCCACAGGCCACACCAAAAAATATTAAAAACTAGAGAAGGGAAAAGTTTTTGGACACAAAACAAAAACAGGAAAACATTCAAACTCAGAGAAACAAAATTGTGTAACCAAGCGTTCAATAAAATAGGTAAGTACTTAAAACAAGATGAAACATCTTACTCTACGTCTCGAGTCCAAGACGAGGATAATAAACACACAGTCGGCATCATTTCTAGTCGTGCAAGCCTTCCACCTGCGATCATTTTCTTCTTCTGCAAAGCAAAGCGACTGCGGCGTTGGAGAAATTCCTCGAGTATTCGGTTCAACGGCCGCGCTACGCCGTGAGCGCTTTGCGCCTGTGTGACTGAGTGAGCGGCGCGGACGCACACACGGGTCCACACCCGTGCCTCCGCAAACATGACAGAACCGTTACCCGCTATCCTCTACCTATACATCATCTAGCAATGGTCTAACCAGTCCTCAGCATACGTCACAAATGTCACTGAAGATTCACCCAAAACTAAGTAGAATGTTTAATCAAAGCACCAAAGAAGAAATAGCAGTTAGGGACTTGAAGTAACAACTGAATGAAATAAAAGGATACCAAAATGACTAAAGTAGATGATCCACAACAGCTTCGCCGGTAAAGTGCACGGCGTCGACGTCGGTATGCAACACCGCGGCTTCGCCAGAGAGAGGGGAGGCTAGCCGCGGAATGCGATTATATCTCTTCAAGATTTCATCACTAACACTGACGATCATATCTTCATTCACCTTACAAAATTTAGCGCAACGCCATTAACAGCGGCGTTGATGAAATGCATTATGAAAGTTGCAGAGCAAAATTTTACTTTTTAAAGATCTAAAGCTCAAACGTTACTGAAAGCTATCTGGTACAACAGGAAAGACTGCATCTCGCATCGCAAGATGACATCCTAACCGATTTACTGGTAATTGAAAGTAATTCAATTTAGAATGAGTGTTTATTGCGGCTAATAGTGTTGTCCGGTAAAACGAAAGGCGTCCACTGCGAGTGACTATCATATTCGTTACAAAACACAAGAGGTTTTATGAGATGAAAAAGCCTTGTACTTTCATTTTACAATAGCAACATTCGCCAGAGTTAGACCTCTCTTGATTGTAGGATCTGTGCAACTACAAGACTACCGTCCTAGATTGCCAAGTTTAGGCTGATACCTAAAGTAATTCCTACTTCCTTATTCCATATTTAAATCACAATGATGAAACCAGTCCGCAAAAGGAGTTGTATTATCGTGATGACGAGATATTTCGTAATGATCGCATACCTGTGTTATCTATTAGAATAAATTATCTATCTAATCTCGGTGCAGTAGGTATGCACATAGACATAACCAGTTGATTAACTCCTGAGTCGACCAAGCGTGCAAACAGTATAAAATAACAGCCTTAAAAGCTAGACAATGTAATATCAGTTCTGTTTAGGTACCTACCTACCACCGTGTTCTCCAGAAACACTCGCAGCTCTGGAGAGCAAACACCCTGCCGCAGCGGATGGCCTTTCTTTCCCCGACCCTCCTGATCCTGATATCCACTCCCTCACCATTACAGGTCGAGAGTTGGTCACAGCCATTTGCTCCTTCCGGAACGGCTCCGCTGGCGGCCTCGACGGCCTGAGTCCTCAGCACCTTAAGGACCTTATTTGTTCAGGCGCCGGGGCAGCTGGTGAGTTGCTCTTGAAGGAGCTTACGGTTTTGGTTAACCTTATGCTCTCCGGCAAGGTGAACGAAGCCGTCATCGACGTTCTGTACGGGGCCAATCTATGCGCCCTGCGTAAGAAGGATGGCGGCATTCGGCCCATTGCCGTGGGCACTACTTATCGCCGTATGGCAGCCAAAATTTGTTGTAAATTTTATGGTGAGATTGTTTCGGAAAAATTTCAGCCCCTGCAGCTAGGTTACGGCTCCAAAGGGGGCTGCCGTACACGCCTTGTCGACCTACTTAAATTCTGAAAAAGGAGATGTCATCCTGAAGGTTGACATAAAGAATGCCTTCAATTCTGTTAATAGGGACACCTTGCTGGCAGAAACTAGAAAAGAAATTCCCCAAATTTATAGTTTCATTTGGCAATATTACCGACATCCTTCTAAATTACTGTATCGGGACAACCTTTTGGAATCTGCTGTTGGCTGTCAACAAGGTGACCCCCTCGGGCCAGTGATTTTTAGTTTAGCCATTCGCCCAATTATTAGACAGCTAAATTCCAAATTTAACGTTTGGTATCTCGATGATGGAACCTTGGGAGGCGATGCAGAAACTGTATTACATGACCTTCAATTTTTTAAAAATGAACTTCATTCCATTGGCCTTGATCTCAATCTTTCAAAATGTGAACTATATTTAGCGGACAGTACTGACAGACATCTGACACTTCCCAAATTTAACGCAATAGCTCCAGAAATCAAAATTATTGAGAAAAGCTCTCTTCGTCTCCTTGGGTCTCCGATTTTTGACAATTCCTTTCCAGTTTTTATTGAGGAAAAAATCCAAAATTTCAATGACGTTTCGGAAAGATTGTTCCAAATTAATATGCATTCGGCCATAACCTTAATCCGCTTCTGCTGTTTCGGCCCTAAATTAACTTATTTCCTTCGCGCTTCCCATTTTTGGAAGCATACTCACCTTTTAGACAAAATGGACCAAATTATCAGGCATACATTAACTTCCATTTTAAATGTGGCCATGGACGACCGAGCTTGGGCACAAGCTACTCTTCCCATTCGTAAGGGAGGCCTCGGCGTCCGCAAAATTTCTAGTATTAGTTTACCGGCTTTCATATCTTCGGTCCACGGCACTGATAAATTAATCAGGAAAATCCTAGCCTCCACACTGATTAATTCTGATGTGCCGTGTTTCACCGAGGCTATGGATGCCTGGAGAGTCGCTTGCCCGAATACAGATCCACCCGAAAATCCATCTTCCCAGAGACGGTGGGATGAGCCGCTCTGCAGAGTAGTACAGAACAATTTACTTGACTCGTCTGCTACTACCGCGGAACGTGCGCGCCTGCTGGATGTGGGTAGGTGGGAGTCGGGTCTTTGGCTTCATGCACTACCTTCGTCGAACATAGGCACTTTGTTCGACGACACTACTTTTCGCCTCGCTGCTTCCTTACGACTAGGCACTCCTTGCTGCTCTCCCCATCGCTGTCACTGTGGCGAAGATGTCAACAGCCTCGGACACCACGGCCTGTCTTGCAGCCGAAGTGCGGGTCGCTTAGCACGGCACGCAAACATTAATGACATCATCCGACGAGCTCTTGTTACCGTCGGCGTTCCAGCTGTATTAGAACCCAATGGCTTGGCACGCGTCGATGGCAAGAGACCGGACGGTATGTCCTTATTTCCATGGAAGGTGGGTAGGCCTTTAGTTTGGGACGCAACGTGTGTCGATACTCTTGCGCCATCCCATCTTCCTGGCTCGGCGTGCTGTGCTGGCGCTGCTGCTGCGGCTGCGGAAAACCTCAAGCGGCGAAAATATGATAACCTTATCGGAAATTATATTTTCGAGCCGTTTGGGGTTGAAACTCTCGGGCCGTGGGGTCCGAGTGCTCATGGTCTTTTTAAAGAAATATCTAAACGGCTGGTTGACACTTCCCATGACCCAAGGGCTGGCTTTTACCTTGGCCAGAGGCTGAGCATCGCGATACAACGTGGTAATGCCGCCAGTCTCTTGGGTACATTACCAGTCGACAGCGATGCGGATGAATTTTTCGACGCAATTTTTTAGTTTCTGTATAGTTTTAGTTAAGTTAGTATTTAATTTTAATTTTGTTATTTATAAATAATAATTCCTACCAATTTATTATTCGACAAAGAAAATGTCACATGGAATCATCACCCATAACAACCTAAAGGTTTGGTCCGAGGAGACAGCAACTGACGAAACAACCACTTCGATGTGATTTTTCTGGACTGGCAACTCGTGTGACATTTTGAATCAAAAAATTAAAAGTTGTCTATAATGTCAAGGACCCGCGTGGTACCTAGACTCGGCACTAGTTTGTAAATCGATTCGAAAAGGTTAAAAAAGTCGGTGTAACACTTTGTCTGCGAAGTTTTGAATACTAGTAACATTTTTGTAATGATTCGAATGTAAAGAACGTACCTACTAATGATTACACATACATAAACAATTATTCAGTAACGAGATAATCTTTGTATGTTTCAGTAATAAGTTTACCAATAACAAAAAATTCAGGCAAGTAGGTATCCATCAGTATTCACTGCTGTATGTAAACAATAAGACATGATACCAATTCTGAGAATTGACACAAAGGAACGTGTTTTAGCTATCTGAAACGAGATTAAAGGTCACCATGATTGTGTGAATTTGACCCAAGAACCGGACACTACGCGATAGTGAATTTGGTGGCTTACGTATTGTTGCGAGCATTTTGGCTTTACTAAACTACAATTTACTTATTATCATTTTAATCATCTAGCTATGTTTCATCTTTAGAAAGTATTCGGATTTTGTACAATAAACATGTTAACAAAGAATCCAAAAGAAGGCAGGCAAAAAAAAATTGGTAGGGTCACTGACCAGAAAAATCTGTGGGTAGTTTACACTAGTCACATGACATGACACAATCTCAAAACAAAATGACCAAAAATGTAGAATATGAAAAGACTACGTACAGAAATAAACGTATCTCAAACTTGAAACCTTACGTTTTTGCATAAAAAATATAAAGATATACTGATGATATTCCTTGCGTTTGCAATTTTGTATACCCTCATCCGACATCGAGACAAGTGAGTCATTCTGTAAGGTATGGTAGGTTAGAATCAGTCAGACAGCAGGAACAGAAATAAAAGGTAGCCATTGCAACAGGTATACAACACGTCATGGATTAAAAATGTCAGGCCTCTCGTTTATATTACTTTATAGATACACCTAAAAAGTTTGTTGTAGATTGTGGGTCACACAGCGGAAGCGACGACGGACGTGTTTCGAAATATAGCACGCACTATCGAACTCATTATACTCATTATGTGAGATCACGAGTAATGTCACCGAGATAATAGTTTATCAAGGGTTTACAGGGCCCCTTGCGCGGGAAAAGGGACTGTTGCCAAACGTTGTGGGCCTTTGCTTATCAATTGGTAATATGTAGGTGCAGAGTTCAGATTTCTGAGTAACAAGTAAATTATATTACGTAGCAAATCATACAACTAACATATTTAAAATTCAAAGTATATTTCAACATAAAATTTTGTGTTAGTTACTTAAAATTTCTTACCATACAGTACCTAATAAGATAACTACTATTCCTGTCAAATTGACAATTACTGGCAACCCTTTTCCATTTTGCTCGGGGAAAACTAAAGTACTTAGGCGAAAGCGCCAGGGTAGCCCGCGAAATTCAATTTTTTTTAGGTTTTTTGCAATTTGCTGGTCAGTATTTACAGAATTATAATCATTAAAGTCATCAACAAAACTCTCTAAGACCACGTAACTCCAAAGAATAACTGTTTCATGAAATCATCATTCTTTGGAGTTACGTGGTCTTAGAGAGTTGTGTTGATGACTTTAATGATTATAATTCTGTAAATACGTACCTTTTATAGTCGCGAATCATATTTTGATCAAGATACAACCTGACACTGACCTGCAAATTGCAAAAACGTAAGAAAATCTGAATTTCGCGGTCTACCACTGCGCATTCACCATAATGAGCTTATGCTTCGTATAATCGCATTGAGTCAATAAATTCACATTCGTTAATTTTCAAAATATTTATTTAATTATTTTTATGGATTAACAACAACATAGACATAATAATATTGTATGAAGATGGATAGATCGTTTATGTAACACGCAATAAGTGTCATCTTATTTGAATCGCACCGCTCATATTTCTTCGTACCTACATATTATGTACATTCAACGAAGCTGGTTAAACATATTTACGTGTGGTTTTAAAGAGACTTGCGCCGTAATGTCAATCAGCGAAGCAATTCATAGCATAGACCCAACGTAATTTCATGTATAAAACGTAGAACTTCTGTTATTATATTAGACATAGTTGCAAATGTGCAATGGTCAGTGCAGTGGAGGCAGCAAGCTTCGAGTCACACTGACATTGCGTATAATCCGGCATTCCATATGGAATGCGGTCGCTCGACCGCTCGACCGACCGCGCACCACCCCGCGCCGCTTACCTCCATGATTTCTTACCCACTCGCTTCCGTCTACCATATGGTGTAGTGGGATAGGACCGAATCTAACAAGAATCTAATGAGTTTCAAACCATTAAAAAGGCAAAAACACACTAGAAATGCTGTAGAATGGCTCAGGTAGGTATGTTGTTGTGGAGTTCAAAGCGCGATATCCTCAGAATTAAATGCGACGAAACAACAGGTTTTGTAACGTGATAAGGAAGTACATGCTCAAAATTAATTATGCAGATTTTGGCTTTAAAAAAGATGAGACTCTTCGTGGTCGACCACATAATTGACATAGGCAATGTACATTGTATACAATACATGATGTTCCGGAACTTATCGACGAGACCATCGCCACGTAGCGGCGAATCAAACAAACGTAGGTACCGTCAATTGAACAATATTCGCAGAATCAGAAATTGCACTTACCTTTGCGAAAAGCCGTCGATCGTTAAAAATATCCACTCTACTCGATCGCACAGATAATACGGTTATCGTCCGTACAACACCAATATTCACCACACCAAAACGACAACATAAATAAACGCGGGAGGAGCCGCCGACACCGGCACGGATCGCTCGCAGCCGACGTACTCTTCGCACTGATCGAAATGCAACTCGGAAAAATGCACAGGGCGGGGTTGTCGAATGTCATAAACGGTCGGTTACAGAGGTCGGACACTCGCCGTTCAGGCTCGGGAACATGAAATACACCGGCACATAACGCAACGCCGCTCAGCGGACTGACAGAGCCGCGGTGGAGGGAGAGGCGCGGCGCGAGGAGCGAGGCGGCGCGCGCCGGCCGCGACGTGGCCGCCCGCACCGCGACACCCGCCCAGCCGCCCGGCGCGCCGCTCGGCGCTTAGCAACGCCAGCGCGACGACGCCGGTGTGCCGCTGCCGAGACACCCGTCGGCGACCTCATGTACGACATAACGATACATCTTGTGTCACCCACTTGTCTCACTTAGGTGGTATTACGAAGAAATTCTCCACTAAAGTTTGGAAACAACACAGAACCCAACCAATTTAAGAGCTTACGAGACTGTGATTTAAGGGATGAATATTGAAGAACACTCTCGACAGCTGTTATGACGCCCCTCCGGCTATGAAAATGCCTCAGTGCTCAACATTAACGTTTAATTAATCAACTACCCACCAAAAACGTTTAAAAACTTTTTATGCTCACTAGAGTGGCAGGATATGCTTATCTTATATGGTAACAACACAACCAGTAATGGAAATCCAATAGTGTAAATTAGAAAAGACACTTCATAGATGCCTCATAAACATCAAAATTTACAATGAGAGGAAAAATTTTGATTTTCGTTCAATATTCACATACTAGAATAATAATAAAAAGATCTATGATGGATAATACTCGCAACACTGCCACTGATTTTGAGACTATGTAAAATCCCATGAATGTGACGATGCGAGAATACTGCCTCTCAGGACCACTGGATGCATATGTATTGTTCTCCAAGATCTTGAAGGCAAATGGGATCGAATAAACCATCTCATACTAAATGTTACAGACATTCGCGTAGCAGGCTATGTAAACAGTTCCTGTTCTATCCTACAATTACTGCACTTTCTTTCCCATTGTTAGCGTGATGAAATCAGTTTTACTATCTCTAGCGATCGAGTGAGATTGGCGAGACGCGGGGGGGGGGAGCAGCAGGGCGGGGGCAGCCACGCTTATTAGTCGCGCACTTGATGCCGTCCCGGTACTTTCACCCGTGCAGGTACTTAGCTGTCACTCATGCACATGCAATCAGAGCCTCTTTTCACATGTGTCACCGTCATCAAACAGGTTTTATGGAGATGGCAAAAATAAAACTCAGAATTTAATCGTACATTTTTAATACTTCTCATCTTTAGAGATCACAGAACGGACTGCTTAACTTTATATCAACAACGTGAGTCACTTACACCTATATTATTACAATTATTTACTCACAAGGGTGCCACTGTACACTCCGCACATGATTTTGTAAATGATTGCCATGGTTTGGGCATTGAACAGAGATCCGAGAGTCATTAAACATTTTTTTTTTTTAAATATAAATACGAGTAGAGGATGATTGCAGACAACATCAATGTAAACAAAAGAGTGTATGTAAATCTTAGTTAACCTGCTAACAGGGTAATTTAAGATAAAGAAAATATCCTCTGGTTTTTCAATAATTATTATATTACATTACGATTTCCACGTGTGTGCTTAAAACACTTGAAGAAAACATTCAGATCTTAGATTTTTACTTCCGAGGCTAATCTGGCTTTTTTTTGGACATACATTATATTGTTGTTTGGTATTGTGTATATTTTGACTCGTTTTTCAGTAGATGCGTCATAAAATCTAATTACAAATTCATGAAAGTAAAAAACCTACCATCTTCATCAAATTTTGACGAGAATTTTACTTAAACTAACGACTTAAAAACATTTAAACATAGTGTTTATCTTATCTTTAACATAATTTGCAACTTAAAGCCAGGGGTGCCACGCAGGGTCCATTCGACAGAGGTTATCATGGCTGTTGGCCGCAGTCACTAGGGTTGCCACCTTACTGTCAGGGCCATCGAAATTCGCCATAGAGTTAAGGCGGTTCATAATAACCGTAACTGCTTTGTTAACCATGTTTATGATAGTTTCGTTGTCCATTTCAACAGGTTTGTTCTGCTCTGTGGAAGCCCCTGCTGTTGGTAGTCCAGATTTATCTTCCAAGCGTTTTCTGTAGCCGGTGACCATTTCATCGCGCAGTATTGTTCGAAGGATAGATTGGATCTGAAAAGAAAACATGGTAAGACTACGTTTTCTCGAACGTTATACAAGTTCACATTAAATGAATTGGCGAAACTATACGATGTGATGGGTTTTGTTATCTTCTACTGCCTAAAAATCTTAAATTCAAATTCATTCATTCACTGACAGACAGCGCCTAACCCGCTGGGTCTAGGAACATGAGATTTTGCACAAGAGTTCCTTCCATAAATAACAAAAAGAAAAGCAAGGATTTTTGAAAATACTGTGCTTAAAGGGGGTTTAGTAGGGGAAGACAGTTTGTATGAAGGTTCGTAATTCTTGCCGATGGGAAATACAAACTGGGCACACAGCTTGTCTGAAGATAAGAGAAAAAAAAACCAACTACGTCTATGAAGTTTCGCCAATTATTTTAATTTGACCTTGTAGACATTAGTGATACTTTACCTTGAAGTTGGGTGTGACAAGACATCTAGCGACGGATATAGCAGAAGCCGTGAGTGGTCCCGTGATGCCTATGGTCGTCAGCAGCTCGGAAATATTCGGCGTCAATCGGAACGGCACCGGCCGGTTGCAATCCAGTTCACCTATAGGTGCACAAGCTATATTAGAGACCCATTCAAATATAAACACGAGAATTATCAGTTATCACCGTACAGAAAAACGACAAAAAAAAAGTAAAAAAACAAGCTCTTACCCCAATTTTTTCCTAACTGAAACTCAACTGAAAGTTCATAATTAACCAAAAAGCCAACACGAACCACACCAAAGTCCCTATTATAAAATTAAACAGTCTGATACCTGTGGTGTCATCAACATCGAACTTATAGTAGGCAACGTTGAGAAGTCCCGAGTCTTGATGGACATACATCATGTCAGGGTTGAGTCTGGTGAGATGCAACACGTATTCTGCGAAGCTGGCTAGGGATAGCTGAAGGGTCAGCATCTTTCGGAATGTCCAGTAGTCTGTGGGCGCGGAGAATGTGGCCGCGGCCCATTCGCGCAGCATGCCCTTTGGCACCATTGTTGCTTGCACCTATGTTGTGAAATGTTTGATTATTATTGAGTGCGGGTGCACCGTGTCTAATTGCTTTATTATGTCTTGGTATATTTTATAATCAATATGGTTTGCTAATTGTTAAATTATATGGTCGCTGTAACCTACTCATTAAAAACCATCCATACCCTTACTTGCTACATACAAAAATTACAAATGAAACTATAAGAACAAACAACAGGTATTAAATTTATTTGGGGTCGGTGCAGAATGTCTTCATTTATACATCTCTATTAGCCATCATCTCAGTAGTAAGACTATTCAACCCCTTACTAGCCATTTTATCTATAACTAGCTGCGCCCCGTGGTTTCGTCTGCATGAATCTCGATCCTGTAGAGATACCGGCATAAAAAGTATCCCATTTCCTTACCCAGGTCATGGTCTGCCCATGTGCCAAATTTCACCCAAATCCGATCACCCAACCAACATGCAAACAATCAAATCTTTTCCTTTTATAATATACAGGGTTATTGGTGAAACATTAACAACCTCTTAAGAGGTTATTGTACTCATCATTATGAACAACTTTTACTATGGGACCAAACCTGAAATCGCGAAAAAATATCAGCTGTTCCCTACATTTATGTTTAACTCGTCAAAATGTAGGCAACAGCTGATTTTTTTTTCGCGATTTCGCGAGGTTGTTGGTGTTTTTCGAATAACCCTGTATATAAGTTTAGATTGACAACACAATAGCTAAATACATTGGAACTTACTTCTCGAAGGATGTCCCGTAAAACTTGATGTGAAGCTTGTGAGCCTCGCGCTTGGACGGCCGCGAGTCGTTCATAGTAGCGTGCGACAGGAGCATCATATTCCACGCCCCTACAAAAAAGTAAAAACATAGCAAAGAATTCACGAGCGCGCGTCATGTGACCATTGTTATAAGGTACAAATTGGAATGATAGAGGCACGTTTGTGAAATGCATCTCTATTTGCTCACACTTTTGACCATAGGCTTCATAGTAAAGAACGTACCTGTTAGCGCATTCTGTTCGGTATATATCCAGCAGTGATATGGAACTAGGGTTGTCCTCTACAAGCCGCATCTGGGGCGATACCGAAACAACTCGCGGTACAGTGAAATGCAAAAATCTTCTCGACGTCTCCTTTTGTTTTCCTAAATAATGGTTCAACATTCTCAGTAGTTGTAGGACTCGTTCTTCTCTCCTTGCGTCACCCAGTCCTGAGTCATTGACCACTAGGTACGGGTATATCTTGCCATTGTGACCACGAATGTACAGTCTACGCGCGGAAGTGTTGTGTTTCTGTACAATTTCAACGCGTGGCATAAACCTTGCGATCCGTACGTGGTAGTGCGTATGTTTCGGTAACAGAAACTCGCCGGGAAGTTCCACTTCTGCTGTCTTCAAGCTAAAGTTGGACAAGAACCTACACTTTTCTTCGATGAGGAATGATCTGTAAGAGTAAATTAGAATGATAAATATTTTGGATTGATTCAGTGTTTACCGGTTTGTTAGTACAGAACCCGAAAGCTACTGAAGTGAAGAAAGCACTAAGCCAAAACCCTTTCTAAAACTATGCGATGAGGTTAGATCGAGCGTGACAGTGTAGCTAAGGTCTAGATAAGATGGACGGCACAATCGTGATAATAACTCCTCTGTATTTACCTTAGTGGGGAGTGCTCAAGGCCTGACTGATCTACTTACTTGGGCAGAATCTTTGTTTTTGCCTCGAGTATCTTGACCCATTTTCTTAGCTTTTGTATAAGATTTTGTAATTTCATAGCGTTAGGCTGCGAAAAGTCGAAGTCTGCGGTGAACTGACTCTTCATCTTCTGGAAGACCGGGTCCTGCACGGTGGCCTGCGCGCGGCGGGCGAGACTCTCTGATGCAGCTGAAGAGAATGCACCACTTACAGAACTTGTTGAAATACTTTCTGTAGACATACAAAATGGAGTATCTGTATAAAGTGACGCTCGCTGGAGGCACAACATCAGTTATATATTCAGAAAAACCCAAAATAAAATGAGATTAGTACAAACTACTTGTGAACTGTGAAGTATCAATACATACGAGCTTTGTTACCTGTTATGTCATGTCAAAGTTATAATCGCACAGCAATACACTGTACTGCATGTTATTATATCTCTGAAATAAATTGTAAGTTATTGTGTTTTTATGAGTGAATAATAACTGATGAAGAATGCTGATAAGTCGTGATCCCATTGATTATACGGATCATGATCATTTACTTTCTTAATTATATTTAGCTTATAAGCTTGTCACTTTTTTCAATACACCATCTTGAAAACTAGTGGATCTATGACTCTGTCATGTTCATAATAATATCTATGCCCAAACAGCTTATTATTCAGACTGTATCGTTGTCTACGGTGTACCTAAATTGTTCCTAAAAGTTTTAACCATAGACAGAGAAAGTTCAAAATAAAAGTATAACGCCTATCTGTGTGCAGATAAAAGGGTGTTTACTCACTTATACCAATGCCGATGCCGAAGGTGGAGACGACTTTCTTGATGAAGTTGAGCGTGTGCGGCGTGACGGTGGCGTCGGCGACGGCGGCGCGGTGGTGGAAGGCCACCACGTGGCACTTGGCCAGCCCCGCGCGCAGCTGACGCAGCACCTCCTCGTACCAGTTCTCGCGGAACCATACCATCTGGTAGACAAGGTGATTTTGGGGGCTTCAATTGATCAAATAAAGGGATGGTGTTAACGAGAAATAAACTAATAAGGCACGAAATAAAGCTGTAACTAACCCAAAACTCAAAACATTTATTTCAAATAAACCAATAACACGAACTTTTGTATAACAACAAATAGCTTCAGTTATTCATTTGTAAAGTTGATGGGTCTCATCAACATCAAAGCGATCACATTGAAGAGTTAGAACAGCTCGATCTTGCGACTCGAGTCTAATGCAATAATTTGGAAAAGCTTCTCCTCAATTTATTTTCTACATCCCTTTATGCTCGTTTTCAAAAACCTGACTGAATATTCTAGGTTGATGAGCTGAAAACTAATTAATGGGTGCGATTAATCACGAAAAGTGAATAAGCGATCGAATTCCTCACTGGGGAGATCGCGGCATGAGTTGGACTGGTTCTTAGTAGCCTTAGACAGAGAGATGTGGAAGGAGAGTAGTAAGGCTTTTGCCTTGCATTGGGACATTACAGGCTTGTAATTATAATATTTTGCATATACTAATACACATTAAAAAACATTACTACCTAAAACATGAAATACGGCTATTTTTATTTAATTTATTCTATTTTGTATCTAACCTGATCGACAATGCCCTCGAGCGAGGAGAGTACAGTGGGATGTATCTCCCGCTGCATCTGCATGATCTTGGAGCAGCGCCACATGGGCAGAGTGGCCTTGATGGGACCCGCCTCGCCCGTGGAGCCACTGCTCGATGATGATGCACCTTCACTCACCTTGGTGCCAGCCTGCAATATGAACAATAGTTATTCAGATAAAATAAAAAAAATAGGAGAAGTAAATAACTTAGAAGCTAAGAAGGGTGTATCATTCGTCCAAAGCTTTAGGATTTGTAGTCTCATTTTTATCGAGGTGTTACTTTCTCTTTCTGTATGTCCTTATAAAGCACACACGCGTGCTGGAATTTAAAAATATAAGCAACAACATTATAAAACATAACCCCAGAGTAAATATGTAAAAACTTAAAAATGTTTGATGGATGGTTGATGTCCTCCTTACATTGCTTTTTTACTTTTCTGTTCCATCTGCTTAATTTTTTTGGATAAATTAAAAAAAAAACGAACTATCCAATCATAACAAATGGCAATAAACTTACGGCAGAGGTGGTGGGCTGATGTGGTAGGTGCGCGGCAATGTTTTCAGCTGTCTTGTGTCGTTCACGTTGTTCAATCTTCAGAGTCAAGTACAACGTACGGATAGGGAAATATACTGCTTGTGGGTACAGACGACCAACCTGTGGAAATGTTACTCTACAATAGTAAAGCTATAGTTTAGCGATACCTATAATGTATAAATTTATTATGTTGGGATCATTATTTTGTCATAGATGTCCTGCTCTAAGAGCGGAGACTTAAGAACGTCGTCGGAAATATGGTACAAGGCCTGCTGAATTGTTGAATCCCAGTTCTGTTTTGACGGCACTTCGGATTTTGTGCCTTGACCATAGACTTGTACCGATACAAAAATGTCATAGTCCGGAAAAAGCTGATTACTATGTTACGCACCTGCAGATAAACTTAATGTAAATGAATAACTCACATGACTTAGAAGATTGAGTATAACATTCCCATCGTACTGAACAAGGCAGGCGAGTAGTTGAGGTATCCATGGCAGCCACTGGACAGGTGGTACTCCCACTGAATACTTGTCTAGAGCTTCTGATAGGCTATTCTTTTCATCATCGAAACTTAGCATCCATAGTACCTGAAATAATTAAATAAAGTCTAGTCACATGCTACAAATTAACCTAAAATAAAGCCAATTTTCCTCTTACTGTGTCCCAGCAGTGGGAACATTATACGCTGATTATCCTTATGCTAAAGCCAATTTCTATCTAGAATTTTTGTAAGACTTTATGCTAGTGACTACTATAAAAACTTCCTTACCTTAGCACAGTATTTCCTCGATTTAGATTCATTCTGATGACGACAGGCATGCAAGAAGCAGGTCATAGCGGACACTCCCACTTGGATCTGTCTCGGGTCCCTTATGAATATTTGCTCCAAATAGTCTCCCCAAAGGGCCCACGCTTTTACGAGCGTATCGTGCAACTGGACTGCAGCCGCGAAAGCTTTGTTCGCATCCTCTGATCGCCCAAGCTGTGCTAAGAGCAAGCCTTTGAAGGCATAAAACTCTGCTGTCATTTCTTTAGTGAAATACTTGAAGTTAGTAGACTCTATCATGTCTATGCCATCCTGCAACTCCTCCTTGCCCTCAGTCCATGACATTTGAATGTGACATTTGACTTGCTGTCTTATCTTTTGGAAGCAGTCCACGATCGGAACACTAGGTATTGTGTATATACGGTGTAGCGAGTCCAGGCATACGCCTGACAAATTGTGCTTCCTTGCAATCTTTGCGAAGTGAATTATCGCCTGTAAAAGATGAGAAGTGACGTAATTTCTACCACAACACAGAAGTTGGACTTCTAATAAAATTGTCTACAGTGCTCTACTCTGATACAACAAAGGCTTCCTCATCACTATGGCAGATATAAGAGGTGATGAGGCAGAGCTCCACTTGACCGCACGGGATTAGATAACAACCTGAGGCTGGCGCCACCAACGCAGACAGTGGTGGCGGGCGGTACGATCAAGTGAGGCCAAAAATACTTAAGAAAATACTTACATCGGAACTCTGTATCGTGGCAGAGACCTGTGTACAAACAACACCATACTCCATTTACCAATTCTTCTACCAACCATGGTGATTACGGCAATTCCTCAAGAATGGTTCGCAGCGTTACATAGTTCATGAAGTCATCATCAATGTTTAAGCCTGTAAACGAACACTGCTGAACATGGGTCTCTAGATATCCCCCCCCCCCCTCTACACGTAGCGGTCGTGTGGAAAAGGATTGCCGTAATCACCACGCCCGGCTTATGGACTGGTGATAGCAGTATGCTGTCATAAGCGTACAGAAGGAAGCTGCCCATCCTTCTATCAAAGTCGCCTTTTACAAGCCTACGGGCCAGTTTCTTTAACGAATATTATGGCCAAATTAATGTGATACATTCAAGTCAAGTGAAACGCGCATAAGCGTTTTGTAAACTGCTGTATTTGGTTGTATCATTAATCAACAGCCAATCGCAACAGTTTACCCGCGCTTGACACATTAATTGTGCGATAATTTTCGTTCGAGACCGAAACCGGCCCAACTAGGCTTAACCCTAGCTAGAGACCCATTAGTGTTCAGCAGTGAATGTTCGCGGGCTTTCATGTATTTTATTGTTACCTGGGCGCTAGCGTGTACGCCCAGCATGCTGTGGTTGGAGGCGTGGTCGGTCTGCGAGTCGTAGTGCGACGCGATGAACTGGTAGTGGTGCTGGCGCCACGTGAAGATGGCGCCCCAGTGGGACAGCGGGTCGGCCACTACGGGCAGGCGGTTGCGCCACGTCTTCACTATGGCCTTCATGTCGTGCAGAGACGTCGGTCGGCTGTGCAGCAACCCCTGTGTGGTATGAAATAAGTAGACTCTTTCCAGTTACCAGGTCATAAAATTATTTTTTTTTTTTTTTTTTTTTTAAAGAAGAACATGTTCTATTTGAATTTAGAATCTCAGATATTTAACAAGTTTTGTTGTTAAACTCAATGAAATACGTGACAAAATTCAAATTCCAATGCAACCAAATTTTTTTAAAGCCTTTATTATAAATTTTCAAACAAAAATAAATTTAGAATACATTACGCTAAAGTAGATAGTATAGTAAGCAGTCGATGAAATATAAATTATCTAAGATTCTAAATTGAAGTATAGAAAGAAGAGAGCCTATTTGGGCGAGTTTGCCCTAACAACAAAATAGCCTATAAAGGATACGTCAGAAATGTTTTTTTAATACAACACAAACATGCTTCAAGTTTATCATGTATTTATTATCGATACAATGTTACTTTCGGTTCACAGATGTTATACTCACGGCGTGAATCTGTGAAGGCTCGTTCGATTCCATATGCTGCGTGGCAGCGTGTAACAGCGATAGATACGCAAGTGAAACGATGCGTCGCAGCAACGTTATGTTAATAGACCCTAACTTATCGGCTCCTGTACACAATGGCCGATAATGGCCCATTTCTGACGTCTATACTTATTTGGTTGATGATTTGAAATTTTAGTATAGCATTTCAATTATAAAGGCCTATTTTGCTTCGGTTTGGGTTTGATATAATTTAAGCTGATTTTGGCAATGGGGTCTAAAGATGGCAATTAAAAAGCATGCAGTAAGTGACGCTTAGATTTTTTAAAACAGTGCGTGAATGTGCTATGGTGCAGCAAAGGTAAAGTAAAAAGTAAAAGTATTTAGTGTGTCTGTGGCTGACAATCTCAATGTTCTCTTGATTTAAAACAAGTTATCTTATAAAGGTTCTGTTTTTCCTTTCAGGTCAGAACTCTAATATACAGGGTTATTGGAAAAACACCAACAATCTCTTAAAGAGGTCATTGTACTGATCACTATGAACAACTTTTACTATGAGACCGAACCAAAAATCGCGAAAATAAAAATCTGTTGTTCCCTACATTTTGATCAATTATACGAACATTAATGTAGGGAACAGATGTTTTTTTTTCGCGATTTCAGGTTTGGTCCCATAATAAAAGTTGTTCATAATGATGAGTACAATAACCTCTTAAGAGGTTGTTGATGTTTTTCCAATAACCCTGTATAATATGTGTCAGAATACTCGTCGGTCATCAGAGTAAGTTCCAAAACATGAAGAGTATATTCGTCAAACGTCTGCGTACTTTACAAGATGTATGTTGTATGTAAATCAAAGATATTATTTTAGGTAAAATTTTATGAAATTGTACATGGTGTAATCACTGACCAACGCTCGCAGGGCGAAATACATGACTTGAATAGTATTATCGTAAAACGGCTCGCCTACAATAATTGTTTGTTTTATTGGTGGTAAACATCGTTAGTGTGTGAGTGCGTGCACGTCCATCGTGTACAGGAGCAGGCGCCGCGCACTCACCTGGTGTATCTGCGCGGCCTCGCTGAGCTCCATGAGCTGCTGGGCCGCGCGCAGCAGCGGCAGGTGCGCGTGCGACACCAGGCGCGGCAGGCGGCGCCACTCGCGCAGCGCCTGCGCCGCCGCCGCCTCGGCGTGCCGCTCCACGCCGGGCAGCGACGCCTCGCCGCCCGCGCAGATGCACAGGTAGCCGCGGTATAGGTTTACTAGCCACGCTGGGGACGAACGTGGACGGTTAAAAAAAAGCTTTTTGGTGAATTAAACTAAAGAATTTAACAGCAACAGCACCAACTTTGCATACCAGTTAATAGTGAAACATGTTTTTTTTTTATTTCTTATGTCCCGTGTTTCTGACAAATAAGTTACTTTAACTTGGAGAGTTTCTCGACTCAAAGAGACAATTATAGAAAGGATATTTAAATGTTGAATCTTGTACACAGCTCGTACGATACTCACATTTGTAAAGATGAAAATTGCCTCGCCTTCAAAAATTTACAACATCCAAAACGTATTTCAATTTGTTATTTCACAATTTGAGAAAATCGCTTGGCAAGTTTCGTATTAACATAGTAAATTGTAAGACTTTTTGTTTCTTGGTAGAATTTAAAAACATTACACATAAATCGCATGTCGTTTCTTAACTACACTATTTGCGCTGTAGCATGGTGCGGGTGACAGTTGCCCGTATGACGTTGACATTTGTCAGTACCACGTAGGGATGTGAGGTTATGCAATTCATTTTTATCGCTAACGATACTCGCAGCGTGAATCTAGTTCTCTTTAATATTGTTATGAAAATTAGTGTATTATTCAGTTGTGCAGTGTAACTACGTGTGTGCTACGTGTATAAACTTGTCAATATAAATGTTTTATGGCTACATAATTATCTTTGTACTTATATAAAATAATCAAAATCGGGTTTATGTTTTTTTTTTCGTGACAACATTTTTGCTCTATGGTGCATCGGCGCGGCGGCCATGTTGTTTACCCGTGCGATGCTGTGAGTGCGAGTACGAGTGCAAGCGCGTTATATTGTGACTTAATGTGACACGTATTACGATTTCATTGTTTGTTTTCATTTTTGTTAAATTGTTATTTGTTATAAGTTTGTTGAGTTTGTTGTTATTACCATGCCTAAGCATACAAAAAAAAACTGTTTTGGGTAGTCAGGCCAGGGAGCTTGTTGTTCGCCTCCGAGACTACTTTGAAAGAGAACAACAAAATAATGGACCGTTGTTACCATTGAATCATATTGTAGAACGAGTAGCCGAAGCTCTTGATATTGGCCGCAATTCTGTTTCGCGTATAACACGTGAGAAAATTGGCCAAGATGGGATGTTTGAAAATAAATTATCGACACCCAACAAAAAGCGGACCAAGGTGAAGCCAATCACAGATTTGGATGATTTTGCTAAGGTTGCTATTAGAAATCATATTTATGATTATTATAGAAGAATGGAGCTACCCACATTGCTCAAGCTTCTAAAATCATTAAAAGAAGCTGACTTGTTCAAAGGAGGTATTACTTCGCTACGGCAAGTTATAAAAGATATTGGCTTTGTTTACAAAAAAGTTAACAAAAGAAAGATTATTATGGATAGGACTGACATTGCCCTAGCAAGATGTAGATTTTTAAGGAAGGCCAAAAACATAAGTGATTGGAGCAAAGTTGTCTTTTTGGATGAAACGTGGCTAAACGCCAACCACACAGTGGGTAAAAGTTGGACCGACGATACGGCACAATCGTGTACCAAAGTGCCGGAAGGCAAAGGCGAACGCCTTATTATTTGTCACGCAGGTACAGCAAGTGGATTCGTCCCTGATTGTTTGCTGGCTTTTAAGTAAAAAAAAACTACGGAGTATCATGAGGAGATGAATTACGAAAAATTTAAAGATTGGTTCATAGGTCTATTAAACAATTTAAAAGAGCCTATGACCATAATAATGGACAACGCACCCTACCATTCGGTGCAAGTTAATAAACCCCCAAACCAATCCAACCGCAAAAGCGAGTTGGTGAAGTGGCTGAGTGAAAACGGAGTTACAGCAGATATAAAAATGTTAAAGACGGAGCTTATTGCCTTAGTCCGACGCCATAAGCCACCAACTCCTACCTATGCTCTGGACGAGATGGCAAAAGAAAAAGGCCACCAGGTCCTTCGACTACCACCCTACCATTGCCAGTATAACGCTATTGAGCTGATTTGGGCCCAAATAAAAGGTATGCTTTTAATTTCAATTCCCATTTTGAAGCTTTATAAAAAAATCAGCTTTCCGATCGTAGCATGTACCTAGTTTAAAAACATTACCAGATACTAGATTAGGCTGATTGATGATTATTTGAATACTTTTTTTTATAAGTTCGTTTATTTTTAGGTTACGCCGCAAGAAATAATACTTCGCCGCCATTTACGGCAAATAAGATGTTGGCCCTATTACAAGAGGCCATCAACAATGTTCAACCTGAAGACTGGTCGAAGGTCGTGAATAAAACAAAAAGGGACATTATGTCTGATTGGGATCGTGACATACATATTGACAACATAATTGAGTCATCGTTAATAATATCCGTCACAGATTCAGATGATGAATTGAGTGACAATTCAGATGTTCCTGACTCTGATATGAGTTTAGACGAATAACATGTATTTTTTTTTAGCAACCTTTTAAGCAACCTTACCCTATAAATGTTCTGTTGTATAATTAGACCTTTTAAAAATAAAAATTGACCTACGCACAATATACGTTTTTTATTATAAAAAATATCGACTATCCATCGTAGCAGTACATCCCATCACTAAATACGTCTATGGCGTTACGTTATACGCATAACACTTTGCTTAATTTTTCATTCAATTTGATTTTATTTCTTGATTAGAACATTCTGGTTGGGTTTAATTTAATTTACTACAGTTATTAATTATTTAATATATTACGAATGTGGTACAACTGAAATATTAAGTCATAAATTGTAAATCGCGGCAACTTTCAAGAGTGAAACGAAATGTTACTGAAACTGTCACCCGCACCATGCTACAGCGCAAATAGTGTACGGTTCTCACATGGAAATTCTCGCCTCTAGATAGTCGAGAAATTCTTCTAGTGTAACCAAAGCTTTACATAGCACTAAGCAAACAAAAAGAAAAAAAAAGTACCAGAAAAAAACAAATTTTTAAGGAAAAACGGAACCTTTATAGGAACACTTGTCTGTCTGTCAAGACCCTTTTTCTCAGGAACGCGTGGAGTTATCAAGTTGAAATTAATATCAAATACTCAAGGCTGCAATCCTTTGAATCAGTGAAAAAATCAAACTTCTAAGTCAACGCAATCAAAATATACGGGCGTTTATGTTCTGTTTATGCCGCATATTTTGACACTCGTAAGGGATTGAAAACCTATAGGTAGGTAGGGTACTTCCCGTTGACCTACAATCATGAAATTTGGCAAAAAAACAATGTCCAGAAAAAATCCGAGAACCGTAAATTTGTAGTTACATTAAAAAAAAAGGTTTTCCCGTGATAAACTATTTAAATACCTACAAATTTGTACGAAACCCTCGATGCGCGAGTCCGACTCGCACTTGAGCGGTTTTTTTTTTATCTATGGTAGCAATGAAAGCCTAAATAACTAGCTTCTGCCCGCGACTTCGTCCGCGTGAAATTTCTTGTTACTCCGACCCACCCCGTTGCATCGCATCGCCTGCCCGCGCTATTACTTCGTTTTTGCTTAGCGTTCTTTCTGAATTTTTTTCTTTTTGCTCGGCTCCTAAAGGTCATAGCGTGATGTTAAATAGCCTATAGCCTTCCTCAAGAATTGGGCTATCAAATGCAAAAAGAATTTTTCAAATCCGACTGGTAGTTCCAGAGATTAGCGCGTTCAACCAAACAAACAAACTCTTCAGCTTTATTATATTAGGTATAGATTATACTACACGTACCCAGTTCCTTAGGACAGTTATATTCAACCTCAGCAAGCGCCTCCTTCATGGTGGTCCAGTTAGGATTCCTCCACGAGCTCTCTAATATCAGAAAAGGATCTCTCCCACTCCTGGTCAAGCCAAGCTCTAAAAGAGAATCCCACTGGTTCAATTCTTTGGCGCATTTGAGCCAATGTTGGGTCCAAAGTGTGCACTCTTTGTGCATGTTATAGGAAGATGGGTTGGCGGTGTACTCCTGTTTAAGCTTGGCCATAGCGACGTCGTACGCAGCCTGGGGTAGAAAGAATACATGATCAATTATTTTTACTACAGTTATTGCGGAGAGTGGCATCTCGTTTCGTCACATTTCTCGTCTAGTGTGAAGGTGATAGGAAAGCTTAATTCTTCTAGGACAAGTATGCTACTACAGTTAGTAACAATAGAATTGAATTTAGCCAGTAGGCAATAGTCATTTAAAATGGAACATAATTGACTGTATAGTTTATCGGTTGAATTTTTAAACGGAACTCAATTTTGACCCGCCGTAATGTGAGCATAAAAATGCTGTCACATGTTATATGTACGGTCAGCAACAAAAGTCGATTAACACAGTTATTGAGCAAAATATTTGTTCAAAATTGCAGCAGAAGTACAATGCAATTTGAACAAATATTTTGCTCAATAACTGAGATTAAAAAAACTGAAGTGTTAATCGACTTTTGTTGCTGACTGTACTAGACAGATAGTTTTCAAGATCGTCTCGTCTGTATCGTTCCGGGTATAATATCATGGTTAAATTTGATTTGATACGTACTTGCGCCTGTTCGAAGAAGCCTTGCTGTTCGTACGCGATCGCGACGTTGGTCTCGCGGTATTTCGCGTGTTTCTGCCACAAGCCGGACCACATGTCCTCTTCTTGTAACAGCTCGAACATGTCGCTCAACGAGTCTAGTACCTCCTGCGAATTATTAGCATTGATGAGTGAATATAGGAAATTGGACTTTATGAATATAGTTTTAAGAACCATTTTAAATGGAGGGTTTCTTGCCTTTTGTGGCAATAATGTGCAGTACGTTTACATAAGTCAACTTTTTTATTTTCTTTCGATAATCGAATCTTATTGGCGAAAATCTCTCCAAATAAATGAGCCTTCACAAGGGTGACGCGTACAGATTTACATCAAGGTATCATTTTGACAAAATGTCGATATTTTAACTATGTTAGTTTTATTATGGTCAAGAAAAATTAAGAAGTGATTTTAATACAAATCTGTGCGCCAATAGAATGTTATACTAACATTCGCGAAAGCCTAAGAAACTACAATTACACATTTAAAGCATTTCACTAACTACAATTTAGTTTTAAAATATTATTTGTTACCTGTATTGTCACAAGTCAATTCATTTCCATACATCTTCCCATACTCTCAAGAAAACATCCCAGCTTTTCGCATTGTACCAGTTTATTTTCGTTGTTGTGCAGATAATTTTGAACAGTGCGTTCTTCTCGATATTCTTGACGCTTACCGTACGTCAACAATATGAAAGCTTCTTGAATACACAATCTTAGATAATTTATATGTATTGCCACCTAATGGACTGTCTACTTTAGCATTATGTAGCCTAAGTTTGATTGACCGTTTATAATAAAGAAAGATCCCAAATAAATTCTGGTGGCCGAGATTTAGATTAGCACGTGGTTTAGTTTGAAAATGTTCCCTTTTGCGTCTTGCACTTGTAGTTTGACAGTGGTGTGAAAGTGACAGGAATAACGCTTAGATAAAGTGCGTGCTAAGTAACGTTTATAGGTCTCGGACTGAGTTTGTGTTCGCAAAACATGATAATTATCTGAGATTCTGAATTCAATAAAATATATAAGGTTCAAAGGTATAATAGGTGCTTACAGTAGGTGTAGTAGTTTCGATGTCATAGTCGTATATTTCGAGCGGCTCTCGCTGCGCTCGTCCACTGGCCTGATCGATGGCCATCTGCTCTAGGTTGAGGGTCATACGATGCCAAAGGTTGTGTGTCTTGCCCAGGTACTTCATCATAGGCCTGGCAACAAAGTATGTTTAACAGAGATTTAATAGAATGACCATAGCGGGTGAACGCCGATCTAAAGGTAATCAAATCAAAATCAACTGTAATAATCGCTTCAACATACTGCTGCAACTTTGACGAGGTCACAAAGTCATATCTTTATTTCAATTAGAGCATTTTTGGAAACTTTGAAAGTTTAAAAACGGAGAAAAGACACATTTATCAAAATGTTTTTACGTCTTGTAATATCAAACTGGGAGCTTTGAAGCATCGCGACGAAATATCTCACCACTCCGGTGGTCTTTGAACATGCTAGACTAGAATATAGCATGATTAGATATCAATACTTACGGTTTAATGCTCACGGGCGGGTTGCACCTTGCGAGAGCTTCTATGAACGTGTTCAGAGCGCTGAGCGGCTGATCACGCTGCACCACGTGCACGCCCGATATTATGAATGGAACTATCTCGTTCATTACAGTCTGGAAATAATGACATATTGGTCACAATACAGGGTCAAACTGGTTTATTTTGAGAAACTTCACAGATTTGACATGTATCAATATTAAATTATGATAAAATAAAAAAAACAAGTATAATTAAAACTAAAAAAAACAATTTTAAGAAACTACAGCTGCATGGGGACACGAACTATGCGAAATATACGCGCATGTGCGCTTAATGAAGCACAGAGCACACCATAATATATTTTCAAACTATCTAGTTTCATTGAATCAACTCATATTAATCTCTCGTTAGTTTCCCTAGCGTTTTTAACGATGAAAAATCACTTCAGTTTTCTGACGGCCTCTCCCAGTCTGACTTGAAGCATACGTCTGGCTGACATAAATGACTTTAAGTTTAAAATAAACCAACCTAATAAGTCCACTTACCCCCAGTTGTCTTTCATCCAGCGTATTCCACAGCCTAGGGAACAGTCTGAGCCAGGTGTGATGCGCGAGGGCATCGTCCATGTGACACAGTTGTGCCGCTGCGACTACGAGCTGCTCTGTGCGCACGCGGCGCGCTAGCTCCAGGAATTCTGATTGTTTGGCTACTATCTGGTTTAGGGTGCGTAGTCTGTGGAATAGGTAAGATGTATAGTCCCGACAAAATTATGGAATAATGGTTTGTGGCCCACGAAAAAACCCAACATATTTTGCACTTACAAAGTTTTATCAGAAAGATACTGGGCTCTCAAAAAAAAAAGTGTTATGAGTGTGAATGAATATGAATACTGTCTTTATAATTTTCGGAATTCGGAGTGAGTTTTATTCGAAATTCGAAAATTGGATAAATAAACAAGAGAACAGAAAACTAGAAATGGCCATAGTGAAGTTTATAAATTATTTATTACTTACCTATTCGTCACAGTTTTAGTGCAATCCTCTTTTTGGTTGGAACTGGAATCGAGATCCATGTCAAGCACGTCTTCCTTATCAGGTTCCAGCGAGTCACTAAACCCATCTGAAGATTCTTCCTTCACACTGCTGAATATGACGAACGATTTGCGATCTTCGCTGTCCGCCGAGTTTATCACTGATGAAATGCTGGGCAGCAGATATTTTGGATTCGATAGACGGATTTGGGTGCCTGATGAAGTGAAAAAGAAAAGATTTATTTTTATTTCTATAATGTTTGTGCTAAAATGTTCAATACGATTGTTATAAAATGAATTGTGTAGCAAAGGCGAAGATTTGAGGATTTCATAAGAAAAGCCGGTTTTAAAACTAAAAAGGGAAGCCTATAGCGCTACTATTCTCTATAAGTCTCATATTATAAGTGATGTAGATAGACAGAAAATATGATTTATTATTATTATACACCAAAATGGCTTAAACAAATAGAAGAAAAATCTACCCCAGAAGAACTAAGCAATATTTGAAAGATCTTAGTTAGAATACGGGTCTAAGCATTAGCCAGACAACAAACCTAGTCAATGGAGGCAAAATAAAGTAATCACTCACTTGGCACACAAGTAACAAGCAGCAACTCAAGGCACTGTTTAATCCAGAAGTGCTGTCCGATATGCTCCCAATTCTGCGAGCAAATGATGTAGAGCAGTCTGTCGAAGATGCGCCGGCGCACGCTCTGGTCGTACACCTCGAAGAACTTGGCGCGAATATTGGGTTGAGGGCAGCGAAGACCCGCGAGGAATGCGGGTTCTAACTTCATTGATAGTTCTGTCATTTTTAGGTGGTCGTCTCTGTTAGGAGAAGGAATAGTTATCCGACATGTACAATTTATGTTACAAAGAATGTCTTGTGTGTTTTGCTGAATAATCAATATTCAGATAACATTGAAAAATCCGCCTTTTGTTGATAAGTTCAAGAATTGACTTTGATTGATATAGCTGTCTAATAAACAGATCATTTGGAAATGAAAGTTATAAGACTATGGCAGTAAAGTTGGACATTTAAGGTTAAAAAACATTTTTGAACAACAAACGAAAATCTGTGTTCTTTTAAGTCACTAAGCATCAAATATTATCTACATACCTGTACACATAATTAATAAGCTCCAAGAATAAAGCATTAAGATCTAGATCATCAGGGAACCGTTTCTCCACATACTGCATAAGTTTGACCAGCAGTATCGACTTCTCTCTTAGCGAGGGCGCAGCCCCAGTGGGGGCGGAGGGCCCGGCCGCACCAGGTACTGTACCGCGCCATTTTACCCACTCTTCTACCATGCGGATTATGGCTTTCATTACCTGTAATGGTAGAAGGTATAAAGTAAACAAAATCGTATTTACACATTTCATAATAGTGTTCAAAAATAAACTTTCGAGTGACACTAGGTATAGTTTAAAAATTCTTCTACCATACGTATTATGTCTCTCATCGTTTAACGGGAAGTTAAACGGTAAACAAAAACGTCGTATTTACACCTCATATTATAATAGAGTATTGTAAAATGGACATTAAGCCGCTTAAGACAGATTATATTTTAAAAAGTTAAAATAGTAACGAGAAAATTTTACCTTTGCGTCCGTAGTTTTCTCGATAAGTCCAACTAAAACGGTGCCGATGAATGTCTTCCTTGTATCCACTGTCATCACAGATACGCGAGCTTTAAGTAGATCTAATGCCAGTATCTGAAAAACAATGTTGGATTCATAGTTTCATTACTTTTGCGTCTACTCAAGCATGACAGCGCAATTCAAAAAACATTTGAAAAATTGTTGTACACACGATATTAATTATTAAAAAAAAATATGTACATATTTTATTTTGAGGTGGTGCAGGAAAAGAGTCCCTGGAAGGACTCGGGGGGGGGAGATCTTTGCCCAGCAGTGGGGCAACATAGACTAAAAAAATGTTTTAAACCTGTTCCAGCCCTTACCAATCTAGATTTAGTAAAAGTGCGCAGTGCTGCACACCCCCACCCTATTTCAAGTTAAACAAATATCAACTTTATTGCAATGACAATTAAGTTGATTTCAGAGTGACTAGCACTATTAGAAAAGTTATAAAAAATGTTTGAAGTTGTAGCGTAAACTGAACTTTATTTGTGTAGGAATTAAAGTTAATTTTCCATTAGTTCATATTTGTTTACATTTTGGCAAATAAATCGCGAACGCAGATTAGACATATGTAATTCTAAAGTACTTACAAGCAAATCGGCCAACGCATGATCGGGATTGGGCGCGACGTGATCTCTGGCCATTCGTTGCAACACCCTCATCAGCGGCTGCAGCAGCCTATCAATATACGAAGGGCTAGACGCACAACATGCTTTAAGCATCATGAGTGGTCCTAGTAAAGCGCTGGCACCGCTTGGGGTGGTGGTACCGGCCGCTGCAGTGCCGCTGCTTGCCGCTTGACCTCCAGCGGATTTCTCGTATGTAGCTAGGCCTTCGAATGCGTATTTGCTTACGCAGGCGTATAGGGTTTCTAGTTCTTCGTACTGAGGAATAAAAGGGAAAAAATTATGTTATAAGTGAACATTGGTGTAACTTAAACAAATCCCGGTTTCTAATAGTCTGATTTGAAGCATATGCGCAGACAGCGATTAACTGATCAGAGACCTTTCTCTGATCAGTTAATCACTGTCAAATCTAACATTAGCTCCTGTACTTGGTTGTCGGTAATAATAACATCCAATCGAATCGCTTGACAACAGATTGAATCGGATAGAATAACATACATATTTCAAAAACTGGGCCAAAATACTAGACTTTCTTTTTTAATTGCTGAATGAGCCCGCTCTTGACCTGAATACGCCTGATGGAAAGCGATGGATGGAGTCTATGATGGAACGAGCGTGCCCAGAAGATGCCTCAGGCACTGGAACTCCCACGCATCGATGAAACACTGGCACAGGCTGCTTGACGCCCGACTCCGGTGGGATTGTCGTCGCAAACCAGGCGGGTGTTAGCCCTACCACCGCAAGGGAAGAATTGGCCAGTCAAATAAGGTGTTGGGTGTGACTGTCCAGGATGCGCCGAGCGCGAGCGTTCAGTTGAGTAACTGACAGAACAAACTGCGCTACACGAGGAGGCTTCTTCATGTATCCCAAAAATATACATTTAGTTTTGTTGTAATGAAGTTTTTGTAATTTATTTATTTTTATTTAATAATGTTTCTATTTCAATATTTAAAATTGAAATAAACAATGAATAAAGGTAATATTAATTAAGAAAGTGTAAAAATTAATTTTATTATACGTTACATACCTTCGACGCTTGCGCAGCTCCGGTAGGTTCAGTCGGGAATATCGCCGTCAGTTTAGCGAGTAGGTTATGCGTCAGTCGTACTATCTTAGGATTGGTAGACGATACACAGGCCGCCAACCCTCGTTGGAGCGGCTTCAAAGCCACAAGGATCTGTTCCCGGCGTAGGACTCCTAATAAGAATACGAGTAGTTCTAACGCGGTGCATGCGTTTGCGCAACCACCTGCATTTGCGTCGGCTGTTGAAAATACCTGTAAATAAAATAATGCTGAAAATTGATTTTTGTTCCAGATTTAACAGTACTTAGTCCTGTGACTACAAAAATAATATCATTTCTTCGATATTTTTTCTGCAATGTAACCATGAGTAACCCTTATGTATATTACAGTTTAAAATTAAAACAGAACTGCCACAGTTCTGAATAAAATGTTTGATCTTGTCTGAACGTTGAATTTAAAATCAGTCAGTCAGTTATTTCGATTTATGTTTTGATAAGTACTTATAATTTGAAAAGTACTTAAACAACAACCGTTTCCGGGTTGACGTTGATTTCTGGGACAATTTTGCTCGTTTTTGATCCTGTACTTACTTTACTTTCGAACCATTCGGTCGTATGGCATCATCTCTGTCACATACATTATTTTTTTTTTTTTGACGCTGGAAATCATCAAATGACTCCCGCTCTGGGTGGAGCGGAGGGGATTGTCAGACTCTTACTGACTAAAACCCACCGGTGTTCCTTCCTTAGCCCTTTATGTTCCGGGCCAGCGGTCTGTCACACATACTTGAGTGACAGTCCTTTCTAAAGGTCTAATATTGTATCCAGTGTATGGTCTTCTACTTACTTTATCCAACCACGGCAACTTAGGCTCGCACATATGCGGCCACACATCAGGTTTCAACGCAGTCTTGAGCAGTAAGACACATCGTCGTGACAGTTGTTCGCCCGGGGACGAACCCGCGGACCCGCCGCCCGCCACAGAGCCTTCGTTCACCTGCACATGTGGGGACACAGGCTGTGATAACAGTAATTATGTGAAGGGATATTGCTTATCGATTTGGATTTTATTTTGGGCATGCGGTAGTTTCCTTGCTAGTAGATAAGTCCTTGCTTCCTGCAGAGGGACGGTATAGGCAAAATAACAATAATCCAATGCAGTTTTATTAATTGGCTAACATCTTCAAACTTAGTATAAAATATAATACAGATATTTACTTGACAAGCGAGCCTCAGCAGCAGATTAACAACAACATCGACGTGTTGTCTGTCCAGCGGCTTGGCTGCATCTGGCTCCATACGGGACGCACTAGCCTGCGGACTCGCCCAGCCAGTGTTCAGTGCTTTACGTCCATCAGAACTACTCTCGTCTGAAGATATGCGCTTTATTGCGCCGCTTGGGGATGTTGCAACCTGTTTATGACATTAATGCAATTTTAACATAATAAGTTTACATGAGTTAGACCCACATAGGTGCGGACGGCAAATGTGTGCAGATTAAAGCATTGGCTACGTTATCAACTATCATATGGTATGACAAGCATTCCACATTCCGTCACAAACTATAAAGACCAAGGCATAAACTAAACAATACTGGGTCTGACTGGATACAGAAGATACAAATTCTAGCATTAGTTAGTTGAGTAATCAAAAGATATGACACGCCTTTTTGATACTCGATTTATATAGTTTAATTATTGTTGTTTATATAGATTTTTTATCTGTTGAATAAAACAAAAAAAAATCATCTGTGCTATAAATCTCACTGCATTATCCTCTCCCGAGTGATCACGTATCCTCTGCAGCTCCCATTTGAGTGCGACCTCGGCCAGGTCCACGGCGAGGCGCCGGTGCTCGAGCGAGGCCGTGGCAGAGAAACCGAGGCGCTGCATCGCGGCCACCATGTGGCCTACAAGAGCGTGGCGGACTGGGAAGTACACCTGGAGGAAAGAGAGAAGTAGCTTTGTTAGAAGTTACACAAGTCATTGTTATTGGATAATTATGTTTGTTAGTTTTACAGGCAAAGAACTCTCTGAAGGGGTAAAAACAAACGGGAGCCTTTCAAATAATGAATGATTTGAACATGTTCATATTACGCAACCTTATAAACCTTTGTTTACTACTATATGTCTTCGATAAATTCGCTGTTTCGTGGCATATGCTACTTTCAACCAATCAGGAATTTATCGAGTATCATACTGACTTGAACATTCAAAATCTGGTAACAATCTCATCTCGGCGACCAAAAAAAAAAAAAAATAAAAATGAAAAAAAAAATGACAAAAATGAAAAGATTTTAGAGGTATTTTTGACAGATTGAGACTGAGATCAGACTGTGAACGTTCTTAAAATTACGAAAATTGCCCCTCTGATTAATGGAAAGTATCAAATCGTACAATTTCAAAATAGCTTATACTATTTTGCCTACAGTTTTGTTTTGTAGATTATTATCACTGCTGCCCGGTGTCCGTGCGCGCTTTATGGCAATGGGCTTACCCCCTTTTACATGAGACTTGAAACATAACTGGCGAATTGTGGGTGTACTATAGGTACACCTGGCGAATTGTGGGTGTACTATAGGTACACTTGGCGAATTGTGGGTGTACTATAGGTACACCTGGCAAATTGTGGGTGTACTATACGTACACCTGGCGAATTGTGGGTGTACTATTATAGTACACCCACAATTCGCCAGGTGTACCTATAATAGGTACACTTGGCGAATTGTGGGTGTACTATAGGTACACCTGGCAAATTGTGGGTGTACTATAGGTACACTTGGCGAATTGTGGGTGTACTATAGGTACACCTGGCGAATTGTGGGTGTACTATAGGTATTCCTGGCGAATTGTGGGTGTACTATAGGTACACCTGGCAAATTGTGGGTGTACTATAGGTACACTTGGCGAATTGTGGGTGTACTATAGGTACACCTGGCGAATTGTGGGTGTACTATAGGTATTCCTGGCGAATTGTGGGTGTACTATAGGTATTCCTGGCGAATTGTGGGTGTACTATAGGTACACCTGCCGAATTGTGGATGTACTATAGGTACACCTGCCGAATTGTGGGTGTACTATAGGTACACCTGGCGAATTGTGGGTGTACTATAGGTACACCTGCCGAACCCTTTGGGGAATACAGGCGTGATGTTATGTTATATGTTATTATCACTGAGGCTCACAGTGACACCAACATACCTTATAATGCCTAACAACAAGCTGTAGAATATGGAACAGCTGTTGCACCGAGTGTCCATCCTCCACTATGATCTTCTTGGTCCAGTGTGTGAGCATGGTGTTACCATCCTCCATACGTTGCGGCATGGCCGGCGTTAAGATCTCCAGCGCCTGACGAACGACCGAGCGGGCTTCTACTGCATGCGCTTTAAGAAGGCTGTGGAATACTGTAAGAAAGAAAACATAGTCATTTACATTTCAAAAGAAAAGTAGAATATTTCATAGCAGCAGAATAAGAAAAAACAAACAATTTTACACATTATTGAAGAACGAATGTGTCTTTACTCTTTATGCAGTATGTATGAAGGTGATGTAGATATAAAAAAGCTGAGGTTTACCTTGCAACACAATACGCTTGTGTATAGCAAACTTCGCTATTATATGACTCAAAAGTAGATGTCCGTGATATCTGCAGAGAAAGACAATAGAATTAGTGTTATAATAACAGAACATAGACTTTGATTATTCAGTTAGTTATAAGATACATGTTGCAATATTGCGTGGTGTAAGCATAGACTTTAGTTTTCCTTAGCTGAATGGGAGTCGGTCTGAATATATCCTACAGAACAAATAACGCAAATCCATATTAATATTATAAATGAGAAAGTGTGTCTGTCTGTCTGTTACCTCTTCACGCTTAAACGGCTGAACCGATTTAGATGAAATTTGGTATAGAGGTAGTTTGAGTCCCGGGCAAGGACATAGGATAGTTTTTAACCCGATATTCCCACGTGAACGAAACTTACGCGGGTGAAACCGCGGGGCGCTGCTAGTGATATTGTAATTTAATATCTTATGCATTTATTTGTTTGGCCATATCTCTACATCTTACCTAGTCGCAGGATCCACATAATTCTTGCCCAGCAGACACGGCCAGGCAAAGGTCATGAGTCTCCGAAGTTTATTGCCCTGCTTCTTATTGTTCGCATCGTGAATATGCGCAGACGCTTGCTCCAGTAGTAGGCACGCGAACTGCAGGAGGGAGATGCGAACCGCGTCTGAACACGCGAAGGGATTCTCGGGGTCGATCACCTGAGATAGAAACTGGTATTAATTAACGCGACTATCGTGTGATTTGAGTTGAAATTTAATGACAGTTATAAGTAAGGTTAGTCTTGATGGCGATAATAATAATATACAGGGTGGCAATGACATCGACGCGCCAATTGAAGCCATGTATTCAGCAGATAATTCTACCCCCTAAAGTAGACATGTTTCGTCGCTTATTAAAAAAAATATCAGTTGTTCTATGTGTAGTTCATAATACGCGGTCAAAATGTATGGAATAGCTTTTTTTTTAATAACCGGCGGTGTTTTAATAAAATTTTAACGCGGGAAGGATTAGAATCATGTACTGAATTGAGGTAACAGGTTGCGCCTCGATGGCCCTGCCACCCTGCAGAAATATGTTTATTCCTAGATAAATACACACATACTATAGACCGACCGCTTAACTGAGACATTGCCTGAGGTAGCAGCGCGGTGCGGGAGGGGTGTGATGACGTGATGCGAGAGCTGTGATTCGTAAACTTGTGACAACTATCGCCCCTCCCACACCGCGCAGCTACCTCAGGCAACGTCTCAATTGAGCGGTCGGCCTACACAATGCTGTGTTAGTAAATTATAAATAAGTTTTGGGCCTCAAGATTTTTAGGCTGTGTAAAAATCTGAAACCCAAGGTATGAGCATGTTAATGATATGCATTTTTAAGAAAAGTTCAATTCATCATTCATTTCAATTCTAGACAAAACGAACAATTAAAATCTTTCAAACTAGAATACTTCACAGTGAATTCTACATTTCAAAATAAAGCTTAAATATGGTGTAATAAATGCCTCCCATAGCTTTCAAGCTGGTAATAGAGCAATTCAACTGAGCCTACTGCTGCCCGCTTATATTATATGCTAAATTGAAATAAAAACTTACGTTATTAATAAACACGGAGACAACATTGTCTGGATTATCCTGATAGGGCGCCGGCGGTCCGCCCACGATCTTCTGCCCCTTATCGAAGCTGACCGCAAAGCACGGGATCAGAATCATCTGCAGTACTTTGGCCTTCAGGTCCTGTGACATGGAATCACTGGAGAAATGTTCCACGAAGCGGAAGAATGCTGCGCGCTTCCAGTCTATGTCGTAGGTCTGTGCCACTGTGTTCTCGAGGAAATCGCGGAGGAACTATGAAAGGGAAAAATAATCGTTTTCATTACTGGAAAAAGGTACACAATCGTTTAATTCAGCTTGTCTTTAGGGCTGTGGGCGGCTATAAGATCGAAACCAAATAATGGGATGAAAATAAAAATGTGCTTTATATTAAGACTGGTGAGAAAAAATAAATCCTCATTTTTTGTGATAGATATATTTAACTTTTTTTGTTTTAACGTGGTTATTTCGCGAGATATTTCAGCAACGTCGAAACACCAGGAAAAATCGTTGTAATTTACAGCCAGCCAATGTTCAAAAATGTGAGCAGTCTAAGGCCAAGAATATTTTATTTACCTGGAAATCAGGTATGAACCTGTCACACAAAGCTCGCAGCAGCTGGAACAACAAGTCTATGTTGGACTTATGTTGGACGAAGTAGTGCAACAATATCTTCACTATCAGTTTGGGTTCCTTCCAGTGTGTGCAGTCTACTATCTCTACTTTCTTGTGGATATCCTGTAACAAAAAACACTGGAATTCAAATAAAAAGTTCAATTCAAATAAATATAATTGAACACCGGATTAAACATCGTTTGTTCCTCATTTTTTAAGATCTTGTTTTTTATTAAAACTGCAAAATCAAATTAATAAGATTATACCATCGTAAAATTGAGAAATCCAACCCAATCATGGTGTCTTCCCAAATTGGTCAATAGTAATTTCTAGGCTACTAACTACTCAAAATAACGAAATAAGAAAGGATAATAGAGCAATATACTCACATGATACGTGTCACTACACCAAATACGCTTCAACAATTCAATCAAATCAGGCTGTCCTGACAACCATTTTTCATCAAACTTGATCAACAAAGAAATAACCCTTATTGCTTGGAACTGCATCTCAGCCCTATCAGCGGTTGGTAGGTTGGCGGCAGTACCGCCAGTGTTGGCGGCCAACAATTGCATTAGGCGCGGTTTCTTGGTCGTTTGTAAAGCCTCTCGGTACGGAGGACCGGCTTTTGGATGTTTGATTAGGAAGACTAGGAATCGGCTCCATTGTTGGTCCTTTATGTTATTGTCACTTAAGATTAAGTCTAATGTCTCTTTTGGATATCTGGAAAAAAAGGCACATTAAAAATATTGCCCTTAAACTGTCAAATAAGGATTGTGTGAGAGAAAATACAATGAAAAAAGGCTGAATTTTAGACTCGGCTGACAGGTAATCATCATAAAGAGAGTAAGAATTATTATAAGAGGAAAACATAATACTTGGGTCGCAAGTAACATATGTAAATGGGACGAATCAAATAATAGCCTTTTCTAGTCAAGCAGTACGAAAATCCCTAAAATAAACATACCTCATGAGAAACTTAACAAGCGGCTCTCTAAATGGTGATCCAGCTTCAATCATGAGTGACTTCTCAGTGTGGAATATAAGTCGACATAACACATCGATGAACCGAGGGGAAGCGGCCGGTATTTGGTGGAATATACCTATCAAGATTATTATCTTCTGTTCGTTCTCCATGTTCTTTGACACGCTCTGGAGGAAGTTGCCACCTGCGAGAAGCATGTAATACTTATGTAGAGCCGTATGCAAAATACGCGCATTGAGGTGGAGTTGCGGACACCTGCCCATATTACTTACCTATTACCTACTCATGTAGAGCTAAATTTAAAAACAAACAAAATGGTGGAAGATACTCCGATCGGCAAATTGGCCATGTAAAATCTGCAAATTATTACTGACTTACACACTTAGGTTAAAAGGCAGCATTTTTTGTCAAACATTCCAAACAAAAGAAAGAAGTAGAGAAATTCCAATCACAATACATACCTCTGTTAGTCTGTATAGAATAATCCAACAACTTCTTCAAGAGTTGCAGCAACTGTTCACATAGTTTCTCACTGAACGTCGAAGGGAATAGTTGAGTCAAATAAGAGAGCCTCTTGGCTCCGTTCACGCTCAAGTGTCTATGGTCACCGAGGGTCAGCAATAGAGGTCGCATCACTGGGTGAACCATCTCCATATCGATTTGGAAACCAGATAGGAATTTCTGCATGCACTCGAAACCGACCTAGGAAATTTTGCTATTGTTAGAAATTTCTGATAATGGTAACAAACTAATCATGTGTAAAGTTAAGGTTTTCTTTTAACATAAAACACGTAGTAGCTTGTTTAATGGGAAAGCCACCTTTCCCATAGACCACCACGGCTGAACAAACCATTATTATATCAGACATAAAAAACTTATTTTACCCTAAAGAACCCGCACGATTCGCTAGTGATGCATACATCACTAACGAATCGTGCGGGATTGGGGAGATGTTCCTCTGGTGGAATGACAACTCACTTCACCTAAGTTTGTTCATTGTGAGATTTTAGCAGAATAGACCGGCTGAAGGCTAAAAGATGCGCGAATGTCGAAAAAACATCAATGCTGTTTTTGAATTCGGTAAGGAACATGGGACTCGTGTGATCTGAATTATAACGTTCGATAAAAATAATGGTATACTCACTTGTTGAAGTTCTTGATCATTCTTCTCAAGAGACTTGTACAGCACTTGGAATATTTTCTCGCGGCAGTGCTTCTCCTGTATGTAATGGCAGGAGGCGAGTGCTTTCAACGCTGAGGCTCGTAGCGGGACTAGATTGACGCCCTTATAACATGGCAGCTTGCCTAACATCGCGTCTTCAGCCTCGCATAGGGATAGTAGCTCCCGGAAGAATACTTTGTGTTCGTTTATGTTTAGATCTAGAAATAGCAAAAAATAGATGCAGATTAAAATATATATATATATATATATATATAAAATATATACAGATGAAACACATGGCCCATATTATACAACCCTTGGTATCGAACGTGGATCCAGGCGAGACACAAGGGCCTTTTAATACTTTTGTAATTACGGCATTCAACCGGTTAATATTATAGAATTAGATTCTCGTCTCTCTTCTCTTAAACGAGAAACACGAGAGCGTTATTCTAGAATACGGACTCAAAAATGGTTTGGTCTAAACATTAAAAAAACACGAATGTTGCAAGATAATAAAAATCTTATAAAAGTAAAATAACTCTCAGTTCAATAAAATCGTACCTATTGTAAACAGCCTAGGTTTCAATGTAGTACAGAATGTGGTTCCGTCCATAAGACCCATCTGTGCATTGGCTGGTTGGTGTCGAAGTAAATGTTTCTTGGGCGGAATTATATCCGCTAACACTTCTCTGTGGGGATCCATTACTTCTGTTACAGTCTTCTTTTGCAGCTCTGATATTAGGTCTAGAGATTTCATGGCCTGGTGAAGCACATGTAAATTAAGTTAGAATGGGACATAGCAGAAAGAATAATTTCATCAATATTGAGTAACATATCCTTACCTGCTGTCGCACAAGAAGATGGGGACTCGTCACTTGCAGAACAAGTTCTTGTAACACATCATGTAAGGCTCTTGCCTTCGCCACTGCGACGTCACCCTCGGCTTCCACCGAATGTCCACTAGGACCCACCACGCAAACTCGAACAAGCCTCTCCAAGTTCACTGTAGCCATATCTATTGCTCCAGAAGACACTTCGCCCGTCAAATCCATCATAACGAAGAGAACAGCTTTCAAAAACGTGAACACGTGTTTGTATACCCATTCTAGCGCCATCTTCTCTACCATAAACTTGACTGCGATGCAGCCGCCTAACTTGGCGTACCAGGCTCGTTCGTAACACAATGCTGACATTCGTTCAGCAAGGTATTCCATCAAAGGCAGGCGGCACGCGCGTTCTCTACTGCCTAGTACTGTAGCTGCAGTCTCTATCATCAGAACCAAAGCAAGATGACCAGGCTTACATAACTCTTTCTCTTCATGTCCCATTATGACAGCGATAGCATCGACTAGGACCAAAGCGTCAAGACCTTCTTTAGGTGAACAGTTTTCGACAAACGGTCCCGCTTGCTGTGCTATCGCTACCATAGTGTAGTGTCTCACTAACGACACCATTGTTGGCAACACATGGTGTCGTAGTTCCTTGATAGCTGCGGCCACAAACATTCCAGTAAGAGCGGTACGATGAGTGTTACGTACAATATTGTTAGTACACTTGTAATAAGGTCCATTTTGAACCTGTATCTTGCCGTCGATGAAACTAGGGTGGTTGAACAGCTTTTGTAACGTCGCCCTGTCGTCATCCAAATTAAGGGACGATGCTAAGTAACATCTAAGGACCTCCCAACATTGTCGTCTGTAGAAAGGATCTGTCATGCTTGACTTTAGCGCGGAAAAGGCTGTCTCTATTACTTTGTCTACCTCGAAATCTATAGGTTTCGCTTGTTCTTGGAAATAAGCTTGTACCGCGGGCGGCGGCGCGTCTGTTTCACGATACTCTAACCTTTGTGGTTCAATCATCATTTTACGGTTACCACCGCCGAATTTTCCGAGTACCCTGAATGCGATTCTTGCAACTTCATTATTCTGCAATGTTCTCCAAAGCGCTTGCATCAGGTCCGCCCTGACGGGCTGTATATGTTCGTACAAAAAGTCGGGCTGCAAGTTATCGACGCAAAGCTCGAGAGTTCTCAAGCCTTGTGATATTAAAGTGTGGGACCCGTTTAGTGCGGATACAAGAGGATCCATGAGCATAGGTAAATAAGGCAACAGACTACTCAATCTAACGGGTACAGTCAAGCACAACTCGACGAATAGATCTTTCATGTGTTGTTTGTGAAGGCCGCTTTGTAGACGATTCAATCCTTCAAGTAAGTTTGGTAGAAGTGGTAAGAATTCTTGGTATAATAGGTCGTGACTGCCGCCTCCGATGGAGCGGAATAACGCCCTTAGAAGTAGGAAGTAATTGTAAGGTTCTTTAGCAGTCATGGCATAATCCATGGCTTTGTTAACAATGCTGTGTAAATGTGGTCTCAGCATTTGTTCGTTTTCAGTGGGGAACAGGCTGACGGAACCAAAGACCAATTTGAAAAGTCTTAAGTAAAGGTTTGACCTCTCCACATTCGTTCCCATTTCCTCCATCCTTTGGAGGAGGTACTCAACAAGGACGGTGGCAAATATAGGCGACGTGGCAGGATTGGACAAGAATGTGTTGGCAATTATTTGCAACGTCGTATTTTTGTTAATTCTTTCAACCATATGTGAAATTGTCGCGGTAAATATTTCTTGGAAGGTTTGTGGGTTCATCATTGAGAACTGTAAAGAAAGAAATGACACTGTAGGCACTCTCCTATTTGAAAATATTGTGACCTCTCAAGCTCCGCTAATGAGACACACTTGATTTTCTATTGTATCGTATTACATAGGATACGCGCGGAGCTTGACGGGTTAAACATATTTTTTGTTTTTTTTTTAGATTGTTTATACGCTTACCACTCCACTAAAATGCTCGAGGACTTCCTTCTCCTCCTTAGACCGTACATGTGGTTGCGCGGGCGGTTGTGCTGGCGCACGCGGTGCAGCTAACGTATATATGTCAAGCGACTGTAGTCCCCATCGCACTAACCGTATAAATACTAACGTTTCGCGCGCACTGAACTGCTTTTGACCAGTTATTGTGGTAGTTGATGTGCCTTCCGTGTTTGTTGTTGTTTGCTGTGATAAGATTAAGATTAGTCTATCATATTGCAGTAGATTTAGAAATGAATAACCCCTTAATACTCAAATGACATTTTGATTTTCTGTACTTGAAACTTATCGGCAATTTTGAGTTGCGTGTGAGTATTCGGCCGTTATTGTTACAAAGGGGCAGATATTTATTTAACAGGATAAACAAGCCTTTTTGTATCATAGCTATTTTTTTGGGCAAGAAGCATCAAGCAGATGGTTTCCTGGAGAAAACCCTTCTTTAACTAAAATTAAAGAAAATCCTGGGATTGTTCCATATAAAAATGAGGAAAAATTACTATCATTTTTTTTTACAAATTAAGTGGTCTACTAACCTTGCAAGAAGCACAGCCCCACGTAATCGTCTTAACACCACAGACCAACGTCTTCACCAACGTCCTGTAGTCTCCTACATTCAGATTATTCATTTGTGACGATGGGAACCCTATCTTAGACTTCTCCTCACTCTTAGACAGACTGTCCAGGAAGTCTGGGGCCAGTTTCTCTTCTTCGACTTTGACTTCGACTGTGGAAGTCGTTGGGCCTGGAGTGGTGGGAGTACCAGGTGTGGTACCGTTTGTGCCATTGGGTATTGGTGTTGTTTGTTTGCTAGAAAAAGTTAAATACAACATAGTGATAAAGGAAATATGAGGTAATTGGAATTCATAAGGGACTTGAGCCTTGACTTGACCATGTTCTGAGGTATGTGATTTCTAAGGAATTTTAAATCAGAGAGTTTTTTTTAGATAGCAATTTGTTATAAATCTCTACACTAATTCTGAACCAAGTTAAAGAAGAAATTTGTCTAAATGGATAATGTTGGTGAATAAATAGCTATTGAGTGGTCATTATGAGGTCCTTAGAAATCGGTCGAAAGCAATCTGGGTTTCTAGCAAACGCGAAGTTTGTCAACAGCTAACTATGTCTTTCCAAGGTTGCCTGGAAGAGATCGCAGAAAGCGATAAGGCCGCCCATTGTATGTTTTGTATTCATAATTGTATTTTTTGTTTTGTATTTTCTGGTGTACAATAAAGTATAAATAAATATGTCGTTATTTATTTATTTATTTATTTAAACTTTTCGCACAAAAAGGTACAAAGGCGGACTTAATGCCTTAGGCATTCTCTACCAGTCAACCAAGGGTCGTTTTTCCTTACCATGATTTTAATAGAAAAACAATTCTATTTTCAACAAAATACTTCTTCACACTTACCACTTATTCATCAACGCGGGTAGTTGCAACTTGGATATGGTCTTGAACTTTAGCACGAACACTTCAAGTATGCGCATGAGCAACTGCCGTCCCTGCGGCTGTGTGCCGGCCGCGGCTGCGCCTTCGCTCTCAGAACGTTGACGAATGCAGTCAACCAGGTTAAGTAGTAACTTGCAAGACATCGTTTGGATGCTGTATGGGAAATTGGACATAAATGCTTGGTGCCAATTGATGTTATTTCTACTTAAACGAAAATCACCTTTATGCCTGTATAAATTTATGATTTCAGAATGACTATCTACTACTACTTACCTACTATTGCAAAAATCATAAAAATGTTTGAAGTTGTATCACAAAATGAACTTTATGAGTAAGCATTAAGGTTGTTTTTCTATAATCACGTTTATACCTTGTAGGAAGAGATTCATCATGAACATTCTTTGAGAACAAATGAGCAGCGATGGCGAGGTCTGTGAGTGGTAGGAGTTGTCTGACATGGTGAACTAAGTCGGCTAGCGTGGAATACGCCAGTGGACGTAAAGATTCATGGACAGTCCACCCGCCTCCAAGGAGTACATCTTCGTCGAATAGACGCTCCATGTATGGAACAAATTCTAAAAGAAAAGAAATAGTGTGTTATGTATCACTTTCAGTTAGGCATTATGATTTTCGGTAGGTTCATAAAGATAAGTATGAGTAATTGAGTGTTTAAAAAAAAACTTGAAAGTTCACTTTTGTAAACCACTCAAGTAGTTTAATTTAAAAACTTATTTTATCGTGAAATAAAGATTATTCCATAAATGAACTCAAAAGTAATTTCAAAGTAAATATTAATGCAGTTACATTTTGTATGACATGCAAAGTTATAAATTTATAACTTAGCAACTTACTCAGTCTCAAATCCGTAGCAAGGATATGTCGTGTTGCTATGACCAGTTCCTTTCTGAGATGCGCTACTTCCGGTGGACACAACGTCAACAGCCCTATAATGCCCTTCACCATCAAATTGGCATGATTGGCAATTGTGTCTTGGTATATTCTGATGATGTAAGCCAAGAATGCTAAAGTCTTGATTTGGGCCCCCATGAAGTCTACAAAAACCTCCTTGTTGAATGAAGCTGATTGTCTGTAAAAAATATGTATACTTGATGTAAAACACAGTCATACTTCAATTTTCAGTCTGTTTTGTTTAGCTGTAAGATAGAAGATAAAAAAATAAACAGCCCTCAGAAGTCTATTGTTCAACAGTCAGCATACTTATTGTTTACCATTGACAAATTTCAAAATATTTCAAACTCAAAATCAAAGCATTTATTTCAATTAAACCATTTACAGGCACTTTTGAATTATCAAGAAGTCGGCCAGTCAGAAAATATGGAGAAGAACGGGCAAGAAACTCCATGGACACCCTTTTTAAATGATATTTTACAAAAATATTAGTTACATCATTACTTTTGAATTTAAAATTATATAATGTGAGAACGATGTAAAAAATTAAAAAGACGTACGCATTAAAAGCGTCCAGACTACAACAAATAGTACTTAACAAAACGACAATCCCAAAATAAAATAATTAAAAATAAGCCGAGGCAGCTAAGTGACGACCAGCCCCAACTGACGGCGCCCGTTCACGAACCTGACGCATAGATCAGCACCATTTAACTCCACCATTATGAAGGGAGCTAAAAGATCCAACACATACGACACCGTCAGCGAGACATTTGAGTGAGCATGAAATATTATCAGCTGCCAGGGCACATTCAAGTCAATGAAAGACATATTATAACCCGGTAAATGGTAGCTATAGGGTACATAGAACTCACATCTGTGCTATGCAATTATACAATACAAAGGAAATTGAGTTTATACAATGCAAAGATAGTCTTACAATCTTCAGCAGCTCCAACAGTATTTTCAAGTGTTAATCAATTAGTTGTGGTTGTGGAGCAGGACCAGCATTGAGCCAGGTATTTTTATCAGCGATGTAATCCCCTAACTTATAATATACCTGAATGCATAGTGTCCGTTTTATACAAGACTTGAATTTTGTCTCATTTAGATGAAGAATGTGGGGAAGTATTTTATTATAACATTTTAAACAGTACCCCATATAAGATGAATCTACTTGAGCCAGTCAGAAACCTGGTTGAACTAATGTATTTTACCTCTTTTACTAAAAAGATGTAAATTTTTTCTTACATATATGATGTGAATTTCCTTAAATTCTCTAAGGGAACTGCCTTAGAGAATCGCGCCTGCGGAGATTACCTATATATGGCTCTGATGGCTCTTTTCTGCGGAATAAAAATAGAATCGATGTCTGCAGCTCGTCCCCAAAGTAAAATACCGTAAGACATGATACGATGAAAATAACTAAAATAGACTAGTCTCGCAGTATCTACATCAGTAAATTGACGGATTTTTCTGACAGAATAAGCTGCTGAACTTAGCCGTCCTGCAAGAGATGTTAAATGAGGACCCCATTGTAGCCTTGAGTCGAGCGTGATCCCTAGGAAAACAGTTTTATCGACGAATTCTAGTTTCCCTTGATTCAATATTATCTCACAATCACTACCCTTGACATTTGGTAAGGAAAATCTATGCACTTAGTTTTTTTTTTCATTTAATACTAAATTATTAGCAGTGAACCAATTTTGGACCTGCAGTAGGGCAATATTTACGTCGTCAAAATTTGTAGCACATCTACACACATCAACACGGTCTAGGGATATTTCATACTCAATTAAATAACTCAAAAAGTACTGGCCGCATTGGAATCTTTTATACACCGATTTGTTTGTAATTTATCTCAGACTAATTCCAAATTCAGAGAAGAAAATAGAAGAACTTACCAACAGCGTTGAATTTTATGGTGACATGTATCAGACACTAATTGATTTTAAAGAGGAAACTCAGAAGAAAATAAAGACATTAGAACAAAAAAATGTTTATTTGGAGAAATGTAATAAGGCATTAGAAGAACGGGTTCAGGAGTTGGAAATAAGAGACAAAGAGAGAAACATTGAAATCCATGGATTGGAGAAGCAAGAAAACGAAAATACTATGTTAGTAGTACAAACATTGGCACAGAAACTAAACCTAGATCCAAATGAAATTCAAGATGCACAGAGGGTAGGTCAAGAAAAACAAGATGACACAAAACCCAAAACTGTGTTGGTCACGCTTCGATCTAAATATGCTCGCAGCAGCTGGATGCTTGTAAAGAAGGAAACAATAATAACAAATAATAAAGTCTATAGTAATGGCAGCGAAAAGAGAATATACATTAACGAAGATTTACCAAAATACAAACGACAGCTTCTGTGGACTGTAAGAAATAAACTTAAGCCGAAAGGTTTCCAATATGTGTGGGTGCAGAATTGTAATATCCTGGTCAAAAAGAATAGTGACGAAAAAAAGATCTATAACATTAGATCGGAGGAAGACTTAAATAAGTTCGATGAATGTAAATAAACACGCGTACATGACGCGGCGAGTACACACGAGGTGATATATAACAGCAACATTCGATCGCATAGATAGTTACTCCGGTAATTTAAATTTTAAGAGATACAATAATATAATAGCCCTAAATAACGACCTATCCCAAAATTCATGGAATACCCACATATTACATTTGAATATAAGATCACTTCGAAAACACTTTAACGAGCTATTAATATTACTTGATAAAAATAAATATAACATAGATATCATAATTCTAAGCGAAATAAATATAAAGAAGGAAGAACTTCCATTTTATCAAATAGTAGGATATGATACATTTATACATACTAGAGAAACGACCAGAGGAGGGGGAATATTAATATACGCCAAGAATGGATTTAATTTCGAAGCTAAAATAGTAAACACAGAAGCAGTTGAAACACTTCATGGTCAATTGAAGCACGGGGAAAATAAAACACATGTGATCGCGATATATAGACCACCTGCCAAAAATAAATTGATTTTTATTCAGCAATTACAGATGCTTGTAAAATCCGTACCAGCATCTGACAATGTTATAGTGATTGGCGATACCAACATAAACATACTAAGCGACATGGTTAATCCTATTGTAACAAGGTACAAAAACGCCCTGTGTGAATGCGGCCTGATGTGTGTAATACCAAGCGAAGAGGTAACGCGCGAGGCGATCGCGGACGGCCGGCTTGAAGTATCGTGCTTGGATCATATATGGGTGCGAGCGGGAAGGAGCGAGCATGACGCGTGCGCCTACGTGCTTGAGACACGAATCGCCGATCATCATGGAATCGGATTAATGTTGAACTTATGTGTGAGTGGAAGTGAAAATCAATGTGTGAGTGGCAACATCAAAAACAATAATATGCGCGAAGTTTTAAGTAATAAAACTGTTAAGCAAAAATTAGATGAATATGATTGGGCCCAGTTAATAACAATAACGTGTCCGGTATTATTGTATCAGACTATGTGTGGTGTATTTGATCGCATTTACAAGGAAAGTACAGTTAAAATTAGCACAGATAATAAGAAAGTAATAAAACAGCCATGGATAGATAGGTATTTATATACAATGTTACTGCGAAGGGATTATTTATTTAGAGTTTGGAAATCGGATCCAAAGAATATGAACAAGCGATTAGACTATACAAAATACAGAAATAAAGTAAATAAATTATCAAATATGGCAAGAAATAAATATAGACAGGAACAAATAGTAAAATGTAATGGAGATTTTAGGAAAATATGGACAAATATAAACATATGGTTGGGTCAAAGTAAAACTAGCTTGGATGATGTTATTGTAAGGTATTTAGGAAAAACAGGATGTTTGGAACAAATATGTACAAATTTTTCGAAAACTTTTACGAAGGAAATAAAGGAAATTAAGCATGTATGTAACGTTAAGTTTTTAGATAGAAATGAATATGTAAAACCGAGCGAGGTTAGCTATAGATACAATAAGGTGACCTCGTCAGAGGTAGAAAAGATCATAAGAACATTGTCCTGTGAAAAAGCACCCGGTTCAGATGGAATACGGGTGCAAGACATTATATATTTACGTACACAAATAAGTCCTGTTCTAGCTGCATTGGTGAATATGTCCTTATCGAACGGTATTTATCCGGACCAGCTAAAACATGCAATTATACGTCCTATATACAAATCAGGGAGTCATCTAGATTATGGTAATTATAGGCCTATCGCAATATTATCTGTTATAGATAAAATAACCGAAAAAATTATTGTGGGACAGATTAGCGCATTCTTAGAACAACATAACATATTGTGTGACACTCAGCACGGTTTCCGGAGAGGGCGCAACACTGTCTCTGCCTTGTTAGGATTTTCAGATTATATTAACGACTGTTTAGATTCTGGCAAACAAATTATAGCACTGTTCATTGATTATAAAAAAGCGTTCGACACTTTGGACCATGAGATCTTATTACAGGCAATGAACGAATGCGGAATACGCGGTCCCACAATTAATTGGTTCAAAAACTACCTCACTAATAGAAAAATAAACACAATTATATCCCGTGTGGCTGGGGAAGAGGCGGATGTCGATTTGGGTGTGCCTACTGGATCGGTGTATGGCCCTGTGGGATATATAATGCATGTGAATAGTGTGTCAAATGTTGTACGTAAATGTAAGGTGTTTATGTACGCTGACGATATGTGTCTTGTTTATGCCTCCAAAGGTATAGCTGAGGCCCAAAACTGTATTCAGGGTGACTTTGAAAATATTAGCAAATGGGCACACGACAATGGAATTATATTAAATCTTTCAAAAACTAAATGTATGCATATACACTCGCCATATAATCGAACTGCTAAATCTGTAAAGGATGAATATCTCAAAGTGATAGGACATACATATGAATGTTTGCATAAAAATAAATGTAATTGTAACTGTGCAAAATTGGAGTACGTAGATAAATTTAAATATTTAGGTTTAACAATAGAGAAGAACTTTAACTGGAGATTACACGTAAATGACATTTGTAATAGGCTAAGATCGGTGCTAAGTAAGTTTTACCACTTAAAAAATGTATTGAACAAACAGACGTTAAGAATTGTTTATTTTGCACTTGCCGATTCGCTGATAAGTTATGGACTCCTTGTGTACGGGAGAACCTTTATTACATATTTAAGAGATGTTAAAGACATACAAGTAAGACTGATAAAGTTTCTGGTCAGTAAAAATGTTAAAGATAAGTGCAACAAAGAGTATGATAAGTTATTTCCCATCTGTAAAATTATACCCATTGATAAAAAATTAGATTATTTGGTAGGTCTCGAATATTATTATAATGATGAATATAAAGTTAATGTTAAAAATAAATACAATACACGTAGGGTTAGAGAGAACAAACTGGTCCAACCACAGATAAAAAACTATTATGGTAAGAGAACATCTAAGTATTTGGTACCTAAAGTGTTTAATAAAATAGATTTATTAAGAGAAAATGTTAAAATTAGCAAAGGATCACTTAAAACGAAATTGAAAAACATTATACAGGATAGCAAACATTAACTAAATAAAGTCAATTCAAACTTATGTTTCAAATTAATATTATTTCAAGTTAAACAAATATCAACTGTATTTAAATGGTAATTAAGTTAATCTCAGTGACTAGTACTATTGAAAACGTTGTAAAAATGTCTGACTATATGTAGTGTAAACTAACTATATTGTGTAGGGTTTAAAGTTATTTTGCCATAAACTCATATTTTGATTACATCTTTGGCAAAAAATCGTGAATGCAGATTACATTGTATAAGATTGAACCATATAAGTAGTAGGTATGTAATAAGGTGGTGCATTGTTATGTAAAAGAGCGCCTCTCGCCATCAAACGTAAAAGTTTGGCGAGTTTAGATTTAAGTTACACCGCTGTACTTTTGATATCATTAAATAAATAAAAAAAATAAAAATGCAACGCCAACATTTGACGAGGGCGGAGATGTTACGAGCTGTGGGAATGCTGGAAGCTGGGTCTGTTCAGCGTAATGTTGCTGAGGCCATAGGGACCCACCAAAATGTAATTTCAAGATTGTGGACACGCTATCGTGCCACAGGTGAAGTAGCGGAGAGGCACCGGGGGCCAAGTCGCGTCACTACCCCCAGACAAGACCGATTTTTGCAAATTACTGCGCGAGCTCAACCAAATGCAACGGCGACTCAATTGGTCCAAAGGCTGCGAGTGGAGCACCAAGTGCTTGTGAGTGACCAAACTGTAAGAAGGCGACTGCATGAAAGCAATTTACGCTCTCGTAGACCACTCCGGGTCCCACCTTTACGGAGAGGCAATCGTGGACGACGATTAGAATGGGTTCGGAACCACGTGGACTGGGGCCGTGAGCAATGGTCCAATGTGCTGTTCACGGATGAATCCAGGTTCGGCTTCCATCCAGATTCACGAAGGACACGTGTTTGGCGAGTTCCTGGACGATGGAGCCGTCTTCAGAACCCTCAGGAAGTTCACCCATACCAAGGAGGAACAATTATGGTTTGGGCAGGAATTCGTCTTGGAGGACGGACGGATCTCGTTTGGGTGCGGGGCAATATGACGGCAGAACGATACGTCCAACAGGGGCTGGGGCCCGTAATCTTGCCCCACAGAACACAAATGGGGCAAGATTTCCTGCTCATGCACGACAATGCCCGGGCACACACGGCGAGAACGGTAGCAGCTTGGTTACATACACACAATGTTAGGGCCTTAGACTGGCCTGCTCAATCGCCAGATCTAAATCCCATTGAGCATGCGTGGGATATGCTGCAAAGAAGAGCTCTGAAGGAAGTTCCTGAAAATCTGGTTACAGAAGATCAACTTTTTGCGCACCTCAGAAGGACATGGGACAATATTCCGCAGCAAGACATTGACAACCTTGTTCTGAGCATGCCGAATCGTTGCCGATGTGTTATGAACATCATGGGCGCTTTCTCAGACTACGAACTTCAAGTTTATAAACACAAATTAAATGATTTTTCTATTTTTTTCAGTTTTTACTCACAAATTAAAAGTTAATTCATATACGGTTTCCGTCTACGCTTCATTTTTTTTCCATAAATCCTTAAATTTTAATCGAAGTACCTTAACCATTATTAAAAAATGGTAGAATATTAAATAACGTATCTTTTAAATATATACAGTCATATAAATAATTAACACATTGATAGTAATTCGCTTTTCTAAAAATATCCCTAGACCGTGTTGATGTGTGTATTTATCTTAAAAATTAAGAAAGTGTCATCAGCAAATAACACCATTTGTGGTTGACTTTTTAATAAATGGAGTAGATCATTAATATACACTAAAAAGAGGAAAGTACCCAATATCGAGCCTTGTGGCACACCAATTTTTGCTATTAAACCAAGTGAATTGACACCATTTATTTGAATTTTTTGTTGTCTATCATTTAAATAAGAACTAACTAAACTGAGCGGAAGTTTTCCAAGTCCGTAATGCTCAAGTTTCAAAAGCAAGGTTTCGTGATCAACGCAATCAAATGCCTTGGAGAGGTCACAAAAGATTTCTATGGCGTCTTGAACCTCTTCCCACGCGTAAAAAATGTGTTTTAATAAAGTTACACCGGCGTCGGTCGTACAACGTCCTTTGGTGAAACCATGCTGTTGATCGTGTAGGATTTTACTCGTGTTAAAATGATTAAGCATTATCTTTTAAAACACCTTGCTGAAAAACGGCAAAACGGAGAATTCTCCGTTTGGTGTCTTTACTGTCCCCGGATTTGTAAAGTGATATTACCTTACTGTATTTCATTAAATCGGAGAAGACTCCTTGACACACGCACGAATTAAATACTAAGGCTAAGTAAGGTGCAATAGTCTCAATTATGGAGGTACAGACCTTAATGGACATTCCCCAAAGATCTTCGGTCAATTTGATCTTAATTTGCTTAAAAGCTTTAATTACTGTTATATGGGGTTAATATGCCTAATGTTAAATTTAATCGGGCAGGCTGAAACGTTCGCCCTTATTAAATCAAAAGTAAGCGAGGGCGAGGAATTTAAGGTTTCAATTGTTTTGAGTGGGATACTAGTAAAGAAATTTACAATTTCTTGAGCTACTTCTTTGTTATAGCAAATGAGACCGCTTGACGTCTGCAGTGTGTAATCAGAATTATGCTTTTTATTCCTGTTCATTTAATTATTGATAATTTTCCAAACCGTCTTTATTTTATTGTCTGCTGATTTAACCTTGTGGCTAATGTTTAAGGCTTTAGCTGCCTTACAAGCGTTCTTAAAAGTTCTAGAGTAAGTAGCATAACATACTTATTAAAAGTTTCCGTGTGTATAAGGCTTAAGGCCATACAGCTCGAAAAGTCTTTCCCTACTTTTCCTGAGTCCTTTAGTTGCCCAGTCACAAAATAAAACTTTGGGCTGATACTTTTAGTGTTCTTCTTAAAAGAATTATTGAACTCGGTTTGGGGTACCGAAAAGAATTCATTATATTTGAATATTAACATTGTTCACTGTAAGGTTCTGATTACTTAATTTACAAATTAAATTGCTAATAAATTTATTTAAATTTACTGATGTTATTGGTCTGGATTGGATCTGCACATTTTGTATTGGCATGTTGGACTCAAAAGTTACAGTTTGACCGCTGTGATCAGAAGGGAGATAATTAACAATGGCTTTGTCTAAATAGTCGCAGCAACAAAAAACATTATCAATACATCATCATTATCATTATGTGGTTGGTTCTACAAACACATTTGACAAATTGAACAATTTAAACAAATTTAATAATCTACAGGTATTTCAATTATTTTCTAAAATATTAATATTAAAGTCACCACAGATAATTATTGACCTATTACTAGTTGCAAGTTTTGCCAAAACATCTTCCATTACTGACTCAAATACAGAATAGTTTTGATAATTTGGGGGTCTGTAAATGCACACTACAACATGCTTATCTAGCTCAACACAAGACAGTTCAATGCTATGTTCAACTGATAGTTCAACTATGTCTTTACGAGGTTTGAATTTAATACAACTTTTAATTAGGATTAGTGAACCACCATGCAGCATTGAATTTCGATTAAAACAACTGGCCACACTATAATTGTCATAGTTAATTAACATTTCGGAATATTTTAACCAATGCTCAGTTATACAAATAATGTCAAAGATTGTTTTTTCTAAAAACAACTCAATTTCCAATTGTTTGGAAGAAAAACCTTGAATATTTTGATGAAATAATTTCTAGGATTTCTGCTTAGCCCCTTTTCTACAATTCACTATTTTAGTGCTAGAAAATACCTTTAGTGGTACCTTCTGCTGTCTAACAAACTACATAGTTTAAATTATCTGAGCTAATCACCTTAACATTAGTACTGTTACCTACTAATTGTGGTGCTAATTATGGATGACTTCGACATACTAATTATGTCTGGGTTAATATTAAGTGCTAATAGCCTAGCTATTTGACGTCTAAAACTAATGGGCAGATATGTGTATCTGTACAGTATCCCTAGTCGACCTTAACTTATCAACAAAAATGTTGGTATCAAAAAATATAAACTTGTCACTATAGTGACTGACTATGAAATGCATATAATTATTTAACATGTGAATGTGCTCAAAATATGGAAAGCACACAAAATTATTTTCTTACAATTTAATTTCAATAGGTTGGTGACACTATCAGTGATATCATCTTTTTTAACATTTAAACTATTACCTATAAGTACAGTAATAATGACATTAGGATCATATTCATTCCTAGTTATTGAAGACATTATTTGTTTGTAGGAAGCCTGAGGCATGCAAAAGTTTTGAGAAGAAGGACACAGGTTGTTGCTAAGTAATTTACCTAATCCTTTTCCAAAACTATCAGAAAACATAATGGAGCAGTAACAAACTTACTCTACTACAAGGGAGAGAACTAGCTTCTGTCTGAACTACTTGTAATGGACCTTGTTCAATATCTGGTGTATCTTGATGTGGAATAGAGACCTGAGCACTTCCTGACTGGGACGGGTTCTCCGTTGCCTCAGTTTGGAAACTGCCAAGATTGGACTTGCTTTGCAATGAACAATAAGGGCTGCTGAGATTTCAGCAAGTCCACTTTGTCTGCATTGGAGTTGCACATGTCCACTAACTCATTTGCCGCAAGGATATGCTTTGCTTTTGCTTTTTTTTTGCTTTGTTTATGCTTTTGCTTTTTGCTTTGCTTTGAATTTGTTTTTCAGACCGCACATACTTAGTATGAAGTGAATGTATTGACTCTTCAAGTACTTGAATTTCAGACTGTAAGCGTTGGGTGTCAATCTCATGGTTTTTTTTTCTGTTCTTACTGTCTTCTAATTTAATTTATTTATATAGGTACAAGAAAAACACGTTCTTTTCTTAGTTGATTCCTAAATTTATTGCATTTATTTATGATTTTATTTAGCTTTGCATATTTTTCAATTTTATTTTGACTTACTTTATAATTACTATTACCATGTTTCAAAATGGAATCCTCAGTAAGGTCTATTGTTATTAAGGGGTTGCAATTAGTGTTTAATAATTCATTATACAAGTTATTGGTTTCCTTAGCCTGAGTACATTCTTTTAGTTTCTGTAATTTATTGATTCGAACATTTGCATGAATTAACATTTCCATTCTTCTTCTAGGTCCCTAAACCTATGTAAAGCATATATATATTATAGAACATTTTGGGTCCATTTTGGGACCTAAAATTTTCTAAACAACACTTTAAGATGTTCTAAAGTCTGTTTACACCTTACAAGTGACAGCATGAGGCAAAACAATGACTTAAAATTAAGTTGTTTGTAAAATTGGTTGGTAGTCCCTTTAAATATAACTTTAAATCAAGTAGGAACAGATGTGGTAACAAAGAAAAGTTCTTCTTTATTTCAACTTCTTGTTGAAACTTACCTGTGGGTAACTGCAGGTTGCAAAGTAATGGTCTCCATAATAAGAGGGATAAAGTTGCTGACCTCCTGATGGACATTTTGTTTGTACAACTGGTACATGAGGACCACTATTATAGGTAACTCCTGAATCACCTTCAAAGAGAGCACTGATCTTGGGATTAGGTTGTACTGTAAGTGAAATAAATAAATTACAAAAATAAATAAACATAACACTAATAAATGTATTTTTACAAAAATTGAAAGTGCAATTTTTAAATGCTTACTTTAGAGCTGTGGCATAGATTGGAAGTTTCAAACTACCCTTTTTTTTTCAATTAGCTATTGTATAAATAACTTGAAAACTGTATGCTGCATTAAGATACATTAGGATGTTTTTTATTTGTGTCCAATCAATCAATATAAAATGAACTGAGTGTATTTACTTTTAAAGCTCCCCCTTTTAATTTGTCCAGTTAAGTGGTTTTTAACACTTTCAAGGGCACTATACAGCTATAGCATCATAACATTAAAAGTTCTATTGTGTCTTATTAACCACGCCGGAACCTGTTAAATTTCTTATAAGTACTTACAGTAACAACACTGCCATCTAGTAATTTCTTCTCAGTGTGTATAGGTGTAGTGGTGTAAGTTTCTTGTAGTAGCTGGTCAATGTTCACTTCTGACAAATCCTTTACCCTTATAGTGGGTTTAGGTTCAAATATTTTTGGCAAATGATTTGGCAAGTCAGAGTATATTCCTTTCACCCACTGCAGGAACTTGTGAATCTAGATACATTAAAAAATAAGAGATTTAAAAAAGTTGTTTCTCTATGGACTCATAAGAGAAATTATTATTATTAATTATTTTTAGCCTATGTTGTCCCACTGTAGGGCAAATGCCTCCCATTCTTCTTTAAACTCCTCTCTGACATGAGCTAGTGTGGACCAATCCTGTCTGTAGGCGCCAAGTTAACAGAAATGGTTTAAAAATATTTAAATAGAAAAGTAAAGTACTTACATCAACATCAGTAGTGTATGGAGGTCTGTATTGTTTGTGCAGTTCCATAAAAATCTTCAGGCACACCAATACATTCTCTTCATTTTCTATTTCCATTAATTTCAGCATCAGTACGAGAATACTCTTTACATACGGTCTTAAGGTCTCGCTAATTGGTAGACGGTGAATCATCTCAAGTATCAATTTCCGCACTTGCTGAATATTGTACTCTGCTATGAAGTGTGGTTCCCCTTCTTGTAGTATTTTGAGGAATATTTTTAGGGAGTGTTCTAGGAATTGGGGATATTGAGGGGAACTGAGTATTACCTGGTAAGAAAAGATCAGAACAATAATATTACATTTGTTGTTTGGCTGGTAGATTGTTGTTATTTTACCATTTTTATCTTAACAAAATGGCAGTCTGATAATAATTAGTTTACTTTTACCAGGTAGACATAAAATTGTTGCTTATGGCATTCAATGTGCTGCTATATTATAATACAACCTGCGTTTTCTATCAGGCAACCATAATGGGTTACTATGAGTACCGGTTACCGTAAAAGTAAAGTCATACAAAGATAAACACAGACCTCAAAGTTTTCGCTGAGTTCCTGGGCAGCTTTGAGCTTGATCTCATCCTTAGCGCCGGGGTCCGCCAACATGGTCACATAGCTCCTGTAGGTATTCATCTGGGTGTGCGGGTCCCCAGGACCGCCTGCAGCCATCGAAGCCATCATTGTGCACAGCAAATAGTCTCACAATTAAGTATTTTCGCCAGCAAGTGAATTACCCAACATGTTGTTATGACAAAAAATATACAAAGAAAATGGTCCTTCACACATTTACATCTTGAAATTATTAAATAACAGGGGTTAGATCATTATTCTTTACATTAGTCACAAATAATCTCTATAATAAAAATATTAACCCAAACAACCGGACAAAACAAGCAATGCACGCAACAAGAGAGCACAAGAGTGACAAGAGAGCTATCAACTCAAAAGCTCAACCATAACACACATTTATATTTTTTAATCTGTGATGAATAATTAATGATTGATTTCGCGCATAGACTATAGAATGAATGAACGAAAAAACCTATAATATAACAAAAAAATAAGACTCTATTGATACGATCAAAATTCGATTGGATTAGACAGCATTTAATTTGGATAAACATTTTATCAGTCGAGTGTTGTTCCCTGGTTCTCTTTGATCACTTTTGCCATGGTTTCCGCAAATGAATCAAAGAACCAACCACGTTTTTATAAAAGTGCGCAGGGGCAGTATTATAAAAACAGGGCTCTTTTTTTTGAGCTTTGTAATGCATACTTTAGTTGTTGCACAAGTCGCTGGCGATTTTAAGATCTCAAGTTTTGACATCACTTGCGACAAATGTGATCTATGTGTGGGTGTGGACGTGAGATTTAGATGGATTTATTTAGTGTCCGTCACTCCGTCCAGACTGGGGCGTGGGGCGGGCGCGAGCGCGGGGCGGACGCGGGTGCAGAAACGCGCGCAGGCTGCCTGTCCGCACAGGAGTGCGGCTGCGTTCTGCGTGTTTTCGTGTTTTTCAAAATATAATATAGATGAAAAAGACTTATTTTTACTAGAAAAATGCTAGAACTAGTTTGAGAACCCCCGTCCCCGTGCGGGCTGCCCGTGCCCACGCCGCGTACCCACTGCGGCTGCTTGTATGAACGAGCTATGGCGTGAGATGCCCACGCGTTCCCTGCACCGCTCACCGTGCCCGCGTGCCCACTTTGGACACTCAAAGGAAGTTTATGTGTTTGAGTTAGCCACGCCGCGCCCGCCCCACGTCCGCTTCCGCCACACGCCCGCTCCCCACCCTGGCCAAACACATAGAGCGGCTAAAGTTGCTGCGTGTGTGTACCTAGCATAATATTTGAAGAGCGTGTTGTAGAGATGGGTGGTAGAATTTGATTAGATTCTCTATGATTCCATAATAAGGATGGTATGGTATAAAACTCTATTGTTTATTCCGTGTCATCGGCATCGATGGATGCTTTTACAAGTTACATTACATTTTTGTAAAAGGATAAAAATGGGTTGAAAATGAAATAAAAACAACGTAACGGTTGTGAAAAAGTGTAATTAACAACTCAAATACAACTTAAAATGTGATCATGGCTACTTCTACAACAGTGTTAGTCATAACATTTTGGCTTCGGTGCACAATAGTGTATGGTTACGAGTTCATATCACAATATCCGAATCAGCCTAATGAGACATACCATTTTTATCATCTCGCCGTGGACAGAGTCAGCGGCCAAGTATACGCTGGTTCATTGAACTGGGTTCACCAGCTAAGCCCTGACTTGAAACCAATCCATGTTATAGGCACGGGTCCGATACTAGACAACCCAATGTGTCATGCAAGTGGCTGCCCTTCAGCTGACATACAGACTACGCGGACTGATAACGTGAATAAAATATTAGTGATAGATCAAGAATCCGGAAGAGTGATCGCGTGCGGTTCGGTGGCGCAGGGTTCCTGTTCCAAGTACAAGCTTGGAGACCTGTCTGCGAAGCCAGAGTTCGTTCCTGTTAGTGTGGCAGCTAATGATGCTGATGCTTCGACCTACGCTTTCATCGGGCCTGAAAGGTATAATTCGTGGGACCGTTCCAATGTGCTATATGTGGGGACTACATTCACTAACAATGGAGAGTACAGACACGATGTTCCTGCGATCTCCAGCCGCGACCTGATGACTCTCGACACTGCACAATTAACTTTTAACAAACAAAGTTCAATACAAATAGATGTTAAATACAGAGATAACTTCCTAGTGCAGTATGTGTATGGCTTTAATGCTAGTGACTATGCATATTTTTTGATAATCCAGAAGCATTCTCACCTTGCTGGTAATGAGGAACTGGGGTATGTGTCCCGCCTCGCTCGCACATGTGTTAATGATGACAACTATAACAGCTACACTGAAGTGACGCTAGAGTGCCATGTTCGAGAAGAAACTGTTAGTGGTAAGAGTGAAGTGGTCAATTATAATTTAGTTCAAGATGCTAAAATTGCAAAGGCTGGCGCGAACCTAGCGGCCCAGCTGGGTATAGAGACAGGAGATCCTGTTCTTATAGCTATTTTTAGTCCATCAAAAAGTATTTCTAATGAACCTATGGCTAAGTCGGCTATTTGTGTATTTTCTTTGCAAGAAATAGAAATTAAGTTTAATGAAAATGTTCACATGTGTTTCAATGGCAGCACTAAAGCACGCAACATGGGCTACATATCAGGCATGATATCTGATGGAAAATGTCCCAGTGTTGGTTCAACAGGAAATATTCTTAATTTTTGTGAGGTAGGTCTTAAAATTAGTGGACTTTATCCTATAAAAACAATGTCTGTTATTAACTGGAATGATACTTTGATAACATCTGTCACTATGTCTGTAACAGGTTTACATACTGTAGCGTTTCTAGGCACCAACAATGGAATTCTGAAGAAAGTTCTCATTGATGCTGATAAAGCATTAGAGTATTCTAGTGAAGCAATTTTGCCTGGTCAGAGAATTCTACCTGACACAACACTGTCACCATATCAAAAAACACTGTATTTGTTGGCACGTAATTCAATAGTGCAGATACCAACTGAAAGATGTGCAGAACATGGAAATTGTTCCTCTTGTCTAGAATCAAATGATCCCCACTGTGGATGGTGTTCTTTAGAAAAACGCTGCACAGTTCAAAATATGTGTCAAAAAGGGACACAAAGTGCACCAAGATGGTTATCTCAATACATTGGCCAGCAGTGCATTGACTTTGAACAGATTCAACCTGACAGAATATCTATGAATGAAGTCACAACAGTGCAGCTTATCATTAGAACTTTACCAGAACTGCCTTTTGAAGCAAAATACAAGTGTGTGTTTGGAAATGCCCCTGCTATAGATGCTGCTGTAACATCAAATGGCCTAGCTTGCCCTACACCAGATGTGAAGCATAGACCTAAAATACCACAAAGTCAAGACCATGTGTATGTTTCACTTTCCGTTCACTCATCAGAAACAAATAAGGACTTTGTTTCCAGAAACTTTGCTTTCTATGATTGTTCAAAACATTCAACATGTCACTCTTGCATATTGAGTGAATGGGCTTGTAATTGGTGCATATATGACAACAGGTGCACCCATGATACCTCGGTTTGTCAAAGAACTATAATAAGTGGTGAAAATAATCCAACTAAACTGCTAAACCATGGTATTGGACATTGTCCCAGAATAAGACAATACAAGAAACCTATTTTACTACCAAATAATGTGCCTAAAGAATTGGAACTTGAAGTTGAAAATCTACCTCACTTACAACCAGGGCACACTGGATTTCAGTGTATAGTGAGTATTGAGCTAGCCAACATGATACTCCCTGCTAGAGTTGAATCTAATCACTATATTGTGTGTGACAAAACAACCTATTCATATGAAGAAGATGTGGGAGAATACAATGTGAGTGTTAAAATTGTCTGGAATCATAAACATTACATAGATACAATCAACATCACATTGTACAAATGTGAAATTCTTGGATCACATAGAGAACATGCTGATTGTTCTCTTTGTATAACCCGAAACTCTATCTACAAATGCACCTGGTGTGGCAACTCTTGTTCTTATAGTGAAACATGTTTAGAAAATCCAGTAACTGAGTGTCCAAAACCTAGAATTGATATGATCAAACCACTAAGTGGACCAATAGAAGGAGGCACCATAGTAACCATTGAAGGCAGTAACCTTGGTTTAAGAGTTGAAGAAGTATCTGGTAAAGTTCGAATTGGAGATGTTCTATGTGAAATAGTAGACTTTGAAGTCTCTGTAAGCATCACATGTCGCACAGGACCCTCCAACGGCTCCACTGTAGCACCTGTTATTGTGGAAAATGATTCTGGTCACACAGAATCATCTGTTTTGTTCAGTTATAAAAACATAAAACTTCAGGGCCTCTACCCAACACTAGGTCCAGTTGCAGGTGGCACCCAGTTAGCAATAGGGGGGCAGCATTTGAATATTGGTTCATCTATCTCTGCTTTCCTGGATGAACTGCCTTGTTCTGTCAACAGTACACAGACCTCGAACAGCAGATTAATATGCATTACTCCAAAGGCAAATGCACCCAGAGTAATTCACACATTGACAGTGGGAATAGATAATGCAAATCGAACTTTGTATGGAGATTTGTTTAATTATACAGCAGACCCAACTATTATGGAAATAAAACCATTGAAAAGTTTTGTATCCGGAGGCAGAATGATAACAGTTCATGGTACAAACTTGCACACAATCCAGAAACCTCTCATGAAATTGTATTTTGCCAATGAAGTGCTACCTGTGAACCACACAGCTTGTACTGTGCTCAATGAACATCAGATGGAATGTCCTAGTCCTGCAGTAAATAAAAAATATTTCGACATTTTGCAAGCAACAAAAACTCAGACTAGTACACCACAAATAGCAATGAAAGTCGGTTTCGTTTTGGACAATGTAGAAACAATGCATGAAAAACATTTTAATCCCCCTCGAACTCATATGGTCTTTGTTGAAGATCCTCATGTTTATCAATTCCCTAATAAGGGCATAAAGTCTTACAAAGGAGATCCATTGGTAATAGAGGGTGAAAATTTAATAAGGGCAAGTGATGAAACAGATGTTATTGTTACAATTGGAACAGAACCTTGTAATGTTACGAGCCTAACAATGCAACAACTTCTATGCACGCCTCCTGAAGTACAACCAGCTAATACTGATGAAAATGGTTTACAGATAGCAGAAATTAATCTACCTTTGGTTGTTGTAAAAGTTGGGAGAAACCTGCGATTCCCTATTGGTTATCTTCATTACGAATTACTTAGAAACTACAATTTTCCCCCGGAAGTTATCGCAGGAATCGCTGGTGGCACATTCTTTCTAGTGCTTATATTCATGATTGTATTAGTGATGTACAGACGGCGCAGTACAAAAGCGGAAAGAGAATATAAAAGAATACAAATTCAGATGGATACTTTAGAGAGCAATGTTAGATTAGAATGTAAATTGGCTTTTGCTGAGCTGCAAACTGATATGTCTGATTTGGCAGCTGATTTGGAACATTCAGGTATACCGACGCTAGATCACGTAAACTACGTCATGAAGGTATTCTTTCCAGGAGTATCGGACCATCCTATATTGAACGTCCAACGTCAATTATTTATAAACGCTCCCAGAACCAATTACGATGCAGCCATGATTCAATTTGAGCAGCTTTTGAATAATAAATGTTTCCTTTTGTCATTTATAGACACATTAGAGTCACAAAAATCATTTAACATTCGAGACAAAGTAAATGTGGCTTCTTTGTTGATGATAATACTCATGGGGAAAATGGAATACGCAACAGATATTTTAAAATCTCTTTTGTTACGTCTTATTGATAAATCTATTTGCAATAAACATCCCCAACTAATGCTAAGAAGAACCGAAAGTGTGGTTGAAAAAATGTTAACAAATTGGATGGCTTTATGTATGTATTATTATCTCAAAGACTATGCAGGTTCTTCACTGTTTTTGCTCTTCAAAGCAATAAAACATCAAATCGAAAAAGGAGTTGTCGATGCAATAACACACGAAGCTCGATATTCTTTGTCTGAAGAGAAGCTTTTGAAGGAACAGATTGACCACCAGATCATAACTCTGCATATAGTCCAAGATGATTTTGATGAAAAAGTTCAATGTAAAGTTTTAGATTGTGATAGTATTTCACAAGTAAAAGCTAAGATATTAGATGCACTTTTTAAAAATACCCCGTTCTCTATGAGACCGTCCGTCCATGAAGTTGATTTAGAATGGCGACACGGAAGGGGAGGACATGTCACGCTTCAAGATGAAGATGTTACCACGAAGACGATAAATGGCTGGCGTAAATTGAATACGTTAGCTCATTACGGTGTCAAAGAATCTGCCGTCATGTCCTTGATATCCCGCCAAAACGACAGTTTTAACACTCCGTATAAAATACCCTGCAAGAATTGCACAGGAATATACTGTTCTAATTCCCACATCAGAGTGTATAACAGTGACATTACAGACCAAAATGTTCATTACTATCACTTGGTGAAACCTATAGAGTACCAGCATATTATCAACAAGTCGTCAGAACATAGTCACAAAGCTATTCCAGAAATATTCCTCACTAGACTCTTGTCTACGAAAGGCACTGTCCACAAGTTCGTTGATGACTTCTTCAGCACTATACTGACTGTCAATGAAGTATTGCCACCAGCAGTCAAGTGGCTGTTCGATCTCTTTGATGACGCGGCACGGACACATGGTATCCTGAATCCTGAAGTAGTCCATGCTTGGAAGTCCAATAGTTTACCTCTTAGATTTTGGGTGAATCTCATAAAAAATCCAGATTTTATATTTGATATAAATAAAACGGCGACTGTTGACTCTTCATTATCAGTTATCGCTCAAACTTTTATGGATGCTTGTTCATTAACAGAACATCGATTATGTAAAGATTCTCCTTCTAACAAATTACTTTTTGCTAAAGACTTGCCTACGTATAGGGACATGGTTATAAGATTTTATCAATCTGTATCTCAATTACCTCAAGTAACAGACCAAGAGCTAAGTACTTCCATGCAGCAACTCTCGGTGGAACAGTTGAATGAATTCGACACTCTGTCTGCCTTAAAAGAGTTGTATATCTATGTCAGTAAATATAGAGAACAAATTATATTAGGACTAGAAAACAAAATGCACTTAGCTCATAAATTAGATAATATAGCATGCACTATGGAAGGGGATCCTACATCTATATGCTGACTATATGACACCAGTCACGATTTGATTGCATTTACGTAATTTATTTATATAATACTTACTTTGTAAAAAGAAGCTTTAATTTATTCTGAAAATACTCAGATCTAATAAAACTGATACTGTAAAAAGACTGTAAAATATCAGTTTCATAATTCTAGTTAGAAAGTAAAAATATTTTTTTCAATGAATCATAATGAAATACTTAATAGCTATGGACTTATTTTTTGTCGAAGTACCTATTTAATAAGTATTAAAGTATCTTTTGTAAGTATTAAGTGAAATTATTGTAACTATATTGGCAATTTTTATTCAGCATTATGGTATGGGACTATTTGAACAAATTTAATTTTTATTTTCTTATTCGGATATTGAAGCTAAAAGTAAAACTGCCTTTTAAAAATGCCGTCGTATAGCTAAAGTATATTATAAATATTATAATTTATTTAAATGTTTATTAATTCCTTAGCAACACCTTTTTTGGAGTACTTACACTCTTATAATAACGAGACAGTTCAAAATGTACCTAGCTTCGTTCGGCACTAATGATTTGTTTGCCTGGAAAAGTTTTGTAAGCTTTCATCACATAAACTCGTGTTTGGATCAAAATATGTTATCACCAAATACAGCGATAAAAGTGATTTATAGGTAATGATAATTACTATTATTTTTACTCTAACAATAACATACAAAATGTTTCTGCCGAGACTGGTTTTTTTTATGAATCTAAATTGTCGCCTTTATTGTACAAGTTCAAATGGTCCCATAAAACTAAATTTGGAATATTTGTAATACATTTAATCTCCCAGTGGCCATGCTATTTTTATAATTTTAATATAATGCTCTCTTTTAGGAACAACAAATATGATTTTATGAGAATGATAATAAAAATCTGGCACTGAAATTATTTTCTAATGTAAATGTTCTTATTTGTATTTATATCTAAATTACTTAACTATTGATGTGTATTATGCTAAGATGTATGTGTAAAGAGAAATAATAATTAATTAAGGAAAATGTTGTGATATTTGTATTTGGAATATTGATAGTATTAATTTATCATGTTAAATATTCTAATTTATTCAGCAATTGATTGATAAAATTATTACATTTGTAACTAAAAATATCTAGGCTCATTGTCTTGCCACAGTTAACAAGGGCTATTTGTGTTACTTTTTTGTAAAGCAACAAATCACCATTCTCGTTGTTTTTAATTATTTCGTGATCTCATTATGTTTTTGCTCAACTATGTTTTATATATTGTCAATTTGTCTATAGAAACCCCAGTTTGCTCTTTTCTATATGAATCTCAAATCATGTATTGTAAAAAATTGACAGAAAATGTCGTAATAATATTCCATTTACAAAATATGTTTAAAAAATAGTATTAGTTAGATATAATAACTTGCTAGAATTTAAGACAGCGTAAATTCACCCGTCTTTGAAATTTTATATTATTGACTTAGAAATATACTTATTTATCAATCCTTTTGTAATGAATAATTTCAATATGAATGGGATAAAACAAAATAACGGAGTATTATTCATTTTAACGTTTATTACATGTACATAAATAAAACATAGAACTTTTAGGCAATTCAGACATACACCGAAAGTCATATAAATTAGGTACAGACGCCAGCACATCAAGCTACCCAAAACTGTCAAATTTTCCCAATCAACTTTGAACCTAATGCTTTAGCGATAAAGTTGAAAATCTAATAAAGAATTTGACAGATTGTAGTAGCTTGATGTGCTGGCGTCTGTACATAATTCTTATAGATTAAACAAATTAAGAATATGTACTGTCAGCGAAATAAAATTACAATAATTTACTAATTACACTGGAAGAGTGATCCTATTTTTTTAAACTTTTGTACTGTTTAATCTCGACATATTCATAGTTAGCTAAATTGTCAACAATTACATAGATAGCAATGATATTATTTGAATCTATCACATTGAAAGCTTAGTATTCCTATGCTTTTAAATTTGCGTATTATATTTGACACACACACACTTCGTGATTTAAAAAAGCATACAGGTGTTACTCGTTGAATTTAGATTTTAGAAACAAATAATATTATTATTATGATTGAAGGACTAACCCCCTGATTGAAGAGCTGAAAATGCGGTTGGCGAAATTTTCCAACTATGTTGGGGTTGGCTTCCAATCTAACAGGATGCAGCTGAATAGGTACCAGTATTTTACATGGAGAAATTTTTTTCTAAAATTAACTCATTTTTAGTTGGCGAAAATGATCACTTTCAAAAATTTTTTGTCCATCGAATAGAGACGCGATTATCCTACAAGATAATTTCTTACAATCGTTTTTCCAACACTCATTATAACACGTATAGATCAGTGGAATTATTTGGAAGTTTTAAATCTAAAGTGTATAAATGTTCGTTTAGGGCTCCAAATAATAATTTGTATGGAATTTCAACGCATTGATTTTTCTTCGCGTAAATCCGATCGCCTACGGAACGGCGGAAATAATAATGAACATAACCACATACTAAAATTAGCACCGTTTACCCATAGCAATTTAATTTAATTGCAGAAGACGGGACATGGCGAAACATCTGCCTAGGGCAAATCAATTAGCCATATTCTTTTTTTTTATAACTAACTTCGGTGAGACCATAACCACCATTGGAATTTCTGTGCTAGAACTCTTAACGAACACGTATAGATTATTAGCAGCATTTTCATCAAGTTTATTTCAATGTTTCAAAGTCTGACTAGGCCTTAGAAAGCCTATAAAATATAGTCTCATTACACGAATTTTGTGCAGGCCTTTAAATTCGCAAAAGTCTTAGAAAGATTGCTGTTACATACACTCCTTGCAATGAAACATGAGTGCTCACACATCTGTGTGAGTGGGCGCCGAAAACGCGTAGCTACGCTTCATCACGATTGGTCCAAATCCTGTCAAACATTACATGTAGTCGTAATACCACTCTCAAAAACGCATAGCTTTACAAACCACTATAGCATCGAAATACCTGGCAGTCATCAATCTAAACATCAATGTTGCTCGCAGCACACACTTGCGCGTACGCAACTATCCAATCGGACGTAAGTATTATATAAAAAGACATTGTTATCATCACATGTTTTTGCTACATCTTGCTATCTTCATCTTAGCATGCAGTACATAGTTTCTTACAATAGAAATGGGTTTCTAATTTACTGTACATATACAAAACCTCGTTTACCTGACCTTTGTCAGGATTTCGACCTCCTCAACTTATGAACATTACTTTGGACGGAAGTTAAGTTAGCCCTGAATAAAGCTCACAAAACATCGCTTAGCGAACAATTCCATAACGTTAAATGTTTTCATAGGAACCATACAAAATTCCTTTCAATATATAAGTTTAAAAACCCATTTCCAGTCATACACTTGCAAAAAACAAAAAAACAATATCTCTTTCTCAATATAAATTAATATTAACAAATGCCATATTTTATTGCAGTATTGCGGTGTTAATATAAAGCTAAATAATTTATTTTCTACCAAAATCTTCTTTTCTAATCTTTATAAATTTTATTGAAAATACATATTATATACATATTATAATAACAGGAATCATAGGTATCTTTTAAAATTGACAGCACGCAGCATAATGTATAATTTTGCATTAAATTCCATCTACTAATAGGAACATTAGAGGAATTCAATGCATGGGAATGAAATTAATCTATTTTAATACTTCGTCTAATCTATCAGTAACTTGACATTCAACCATAATTGTGCAAATCTGTATTTGTACCATTTATATATTAAATATCAACAAAATATTTAAGAAACAGAATTATTATTCAATAAATATCTAAACTTCATTTACTGTTTGTAAATGATTCTCACTCGTACCCCCTTACTAATAAACGTATTATATCAGATGAATAGTTACACACAGATTTCTCACATTCAGTCGTCAGTAATTTGACTTTCGAAAGAAGAAGACAAAGCGTTGTGTTATACACACGCTATACAACGTTTATTAGTAAGGGTATAAGTGTCAAACAACAACGCTACATAATATAATACATAATATACTTTGACTTAACCGGGACTAGAACTCAGGTCCGTTAAACAGAACTAGCTGTTTGCACGACCGTCATAATTTCCACAAGTGCACATCAATTAAAATGCAATAGTACTTAAATAATCGGGTATAATATATCACAATGTCAAAAATAACTAAAGGCCCGTGTCCTCTGCGTGCATTCGAATAAAATTAGGGAAATAAGGCGTGGCATAGATCGTAGAATGATTCAAAAATGTGGAAGGCAGTATTATAAATGCAAAAATGATTTGTGCAGGTTACAACACGCATTTTAAAGCCGCATGTTGGACAATTCAATTATAAAAATACAGATATAAAAGTTTAAATGACACTGTTTTATATTAAAATATTCTCAAGTACTACATCCTTAGTTACGCCACACCTGATCGCTTCAACTAGTCACAACATAAAACAATAATCATTAATTCACATACATTTTGACATAGAGCCTGAAAACCATTTATAATGAGTTCACAATAAATATTTATAAAAAGCTTATGTGCTGTTTATAATTAATCCCCTCTTAGGTCCTGCCTAATATCTTACTTAGGGCATAACAGGAACGACGCGTTCCCATACTAGGTTTTGGTAAATACGGTTTTGCCTTCTTTATAAATGTAGCAACTATTTATTAGGACGTATAAAAACGTGGTGGAGAATCGTTACCTCCAAAAGATGTACTTATAACACAATTTAAGTACCTTATAAAAATGTTACTGCTGATGAAATGGACTGCAGTATTTTTTTTTAGTTTTTCTAATAATAACTATTAGACAATATAAGTATACCAAAGGGCTCTATGAGCCACAAGTTAATGTAATAATATCTAGTATGCTTTCATGGGTGATTTTTCTAATGGGTCACGATAGACTATGGTGGCTGATTTGATGAGGTCAGGCTCTTCTTCGGAGGTAAAGCACTCTGCGGAGGCGTCGACATCTTTGTGCGAGCACTTGTTGTGCGCCATGAGCAGGCCTCCGGCTAACCCAACCAGTGCGCGGTCCAGCCAGTTCACCGGGTTGGCGTACACCAGACCTCCTTCGTAGAAACCCAAATGACCGCCGTGTGCCAATTCAAGATACATCGCCTTATCGTGCGAGCCTGTAAATATAAAAAAAAAAATATTTTCAAAACACTAGATAAATTCAATATGACGTTCAAATTGTAGAAGATAATCTCAGTCTGATGCATAAACATTTTTTTACAAGTTGTAGCCGTTATCAGCTTGTCTATCACGCCACTTGATCATGCAAATAATTCACTACGTTAATTTTGTTTTTTTTAATTGATATGAATCGAGCTTTCGCAGAAACCACTCTTAATTTATAACTACTGGTTGTAGAATTCAAAGAAAGTCCAGTTATAGAAATTGTCTAGGTTTAGCAATACGATTTTTACTAACATCTGAACTCTAACGGAAAATTACGTAAAACTACATTTCTGATGATAGTTCCCTATCCAAAATTGATAAATCTGAATTTAGTAAAGTTAAGAAATGTTAAATTTTGAGATTTTCAATCAAGTTTCGTTCACATGTATAGACGCCAGCACATCAAGCTACTACAATCTGTCAAATTTCTTTAATAGATTTTCAACTTTATCGCTAAAGCATAAGATTCAAAGTTGATTGGGAAAATTTTACAGTTTCGGGTAGCTTGATGTGCTGGCGTCTGTACAATGATAATGACCTCTTTTGTATTGCGCAATGTTTTCAATAACATTCGTTTACATTCAAACTATGCAGTTACCTTATGGAGAAAGCTGACGCGACGGTCTAACAGGTAACTATAGATCATTATTTTATAGATTAGTCGAGGTAAATATACATAAAAAGTAAGGTAAGTAAGATCGTCTACATTGGACGTGTCAAATCCAACACGCAGACGACATGCAAAGAAATAATTAATAATGTAAATTAATTACCGAAATACCGGTGACGCATACCTACATTACCAAATATTGCCGCGATGTTTGTTCACACATTCACTGTTGAACATTCCTCTTAAATAAATAACTGTCAAACGACTACCACTAATGGATAGACTGTTCAATTTAAAATTGGACGATAATGTAGGTAGACAGAAGCCTGAAAACACCTAACAACAGGTCTGACCTTGAAATACCGGTATACCTATTTGCTGGCTTTAAAAAGTCAGGCCGTAGTCATCATTAGTCACTGACATAAAAAAACCTGACATTTAGACACAGATATTTGTACTACCAGCCGAGCACACAGCATAGGATTCGATGTGATACCGAGAAATTAGGTTTATTGTAGTATAAATGTAGATGGATATAGCAGCAGGTATGGGAAGCCTAAAGAAACGATAGATGGATTGTGTGAAAGAGAACCTTATCATGGTTCGAAACGAGGGATAAGAGCTGATAGAGACGTATGAAAGACAATACATCCTACGCTCCTTATAATTTGGGATAAGGGCAGAAGGATGTTGGTGTATTGAAATAAACGTGTGCTGTCGGGAGACCCCTCCAGGAACGTAGTTCCTTACGCGATTCTCGCACACACACACACACATACACTCGTATACATAAAACAGAAAGAGAGAAAGTCGCATGGAGGGAGCATAACGCTTTTCCTTACGTGACAATTTCTACCAGTCAACTCCTACCGCAAGCTGCGTTACGGAAATTCGTTCCAGATAATCCAAGTCTGAAACACTACTTACTGACAAATTCCCTGACAATGGGTAATAGTGGTTCGGGTACTATGGGGTCATCGCGCGCGTTGATGAATATCATCGGGGTTTTTATATTCTTGAGGTAGAATGCCGACGAACTCCATTTGTAGAGGTCTGCCACTGATTCGAAGCCGTACATCCTCCTGAAAAGACATAATAAAATTGTGTTTAGATTCGCAGTTGGTTACACGAAAATCATTTTCGCCATCAGCGTATGTTTGCTCATATTAATATCTGTTGATTTGACAAATATTGTTCGCAATGAGCTGGTTGTCACACATTTTGTAAGCTAGATTGAGGTGGGGCACCACTGAATTCCATCGGATACTGCAAAGCCTGTCTGCATGTGCTGAATACCCCTACCGTGTGGTTTTGGTCAGTAGAAGTCTGTTATATAGGTACCTATGCAAACATGAGAATTTTCATACAATGGAAAAAAGTGAGCTTGTTTTGTAATTGTTACTTGCAGTCGGGTTTTTATTTTATTTTACACAACCTCGCCTGTAACTATTGTGTGACCTAGACGAAACGATATACACCTTATGTATTAAAATCCATCCGTTAGTATGCTTCGAGGGTATCAATAATCCCATATACAAAGAAGCATACATACACGCGAAGAACATAGCCCTAAGCGGTTATCGGCAATGACCTAGGGCACTCATAAAAGTGCGTTTAAAACCACAACAAACATGACAGATGGCGTGATCGGTCAAGATTACAACAACGATAAAATAATTGGCGTAGGAACACCATAATTACCTATTTACCCCAATTGACTGTTACAATATGTACAGTAGACAAACATATGTTTATAATGTACTCGTATATGTATATGGCGATGTATGGAAGTTATACAAAAGGTACTCTCAAGTTCTTTGTTAAACATGCTCATCAAAAGATTGCTAGCAAGCATAAAATTAATTAGGTAAACCATATATACCGAAATGACTGGCCCACAATGGCAGAAGACTGACGTGTGTAAAAGAGGGAGTCATTTGCCTAGCAATGGGTCATTACAGGACAGGCTAGATGGATAAAGTAACTAAATCCCGTTTCTGAGAAACCTGCAGTGCAATTTCAATCAACTATATTAACAGCAAAGACTTTATCAGACTTCAAAAAATCGAGCATTAGCCAAAGGATGTTGACGATTCCAGGCTTTGATAATAATTATCTTTTACGATAATTACTCGATTTTATAACAGCTACGTGTTAAGAAGTTCTCAGTCTTTTTACTCGTCGGAAACTACACGGCCAATATACCAACTTAATAAGTAATAATTACGTAAAATTAATACTAAAACATTCAGCATTATGTAGGTATTATACCAGAAATGCCTAATAAATTAAGTGCAAGCGTCATACTGCTAATGTGGGTTAGACTTACTTTCACTGTTACAAATGCATTATTCTTCATGGATGCTAGACGAGAAGTAGGAATTACTGTTGTTGCTTATGGAATTACTGTTGTTGATATTTTAGGCCTAGATGGCTGCACACTTGAACCTAGTGCAAGGCCAGATTTTTAGCGTCGTAAGAGGCTTCAATAACATTGAACTCAACCGGTATTGGTCAGGTATTATAACGATACTTGCATTGCAGTAATTTAAGATCAGTTTATTCCGATTTAACAATGAGCCGTTTGTTCTACTAGGTGTAGGCGAAAGGTCGATAAGTTTGAGGACATTTGGACACAATGATATGACGTAGACGGGATGCCGAAGAATTAAAATCACATATTTCCTAAACGAATTATTCTGGGGTTTTAACGAGTTTGCACCTGCGATCTTGTATGAAAAGTCAGGGAAATTTATTGTTTATCAAATTGACTACCTACCAACTCAAATTGTCAGTATATTCAAATCACAATATTCACAACTGTCATTATTTGACAGCTGTATGAAATGGCTTTATACAAGACAAAGTGACGTAGTGTGTCAATTTGATAAATAATTAGTTACCTTAACCTCGGATCGCCTAACGCATGACTGCTTTCGTACTAAGAACTATTATAATGAAGAGGTAAAGTTGTTCGTATGTTTGTTTTTACAAATCTCTGATATTACTGAGACGATTACAAAAAATATTTCACAATAGAAAGCTCCACTTTTTATGCCAGATAAATGCAGCTTCTATGGGAATTCCGCGGGTCCCACCTTGTCGATAGTAGGTACTAAGATATATTTATTTATTTAGTCTTACCTGGAATAGGCCTCGTCGAGATCAGGCAGTGTCCCCGCCGACACGATCATCTTCTCATCTAATTTATATTTGTTCTTCATTTCAGTGTTCAGCAGCATTCTTTTGTGTCGCGTTATGATGTTGCGGTAGTTGTCCGTCATTATGTACAGGTAGAAACGACGGAAGTTCTGCCATTGCAGGAGGTACACCATAGTACTAGAAGTAATAGGAATAAGGTTTATTATCGCTTATTCAGCGGTTTATTGGGTGGGTATAGTTGAATGAAGCGCGGATGGTTGGCATATTTTAATTAATTACATTATATGGACGCTCTTGTGTTTGAGAGCACTATAAGCCAGCAGCTATCGGTCTCATACATAACTCTCTTAAATGAATATCAATGTGAATTTTCAATTGGCTGTCAGTTGCCCGATATCGTCTCAATAATAATATTAATATTTATTCACAAAATTTGAATACTTAATAAATCTTAAGACTGCTAATATTTCAACTCTCCATTTAGATATCGAAGTTATAGGTCAGACGGATATTAGTGAAATACAGATATGAAAAGAGACAAATAAAATGCAAAACTATTCCGACCCCGATTTGGTCTAAAGAGAGGTGTGTCAGTTATAATAAAGTACTGATTTAAACTCAGTGTCGGCTAGGTTACGCACTATTTAGGTCAGGACATCGCCATTTGCAAAATATTATTCTGCGAAACGAAAAATTAAACAAGAATATAAATCAAAACATCATCGGATAAAATATGTAAGTACCTACTACTTTTTTACTAGTAATTTCGCAACCAAGTTCCGTCTCTACTAGAATTTTTTTATGAAAGTTATTTTTTGCAAGAATGGTGCCTAATATGTGGATTAAAAAGACACTGAAAACAAACAAACCGTATCTAAATTTTAGATAGTAATGTTGTAATTGTCCAAATATTTTAACGTGCGAAACCCATACTCGGTAGATAAAACATCTATCTCTTTTAGTCCACTCAACGAATGACCCAAAACGAGGTGTAGTGCGTGAGCTGGGCCCTAAGCGATTTCTTCAGAAAGTTTTTCAGGGTGCTTAGGCAGTAAATATACTAAAAGTCCCCGCGTATAGGAGTGAGACGGATGGGGGGGGGGGGGATAAAAGTTTCCACTTTTGAGTTTTCCGCTAATATCTTTATAACGGTGCGTCGTAGAGAAAAAAATATCTTCTACGTAATGAAAGATAATGCAATTTTTTACAACTTTTACACACTTTTTCGAATTCCTACCCATTTTCGAACTACACGTTCCGGAAAAAAGAAAATTTTCGAAAAAACGACTTTTATTAAACACTAGCTGTTGCCTGCTACTTCGGCGTTATTTCGGGATAAACAGTATATATTAATCCAGGTCCTAATTTATCTACATGCCAAATTTCATCGTAGCCGTTGAGTTATCGAAACTTTTATCTATGTACAGACGCCAGCACATCAAGTTACCCGAAACTGTAAAATTTTCTCAATCAAATTTGAACCTTATACTTTAGCGATAAAGTTGAAAATCTATTAAATAAATTCGACAGATTGTAGTAGCTTGATGTGCTGGCATCTGTACTAGCAGCACCCCGTGGTTTCACCCGCATAAGTTTTTCGTCGGGAAATTTGAAATTCGGTAGGTAGATTGATTAGGACCTGGATGCGGGGACTTTTAGTTATGTTTACTCCCTAAGTACCCTGAACAACTTTCTGGTGAAATCGCTTAGGGCCCAGCTCACGCACTCTACAACTGCTGTGTTAAGTGGACTATTTATACATCTACAGGTATATTTCGCCATAACAGCCCGTAGAAGGGTCTACGAGCAGTTACGTCTAAAAATAAACAAATCATAATATCCTTATTTTCATAATTATCCGAAATTATAAACCTCAAATGATCATTTTATATTCACGTAACGTTTTCCTTAACTGGTGTGCGTCCGACGAAGAGATGTGGCATTCGACAATGAAGATAACCTCGACCTCTCGCGGGGCAAATTGTTATAAAAACATAAGGGGCTTACATGACCTAAAGCGCGGTCACTGTCGGACTGCATAGAAAAGAAAGAGAAGCGCGATGACACAACGCTGATAATTTATTGCAAAATATGAAGCAATTATTGAATTACAAAAATTCTATTGTTTTGACGAAAAAATAAAAAACATTTTATAGCATTTTAGTATATTGCTTGTACAATAATCTGACAAAAAATCAGAATGATTGTATGACTATTAGTATGGTTTTTATTGTAAAAAGAAAGTTTTTAGAGGTATTTTCATGATATTTTTCTATCTTACCAAATTTGTTGTATTATATTTTCAATACACTATCTACTTAGCATATATCCTGAAGAATATCATATATATTTCTGATTTTGTTTACTGTAGTCGATCATATACTTTTATTGTTTCTAAAACTTGCGTTTTTTGTGTTTAGGTCCTGTAAGCCCCTTAATTAAACCATTGAAGATTTAATTTAGAACTTACTCTATAGCGTTGTATCCCTGGCATATTGAAATCCCGCCAATTATATTGGTAGGTCTCTTCCTGTCCTCTCCCAGGTATTTGGCGATTAGGTTGCCTCCAAGACTGAATCCGACTAGAATAAGTTTAGTGTTGGGGTACCTCTCCATGAGGTTTTCCACCATATAGTTGTAGTCTTCCGTGTGTCCTGGAAACGAGCCTTTATTACTAAAAGAATACAAGTGTTCATTAGGGTACATATTTGAATATCGAAAATTAAAATATCTACGGTTAAAATGTCAGTGTTAAACATCGCAAATTTAAATATCGAACGACCATAAAACCGAAAATTTAAATAACGTAAGTTTATAAATTGTCGAATGGTCAGATATCCTACGTCCAATATAGGTATCTAAAATCTAATTATCGACAAACGTGACATCGAAAGGCTTAAATATCGAAGTACAGGGTATCGAATGTCCTAAATATCGATGTTACGGCTAATAGCCGAAGTGCGGCTACACCTAACCTAGTTTTAACCAAACCTAACCTCGGGGTGCCCTTCGCTCGCTCTTGCATTCTACGTCGACGTTCGCGGGGCTCCTATTTCTGTGGAGTTTAAAGAAACCTAACTTCGGAGTGCCCTTCGCTCGCTCTTGCATCCTACGTCGTCTCCTGAAGTGCACACGAACCGCATATGGCTGGCTGCACCTAGTTGTAACCGGCTAAAACTAGGTGTAGCCGCACTTTGACTATTAGCCGTGACTCCGATATTTATTTATATGTTTTGCTACAAAAGTTAGTGACAGAAACAAACCGCTGCAAAACTGACTCCACGTGGTCTTGTCTGCCCTACCCCTAGTACCCCTAGAGTATAATTTAAGCCCGCATAGGCGCGGAGAGGCGGCCCGCGAGCTGAGAGGAGGTGGCTTTAACGCCCGCCGCGCGCCGCCGCGGCTGAGCAAGCCGAAGCTGCGGTGGTGAGCGTTAAAACCATCGACGACGATAAGCTCGCGTGGGACCGCCGCCGCGCCGCCGGAGCCCCGCAGTGCTGGAGCCGTGGCAAAAACCATGCCTGCTGCATGTTGCATGCTCGTTTGCATGATGCATGCTTGCACATTTTTTCCTATATCAAAATTTGTTCGATATTTTAACTAGTAGGTTTTTTAACGTACCTAATTATAATGAACTGAATTGTATTAAATGTTGACATATTGAACTTAGGTATATCTACTATCGATATTTTTAATCATTAGATATTTTTATCACTCGGCATTTCAATGTTAGAGATTTTAAGCTTAGGTATAACAATTTTCGATATTACGATACAATCGATATTTAAATTTTCGATGTTTTGAACGTTAACATTTTACCCGTAGGTATTTTAATGTTCGAAATTCAAATATGTACCCGTTCATTACTTTGTTATCAGTATTTGAATGACTGCATCGATGTCCTAGTTTACAAATAATGGCATTAAAATATAAAATTAGGGTTAATGATCACTGTTTAGCTTTTTGTGTTATTGAATTAGCGTCATTAAATTAATAATAACTACGCATTGTGAATCAAACTATTTTCAGGACCAGATGAAATCATAAGCTAAATAAGCTTGAATGAAGCTCAGATATTTTATTTATATCTTGAATCCATGTGGTGTACGTAATAAAGAGTATTCTATTTGTGCCGGATAAATAATGATTCCTGCACCTCAATTGCGTAATACACTATTGCACACAATCTGAATCATTTTGAAGAATATTGCTAATCCATTGCTTCATAATGTTCGAAAAATTTGTCTGCTCAAAACGTAAATAACGCAATGAATGTTGTTGAACTGTCAAAATGAAAGTCATTGCTAGGTACTGTTAGTGTGCTACGCAATTACCCCACTGATTAAACATTCGCGATTAACACGAAACGTTAGCTTCTTTGCCATACAACGTATCGTGCCCATATCAAATGAACTTGACCACTTTGAAGGCGATCGAATCAATATGGTGGCCAATGTATTTATTTCAAATCAGATGAACCTCAATGTGCGACAATTGGTATGCAAACCGAGTTTGATTTCACGCAATGGAATATAATCGGTACGAGATTTTGAAGACAGATCTTACACTAAAGTATGGGAAAGGACATTATTCAAGTGTCGAATATTTTATACACAAAAATAAAAGTTCTATAAAAAAGAATAAGAAAGCCGGAATAAAAAAGTACTATTTTCTTAGGGGAAATAACATCTAGAACGTTTTTTACTATTACTACTTTAGTTCTATTAGTTATTTTGTGCTATTACAGCGAAAATCTAGAATTAACCCCCGGCTGCTATTTGAGATTGAAAATGCCAAAAATAATATTGTTATAAAAAATACTGGGGTCGTAGCTAAATAATAACAGCCGCACAGGTCGATCGATCAGGTTAAGCTACGCTTGCCGCGGTTGGTCATTGGATGAAGATGGTCACCCCCATCTTTACATACCGAGACCCCTCCGTGCCACGGAAAGCACGTTAAGCCGTTGGTCTTGGCTGTCATTCGTGGATCTTCGACAGTCGTTGAGGGTAGTCAGAAGCCCGAAAGTCTGACAATCAGTCTTACCAAGGGGTATCGTATTACCCTGTAACTGGGTTGTGGAGGTCAGATAGGCAGTAGCTCCATGTAAAATACTAGTATCCAACTGCATCCGGTTAGACTGAAAGCCGACCCGATTAATAAATTATTAGTTGTTTTAAAAATAGGGGAGGGCGGGGCTGGTACTAACAAATTTTGTATTATAATTTATATTTTCGTTGATAATAGACTTTTTCATTTTATTTTTTATTCAAAACATGCTTTGGTTATTCAGCTATGATATTAATAACAAAAATCATCAGGTATGTAAGTGCTTCCAGAAAGAGAGCCATGAAAACCAAAAAAGTCATTTGTTAATATATACCCCGCATGTGGGGCGAATATTAACGGAACTGGGGTAAGTATTAACGTAAGGGGCGATTATTAACAGAGACTAAAATTTTATCAAATAATTAAATAAAATGTCACTGATATTAATGAAAATGTTTTATTGCCTTTAATGTTAAACAAGTTAGTACTTTTTATAATAGTAACTCAAAGAATATAACAAATTCTTTTAAATCTACACTTAATAATAATCATTGCTACAGTTTGTATATTTTTAAGCCTAAAAAAAATTAAACACACAGTTTAAACTTAATGTTTTAAAGTTACTTAAAGTCTTTAAGTTTCTTAATGAAGTAAAAAAAATGTATTATCTTATAAATCTGTTACAAACATTTTTTTTAATAGCTTAAATATAATAATTAAATAATAAGGTAACTAGTTTAATCAGTCTTAAACTAATTTGTACTTAGACAGGAAATAGGTACTTCATATCAGGCAATAATTAATCAGAATACGATTTCTCATCATCTGAGAAACAGTTGAGGCATAAATTTATTTTCTGGTATCACCTATAATACAGGTGATATGAGCCCATCCTTTGCATAAAATACATTGTATCCAGTCATGTCCAGATGTGTCTTCATTGTAAGACTCGGCACAAACTAAACAGAAGCAGGTATCTTCTTCACTAACATCCTGCAGAATATGCTTCTTAACCTTTTCTACTTCTACTTTCCGGGTTTCTTTACCTTTACTTTTCCCTTTTCCTTTGCCTTTACCCTTATTTATAGTTTCAGTCAGACTAGTTTTTATCTTTTTTGATGATTTTAATTTTGTTTCCTCCTCTAAGGCCAATTTTTCAAGAGTATCAGTGAGAATCGTTGTTTTCCTTGATCGCTTTCGTTTGGATTCGACACGAGGAGGTGCTTTTGGAAGCGGTCTTATTGTTTCTACGTTAAACTTTTCTGTAGGCTTTGTATTTGACGGTCCTGGTTCATTTGACGGTCGCTGCTTATTTGATGGTACGTGTGATGGTTGATCAATAACCTCTGAAATACTTATGTCAATATCAGGCATATTATCTATAATTTCATTTTGGATTTAAGACACTCGTTTAATATCACATACTTACATATGGGGTAAGTATTAACATGTTAATACTGACCCCACTCAATTTGTTAATTTTAGCCCCAAGGTCACTTTTTATATTTCATCAATTACAGAAAATAAACTAGTCAAAATAATTACAAACAAATATAATAGTTTGAAAATCAATAAAATACAATTCCATTTAGGATAAACTTTCATTAAATTTAGCGAAAAAATAAATGTTAAATCAATTTATTACGGAGTACAAAAAGTTTGTTTACCTGTCAATTCGAGGTTACTACGCACAACTATCACTAGCGACGGCCGATGGAAAACTGACAAGTTAGGACACGTTCGGCTGTGTATATAGTTATTCTAAACCGAGTCTCATCTTTTTATCACTTCACGTTTGGCGAGAATAAGCTTGTTAATTCTTACCTCCGTTAAAACCAGCCCCGCCCTCCCCTACTAATAGTAATTAGTATATTTTTTTTCAGTAAAAGTATAGATACAGTAGCGATAGCGAGCGGTGAAATTGCAATTTAAAAAAAATACCGCTGACTTGATTGGAAAATAATGTTTATCGCTAATTGTTCTTGAAAACAGCTATAACTTCACGTACCTCCACGAACAGTATGAAATCATATACTTTCAAATACATAATGTCACCTTGAAATAATGTTTTATTCATAGGTTGTATTGATCGAAGCCCAATTAAATGCTCTTTGCAGTATTTCTCACGGGTTAATACATACAAATTTCAGCGTAAATTGTGGGAAAAGGCAAGTGTCTTAGATAACACGTATACGACGTAAGGTAGTCTAATGACCCTGAAAGCACCTAGAACCTATGGTTTATCGACGGTAGTTTCTAGGAAAGCATCAATTTTCTCTTGACGCTAATGCCTTTTTCCGTGCATATAACACGGAAAAAGGTTCCGGACTCGTTTGTTGGGAAAGTCACAGATTTAGTTTGTCGCTTTCCGTTTTAAAATGGACGTAGGTACTTTATGGTTACGTTGGATTATGTAGGGAAAATTTGAGTAGGTGACTAATGAAGTATGTAATCATATAAGTATTATTTTATTGAAAATAAAGAGGTTTTCCCTCTCAAACATACTTAATAGTAAAAACAAAGTAAAAGACGGCATAAATGAATTCATATTTCTTTTTCTTATGATACATATATCAGTCACTACGTGCAATGCAACTTATTATATGCCAAAGCAATATAATAGTGGACGGCAATGACCTCGGCGTGAAAGTTATTACGTTATATATACTCGTATACCTATGTAGATGTAGAATGCAGATAGTATTGTAAATATAGAGCCGTAGACCAACTAGCTACTGAATGTAATAATGGCAGCGCGGCAGCGGTCAAATTAACAATCTACTACTTTTTTACAATCAATAGGAGGGTCATGCAAAGCTAATTACAGATGACGCCACACTCTGGCGCCACTGGTATTGGCATCAATCAACAGTCTGTCTGATTAATGTTTTTTTTTTAACTTTTTGCATTTACCTGTGCCCATATAGGACTATTTCCGCTGGATTTGGTTTCGTCTTTTCTCATCAGCAGGAAAACGCTGTACGCCTTTATTGTTACAATGAGAGGTTTTTGTTTTAGTATTAAAAGAAAACATAGTTTCCAAGAACTCTGTAGATGGCGTTGAACTTACTACGTTACTAGATGCCAAAGCCAAAACGAAGTTAACTAATTACTTCGTAGTTAATTAATTAATTACTTTTTTATTTACGTTTCGTTTTACGATCTCAAAATTACATCCAAGTGAAATAATCAAAAAATGATGTGACGTTCCGTTCCTTGCAGTACCTTACCAAGTTTAGCGCCATCTATCCAGCGAATATTAAGAGTTTAGAAAAAAATTAAAATCCCTCATTTAGTACACTAAATAGAGACATTATGTTCATTATTTAAACGAAAACAAGCTACACCGGCGACGATGCGACACCTAGCGGAATAAATTAATCTGTCTTTGTTTCTCTGTGTCTCTACCCATTATTATTCACTAGCGACCCGCCCCGGCTTCGCACGGATGCAATGCTGATACTAAATACACTACAGAAAAACTGTGAACGTACTCTTCTGGCATTCACTGTACTACGACCTATGTTCGAACGACGACGTCTTCCAGACATGACTTTATAATTTCTGTACAAAATGTACAAAAGGAGACGGGCGAATCTGGGCCTAACGTTACACAAATGAAATATTTATCAATATTTTGTTTCAGTTTTTTTGTGGTCAATTATAAAATATTAAGCAGTTTTATCATGGGATAAGAAATTAATTATTTAATCAAATTAATACTGACTTCCCTTATTTTCATATTAAAACAATGTTGCCATATGATAGGTAAGTTAATCGATGTACAATCGATTATTATTACAAAAATAGAATGAATATTAATTAATTATTTAAAATATTAAAAACTATTCTTTATTACATAAGTAAATTACATATATTTTTTTAAATAATGGTCGTAAAAATGAATTGATTCATAAATCGATTTAACAATCGATTGTCAATGTTTTAATATACAGGCAACAAAGCGGAACTTATGTCAAATATGTCAATGTCAGGTTAAAAACTTAAACGTCAATCACATCATTCGCTTCGTTCATTGAGATAAATATGTCTATGGCTTCGTTCGTTGCTGCTACCTCTAGAATCTAGTTGGAAGGCGTCTGAAATCTTCAATAAATTCAGGTTAACTCTAGTCAACAATATAGTCAAATAGTTATTTTCTTGAAGTATTACGTGAGAGCTCAGTGTATAACCTTAGGTTAGAGGTTGTTTTCAAACAAACCAATATCATCCTATATTTTCTTTCTCCCATGGAGCAGTCGTAAATAATTTAGTTTTTTTTAAATGGTATTAGTGTATAAATAAAATAATGCAATAATTGTTACTGTAACATCAGGCCCAACTTTCTAAGAACTTTCGCCCGTCTCCTTTACTCAGTTCTATATGTATGATTACTTATGCACAAATTGCCATATTATTAGTATAAATATCAGTAAATATAATATCAGTAAAAAATATCTAAATTCTTACCATTTAGAAACAAAAGATAATCAACAATCATAAAAAACAAAAGATACCTACCTATTCTATTCAGTTCTTTTTTTTTTACTGAAATACCTCAACTTAAACAACGATTTTAATTAAATTAAAAGTACTTAAAAAATAATTTGCTATTCGTGCGACTAAAAACAAAATCAACAATCATCAACAACAAAAGATACCTATTCTATTAAGTACTTTTTCTGAACTTACATATCTCACCTTAAATCACGATTTTTGAAAATAATTTCCCTAATATTAAATTGATCTAACTGTAAATTTTAATCAAGATCTTAATAGAAAATTGCAATCCATAAATTATGGTTTTATTTAATCTAATCTTATCTCACCTTACGTAGGTACTTATAATTACTATAATTGCGATTTAAAAAATAACCTTAGAATAGAATATAATTTATATTTTAAAACTACTATCATACAATTATTTATCGTAACTTACTTATAATTCTGATACGGTGTCGCGCTGAAAAGCACGTTTTTATAATAAACGCGTCCGATCGCTGCTAAATTCAAAGTGCTATAGGGAAAACCGCGGCCTCAGACGCGCTATGTAGGTATAGGCACGCTCTTGCCGCACCGGGCGGCCGGCCGGTACCGCCGCAAACGCTACGTCCCGCAATTTTTAAATCTGTAATATCTTCGAAAATATTCACTTAAATCATACGGTGTAAAGGGCCATATAGATCTATATTAAATGAACAATGTATTCAAGGTATTTAATTGGTTAAGGATTAATGCTGTATTGGTTAAAATCGCTTCGAAAATTAGCCAATATTTGTCGTAAAAAGTAAATGACAAAAAAAGGTTATTGTGGGTTATCCATAAGAGATAGATATATACCATCACGGACTTTTCTGTAGACCTTTTCAATGTGTACAATACTTAGTACATTATTTTGATAAAACTCGTAGGGTTCAGCCTGCGTTTGCAATGTAAGCGGAAAAAATGTAATTATTTACGACATCACATTAGAAACCTCAAAAATAACAGTACTTCTCCACTATTTAATGGATGTTATTATACATATAAACCTTCCTCTTGAATCACTCTATCTATTAAAAAAAACCGCATCAAAATCCGTTGCGTAGTTTCAAAGATTTAAGCATACAAAGGGACATAGGGACAGAGAAAGCGACTTTGTTTTATACTATGTAGTGATAGTGATTATCAAGTTCTGCTTATGTTCGTCTGGCACATCAAAGGCAGCAAACCCCGCTTCTATTTTAGTCGACTGACTATTTTTCTTTTTGGAATGAAAATCACGCGACTTGCGGTAAGAATTGACTGGTAGAAATCGTCACGCAAGGAAAAAGTGTTACGCACACGTTTTATAAAAAATTAAGACTTGATCTAATTACAATTATAGATCGTGCAGACTCGGAAGAACAAGAAGTAATTTTGTGATTTTCGTAACAACCTAATTCGTGCCATAATATCATAACAAGAAGATTGCTTAGAGTGCAATACTATCCTCAAAGACTCACTATGACCGGAAGTTGCAAGATGGTCTACATAACGTGTGAAAAAGTTGAAAGAATGCAATCACACTAATATTATAAAGGCGAAAGTTTGTGAGTGTGTGTGTGTGTGTGTTTATGTTTGTTACTTCTTCACGCTCAAACGGCTGGACCAATTTTGATAAAATTTGGTATGGAGGTAGCTGACACCCCGGATTAACCTATAGATTTGGATTAACTACTTTTTATCCTGATATTCCCACGGGAGCGAAACTTATGCGGGTGAAACCGCGGGGTGCAGCTAGTGTGTAATAATTATAAGCAAGAATCCACGAACAGAGACAATTTTCATAATACATAATAGATACGTATTGTAGTATCTATTCGTTTTTCTGTTTACAATACAAACTATGTAGCATGTGCCATGTAGTTGTACTCTTCCATTCCACAATAGCTGTCTAGCGGATTCTTCATTACCTCGGTACACGAAACACGTGTAAGGACTTTATACATACTAAGATACGTATATAATGGATCTATACAAACTATGTACAATCGCTAATTAACGAAGCATTTAGAACGGTAACCGTTCTCCTCAAGCATATCTATGCGTTTGCGCACCGCCGTCAACGCACCGCAGCACCTCTACCATAATTTATATTGAGCGCCTTTATAATTTCTTACGTGAGATATTATCGTGGACGTCCATGTTACGGCATCACTACAAACAAATTATAAAATATATGGAAATATGTCGCGATAACGTCTTCTTTCTTTCTTATATCTATGGTTATAAGTATAACGTTCGCGAATTTGCATATTATATTATAAAGTCGTGGACGTCCACATAATAGCGTCACGTTAATTATTCGAAATTCTAAAATAGCACATTATGTGAATCATTACAAAATAATTGTAATGCATTGCAAGTGTTGCACAAAGTTTCAAGGGCCATAAATCGGATTCAATTTTGCAGAAAGTATTATGCATTTGTATTGCAAACAAGATGACTGTTTATTACATTGCGTTTACTTAGAGTATTTCTTTGTTTATGTTTACAGAAAATCTATTATGTAAACCTTGTACCATAGTTTGAATCAGCGCTGTCAAGGCTGTTGTAATGAATGCCGATTGGGGAATTATATTGGGAGTGAAATCAAATGATCGAGAATTTACGTCTTTGGGATCTTCGAGTCTCTTACCGCCTCGAGATATTGGAGAATAGCTCATTCCGCTGTTAATAAAAAGGTCGGCAAGGTACTGAGTATTAGCCCACATTATTCATAAAAATATCGCGGCGGGATCTTATCGCGCACTGGATTTTCATCTCTCGGTGAGATGAAAATAAAAATCGCCCGTTGGCTGTGCTTCCTAGGTTTACCCGTGTTTTCATTATCTATTATTCATGGATGCTCTTACATTCTGTGTCCGCATAGTGCACTTCTTAAAGTAACCAACGAGAACAATTTATTTCTCCCGCCTCAGACTTTGGATCGACTGCCGTTCAGATACTTGTATAAAAATATCTTACCGTACGAAAAGATCCGATTGCCAGAAACTGGGACACTATTGAGAGCCCCTATATGGTTGAGCACGGCACACCGGTATCCGTGGCATTGTGAGTAGTGCACGTAGGTTCTGATGTACACGCTCTCAGATGTGTTGCCGATGCCGGGACAGATCGCGACCGTCACGTCATCTGTGGGGCGAAAAATAATGTTAGTGTTGGGGAAAATTGTGTGGTGGTAGTGCGTAGTGTGGGATGTCCTCCAGCTAAATGGACGGACGTCCTTAAAAAGGTCAGCTGAGATAGACTGGATTCGGAAGGCGTAGGATAAAGTATTGTGGCGCAGCTTGGGAGAGGTCATGTCCAAGAAGGGGGACTACGTTAGGCTGAATTGATGAAGGAAAATATTTGCTTTTATGAAAGGACTGTCTCTCATCTAGCAATTATTGGGCCATTAAAAATTTAAACAGATTAAAAATTTGTTGCTTCAAGATCCGCAGATTAAAAACTCCTTAATTTATGATGCGGTGTGGTTTCTGAGAGTATCAAAACAACAGGCAACTAATTTTGACATCTTTTGGGGAAACCAGTTGCTTGTCTCTCTAATTATGATAGGAGTGGAGCAGCTGCGGGGTAATTGCGTTTCAAACATTTAAGTAATGAAAATTTATAACAATGCCTTGCATTTTGACATCCTCATCACTTCATAGGTTCGGAAAATTCGTCTGCTCAAAAACATAAATTTATTTGTTATGCAATTACCCCTTTGGTTTCCACATTGACAGATAGGGTCAATCAGCGAGTAAGTGACCAAGCGAAACACCATAACTAGAAGGGCCTCCAAAAGGATGATCCCTTCCAATATTTATATGAGATGAAGGTTTGTAAATGAATTATAAACAAAGTAGGTAAGGTATTATATTAGTTTTACGTAACACGTGAATTGTTAATGTTCTTCGAATTAGTTCCTCACTAATGACTTGAGTTCTAAGCTGTGTCAAGGCCTATCGGCAATCTTTGCCATTAGTTTGCTGCTTCTAGACAGCATCAAAGTCAAAGTCAAAGCATTTATTTCAAATAGGCACATTAAAGGCACTTTTGAACGTCAAAAATTACAACAAATAGAATTGATTCTAGTCGCCCATTCCAAAGGGTAGTTTTCGTATGGAGAAGAATGGGCAAGAAACTCCACCGTTACTCTTTTAAAATGTTTTACAATATTTTGTATACATTAATTATATCATAATAATATGTGAAGACGATGCACCTAAAATAAAATTACTATACCACAATAGGTAAAAGAATTAAAAATGAAACCATGACATATAAATTAATTATCTGATAGATGCATGGTGCTCACATATTTACAAACATGGTAAAAGTAAACGATTTTCATTTAAATAAAATAAAAATTACAAGTAATAAGTCAGGGTGTAAGTTAAAGTTATTACAGAATGTAAATCAATATCAAAAAAAGAATATATTTTACAATTAAATTAGCAACCAGTTTGATTTTGTCTAGACTCTAGATTGTCCTATGGAGCAGGACCAGCATGTTTCCAAGCGTTCTTATCTTGGATATAATCTTCTAATTTATAGTATGATATCAAAACAAGTAATCATTGTCAACAGAGTTCAGCTGGTCGATTCTGTAAAAATCTCACCGTGAAAACTTAGATGAAGCGAGTTTGTTTTTGCTAGGAATCGACACTATTGACAGCTCACTCCACGCTCACTTCACCTAAGTTTTCACGGTGAGATGTTTACAGAATAGCACCGCTGTAAATGAAACTGGGAAGTTATATTTTTCTAATAATAAGTTATGTTAGATCACTTTACTATATTAGTATTTGTGGTATTACCTATTGTGACAAATTCATGTACAGACGCCAGCACATCAAGCTACCCGAAACTGTAAAATTTTGCCAATCAAATTTGAACCTTATGCTTTAACGATAAAGTTGAAAATCTATTAAAGAAATTTGACAGATTATAGTAGCTTGATGTGTTGGCATCTCTACTGTAATTCTATTATTCTTTTATACAAAGTCGCCGAAATGTCTGTACGCGCATAACTTCCGAATGACTGCAACAAATTGGATAATTCTTTTTATTGCGTTCGGTATTGCCAAAGATGTATGAAAGAAAATTTCGGAAAAAGATTGTATGAAAGAAAATTTCGGAAATACGAAATAAAATTGCACCTTTGCAAAGCTGGGGCGGGCCGCTAGTAATAAATTATTTTCCACATTAATTGATCTATAAATAAATCAGCCTATATTGTTCCCACTGCTGGGACACAGGCCTCCTGTCGGTGAAAGGGAGTGGGCCGTATTCCACCACGCGGGCCCAAGTGCGGCTTGGTAGACACATCTGAGAATTTTTGGTTCTAGGACATGCCTGTTTCCTCACGATATTTTCCTTTAGCGTTTTGAGAGGTGATGAAATAATTTACACAAATTAAAGTGCCTGACTGGGTTCGAACCTACGACCTACAACTTGTAAGTCGCGGCCGGTCGTTATCACTGCACTGCACTGACGCCGCCGCTTTTTTTTTTTTTTTTTTTTTAAATGGCATCTCGTAGTTGACCTTGAGAGGTCGTGACTACTTAACCGGACAATCCTGCGGCTGCCTTGAGAAAACTCAAAGCCTCCAGCCAGGGGCTTAAAACTAACTAAATAAACTAAGCGACTACACGCTAAGGGCACCCCCTGTGGGGTACGAGCCTCGGCTTAGGGCGTCGCTGGGGGGAGGGCAGCAAGTTGGGACAGGCTGGATCTAATTTTGATTATTTAACGAACGATGGTGACGCCGCCGCGCCGCTCCCTTGACCTATGATGATGTTGATTGAACATCAGTGCCACGTTCCCACTGGTACGGTCAGCAACAAAAGTCGATTAACGCTTCAGTTTTTTTAATCTCAGTTATTGAGCAAAATATTTGTTCAAAATTGCAGCAGAAGTGCAATGCAATTTTGAACAAATATTTTGCTCTATAACAGAGATTAAAAAAACTGAAGTGTTAATATTTTGCTCAATAACGGGGATTAAAAAAACTTAAGTGTTAATCGACTTTTGTTGCTGACTGTACCTAAATGTAGCAATAATCGACTGGATGTGCAACGGCCACTCTATCCCCCCCCCCCCCGCTGGAGTGGCCATAAACACCGGCTTCCGCCACTCGGCTCTTACATCTTCCGTAGGATGACAACCAACTGATTCATGCGTTGTTTTTCCTTTTACGACGGCATAAAAACGACATTCGCAAACATTACACATTATTGGCGAATTCATAGGTATCAGCATCTTTATCTATTACGCATAAGCCGACATAAGTTATCGATTTACGATTACCAGGACGTATTTCAATTTATCATATAAAGGGCGTATGCATAAAATTGAGTGTCTGTTTGTAATTTCAAAATAACAGCTTTTTACTTAAAAAAAAAATAAAAAAGTAATCCGACTGCGCCAGACGGAGGGTTATGTTTTTCGAGTGTATGTATGTATATTTCTTTCTTTGGCACGCTCTGTAACCTAAACGGCTTGACCGATTTCAGCTTGAGAGGTGCCGTTAGATTCGTCTTAGTTGTGAATGACACTGGGTACTTATATCAAAACTGAAAAAAATTAAAATGGCCGATTCTTGGCGCCATATTATGTCAACAAAAAAATAGATGATTACAAAATATATACAACTTATATTTAAAAGTAATTCAAAATGACAAATCGTAAAAAACACGTACCAAGAACTAAATCGTCTGCGAAATCTTTCACATTTATAAACTAAAAAGCTGGAAATAAAAAAAGTAATTTATAATAAAAAAATAAAAAACCCGACTGCGGTAAAAAACTTAGTTTAAAAAAAACTGAAAGCTAAATACAAGCCTATTTTAAATTAAATAAAGTTGGAAGCATGCGGGACCCATACCATTTTTATTATACATATTTTCAAATTCAATTGTGGGACCCATTTGCCTGCTTCCAACTTTTATTTAATATAAAATGGGCTTGTTTTTAGCTTTTCAGTTCTTTATTAACTTAAGTTTTTTACCGCAGTTGGGTTTTTATTTTTTTTTTATTTATTAAAAAAAGCAGTTTTAGTTTAAACAGGATATAACTAAACTGTTTTAAAAAATTTGTCTGTCTGCCTGTTTGTTCAGGCTAATCTCCGAAACGGTAGGACCGATTTTGACGGGACTTTCACTGGCAGATTGCTGATGTTATAAGGAGTAACTTAGACTACTTTTATTTTAAATAATGATAAGAAAAGTACAAATAAGTAAAGAGACACATTATTGTTATCCGACATCCATGCGAAGGAAGTCGCGGGCTATATAAATGATTAAACTCAAAATAAATTGTTAATCTAATCTTTATTTTGGGTTTAATTCCTTCAATCTTTTTAATTAAGTACCTATTAAATTGTCTTAATTTCTGATAATTCTTCATCGGGGAAATTAGACGATCATTATTCCAAATACAGTCTTTATAGCACCTGTAAATGTCGCTGATAGTAAAGTAGGGGGAAATTGTAAGTACACGAGTATTTGACGTAATTGCAATCTTCCACGGAGCACATTTTTCTCGCGTGACTAGAAATGTGTTTCCAGTTACCAAATAATTTTACATTACATGACTCTAAATAGTTTGTGATTTCTGTGGATGATGGGTACTGTCGACTGCACGTCGCGTTTGTGGTAACACCTTGAGCCGTCTTAGGATAGTATGGAGGTTTAATAGTATAAGAGACACGTTTACACTGCACCCTAATCTCACACTATCAATCTCAATCGTTTTGAAGAATATTGCCAATCCATTACTTCATATATTCGACAAATTTGTCTACTCAACAACGTAAATTACGCAATGAATGTTGTTGAACTGTCAAAAGAAGCCATTGTTACTGACAGTGTGACAGCGTGGTAGTTCAATGGCAATGGCCCCGACTTACGAGTCGTAGGTCGTGGGCTCAAAACCAGACAGGCGCTTTACTTTGTGTAAATAATTTCATCACCACTGCTCTCAAAACGGTGAATGAAAACATGTTGAGGAAACCGGCATGTACTAGAACCAAAAATTCGAAGACATGTGACATCTAACAACCCGCACTGGGCCCACGTGGTAGATTACAGCCCACTCCCTCTCGAAGTAAGGAGGCCTATGTCCCAGCAGTGGGAACATTATAGCCTGACTACGGTGATAGTGTGTTACGCAATTACTCCGCAACTTCTACTGGTTTTGTTACCATTGACGAGAGGACCTGATTATCATTCTTGGAACCATTTGATACATTGATATAATTTGAATAGGATTTAATATAGGCCACATAAAAATTAAACAAAACTATGAAAGGCTCCGTTGTTTTGAATGCCGGATTATAAACTGAAATTTCTCTCAGACTACTGATTCGCTTTAAAATTTCCTGCTATGATAAGGGGCTGATAGATAATGCTATGTACATTTTGAAATATGACATGACTATAACGCTTTGATGTTCATGACAGGTTTATCATCATTAAATATTAGCGTATAGGAACAAATTCAACGTGAATTTATTCGCTATTATCTCAGGGGACTGGTAACCGATACGACAATGCTACTGATATAAATAATTAGGTATGTATAACAGCATGACGTGTATCGTATGATGCGATACCATATCGGCGCGTGCTCCGAAACTATGTATTTGACTGCCTGGTGTCGTGGTCAATTGTAGCAAGCACGACTGCTAAGCGTGCGGTCCTTAATTGGGTCCCTAAACCAGGCAGTGCTGTTGTTTTTCCGATCGAATATTTTCAGTAGCAGCCCGAGTCTTTGCCCAATATGGCAATAAGCGCGCCACTGTCACAGACATGAGACGCGACATGGACGCGACTGGCGAGATGTGAATTCACATTCTCTAGACCAGGGATGGCGAACCTCTATTACATCAACGTGCCATTTTTTCCAAATAAATATTTCATGCGGCCATGACGAGCGTGCCAACAAACAATCTTGGCTTAGTGATTGCTAAAATATAACTATAAACATTCGCATTATTATTATTATTTTCGAACTCTCTCGACATTTCTCGGGTCCCTGAACTTAGAAATTTTTGACGTCCAAAAGTGCCTTTATGTGCGTATTTGAAATAAATGCTTTGACTTTTTTTGGAAGGCTTACGAGGGGCCGAAACCAACTCGCAGAGGCCCGTTCTAAGACGTTTTTAATGAAATGCGACACCAACCGACGATTATCCCTGTTCGCACTATAAAAGTACAAAGTTGACAAGGACAACCCCACGGTTGGTGTAAGACTAAACTAATGTTGATATTAACAGTTTTATATGTATTTAAAGAAAATGACAAATAAGTGCAACTTCTGCTGTTGCAAAATAGATGACTTAGGTAGGTACCTAAATTCCTGAAATGATGCCGTACCCAAATTAATTTGTTACGTGCCACGCGTACCATTGGTTCGCCATCCCTGCTCTAGACTATACACCTTCCTCTTTGGGGAATACAGGCGTGACGTCATGTCATAAAAAAAAACCAAACCACACCACTACAATCAAAAAACTTTATAATAAACTGGTTTGACGAGCTGAACTAAGCCGAACAATGCCTTCGTGATGCAAGAGATGAACCAATCGAGTGGAAAGACAGTCGCAAGTTACTTCTATGACCTTGCACCGTGTTGATTTACTACGGGCTTTATAATATGTATTGTTGTGACGCCGGTACAGTAATGTTATTGTGATGACGTCACGCGAATTATTCCCAGTGGAAAAGTGCTAGGTGCACCTTTCGAACACCTACGCACACTTGGATTCAGTTAGCAACACTTAGGTACCTACCTAACATTCTTGTCAATACGATAGGAATCGATAAAACAAATGTCTTGTAATGTTTTCTTAGAAACCAACAGGAAATCCTAATCATACGGAGTTCATGGACTTGAGCCAAGGGGGTAAAACATGTTACCCTTATGAGATCCATCCTAAGTTTATGAAATGAATTATATTAATCTTCATGAATCAATCTGCAGTGAGCGAGTCGTTAAGTGCACTGCAGCTAAGGTGACGTAATTCCATGGCCAGTAATCGCATAAAATCGAGATTTGGATGGAAATGATGGCCTTCCTTCGCCCAGCAACAAGGCACTACTTACACATTACACGAGTTAATAATAAATTTACCTACAGGTGTTTTTTTTTTCTTGATTGGTCTTAACACTTTCCAAGGGCACTATACGGCTATAGCCGTCATAATAATAAAACTTCTATTGTGTCACGTTTACCGCGCCGGTACCGGTTAGCGGGTTTTTTGAAGACTTAAGAATTTTCAGTCTTGAATAGAAAGACTGCCATACCTTCGTGCTCGTTTCCAACGGGTTCGTACAGGTCATACGTGAGGGTGGACTTATCAGGCAATACCAGCGACACCCGACCGCCTATAGGCCAGGGGCAACGGACACGCCCAATTAGACTGTGCAGTATCGTCTGAACATGGCCGCTGAAGCCCCACAGCCGAGTCGGTATGTATCTGAAACGAAAGGGCTTGGTAAACAACCTGTTGGACTAAGATGCACGTTTTTATTGAAATATTTCAGGGTGTTTTGTTATGACGGGCGTTCGAATTTTAAGAGCCAGTAGTAAGTACAGTATTTATGTGCAAATTTTCATGGAGAATTTATTGGCCTAAAACAGTCTTCGCTGCCATTCGGTGTTTGTGTTAATTCCTAAAATATTTTTTTTGCATGTTGATTTGTAAGGGTCGTATTCGTAGGTATATCACCAGTATTTTACGTAAAGTGACTGCTTTTTTTGGGGTACTGGTTTAGCTAAGGATCAACCAGTTTTCGTACTTACTTATTTATATTCAAACGACTTCAAAAAAGGAGGAGGTTCTCAATTCGGATGTTTATTTTTTTTATTGTTTCTAGGTTGACGACATGATTAGGAAATTTATTTATAGGTATTATGCGATTTCGTGAGCACTAGGTAGGTATGTTATTTTCATCCATGACCGTGTCTAGGTTTACTCTTGCTACGTGAGTCTATAATAGAATGAATCATTTTTGACGCGTTCTATAAGGCAAGGAGTTTTAATTCCATGTGCGGCATTGGTGGCAACCATAAGCTACCTACGCTAAACGTGGATCGATTGACCTGCAGTTAGTCACACGATTCCCTAGCCTAGATTCAAACATTTATTTTATTTTTATTATCTTTCTTTGGTTGTCTTTAGAGTTGTACGATATTATTACATTTGTCATAGTTTTGAGTCTTAACACTCATGTCTGTAGACAAGCAGTGTTACTTGTATTATGTGAGTCATGTGTAGGTATACTTAGTTCAATGCCATTAGTGTCAGTCGTGTATTTGTTGTTATTTATAATTAAATATTCTATGTATTGATTCATATCAGGATAAAATGTAAGATTAATTTTATTAATGATGTCATACAAGAATAGATTGTTGAAGGTATAAAGATAAGTAGGTAACTATGACTAACTTTAATATTCTTAAGTTCCCTCAACACCTAAAAATAATTTTATTTATTTTATGAGACTTGTGTGAAGAGTCGAAGACACGTACATAATACATAAACTCACGCCTTTTTCCTATGAGTGTAGGTAATTCCTAATTCTGGAATATTCACTTGGTACTTAGGTAGTACTATTATTAATTTATAATAATATTACATGCATTCAAGGACAAAACATACCGAATTAAATATATTTAAAGCGACAACATAAATAATACCTACCTATTTATGTAGACTATGTAGTAAGTATGTAAGTACGAAATAATTAAGTACTTAAGTAAATTACGAAATAATTTGTAAGTATTTAATTTACATGTAAAATTGCTACAATAGGTACCTATTGCATATTTAAATATAAAGTAAACAGAGAATAATGCGATAAATGTGGATAAATAATTGACCAAAACAATGCTGTTAGGTACATTTTCAATGAAGCAATACTGTTATCCAAGGCTGAGCTAGTGAATGAGTTAAGATTGTTTTAAATACCCATTGATTGACATCAGGGTTAATTTGTTAATAGACGCCGACGGTAGTATTTTTAACAAAAACTAAAAATGTACATACTTATGTCTGAACATGTTTTAATTTGCATTGTCACATTTATTAAACACGTTTTATTTTTTTATATCGTCTTTCTTCCTAAATTCTTTAGTTATGAGTGTGTGGAGGATTTTGATCCTTCCAAGGCTTTAAAATTCGTGGTTACTGGGTCGAAACAGCAAATTGTCAATAGACAATAAACAACTAATCTACAAAGTAGTACTCAAGGCCATGTGGATGTACGGTAGAAAGCTCTGGGGGAGTGTTTGCAATTCCAGCATAACATGCCTTCAAAGGAAGCAAAGCTCAATCCAACGAACCACATGCAATGTACCATGGTTTACTACTGTCGCGGAACTCCATCAGCAACCTGGGATTGCAACGGTGAAGGAGGAAGTCCAGAGTGTAACTACAAGATACAGGGAGAGGCTAAAGATTCATCCCAATACACTGGCAACGCAGCTCACAATGCGCAGCTATGTGAAGCGTCTCAAGAGGAAAGATATTGGTGGCGATTCCCTTGTTCACAAACTAAACTAAATTTGAGTTCAGGGCATCTTATTCTTTCTATTTTATTAAGAAAAGGATAGAAGATAAATTTTAGTTTAGTCCTGTCAGATTTATCGGCGCCTGACACTACTCCATACAAGTTTAGACTAGAGGTTTGCACCGGTGCGGAATTTTGCGTACCGGTAAAATTCACCGGTGATTGGGCGATCTCCGGTGATTCACCGGTGATCTCCGGTTAATGCGTTGGAATTATATGCATAAGATAAAAACGATATTGTTTATTAAATGGGTATGCTAATAAAAAAAAAACAGTGTTCATTCATTTCTTATAATTATTAATTTTAAATGGCATTTCAAAGAAAGAAACAAAAGTTTACTCTAGAAGATTGTAGTTTTGGTTTAAAAAACATAACATTTTGACTGCGTCATTGCGCAACATACTTCTCCTGACGTTAAGAATATAACCTGTTGCCGAGAATACTCTTTCTGATTTGACTGAAGTAGCAGGCACAGCTAGGTATTTAAAGGCTATTTCGTCTAAAGGCTTTAAATGTTTATTGAATTTCCAGAATTGCACAACGTCATCCCATTTGTGGCTTTTTTCGGGATACTGTGTTTCCGTATACATTTTGAATAAATTAATTGCCGTAGCAGATGTCATCTGCATTACTAGTGTTTCTTTTTAGAAATCCAAGCAAATCCGGGCGACTACCGGGCGATATTTCAAAAAAGCAACTCATAGTACTGAGCAATTACAAAAATAACCACGAACATTGCAACAAATTATTTAGCCAGTTAGATGCTAGTGAAATGAATCACATAAACGGACAAGACCGCTTTGAATTAATGACTGAATGAATCTAATTCGAAAGAAACAAGTAGGTAAATAATTGTCATGAATATTAAATAATTATAAAAAACTTTAGTATATAAAAAAATAAGATGCGACGATCACCGGAGATCAATCGGTTAATAACCGATTATTTCAATCGAGTACTTTTACCGGTGAATCACCGGTTATTCTCCGGTACTCACTGCTCCGGTGCAAACCCTTAGTTTAGACGTGATTAAAAACTTGTCTACTAAAGTTATGTCAATTTAGACCAGGCGCTGATTAATTTGACAGGACTAAACTAAAATTTATCTTCTGTCCTTTTCTTAATGAAATAGAAAGAAAAAGATGCACTGAACTTAAATTTAGTTTAGTATCGGAACAACAGATTCGGCACCATTATCTTGTAAAACAATTAATGAGGGGGTGGTTGCTCTTACTGAGGAGCACACTCTACACACCAATACATCACTCAAAACGTGTGCTCATAGTGAAATTCAATGATTGCAGATACAAAAAGCAAAAAAAAATAGGCTTAACAAGCTCACACATATTAGCTGAATTCTCTTTAGGAATGTTTATACAAACAACCAATGCATATTATAGGTAAAATGCTGTTTCGAGACTTTGCCACGAGACATTCCAATGATGCATGTGACTTGATTGTCTTCAATTGTGAAGATTGCTTGATATTGCAAACTTGCAATCAATTTGTTATTATGACAATTATTTGCTGAAATACAAGCAAGTTACTGTGTCAGTCTACAACAACAATGTTAACTATACTAATATTATTAAAGAGGTATAGTTTGTGAGGTTGTAGTGTAGGGGGTAATGAGTAATCTTCAGAACTACTGATTCAATCCCGAAAATTCTTTCACATTTGTGAAATCACTCACTCAGGGATAATGTAGCTTCTCATAAGAGAACCTACATTATCCCTGAGTGAGTGTCATAGGCTATGTTTTATGTTAAAATGAGAAACTTCACGCGAACGAAGTCGTGGGCAGAAGCTAGTAATAAATGCAAGGTATAAAAAGACCCGTCACATAGCCGTCAACTACACATTCTGTATATCAAACTAAGTAATATTGCACAAAAATTATACATGGGAAACTACTTATATTTTTGTGTGAAAATTTGCACTTTGCTTTAGTGTGCAATGTAACACATACAAAACATTGCGGGTCCATGCAACAGTACAGGGGTCATGGGGGTATTTAAAGTTGTGTTATATAAAATTAAAAACTTGTTTTCATAAAATACATCTGTATAAGTTGGAATTTTGACCTTCAATATCTCCATAACCAGAAGGTTCCCAGGCATGCCTGTGAACCTTCTGGTTACTGGACTATTAATGGTCCAGTACAAAAAAATATAACAATGACGGGGAGTACAAGTGACTCTCGTTTTTGTTAAGTGTCTTTTACATTCCTTATAGTATTGAATATGCATTGAACAAATGAATATTAGTAGTATGACACTATTTTTTTTTACATGACATTGTTCTTAGCATCAAATATGTATTCAAATATAATAATATGTAATGTATGTATGAGGTGAGCTGGACTCTTTTATAAAGAACTAGCTTTTGCCCGCGACTTCGTCCGCGTGAAATTTCTTGTTACTCCGACCCACCCCGTCGCATCGCATTGCCTGGCCGCACTATTACTTCGTTTTTGCTTAGCGTTCTTTCTGTCTTTTTTCTTTTTGCTCGGCTCCTAAAGTTCATAGCGTGATGTTAAATAGCCTATAGCCTTCCTCAAGAATTGGGCTATCAAATGCAAAAAGATTTTTTCAAATCCGACTGGTAGTTTTAGAGATTAGCGCGTTCAACCAAACAAACAAACTCTTCAGCTTTATAATATTAGTATAGATTGGCCCACAATCGCAGTAGACCGGGAAAAGTGGAAAGAAGGAAGGCAGGCCTCTGCCCTGCAGTGGGACTACACAGACTTATAATAAATGTATGAGGTGTGTGTTAACACTGTAGGCCCTGTTCATACATAATATTATGCATTAAGCATACAATAAAAATCTACCATTGATACAGCCAGATTTTTCATGAATATTTAACCACTCTTTACTCTAGTTCATGAATTGTTGACATAAAAATATCATGTGTTTGTAAACAAAAATGAAATTATATAATTTATTCGCACCTTTAGAATTATAGAGACCTAATTCCAAATTTGGACAATTCAACTTTGACTCATAAAATTACCTTGCACGACCATCTTCATCGAATCTTAATAAAACATATTAAGTTAGACAACTCTGACAAGACTGACATTTAAGTTTCTGTTTTATTAAGATTCGATGAAGATGTCGTGCAAGGTAATTTTATGAGACAAAGTTGAAAATTAAATCTTCAAATTTCGAATTAGGTTTCTATAATTCTAAAGGTGCATATTGTTTAAAGTTTCTTTTTCATTAATTGAGTAGGTAAGTAGTGTTTAGGAGGATTTCCTGCCACTGTACTTGAGTTAACATAAAGGTAGTCCTGATGACATCATAACTATTATGGATGGATGGCAGGGAGATAAGTTATGCAGTCATCTGTGACACCTCTACAAAAAAAAACTTACTTTAATTTGTATTGATACAACTGTAGCTACATCTGTAGACATAGCTAGAATCTAATTAGGAGTCTGGAGTTATGAGTATTTTATACTTTCTATGTATACTTACACTATGTAACTGAAGAATGTTCGCACATTGACTTTTGACTTATGATAATATTATGGAATGTGGATCATTTACATGAAGTAAATAAAAAATACATATTATTCCCCATTATACTATTGCCAGGCTTACAGACTGAGGTTAATAAACTTTGTATTTAGTTTACTAAGGTCACCAGATAAATAATTGCATTAGTTTAGAAAAAGATAATTATACCAAAATCATGGGTAAGGAATGCACAACAAGAGCATGATTCATTTCGGCTAAACCTATTGTTATTTCTGGAAAATGCCGTATGTCACATCAAATAGTTTATCAAGCTATTAGTACTTAACACCAGATAGAAGCAATAGAAATGGATAACGTATCACAATTTCTAGTACCTAGTGATAATAAGTGCAAACTCTAAGTAAAGCAAAAATCTATCTAATTTCAAAGGTCTTATTCGGTCGTATATATATATAAAGGTCGTATTAAAAATTGGAACAAAATTTACGACTCCAGTGGTAGTGACATCATCACGCATGCACGAACACGGGGATGTAAATAAACGAAAGTTTATATGAAAACAAAACAACAATAAAAATACTTACGGTTCATTTAGGAATGGTGATATAAATAAGATGTTTTCAATAAAACTCCTATCTCTCCCATAGATCACAGGTTTTTGGGGCTGACTGTTAACGTTCAATATTCTGAAAAGTACACACAGGATGACCGCAATAACTGCTAGCAGGACTGTCGACATTTTGATGAAATTCAATCGGAATCAGATCGTGGCGTTCGATTATAAGAAGGGAATTTTACATAATAACGACAAAACCGTATTCCTCGAGTGAGGAAATAACAAACATGCAACCGCCGCACAACACACCAGCCAGCCAGACTAAAAAAAAATCACTATCAACAATTCAACATCTCGCGAGTTATAGAATCACAACCCAGAGTGAGTCTCATTGGCTAGATATTTAACTGTCATTTTCTGATTGGCTTATTCGCTTTAATGTTATGTTGCTATTTGGTCAAATAAACGTCACTGTGCCTTGAACAACCACAAGTCCACAATATTTTTTTTTTTTTTACTTTACAACCATAATCATTTTATTGAATGAAAATAGAGTTGCGAAATAGTGAAAATTATATTGAAAACACCAATAGAATCTGTAACAATGATCAAAATAAATGATAAATCGATTCAAAAGTATCTTGAGTAAATAGTTCAGATTTCAATGAATAGTGTTGATTACCATGGTATGTACGGACGCCAGCACATCAACCCATAGATTAACATACCCATCAACCTACCCGAAACTGTCAAATTTTCGCAATCAACTTTGAACCTTATAGTTTAGTGATAAAGTTGAAAATCTATTAAAGAAATGACAGATTGTAGTAACTTGATGTGCTGGCGTCTGTACTACGATATTAATTCGAATATAGTACTTACATACTTTGTACTATTTTTTTATATTTAAATTTCAAGGACGCGAATGAAGAATGTACTCTTATGAGAGCGAAGAAACATAATTGAATATAAGTAACTCGTTCTGTCTCTCTGACACTAAACGCTCTCATTCCGTAATTTTTAAGGCGAAAGCGCCAGGGTAGCCCGCGAAATTCAATTTTTTTTAGGTTTTTTGGAATTTGCTGGTCAGTATTAAGTTGTACGTTGATTAATATACGAATCGCGGTCGTAAGAAATATGTATTTACAGAATTATAATCATTAAAGTAATCAACACAACTCTCTAAGACCACGTAAGTCCAAAGAATAACTGTTTCATGAAATCATCATTCTTTGGAGTTACGTGGTCTTAGACAGTTGCGTTGATGACTTTAATGATTATAATTCTGTAAATACATATTTGTTATAGCCGCGAATCATATTTTGATCGACGTACAACTTAATACTGACCAGCAAATTGCCAAAAACGTAAGAAAATTTGATTTTCGCGGGCTAACTTAGCGCTTCCCCCTGGCGTCGCACGCGCAATTTTTTAAAATATTTTTTATGTAGTATGTACATTATAAAAACTAGTAGGTACGCAAATTGTTATTAAGTCTTACTACGGGAATGAGGTGGCGAGTAAGATGACGATTAAAAAATACTTATCATCAATATCAAACAAAATATTGTCTGCAGGATCCTTTACAGACCTTATCAAATGACGACGATTACGGTGATATATAAACCTTCCTGAAAGAGGAAAGTTTTAGTACATAATACATTCGGTAATTATTCTTATGTACGAAGTTTTATGCATAAATGTACTGTATCTCCGGCATTCTATGCAAATTTTGATGATTCTTCATAGTGTTAATTGAATTTGTGTGGGGTACCTAACTACCTAGGTACAACTAAAGTGAAAAATAAAAACTATAATAGTACCTAGTTCTCTCGTCGTCCAAAGTTGATATGAATCTACTTTATTACATTCATAGTTTCATTAAAGTTCAGTCGGCTCTCAGTCTATATCTTCAATATATAAAAATAAAATTATTTTGAGCACAAGTTAAAATTGAATGCCTACTAAGTGCAAACTTAATTGCAGTATTGTAGCGCACGGAACGGCAACGTCGCTCCTTACTTCCTCCGAAGCAATAAATTGATGTTTTTGGTTCGGAAACTGTTTTTTTGCTAATTACGTAGAAACTACAAGGCCTAGAGATTTGAAAATTTTGCTGCCTATGGCAGCTATTATGCCTTAATTTTTGAGCTATAGCACATAATCATATCTTCTTTCGTTCGGAAGATATGACATGAACAGTTGGGGTGCCGTCACTCCAACTTACACATATTTATAGGTTTAATAACTCATAGAGTATTTTGACCAGAGATTTGAAAATTTTGCTGCCAATGACAGCTATTATGCCTTAATTTTTGAGCTCCAAAAAAAAAAATCTGTATCTGCTTTCGTTTGGAAGATATGACATGAGCAGCTGGGGTGACGTCACTCCAGCTAACACACTAAACGAATCTGGCAGCTAAAATAAGACTGGGAACTGTGTTTGCAGCTATTATGCCTTAAATTTTGGCATAGGTCGAAACGCTGGGGTCATGGGGCCCGAGTGCGCGTCTCCTTTTTAAGGAAATTTCTAGCCGACTGGTCGACGCTTCACGTGACCAGAGGGCTGGGTCGTTCTTTGGCCAAAGAATTAGCATTGCCATTCAACGTGGCAATGCTGCCAGTCTTCTGGGCAAGTTTCCGGATGACAGCGATGCGGACGAGTACTTCGACGCCTGATTTGGCCTTTATTTTTGTTTTTATTTGTATAGTAAGTTAGTTAGTCATTTAATTTAGTATCTAGTGTAAATAGTTTGTAATAAAATAAGTTAATTGTATATTTAACAAAATAATATGGCATAGGTAGAATTGTTCTATCACATATGAGTAAGCTGGAGTTATGCACATATGGCCCCTTACGTTGAATTTAGTTTTCTTTTTTATTTTAACCGACTTCAAAAAAGGAGGTTCTGTATTTGACCCGTATGTGTGTTTGTATCGGTGTATGACCGCGATTTTAAAAAAAAAACTAATGAACCAATTTTGAAGTCGGTTTTTTTTTGTAAAAAAGTTTTCATAATATCATTAGATATCGATACCCATCACGTCTACGAGTTTGCTAGCTTATTTCATTTGACCCAGTACCCTCAATGACCTGTATTATATACTAGCTTCTGCCCGCGACTTTGTCCGCGTGAAATTTCTTGTTACTCCGACCCACCCCGTCGCATCGCATCGCCTGCCCGCGCTATTACTTCGTTTTTGCTTAGCGTACTTTCTGACTTTTTTTCTTTTTGCTCGGCTCCTAAAGGTCATAGCGTGATGTTAAATAGCCTATAGCCTTCCTCAAGAATTGGGCTATCAAATGCAAAAAGAATTTTTCAAATCCGACTGGTAGTTCCAGAGATTAGCGCGTTCAACCAAACAAACAAACTCTTCAGCTTTATAATATTAGTATAGACTTGTGTGATAGAGATCGGTGAGTACAGTGCGTGCCACGTAAGAAGAGACTTGATTCCGCCTCCCCCGCCACTTTCCGCCGCCCCTATGACGTCCGGTCTCGACCCGCACTCAGACCTCATACCGCTAAAGATACCTAAAATCGTGTTCTGCGCATGTCAGACCATGTGGTATGTCAAGTCTCTTCTTACGTGGCACGCACTGTACCCTCAACTGTGGATCGCGCTCCAGGAGCGGGACGTCAAAAAACACCATGCATCTGTGAACCGCGATGACTAAATTCGGACTCACTCATCGTTGTTTTTTTTTTTGTAAAGTTTTAACATCATTAGTTATTTCATTTGATCCAGTTTATCTGGAATAATATTGTATTGTAGTCTCACCTTAGTGCATGAGGTCCAAGAAATAAAATATTATTTTCTTAGAAGAACATAATTTTATTAGAGAAAAAATGTTCATGAGCATAAAATAACTAATTACCAATAAATAACAATAATGCGACAATTCCACGACAAAAAGGAAGTTCGCAAAAATCACAAAAAAAGAAAACAAAAAGCCATTCATAAAAAGTCGTTGGTAGATTCTAAACATATGCAAATATACCAATGTAACTTTTCATATTCAATACGTTATTCAAACTCTGTTTTAAATTATTGCGTACCGAGATTATGAAAATCTTAAACTAAGTACACTATAAAGAATTACAATTCTTTGATACATTTCTAAAAGTCCCAATAGTGTTCTTCTAACTTCCACGAAAAGTCTTTAAAACCTAGACTGTATCTAGCTTTTGTGACATACATACTTTCTTTAACATTTATCGATATATGATATAAGCTAAAATATACAGTTATACATTTGTGATTCAAACATAGTGAGCAACACTTGTATTATTAATTATCTATTATAATATCTATGAATATTTAATTGTAACTTATAGCATCTGTAAGTCGTCATGTAAGGCATTGCTATGTGAATAAACTAGGCATTGCTGGAGCAGCGTCGTCAACTATATAAATAAATGTATAATGTTATTTGTTGATAATCAGTTATTTACGTTATAATAAAACCATGTTATTTATAACCATTGTACACTACACCGAATACGCAATAAAAGGTCCATAGTATATAAGTGGGACAATTAAACAAGAGATCAGAAGGAGATTATATGGACAATTTAAATTTTATATGGATACCTATTACGAGGAAGTCTTAAATTAGCAAAAAGCTATTTCTCAATTTGTAAAAGATTCTTATAAAAATATTATAGACAACTATAAATATATTGCATAACTTAGTGTCATATTAGTGTACACGCCATAATGAAAAACTTAAATATAACAAGTAATGTTCTATAAATACCTATGATAAGAGTCCATCCAATGTTCAAGCCACCAGCCTTCACGTATCAATAAATATCTGTACATACTCTTAATTATAAATGTTATAAATAGATGGGATATCAGATGGTGCACAAGTATTTAATGCCAATACTAAGCCTTTACTGACAAATTACATACAAAATAAAGTTACGAAATGGTAAAATAACACTAAAATTAATATAACAGTAGCATAAAATTAAATTGTGATGATATCCTAATACTAAAATATAATGGCAAAATGAAATCCTCAGCTCAGTGACTACTCTCGTGTACTGTACTCTTAATAACAACGTTACTATATTATTTGTATCAAAGAAATATTAACAAATGCTACCAAGTTATCTGCTAAATTTCGTTAAGCTTTAAAATATGTATTCGTAAGATCTAAATAAAGTACGAGCTATAGAATGAATTATATTGTGCTGTGTACAAGTTATCATCTGGATTCTTAAAATATAAAGTATTATGTTCAACGTATGATGTGTAAATATATTTGCTGTTTGAAGAATAACTAACATTTTAACAAGAAAATCACTAACACACATCACCACTGCCATACGTCAAATTAAATATTTTACAACTCTAGGACAGGAAATGGATAATTCTGCCTTTTAGACAGGAATGGTTTTGAAGTACGAGTCTGAAACTAATTTTGTAACTTACAATATTCATGAGCCAACAAATTTCAAAGTATCACATCAGTAAGTTGACTAACTTAAAGTTCAGCGATGATGAATGATTAGGTAAACCTGACCTTAGCGCGATTTCGATCCAACTTAAAGCTTCACATTAAATTCTGCAAAAGCTACTTCTGTATCTTTCTTTGTGAAGTACAAAATACTGTCAATATTCATACACGGATTACAAACTAAATATTTTCGTTTATTGATACATTCAAACAGATAGCACCACCATTCCTAACAACCATTTACTTTGTTCACACATACCTCAATTCTGAATTTACTTGAGTTCAATCTATTAGCTACGCTGAACTAAAGGTATAAATATGATTAGAGCTGTAGCTAAATTCGATCTATATAAAAGTTCCTTGTAAGGTTTAATGTTAGCAACATAGCAATGGCCGCGCGTAATGGGCCGTAGTGAGACCATAGAGGTAGGGTCAGCGTATGAGGCAGGTGAGACACAGCTCTGCTGATCCGATGCAGTCATCGTGGCAGAAGGCACCGCATTTTTTGCAAAGTATCATAGCGCGCAGGTTGCACACACACGCGTCGTCTGCGCCCACGCTGCGGCACCGCGCAACGCTCTGGAATTTAATACGTACTGATTAATAAGGGCTTTATCTTCATGGCTCCATTTGCATAGGGAATAAGTAGAATGCACATAATATGCTTTGAAATGAAGATATCAGAAATGTTTATGATAATCTTGGCGTATAGCAAGGACGCATTGACGACCCATTGCAGACTACAAAACCAATCTATGGATAGGTTAGCATTTGGTATCGTAAGGTAGTAATGCACATTTCGTGCAAATTGAGAGGATCCTTATTAAGCCTATTTGGACAAATGACTTTTTTAAGTGCACAATAAGATAACAGTGAATACATACCACATTAGTATTCTGGTTTGCAGGTGGGGCACTGGACGCTCGTGGGGCCACGTTAGGAGTTCTTTGTACTAGGATGTACTGACCCACGTTATTAGACCGATTCTCGTTCATCTGAAAAACGACATACTTAATTAGTTTTTTGTTTATTAATTTTTTAACAAAATTATTTACTGGTAGGATTAATTGTTGTTTTTTTGGGGCGAATACATCTCTTGAACGTGCGCTTGACTAACGCAGTATTCACGTCACGGTATGTTGAGCGAATTATAATATGGCCCCCGGCGAATGCAGCCGGCGACACGCTTAGCTGACATCACGAAATGCGCGGGTGGTCTCTTGTTAATGGATTCTTACGTATTTTCATTTCATTGGATGAAAAAGCTTTTATACCTGTTATTTTAATAGCTACTTTTATAAAGTTTATGCAATATGGCATCCCATGATGTATAAAGCAAAGGTCAAAAGGAATTATAATATGTGATCCGTTTCCTCCTGCCTGAGGGACGTGACTACGCCCAGTGCGTTTTTCAAGGAAAGTCTAGATGGATAAGACCATAGATAACATGAATACATACTTCATTATGAGGCATCACAGAGACCGGCAGTTGTCTGACGAGTACGGGCGGCGGAGGGGGCGGCGGTCGCACAGATCGCGCAGGACGTGTCAGCAGCGCGGGCGGCGGACGGAGCTGACCGCGCAACGCGTCGCGGTTTGGACTGTTCTGTATCGCTGCCTGACATATCTGGTAGCTGCGTTCTAGATTCACCGTGCCAGGGGGCACTTTGTTTGAACTTCGACTTCTGGAATGCGATATAAATATATGATTAAAATGTTTAAACTTGACAATATTTTTAATAATATCATAACATAACTTTGTATGAAAAAATCTATGCATCTAATTGCAAAATAGGTACTTCACAGACGAGGCTCGGAAAGTCGTACGCAAAATACGCACTTGCGCGTACACCAACCCACTACACAATACAAGAGACTGGAAAGTCGGATTAAACAAGCATCCCTGCTATCATTACCTGTTAGATTCTTTTCCCAGCTTTGATTTTTTACTTCGAGCCCACATACCCTGTGCAATAGTGTTAGTATTCAAAGGTGGGTTCGTGACAGCAGTGCTAGATATCAAGCTAGTCGCTGCTTCGATGTCTTGCTTCACGGAGGAATCCTTAATCGACTGACAACTTTCAGACGAGTTAGAAGATTCCATATTAAAATTAGCATCTCTATCTTCTTTGTACATACAGTTTTCATCATTTATGTTTATATCTTCCATGCTCGTTTTGGAGTCTTCACTAATATATTTGGTGCTTTCTGTGTTTAGATTTGAAAATGGGTGCAATGTCATAACATTCTCATTGTTTGGCCAGTCATTATCGGTTTTCCATGAGACTGCAGATGCTTTGGGTTTAGCTGCATCCTTCATATTATCATCAGGGTAAGAAACAATCTGGAATAAGATGCAAAGTTACAGTGTAAACAGGTTTTCCAAGCAATTATTTGACTAAGGGTTGATTTTTCAATAGTCAGACAACTTATATCTGAAGAAATATGACAGTTTGCTGAAAGCAAATATATTCCTCAAATAAAAATTATCTGACTATCGAAAAATCAAGCTTTATATAAATTATAGTAAGTGAACTCACAGATGTATTAGTAACTTCCATCATTGGTATTGATGAATTTTGTGTCAAAGGCATTGTAACAACAGCAGTAACATCTGGAACAGTTTACAAAATACAAATCAATTACATTGGCAGTAAGTTTATGTTTGATTCTGGTTAAGCTACACAAAATATTTATGTCAAAAGAGTTTACTGCTACCTTCAATTTGTAACATGTTTACAAATATACTCACTTGTTTCACTCATGTATGATGATAGCTCCATCAAGTTAGGATGAGGTGAATATTTCACATCTTCACTTTCTGTAAAAGTAAGGGGAAATGGAATTACAAGTTATGAATAGCATAAAAATAAATAGATTTTTAATAGTATTGCATTTTTGCTAACAAAATAATTAGTTTCGCAACAATATTAGCAAAAAATGTTGCAGTAACCATTTTGCTGTGTCGTTTATTATTAAAATGCTACATACAACTTTATACGTAAAATAATATAAATTATACACTTACGAGAAGTAAGTATTGAGAGGCTTGTCTCCAATATAAAAGACTCTGCATCCTTAAAGTGTTCATCATAATAATTCTGTGCGATGTTCTGTGGCATGCTTTCTTTCTCACATTTCTCAGGACTGTTGATAACATCACTCTTTAAATGGGGCTGGTCAGGCTGTGTCACTTGGCAATCGACCTCCTGGTTAAAGCTCTGAGATACATCCTGCTCCACAACAGTTTCTTTGCTTTGCTGTGGTGATTCTACAACAGTGTCAGACTTAGCACATTCCTGATATGGCTCTGACACATATTCTTCCTGAGCTTCCTGGGTTATTACATCTGGAGCAGTGTCTTTATCAACTTCAGGACTTTCCTCCAGCTCTGTCACAGTGTTATCATAAGGAATGGACTCGGCAGCACCAGTAGACTCACTAGCAGTCATGTTACTTACATTCATATCTATCTTCAGACTGGACACTGAGGACTCACTTCTTGCATCATATTCATAGACAGATGCAGTAGCTTTACTGTCCTCACTGTTAGTGTCACCATGATCTTGTCCAGAATATAGCAGCTCATCATTAGGACACACTTGCTCACCAGGATAATTTGCATCAACATCTGAATAGTTATTAGCAGTATCTGAATTGTGTACCAAATAACTTGTGTTATCTATTTCATAATCATCTTCAAATTTAATTCGCTTTGCCAAAGTATATTCTTCATTTTCATTACTTGACCTCTTAGAAGATTCAAGTAAATTACTATCAGAATCTGCTGCTTTATCTTCTTCATCTTTTGAAGTCTCTTCTATAGTAACAACACTGAGATCTAATTCTTGTTTTACATCATTGCGTTCAGATTCCCCATCAGGCAGCAGAAGTGGATCAACAGGTGTTGTGGATAGTGATTCATCCATCCTCTGAGTTGAAGATGAATCAGAGAAACTAAAGTCCACTGGATATTCTTCATAGTTGGGATGACTGTGACTCTTTGTATGCTTCAGTGGCAATAAGTCTGGAACTGGAGCAGATTGTTTACTGCTTACAGTGACAGGTTCTTCTACTACTTCATCAGCTCTGGCTGAAGACCTTGTCACTGCACCTACTGATCGCATTCTTTTACTAGTACTAGATTTACTTTTCTTAATTTTTGGAACAGTACTACTGCTTGTTATTGAAGCTGTTGGTCTTAACTTTATAGTAGTCTTAAGAGATGGTCTATCTGAATTTAAACTGATTGAAGATTTATCTTTTCTTGACTTCTCTCCCCAAATAGGTTCAAAATGTTTCAATTTCCATGGATCTATTTTGCTTTTTTCTTTTTCAGCTTCAGTCTTCATTTTTTGTTGATTTTCTGGGGTTAATTCCCCACCAGAGAGGCTGTCTTGCCATTGCAAGCAGGCACGAGCAAAAAATTCATTATTAAGACTAGAAGAATTTAAGCGACCTGAAGGACTTAACCTATCCACACTTGGAAGTAGCTGCCCAAGCTTATATTGGTATAAAGATGGAAGAAGTGAAAATGTATGTTTATTTAGTAATGCCCTAATGTTTGTATTTACTAGTATTGAATCTGGAGTCTCTAAGTCAATGCACCCTTCTCTTGTTTGTTGTAGCTGTGCTGCTGTTGATAATTTTTTACCACTGCGTTTTCGAGGTTTTAAACAGAACCCTGGAATGCTCGCCAATACCTCTCGCATGGTAGACGGTCTGTTAGTGTTAGAATTAGTTTCTGTATAGGAAGTAGCTGCTGTCCATTCTCTGTTCTCGGGAGGAGGTGGTGGTGGCAAGGGTTTTACGATTATCCTAGGCAGGGGCCGTGAATGATTAGAATTCTTCTTTCTTCTTTTTGACTGCTTTCTTGACGAGTGCTTACTTGACTTTTCACCATCTTCGGGAATGCGTATGATCGAGTACTGGTCATTTTTACATGGCGTGTATTTACTGTCTGTCGAATTATCTGAATATTCCATATCGTTGTCTATTTTATCCGCAGGTGATACGTCTAGTTCCATTGTTATGTTGCAGCGTGTGTAAATAGCAAATAATGAAATGAGAATGATAAACTGTTACCGATAGCGATCACTATTTCAACCCATCGTGCGTTTCTTCGCGATCCAAAAGTTCCTTTATTATATGATTAACAATACAAAAAAATTATCATCACTTATTTGATAGTGCAATGTTCAATAGCATGACAATATTCATACAGTTCAACTCTTTTTTTCTCAAGAATAGTTGGCTGAAGAGCAAAACGCAAAATGTCACAACAACGCAGAAAATGGATTCCGACACAGATAAGAAATGGATTGAGATAAATAACCGAAAAGGCGCATTGAATTTTAAAAATTATGTTAATAACCGTAATTTAGGATCCAATCAATCAATAAAATTAACTTTTTACCGCACACAATTTAATTTATTAAATCAATAAACTTCTATACAATATATTTTTTGCGTGTGGAAATCCTGAAAGTTCTCATCGCCCGACCCCGAGTAATGCATTGTTCAGGCAGAGGTGCGCAGCGGCAGGCGATGAACTAAATTGTACTAGAATATCTGACACACACATTACTTAATATTATTTTTCAACAGATTTCAAAAGAAATACATGGTATTCTTCTTACTCTTTTTTTAGGCGGTGGACACATGTACTACTTGAATTGGACCAAAGAGTAGAATATGTTTATTGACCCGTCAGATAATCAGATGGGTCATCTTGCGTACATACATCTGCACCCTAATTGCGTAACACACTTTACACACTATCAATCTCAATCTGAATAATTTTGAAGGATATTGCTAATCCATTGCTACATATATTCGAAAAATTCGTCTGCGCAACAATGTAAATAACGCAATGAATGCTGTCGAACTGTTAAAATTAATGAAACCCATTGCTACTGATAGTGTGTTGCGCAATTACCCCGCTGGGTTTCACTATCTTTTTCACTACCCGCCACCTATCGATCAATTCGGTCGATTGTCCAGAAATTCCTTCGAAAGTAGTTTTATTCGCTTACGTTAGAAACCATGGATTAAAAGATGTCGCAGAGGAGTTGTTGCACATGTTTACATGCAACAACTTGAAATTCAACGTATTGAATCGCTACACAACACAAATCCACATAATTTAGAAATATTTAAAAGGGCTATCACAATTTTTTTCTTGTTTAGAGCGTTTGACTCGAGTTTTGATGTGCGATAAAGCCACAATAGTAAAAAAAATACATGCCCGAGAAAGTTTGATTCCTTCTTTTGGAAATGTAATAATAAATATTGCAGTTTGCTTACTTATCAGTAAAAAACTTGTTTCTGCAAAGGCTGTTTCATAAAATTTTACTTTCGGGCATCTCGTGATGCCCTGTTAAATCGAATATTTAATAATTTATAAAAATGTCCACGTTACAACTGTATCTTCTACTTTTTCATCCATAAATCAATTTATTATATTTCATACAGTGATGTACACCAAATAAAAAATAATTCCGCAAAACAGAGAGAGGGGGAAGCGCTAAGGTAGCCCGCGAAATTCTAATTTTCTTACGTTTTTTGCAATTTGCTGGTCAGTATTAAGTTGTATGTTGATTAATATATGAATCGCGGCCGTAAGAAATATGTGTTTACAGAATTATAATCATTAAAGTCATCAACACAACTCTCTAAGACCACGTAAGTCCAAAGAATGATGATTTCATGAAACAGTTATTCTTTGGACTTACGTGGTCTTAGAGAGTTGTGTTGATAACTTTAATGATTATAATTCTGTAAACACATATTTCTTACGGCCGCGATTCATATATTAATCAACGTACAACTTAATACTGACCAGCAAATTTCAAAAAACCTAAAAAAAATTGAATTTCGCGGGCTACCCTGGTGATTTCGCCTTAATAGAAATACTTTTCACCTTGCTTGAAAAAAAATACTCTAATTCAAAACAAATATTTTTTTTATAATTGTTCTAGTTCTAGTTTGCCACATTAGTGGTATAAAAAAATCAAGTAAATTTTTATGACCCTATAGTAACTCTATAGATAAACTGCTGTTCTGTTCTAGGTAACATTAATTGGTACATACAAATAATAATTCATGAACTATGTAAAATAATAACAGTACCTAATTTAATTTATTTCGAAAACAATGTAGCAAAGGCTCTTGTTGGTTTGTTCCTGGCATCCGGGCATCCGACGCATAGCGGTTTGCATTTGTGTGTAGTGTATCTCATTAGACGCAGTAGACGCACACGTGCGCATCCTCTGCCGCGCGCCGTCGAATTTACCTAAAACTGAGCACTTCGATTTTGCAATAGCGCTCTTAATCGGTTGATAGGTGCCGAGCGCAAAGAGGCTATTTAGTTGCAAAGGAAACAAAAACCGATTAATGCAAAAAGACGTGAGGTCGAAATTAAGGAACCTAACCTACTATGAAAAAATAAAAACCTTTCCTTTTGGTGATGCCGCTTGCTTCCGCAAATCCGTAGACGCCATCTTGTTTTATTCAATTCGGATGAATGGCGTAGTGCTTGTGAATTGTAAAAATTCAAGTGGTTATTGTGTGCTTCGTTATTGTGTAATATTGTGAGAGTTACAATTAGAAGTCAAGAAATAATTTAAAAGCTTTCATACCAGCAGTTTAAACTTCAATCATGGGTCGAGGAAGGTAAATATTAATTGAATTACACAGCACATTGTTAGATAAAAAAAATGGTATTTTTACATTTGGATATTTTCCATCCTTAGAGATCGTAGTCGTGATAGACGTCGCAGTCGCTCCCGCAGCAGGAGTAGGAGTCGCAGTCGTAGTCCTCGCTATGGTCTCGGATCAGGCGGTGGCGGCGGCGGAGGAGGAGGAGGTGGAGCTTACGGCGGCGGGCGTAGGAGTAACCCCGGTGCAAACCTGCGGAAACCGAAGTGGGATCTAAGCAGGCTGAAACCGTTCAAAAAAGATTTCTACGTGCCCCATAGCGACGTGGAAAGCAGATCAGAATCTGAAGTAGAAGCTTGGAGAAGTGCCAATGAGATTACTCTCAAGGGGCGCAACATACCTAAACCGACAATGACATTTGAAGAAGCCAGTTTCCCAGATTATGTTATGGATGAGATTGACAAAATGGGATTTTCTAAACCAACTCCAATCCAGGCTCAGGGTTGGCCTATTGCTCTGAGTGGAGGTGATATGGTTGGTATTGCTTCTACTGGTTCTGGAAAAACTCTTTCTTATATTTTGCCTGCTATTGTGCACATTAACAACCAGCCAAAATCTAGTCGAGGTGATGGTCCAATAGCTCTTGTACTGGCACCTACTAGAGAATTGGCACAACAAATTCAGGAAGTCTGCGACAAATTTGCAAACACATCCAAAATTCACAATACTTGTTTGTTTGGTGGAGCTCCAAAGGGACCTCAAGCAAGAGATTTAGATGCTGGTGTTGAAATTGTAATTGCTACTCCTGGACGACTTCTAGATTTTCTAGAAAGTAATAGAACCAATTTAAAAAGGACTACATATTTAGTACTAGATGAGGCTGACAGGATGTTGGATATGGGATTTGAGCCACAAATTAGAAAGATCATTGAACAAATCAGACCGGATCGTCAAACCCTCATGTGGTCTGCTACCTGGCCTAGAGAAGTTCAAAGTTTGGCTGCAGAGTTCTTAAAAGATTATCTACAAATTAACGTTGGTTCATTACAATTGGCTGCTAATCACAACATTTTGCAAATTATTGATGTCTGTATGGAATATGAAAAAGAAACTAAACTGAGCACACTCCTGAAAGAAATTATGGCAGAAAAAGAAAACAAAACCATAATATTTATTGAAACTAAGCGTCGAGTTGATGATATAACAAGAAAAATGAAGCGAGATGGGTATGTCATATTCTATTGCTTAAATACTTATAATATGGCTATCAAGTTATATCATATGCTGATTGTACACACCATTATCAGGATTTGGTGGTATGCTTAACAGGGGCCAAAAATTTAAATTTTTGCATTTTTTTTAGATGGCCTGCCGTTTGTATTCATGGAGATAAATCACAAAATGAACGTGATTGGGTCTTACAAGGTAATGTTGACACAAAACATTCTTTGTTGATATCTTATGATGATTTAATATTTAATTTATTATTTTGACAGTAATTTATATTATATTAGCTCCACAATAATAGCAATAGCAAAACTGATTTAATATCGAACTGGTGCTGTATATTTAATATACATAAATAAAAAATAGCACAAGTGGTTATCGAGAAGCGGTGTCGGACATAAGACGCGAGCGCGTTGGGTGTAGCGCAGCCAGTAAACATTTTCTGAACCCGTGTCTGCATGTGCAGGCTGTGGAGAGCTGCGGCCGTGCGGCGGGGCGGCAGCGCGCGGCTCGTCGCCGCCAAGCCGCACGCGGCGGCGACGGCGCGCCCGCACCGCGCCCGCCTCTTGTTGTCGGGGCTAAGCCCTATGCACTCTGACCCGCTCCCGCGGCATGTCTGAGCCGCTTCTCGCTGGCGCGGCGGCCGGCACCTCGCGGCGCATGCCTGTCGGCCCCGCGGGTGTCGCCGCCGGCGCTTGCGCGCCCGACACGGTGGTCGGCACTCGGTTCTCGCCCTCGTGCTGATGGGCGACCTCTCACCTCTCGCTCTCAATTTTTATTTTTTGTGCGATGTATGACAGATGGAGTCGATATTATTAGTAAGTTTACTAATACAATAGTGAATGGAATAAAATTATATTTACGTCTCTCATTAAACCTCCTAAGGTTGCCCTCAATATTTGCATTTAGTTACACATGTCATGTCATTTTCTTTACTTATCCTGTGATTTTAATATTATTTTCTTTCTATTATCTTATGTTATTACATTGCCTATGCATATACATATTATTTATTTCCCTTAAAAATTTGATTTATTCATTATCAAACATAACACAATCAATACTCTATTGCATAAACATAATTGGTGGCCTAGAAGGGGTGAAATGCGAGATGAGTGGCAATTGAATTGAGCAAGATGAATGTCGTAAAGTTTAGATTGGCCTACTGGAAATATTGATTTGTTAATTTATAAAGCTTTGCCGACATTATTGTGGGAGCGATAATACCTGCAATGGAATAAGTTTCTTTATTGAATTATTAATATTCTTCTGAAATACTTGTGCAAAAATATCTTCTGATGCTTGTTTATTAAGGTTTTCGTCATTATCTTATAAAGCGCATTAGAATTTATTAAAAAACTGCAGTGGTTTGGAAATGGGTAAGAATTTAGTAAAAAATGTTGTCATGCAATGTCAGAACAATTTATGAAAGTTTTATTGAATTACTAGTTACTAGTATGTACGGACGCCAGCACATCAAGCTACCCGAAACTCAAATTTTCGCAATCAACTTTGAACCTTATTCTTTAGTGATAAAGTTGAAAATCTATTAAAGAAATCTGATAGATTGTAGTAACTTGATGTGCTGGCGTCTGTACAAACCAGTCAAAAGTGAAACACTTAACCTAAAAACTTTTGAAGTGACAATGTTGCAAGTGTCTACTAGCAACATTGTTTTAATGCTGAATTAAACATGATTGATAAACTGTGTTGAAGGTGCTTATACATATAATTTCTTACAGATTTTCGTAGTGGGAAAGCTCCCATTCTAGTAGCTACGGATGTTGCTGCTAGAGGTTTAGGTATGTATTTCATAACACAAAACAGCACAAATATGCATATACTCAGCTTTACGTTCATACTCTCAAATTCAATACTTCTATTTTCAGATGTTGATGATGTTAAATTCGTCATCAATTTCGATTACCCAAGCAATTCAGAAGATTATGTGCATCGTATTGGAAGAACTGGACGAACAAATAAAACTGGAACGGCGTATACATTCTTTACTCCATCTAACGCAGCCAAGGCCGCCGATCTTGTAGCTGTACTGAAAGAAGCCAAGCAAGTAGTCAATCCTAAACTACAGGAACTAGCTGAACGAGGTGGTGGCGGTGGAAGACGTAAGTACAAGTTGAAAGTTAATTTAGTAAACCTTACATTTAGTAAACCTACTTGACAAATAAATACAAATAAATTGTAAAGCTCAATATAAAATGGTTAAGTCTTAAATAATAAATAAACATGACAGTTGAAACTTGTATGTTTTGGTCACCAGGTCACCGAGGTCGCGGCGGCAGATATCGCCGCGGGCGCCGCTCTCGCTCGCGCTCCCGCTCTCGCCGCCGCCGCTCCCGCACGCGCTCTCGCTCCCGCGACCGTCGCCGTAGACGCCACAGCTCCTCCAGATCGTCGCGAAGCCGGTCGTCGAGGTCTTCCAGAAGTCATTCGCGCTCCCGTTCCCGTTCGCGTAGCCGATCTCGCTCAGGCAAGTGCAGCCCCCTGAAGAATACTACGGATTCGGGCCAACAACAGGCGCCCCAAGCTCTTCTTCCCACGCCGAAAACCCTTCTGCCGACTCCCATCGGCCCCCAACTCCCTTCTCACGTAGGCAAAGGGCCTTCTACCCCTCCTATAGAAAAAAAAGTGGCTCTCCTTGATAGAAATATCATTCAAAATAATCCACCAAATAATGGTAATGCAAATTATTTACAGCAACCTAATCAAATACCGCCTCTGATGGCTCTCAATCCCCAAATGAATATGTGCGCTCCTCCTCCCCCAATAAACGGGCAGGGTTTCACTTTGCCTCCCTACTTTCCTGCCGACCAGTATGGTATGATGATGCCGAACTTCTCCTCGGCCATGCTCCCCCCGGGCGGCTGGGCTGCCCCGCCGCCTCCCCCGCCACCTCCTCCGCCCTCCGAGTCCCCGGCTAATGGGAGTCACGAGCAAAGGGGCCCTGGGCAAAGTGGCCTCGAGTCAGATTCCAGAAAACGCGGGGCTCGCTCTGGCGGGCTCGGTGGCTCAGGCGGCTATGCATCCGCTGCGGGCGGGCTCGGCTCCAGCGGCGGCGGGCTCGGGGTCGGCGGCGGGCTCGGCTCGTCGAGCACCGGGCTCGGCTCCAGCGCCGCGGGCGGCGGGCTGGGCTCCGGCGGCGGGCTCGGCTCGTCCGGTGGGCTCGGTTCGTCCGGCGGACTAGGGTCTGATGGCCCGGCCGGCAACCGCTCGCGAGGCCGCGACCGACGACGCCGCGGCGGCAGAGGACGAGATCACGACGACTTAGACTCGGCCGGCTCGAGCTCAGGAGGTCTCGGCTCGGCAGGGCTCGGTGGAGGCCCTGATAGCGGCGGGCTGGGTCAACCGCCCGGCGGCTACAGTTCTGGCGGTCTCAGTGTACCTCACGGGAGCCTCTTGCCGCGCATGCTTCCTCCGGCAGGCGGCGGCGGCGGCGATGGTGTTGCACATCAGGGTGCTAATTTTACTGCGTTCGGGTCTTATGGATCTAAGAGTATTAAACAGAATAGTAATATGCAAGGAAATGAGAGTAGCGAGGGTTACAACGACCCTGGTTGTAGAATGGAATTTTATGGCCCACAAAACATGGGACCTGGCCGGCCATACGGTCTCAGTATGGATCAGATGGGTCCCAACGGTGCGCTGGCGAATGGCTCCGTGGGGTACAATAACGACCGCCAGAGGAATCGCCGGCGATGATTACGACTGAGGTTTGTTATATTCAAACCAATGCCAAACTCACCTATTTTAACCACTCCATTACTCCACTATACATTACACTGAGACAAGCTGCCTTGGTGGCGTGTCAATTGAAGATTTTGTTATTTATTTTATGAACGACTATAATATACACCTGCATAATGGTTGTTATATTATTGTACTCTGTGCTCTATAAAACTTGTCAGAAGAAAATAATAGTAGTAACTCATTTTAAAAATGTATGTCTTTTTTTTGCAGAAAACGGATACAATGGGGACTCTCGTCGACGCAAGAGACGTTAAACGCCGGTGGAACATAAGGAGTAAGCAACTTAGTTACATAAGATTGACGCAGACTATTTGATTTCCATTCCATGTTGTATTTATTGAATGTGTGACCATTAGTGCAGTGCCACACAACACATGTTTAAGGCGAAGGCGCCAGAGTAGCCCGCGAAATAATTTTATTTTACGTTTTTTGCAATTTGCTGGTCAGTATTAAGTTGTACGTTGATTTAAATATGATTCGCGACCGTAACAAATATGTATTTACAGAATTATAATCATTAGAATCAGTAATACAACTTGTTAAGTTAGTATAATCCTAAAATGTCAAGATTTGATGAAATAGTCATTCAGTAGGATTTCTTTTTGTCTTAGAGAGTTGTGTTGATGAATTTAATGATTATGATTTTGTAAATACATATTTGTTACGGTCGCGAATCATATTTTAATCAATGTACAGCTTAATACTGACCAGTAAATTGCAAACAACCTAAGAAAATTTTTATTTCGCGGGCTATCTTAGCGCTTCCCCCTTAAGTATCCTCCTAATTCTCACCGTAGACTGTACTCCTTTTAATTATTATAATGCATTGTAAATAATCATTCATTAAACTGATGTTTTAGATTTAATAATTATATCCCATCTGATATTTAGCTGCATAAAAGTGCCAGTATATTCTTTAACACAGACTATTTTTCGATGTGTAATATGTACTACAATACAAACTTTGAGGCAGTCACCTAACAACTTTGTACATCTATGTACAAAGTTAAATAAGTTCATAAGTTAAGTTAAATATTCGACATTTAGTTCTAACTAAATGTCGAATATTTAGTCACTATTTTATCTTAGATAAGAATATAGTATCAAATGTTTAAATTTCTTAAAAATTTTAGATCTAGAACTATGAAAAGAAACCTAATGAACGTAATTGTTTACTGATTAATTCGCTCTTTTTGTATTATGAGTGTGAAGTAAATGAAATCAAATGACTCGGTACTGACATTTTCATTGACAGTATTCATTTACTTGTTTCAAGAGATGTCAGCTCTGTGCCATTTAATGAGCTATCTTGGATTTGGTTTTTATATTTGGGTTTGAAATGCTGTTGTGATCAATTTAAGTTCTTAGCAAGATATTAGATTACATTAAGTATGTACCGTCGTATGATAAAGCAATTACTTTAGAATAACTATTCCCATGAATCTTTAACTAGTGAATTGTATCTTGTAATACATTGTATGTGAACGAAATTAAAGTTTTACACTAATTGCGTATTTTTTTTTATCTTCACTGCCCATGCCCCACTATTTAGATTGTTCTACTGAAGTTATATCTCTATGTTATGTGACCATAGAGACATCACCCTCGGGCAGTCAGCACCTATACATAGACATTGCGGCCTATTCCGTTTATTAAACGCATGTCCGAGAATCCACCCTAAGCATGTAAATTTCGTTTATCCAACTAGGCCTAGGGTGGATTCTCAGACATGCGTTTCCGCGTATCCACCTTAGGGTATAACCACACATTGCGCGAATCATGATGTTGCATAAAAGACAAGTTTACCTACACATAATTTCAGCCGAAAGACGTCCACTGCTGGGCATAGGTTTCCCCCAAGCATCGCCACTGACTGGTTCTGTGCTTCCCGCATCCAACAGATCCTGCGGCCTCCATAAGGTCATAGGTCCGTTTTGTGGGAGGCCTTCCAATGCTACGGCTTCCGGTACGCGGCTGAAATGGTTTGGAGGCCACTCCAGAAACTCGTCCTGCCCAACAATGTGCCCTGCCCACCGCCACTTGGTTGCCTTTCCACCAAAGATGAGCGAGGATGCGTACCGAGGGATGTGTGTAAAACTAACCAATACCAACGCTAACTTATTTCAAGCTATAAAAATGAAGCTATGTTATTGGTCGGTTTTACACGCATATCGCTACGCATCCTCGCTCATCTGCTCTGGTGGAAAGGTAGCCTAAGTTTGACAATTCTTCGGGCTACGTCGGTTACCTCGGTTCTCCTGAGGATTTCTTTATTTCTTTTTCGATCACGTAGGGAAACTCGAAGCATAGCCCTCCGTTGCCCTTACCTGCACAAACTGCACAATAACAATCAAATCTGATGATTCTCTCAAAACTGAGAGGCGTGTATTGTAGCAACAGTCTGCTCTCTAGCATGAAGATCTATGTGCAGCTCAGCGTAATTAATTGAATGCTACATACCGTCGCCTTAGAGTGAAAACCTCGGGAATGCAATACCTCGTAAGTAACATTTTATACATTCCGGACAATCTTATAGTATCGAACAGCTCTGGATACAAAAGCGGATTAAATAAAATTAATAAGAATACAGAACCTCCTTTTTTGAAGTCGGTTAAAAAAACATAAAAGGTGGTTCTGTAACGTATTCTTATTAATTAATATGGAGATTTAACCCGCTTTTTTATCCAGAACTGTTCGATACTATAACACCCGTATTTATAAAGAAGTAATTACTTGTTGCTAAGTAATTTCTTAAGAGGGTTGATCCGTTAGAGCCACGCTGGAGTCAAAATTGATGATTTCCGACGGACAATAAAACCATAATCTGTTTAATTTATAGATAAGATATTGACGTCATATTAATAGGAATTTCATAATCTAGTGCATGGCTGAAAAACATTTTCATTTATTCGTACAGTTTTCTCATTAGAACAGTTTTTATGCAAGCCTTTTTTTAAACTAGCGATCGACGGTCTACGCAAATGCAAGGTATTAGTAAAACCATATACGACAAACTTATAACAACGTTGCTTTATAAATAATAATAGCATTTATTAGTGCATGGCTGAAAAAAAAAAACGATTACTGTAAGTTTTCATTCAAGAAAAGTATATTCAAAAGTGTCAATTTTAGCCACTTTTCGATATTTTAAACGCGTTAGTTTAGGATGAAATCTGAAATATTTATATGTTATTTTAGGCCTAGTAAACGAAGACATTTACGTTCTAAAACATGGTACAAATATTTTTTTAATAACTTATTTTTTTATTTTACTATGAATTATTTAGTGCAGCTATATAATCGGCGCGGAATCACGCCAGCGCTCAGTGCCGGCTGAGGCCTTTCAGAGGTAGGACGTGTGTCGCTCCCGTAGCCGCGAGTCGCGTAAAATATTATCGTACTTTCGCGAGTTTTTAGCGCGACTAGGACATGTTGATACGTTTTATTATAATATATTTTTATTATATTACAAAACTTTGGTGAGTACATATTTTAATGTAATGGTGTTCTATTAACTTAAGAAAGATTAAATTAGACTTCTTTATGTATGTTTTCATTTTACTTTTTTTTCAGATATGGCTAACAAAAGGCGCTATATGGGAACAAAAAAAAAACGAAAATTTGGCCAAGGCTAATGAAGCTAAAAGGTATGTTACCGAGGTTCTCTACTTATAAAAAATATATTTTTATTAGGTGTAATTAAGAAACAATATACTTACTACTTTTTGAAGTAATTTTTTTTTTATTACTTTTTGTTTGGATATTTTTATGAAACACAGTAGTAATAAGATAAAGTTAATATCCAATTCGTTGTTATAGGCAGAAAAGAGAAGTTCAAATACTTCAAAACCAGGACTTAAATAAAAATGCTGTTGTAAGTTTTATTTTTTTACTTTATATTTTACTAGCTGCGGCAGACACGTGTTTCCTTGGTTTTGATTGAGCAGTTGTTAAATCAAAACTAAATAAGACCTTTCTTCATTATTTATTTATCTCAAGCCGACAATCGATCGCCTGTCATGGTGCTTACTTTTTGTCACTATATTATACCCTACATATTATTTTCAGAATCAAGAAAATGAAAAAGACAGTGAAAAAACACTGGAAATTCTGGAAAACTTGCAGGCATTAGAAACGGCTCCAATTCAAGATCCTGACGCAGGGAATCTTGTAAGAATTACTTGGTCATTTGTATACATATTTTAGCACAAAAAAAACATTGTTAGTTATGTGCTATCTTAAGCCGACAATCGATCGCCTGTCATGGTGCATACGGTTTGTGTCACTATATTATACTCTACATATTATTTTCAGACTCAAGAAAATGAAAAAGACAGTGATAAAACACTGGAAATTCAGGAAAACTTGCAGGCATTAGAAACGGCTTCAATTCAAGATCCTGACGCAGGGAATCTTGTAAGAATGACTTGGTCTTTATAAACATATTTTAGGACAAATAAAACAAGAACCTTCAAGAACAAGTGCGTATTTACAGTATACTTTCATAAGTTCAGATACATGTTGTACATTGTTTCTGATAATGTTAGACTTAAAAATATATTTCCAAATTTTATGTTATAGGTAAATAGTAGACAAGAAGTTGAAAGGGATACTGTACTTCAGACAGAGAGTGCACTTTGGCTAGAGCTACGACGTTGTTTATTGACAGCCTCTTCATTCTGTAAAGTGTGCAAACGGCGATCGACTATTAGCCCAGCCCCTTTGGTTAAACAATTTCTTTACTCATATTCCTTGGACCATATCCCTAGTATTCAACATGGGAAAGTAAACGAAAAAGTGGCCATAGAACAGTTGCAGGTACAAGTTTAGATTTTTCTAACAAACAATTTATTTTTATATTCTTAAATTCTATTAAAAAGAAGTAATTAGAGTATTGAGTTTCAAATTATTATGATTACAGGTGCTTCGCCGGATGGACTAATCGACGATGATGGCATCACCGAAATTAAATGTCCTAGTTCGGCATTTGGATTAGAGGCAGATTTTGCTATTAGCCAAAAAAATATTATATTCTGGAAAATAGATGGATCTGTGAATCGACGCCATGACTGGTTTTATCAGATACAGGGGCAGCTGCATATAACTAACAGAAATTACTGTCTGTTTGCTGTGTGGACAGGCAAAGATTTTAAATTGAAGACTGAAAACATAATCAGGGACGATAAATTTTGGAGCGAAAATATGGAACATCGGCTAGTCAGCTTTTACAATAAATGCCTGTTACCCGAAATTGTTGATCCCCGAAAAGCTAGGTCCATGAAACTTAGAGACAACAAATATTAAGATTTTATTTTACACGAAATTGTTTTTATTTACTTTAACCTAACTAATAATAATTTAATTGCTCATTTATTACAATAAACAAAAAACTGAATCCCCGCTTACGGAAAACGAAAACATTCCCTACTAACTAAAAACTGGCTAAGTATCAAGATGATTCTAAGCGGTGTATGATACGCGCTCCAACACAGACGGCTGTGTGTGCGTTTAACTGTATAGCTGTGTGAGTAAATTTACCTAAACACGAGGCGCGCCGCTCTGGAGTAACGCTCTTAAATAAGTCATTACTTATGGTTAGAATTCTTAAATACAAAATCTCATTCTATAGTTGAGTAACACACGTTACTTACTTGAGCAAATGCCTAAGTAATACTCGACGCTTGATGGTTGTTTCTGTGTGGCAACACTTCGTGACAACGTTTTGTTGCAAGAAAAGGCAAACGTAAGGTCTAGATTATTTGTACAAAACCTTGCAATAATATTTTTATATTACTTTATTTTACATTCATAATAACAATAGCGTTGTATAAAGTAGTTTGAATTGTAAAAAGTATATTATTGTCATATAATTTTGTTAGTACAAAAACAGGAATGCTTGGAGAAACAAAACGTTTTACATGGTATAACCCTACTAAATTTAAATGTTTACTTTTTACACATGGATTATAAGCCGACTCGTGAATTTTTACTTAGAAAGATTATACGTTCAATTCTGTCAAATAGTTTATTATACCTATTGTATAAACAAGGCTTAAACTAATTTACTCTTCTCTCGTCGTCTTTCCATAATTTACGCAAATTTCAAGATATGAATTCTCGGTAAAATATAATAACATGTCCCACAATACTTTTGGAGCAACGAAATCTCTTTTTAACTCTTCGCACGTCGAGTGTACACCATGTGTACCGATAACAATAAAATTTCTATTGTGTCTGCTAATTGGACGCGCGACGAGTTAAAACAATCTTCCGAATAGTCATGATTTGATTTCAGAATATTCGCGGAGAGGATCTGCGTCACGGAAATATACTTTAGTTTTTCTTGGTTCATTAATAGTAATATTATTCACAACTTCCTCTAATGGGTAATTGTCAAAATTGTCCAAATATAAAAATAAATTCTCGATGTTTTCCATGTTTAGGTAAGGTTAGAAAACGACAAAGCAACGCGAAGAACAAAGAAACAATAGATCCGAATTGAATGTGCGTTACTTAAGCAACGAAATTGGTTACTATTACTTGGCTAAGAATTCTAACTTAAAACAGTTCTTACTCGGACCGATTTCTTAACTATGCAATAAAAACCGTTGCTCAAGTAATTACTTTTGCTTAAGTAATTACTTTTACTTGTCTATAAATACGGGGGTAAGATTGTCCGTAATGCATAAAATGCTACTTACGAGGAATTGCATTCCCGAGGTTTTCACTCGGCGACGATACATACATGTGTTAGAATTTTATATCACCGTAGTTTATTGTACAATTGTTGATTTAATTGCCCATTGTATTCTTTTTTAAATAATGTTGCCCCACACTAGGAATTTCTCCTGTATTGTGGGTGCGTTTACAAACATTTAAACTCACATACACAAACAGCCAGACCCGGAACAACTACTTGTAGGTCATACAAATATTTGTTCCGTGCGGGAATCGAACCCGCGACACGCAGCGCATTAGTCAATCGCGAAACCATTGTGCCAACCGTGCCGTCAATTCCTTTGGATTTATAGATAGAAAGTTCTCAGCAGCTGGAATTGCATAATCTTCCTAAATATTGACCAACAAGGAATGTTCAGTAGAGAAATAAACAGACGAAATATTGGAAGTGAATTTGTTTGAAACTGAAACATCACCATGACATCACACCCGTATTTCAGTCTATCAAAAGTACTCTGTGCCCGTATTCTACGAAGGGTACAGCAGAGGTGTACACCCATATTTAGCAATTTTCAAGTCCCATGCAATAGGGACACTGCACCAACTTTGTGCCATCAACTGGGTACAAATCTAGATACCTACCTGTGAATATCAGGATGACGGGTGTACGTCAAAAACTGGGTGTCTGCTACTGAGAAATTCTTGATCTTTATAACGCTGGCCGACCTGGGAATCGAACCCACATGCTCAGCAGTCGCACTTGCGACCGACAAGACCCAACGAGTCAGTCACACAGAACACTTACTCCTAGCGGGTCAGTCAAACTGAAACGTTGTCAGCAAGGATTGTCAAATTTAGTGGTCATGGTAACTAAAGTAAACAATTTTACGCGAGAGTAAGAAATAATGTCATCTCAAATTATTTTTGTTGTGAAATAGAATTTGATATTATCATTTCGATCATTTCAATTTTGAATGATCCAAAAAGCTAGGTAGTTTCAGTTCAAGCGTGATAAAAATTTTGGTGTCCTATAAAATGAGTTTTTGTGTGGATCTTGTATCTGAAGACTCTTTTTATGAAAATATTACTTTGGGAGTGACAAAACTATTAGGTAAGTAAGTATTATGTATGGCAGGTTCTCTGAAGGTACCTAATGCTTGCATAAGACTGCACATCTAGTGTTTGTACTGTTAAGATTATGTTTCCAAAGACTTCAGAAATTAAGTGAACCACATCATCATCTAAAGACAGACCTCACCCATTTGCTGAGGACAGGATTCTCTTTTCATATAAGCTATGTGGACCTACTTAATATTATAGGGTGTCTCGAGGTCTTGAGTTAAAAACATAAGTTTATTAGTAAAACTGTTTTTCTAATTATTTATTTACATAATGCAGTATTCCTACAATAATTTCATAATACTTATGAATAAATAATCCTTAATATGAATTAGCTCTATGTTTTGGTAAGAAGTTAAATCCATCAGGTACTGGACCTAATAACATTTCACTAATTTTGATCCAGTCAGAACAGTTGCCTGATGCCATCAATGTTTCTAAGTCATCTCTACCAAAATATGAAGGTGGTCTCTCATTAATTCTTTGAGGAGGATGTTCTAGCAACCCAACAGGTACATATCTGTACAGGAAGGACAGCCATTCAAGTAAAAATCTGCGAGTATTCTCTACACCTTGCATGTCAGAACCCCAGTGCTCTAAACCATAGTTAGTGTACTTCTTAATTATTTCAAATCTTTCACTACTTCTTATGTCCCAAATTCGCTGCTCTTTAATCTCAGTAAATATCCAGGGTTTGATTAGTGCTCCCCTGCCAATCATCACCCCCTGTGCTGTGGGAGCAGTTGCTCTTTTCTCTGCATAGTCTTCATAGCTTAATATATCACCATTGCCATAAACTGGACAGGGTGCTGCTGCTTTTGCACATGTTTCAATATATTCCCAATCAGAAGACCTAGTGTACCTTGCTTCTCTTGACCTACCATGCACAGTAATGAGTGATGCACCCCATTCAGACATTTTTGGTACAATTGTATGAGTAATTTTTTTATCTTGATAAACACCTGTCCTCATTTTAATTGTAAAAGGTATGCTTAGTATTTTGGAAGCACATCTCACTGACGACTCCAGTGTTTTTAATCTGTGCATCATACCACTGCCTCCACCCTTTTTGTATATCAAATCAATAGGACAACCTAGATTTAAATCAATGAAATCAAGCTCACTGTTCTCTTGTAGCAATTGTGCTACTTTTGTAATAGTATAAATATTAGTTCCACATATTTGTGCTCCAAATAAGTCTTCTGATTCATGTCTTTTTACTAAAGCCCATTCTTGCTTCATTCCTTTGAGTAAAGATTCACACAAGGCCATTTCCCCACATGTTATGTCTGCCCCATACTGTTTGCAGATCCTCCTGAATGGTAGATTTCCGACTGTAGTCAAAGGGCTAAGATACAGTTTATCCCTCCAGTCTATAGTTTTCCTTTCTCTTGGTAATAATCTAATCAAGTCTTCATCAGTGATGGCACCACTATTGGTATCTTTTGCTTCATTAGTGGCGGTTTCTTTTTGATCATCATCATTGTCTTTTGATTCTTCAGGACTTTCAGTAGGCTCCTTATCAATTGGTTTTTTCCTTTTGTCCATATGTTTTATAAGTTTTTCAGAAAAACTAAAATCATACTTTTTTTTCTGAAGTGATATTTGAAGTGTTGGTAGAAGTGTATTTTTAATATCATCTTTCCATTGCTTCCATTTATCTGAGTCAACTTTATTGTAGCCCTCATCAGTTATATGACTAGAACCAAAGCGACAAGCTATGCCCCTAGGACATTTCCCACGGGTATCATACAAGTGGCATGTCTCACCTAAATCCTTGGGTTTTGATTTTATATAATCAAGTGGGTTGTGAATATATATACAGTTGGTATAAAGACATGGATTTACGTACTCGGCTGCTTCTGCGTTGATAATAGAAGGGCATGGTTTACTTTCCTTGTTATCTTGATAGGTTTTTGGTCGAGCTTTATTTTGACCTCTTTTCCTAGTCTTTTTGTCATTGTAACTAGTTTTAGTTTTCTTATTGTCTACAGAATTTTCTTCTTTATTGTTATCGTCTAACTTACGTTTATTATGAGAATCAATATTGTCTTCAGCACTGCTGCTTCTAACCGGTCGCTTAATCACAAATTGTTCTTTTATGGCACAAACACCAGCCATTGTTTTAGTCGTTAATTAACCAGACATATACTATTGAAAAGATAATTTTTATATGAATGCTTAAAACTATTTATTCAAAGTAGGTAATTATTATTTGTGAACTGTTAAATAGGTTATATTTATTTTACCACGAGTTGACAGACGGGACCGAAAGAAAATCACAGCAGTGTGACATTGACGAATGACGTTACGACGGTATATTTTTTTTTTTATATAATAGTTTTCTGGCCTGGTTGCTAAGACCTTTTAGCCACGTCTTTGTTTCATTTTATTTATATCTTGAGTCTAACATGACATTAGAATATGGGTGTACACATTCTAATGTATTAGGAGTATTTGGCAGCAAATGTATCGAATCAAGTTTCCCGGTAAACTTCGCTGAGGTAGCCAAAACTACAAAAAAATCCTCAGCTCCATTTTACCGGGATCGCGTCTGTTTCAATGATTACACATATTGTCCAGTTGCGCAGACACTTGAGATACAAAACTACACCAATTTTACATCACAATATCCACTAGGAATCAATTTGCGAATAATTAAAACAGCCAACTAGACTTCACTCGAAGAAATCCCGCCAAAAACTCGTTACGACGGTATGCTCAGACCATGGACAGGCATAAGTGTTTAAAACCATACAGCCTTATATTAAAAAAAAAACTGTATTTGGATCTGCTGAAAAAATATTTTCTGCAGATGTCATTAATGTAATACGTATGCCCTGTATGAGACACTGGTTTCTAAAACATTCCTGGAATAAGTGGATAGATACACCTATTTTTGCATTTCATTTTGCAGAAGCGGATCCAAGAATTTGCAATGTCAGCGTAGAACGTAGGCCTCCCTGTGACCGTGTCGCCATCTCTACTTGGGAACAGAGACATTCCGCCTTACTTCCGGAGGATCTTCGCAATTTCTATGCTTCGACCGATGGATTTCAATTAACATGGCATTATAAATATTCAGGTTAGTAGGTATTTAATTTAACCCTTAACTGCATGATTTTTTATTTTGGGCTGAGAAAAATCCTAGTGGTCCTAAATGAGGTGTACATTACAGGAAAAATAATGAAAAAAATCAAACTACAGTTCTTTGTGAAAAAAAAAAAAATTTATTTATTGATGTAATATTACATCATCATGCAAAATCGTCTTGAATTATCATACTAAGGAGTAGTATGAAAATCTGTGAAACAGTTGTTAGTTCCGTTTAGACATAGAGGAATATTGCATTTTGAGCATGCCCATTGGGTTGTACCTCTACACTGAGGAAGTTTACAGCGTAAACGCTTTGAAAATATGGGCCAGTGCGCAACATTATCTGAACGCACGTCCTTACAAGGAAGCGGATGAGCGGGCCCTCTTCGTTTCTTAGCTTGTTCTTCTAAGAAGTTGTTGCTTGGCCGACCTCTTTTGTTACCGTTGCTTGTTCCCACATTGCACAGGGCATCTGCTAATTCATTTCGGAACTCTCCTAGATTTGGCAGTTGCTTTTTGGGGGTACCTTTTGCAGTCATGTTTTTCTTGAAGAGAACCCACGAATTGATGACGGCGAGGTCTAGTAAATGGTAAAATAGTCTCATATACCATTTTTTACTTTTGACTCTAATACGATACCGTCCCAAGTAACTGTCCATCAGGTCAACGCCTCCCATGTGCATGTTATATTCTTGAACTACTTTAGGGCAAGGGACGTCAATTTTCTGTTTCAGTTTTTTGTCGAACCGTTGCACTTTACCTGCAGGTTCTGCACCGACATATGTAGATAATAGAGTTACTACCTTATTATCCTTCCAAACAGTAGCAGAGAAGTCCACGCCATCGTGATGAGCCACTTTTTCTTCGTAGGTTCCTCGGGGGACGGAAGTTTTCATGAGCGTCTTCTTATCCGGAAGTCGACAGTTAGGTAAGCGGTTTTGTTGGACAGTGCCGACACAGTGGATACCCTGCTTGGACAAGTAGTAGGCCAAAGGTAATGAGGTGTAAAAGTTGTCGAAATATATCACGTGATTTAGCTTCCTCGGTACTACTCTGACCAGACGCAGAACCACATTATTTGTGATCCCTAAATCAGGTTCATCAGCTGGCTTATCTTTGGTATTGTCTTGTCCAGAGTAGACTTCAAACCGGTAGGCATAACCCATCAGGCTGCATAGTACAAATAGTTTGTAACCCCACTTGTGAGGTTTATTGGGAAGGTATTGTTTGAGGAAGTGAGATATTTTTGTTGCACACATTTGCTCGTCTATGGAGAGGCGCTGGTCTACAGGTATCGATGAAAAAGTCTCGTTGAGGTGGTCTATTACCGGACGTATCTTATGGAGGCGGTCGTGATCTGGGTGTTCCCTTGGTAAATGATGCTCATTATTATTGAAATGCAGTACTGACCTGATTGCCTCAAATCTGTTTATCGACATTGTGGCTTTTTAGGGCGGGTATCCAAACTTGTCGTGCCAATATGACCGCACGCTTTGAAATTGCTGCACAGACATGAATAACAAAGATCCCAAATACTTTTTGAGGTCTGCAACAGTGATAGTAATGGGATTGGCAACATTTTTTTGTACTGAATATAGATTAGACTCATCTACTATCTTTTGTAGGAAATCTGGTGTAAAATAGTGCAGAAAACATTTGTAGGGTGTATCTAAGTTGGCTATTGCAGTATCTAGTGTGGATGTGGGCTCATGTACAATTTTGCGCTCATCGAATGTCATGCTACCAGTTTTCCAAATAATCTGACGCTTATCGAAGCTATTGAAGATACTTGCACCTGAACTTGGCCCTGGATCAGCACCTTGAACTAAGGGAGGGTCGTCCTCGTCATGTAGAATAGGATCCCCACATTCAGGAACCGAATCTTCCACATTATCTGAAATCAAGTCCTGTACGATTTGCTGCGCATTGGCATAAAAGTTCTCGTCATCGTCATCCTCATCTTCTAGGCCATCTTCTGAGACGTTGCCATCTTCCAAATCCTGCAATAACCTTTCAATGTCTTCATCATTCACCTGACTTCGTGACATTGTGCTAAAACAAAAAACATGCAAAAAAAAAAAGAACCACCACCAAGTGTGAAACGTTTCGCAACAGCTTCATTCCATAGAAATCGTGTTTAGATAGTGAAAAAATACCCGTAAGTAACAATAAAACGTACATAATACATTTACTACAGTTATACCACAGCAAAACAATCGAAAAAAAGGTCAGGAAAGTAAATTCATATTTATTCCATACTAAAAATATTTTATACCAATTTCCATGATGATGTAGTACTACATCATAAACAAAAATCATTGTTTTCAGGAAGTTACAATGCTGTTTACCAAATGCAAATACAATACCATTTCTACATACCTGAGTGCTGCCGGAAACTATTTTTGTTTATTATAATTCAGATTTTTTCACAAAAAAATATTCACTGCAACTGTGTCGAAAACCGAGAATTGAAATTTGGCGCCAAATAATTCTTCACGTCACTTATTTGTAAAAAAAAAAGTTGTCTGTGGCGATAAGGTGCGTTCATACGTGTCAATTAGACATTTGACAATACTTAGAAAAAAAACTATGTAGGTGAGGTTGCTAGATGAAAATATATTCGAGGAAAAGTAAACTGATGTAATATTGCATCATTATGCAGTTAAGGGTTAATGGGTTCAAAATTATTTAAAAGAATCCCAATAGCGTTACTTTACTGCGGACAGCAAAATATAGTTTTCGATAATGTTTCTAGAATATTTTCCCTTTCGGTCTTAAAGGGTAATTCAAACTTATCAATTACCTAAGTTGGTATTAGGTAAAGCTATGGCGGTTAATGATAATCAGTAAAATTTAATTTTATATTTACAGCCGATGAAATTTTACCAGTTGGCTCAATTCGAGTGAATTCTTTGAATGAGCTATGCCTTACACCAGCGTTGAAGGACTTGTTAGATTTTTCACTGTCGCGAACACATAGTGGACCTCGACCATTGCTGAATACCAAGAGCAAAGTATTTGAGATGGATTCGTGCAGGACTATTGGAAAGGTATTTCTTGTATAACTTTATACTTTTGAATCTAGCCAACGTGAGCTGCCTATCTATACTCTCTAGACTTTTTACAGATATGCCTAGTGTACACAGGCGGGATGTGGTCAGTGTGGCTGGCAACACGAGAAGGTGTCTGGGGCTGGCTAGCGGATTCTTTCACACACTATTTTAGAATGGCCCTCGTACATTTGGGCCTTCCGGGATGGCAAGCAACCTTTGCTAATCTACCACTGATACCTTGGGCTGAAGTAAGGAATTTATGCCAAGTTTTTAAAGAACACCTTACAAAAGAAATTTTCCTATCTAATTATTTGTATTTTTACAGCAGTTGTTCCTGTTACTTGCGCCACATTTATTGGAGAAATCAGATGTAGAAACCAACATGATAACGGTTACAAGCGAAACTGGATTGAATCATATTGATCCTAATATATTCAAGACGTCGGTTCGCCATCACAAAAATACTACACGCCAAACTCACCATTAAAATGTTGAAGTTAAATTCAATGAGTAGAAACTGAAGAACTAATAAAATATTCAAAGTCCATGCGCAGAGTTTTATTGAAATATTAAAGCATTGAAATAAAATGAAGCAATGTAGTTACATAATGTATATTGAATAATTCTTGACACAATAAAATATACAGCTAAATAACAAAACAACATGGACGGAATGTGAGATTCTTAATGAAGTACAAGCTAGGTTCACAATAAAAATATAGCCTAAATAAGTGTTACAATACTATGTAAGCAAATATTGATCTGCGATGTCTCGGCACCATTATATATTATGTAATATACTTCTGTACCAGCTGTCTTGTTTCCTACGTCACAGAAATATACATAGAAAAAATAAATTTTAAAACTAATATTACAATTTATCAGTTATTACAAAAATTAAGGTAGATTCATTTTCGTGTTTCATAATATTATAATTAATTGACTAGTGAAATTATTTACTATTAGACAATAATTTCACTAGTCAATTAACTCTTGCCTGTAAAAATAACACCTTTAATAATATAATACTTGAGTTTTGAAGTGTGATGCGTTTTCGTGTGATGCAAACATTTTTAACGTTGTAAGGGGATTGAAGATTTTTAATGGAGCCTGGCCTACCTGCCCGCCACTTTTTTTTTTCAAAATGGCGGCGGCCACGCATTAAACCTGTCCCGGCTAACTGGCGGACAGGTAGGTATCCCACGGATCTTCAAACCCCTTTATCAAAGAATTATTGTGATAGTAAATTCATGCTTCTTTTACCGGCAGTGTGATACAATATAATAGAAATGTATCTATCTTACACTAACTAAAAACGAGAAGTGTTAACTATTACAGACGTTCATCAATTCGTACAAAATATACTTAATACTTATAATTTAGGCCATACAGCTGCTCAATTATTTTAAACTTAGATTAACACCTTAATACAATGCTCGATACTTCAGGTGGGAATATTATTGAATCATTTCTTTATTACATCAAATGTACGATAGATACTTCTTTGCATTCATAAGTCTTTAGTTCCTAGACTGATGAGCAGGTTTCACATTTCGTTACCAATATTTAGTCTTAAAAACGAAAATGTTGGTTTAAACATTCGAACACAGAATTTGAAAAGGTATTTGAAATTATTTTATGCCAGTATCTGTACACCAATGGTAACAAAATGGCGTATTTATATTAATTGGAATGCCTGTTTTAAATAAATAGCAACCCTGGATTTCAGCAAGGTTCATAATGTGGCACATTATTTCAACATATTCCATTTAAATACATCCACACTCACGTTTAGGCTAAATTCATTTACTTACCTAACATTTTTATTTTTAGATTGAATTAATAATTTTATAAGCTTTTAAATACAACCATGTGATGTTTGTTTACTCTAATAATTAAAATGTTTTAAATATTACAGTGTTGCCATTTCAAATGCATATTTAGAGAAAGTGATGTAAATGTGATTTGATTGCAAAAAGTTTGCTTGATCTTTGCACGTGATGACGTCTACCACTGCTAATACATTTCATTATTGTCTTATCGAGTCGATTTTAACAATTATATTATTAAGTCCACGTTTTATGACACATTTATCGGAGTGTGACTATTTTAGTTGAAAAACATTTTCATGCTAAAGTCAGTGCGGGAAGACGCGTGTACCTACCTACTATGTCAATAGGGGCCCTAGCGTATCCGAAGCCGCAAGCGCAAAATGGAATGCGCACTTCAGCTGATCTTTTCTGTAAATATCATGAGAACGTAGGTGAAGTGAGCTGTCAATAGTGTCAATCCCTAGCATTAGGTGATGACAGCTCACTTCACCTAAGTATTCACCGTGAGATTTTACAGAATAGGCCGGCTGTACTAACGTTAGCAATGCTAGTAAATCCAACTGACAGGGACCCACTGGTGGTCGGTCGACAGCGAATGCAAGGCATCCATGATTTTAGAATAAGTCGTGTCTGCATTATTGTTAGTGATAACGAGATCTATGTACTTTTCGTGCTGGCGCTGAATGCGGGCGCTGTCCTCCAGAGTTTGCTTCATGTCTTCTTCCTGTGGGTTATTATTTTATAATGAGTAAACTAAGAAAATATCTATGTAGGCAAAATAGGCCTTAGTTCTAGCTAAGGTAATAAAACGCTTCGGTTGGAGTCTTTTATTAAACGCTATCCGTGACATCTGAAGGCCGATTCTCTTAATATGAAACGTTCAAAATCTAGTCGCAGTCTCATTTCGGCGACAAGCAAATGTCAAAAACTTGTCAAAATGTAAGGAAATCAGAGGCATGAACCTATACTTAAGCTGGACTGCGCAGTATCTAAAACAAAACGAGCCGAAAGAGAGGTTCGAATGTAGATGTGCATCCTTTTCTAATAGCTAACGATACTACGATCATACGATATATGTATACATGTATGATAATCATATATATATGATTATCATACTTGCTAGACAAGGATGCACTACTATTTTGGTTATCTCACCCGGCTCGTTTTTCAACTTCCACAACTAACAGGGAAAAAGTAACCTTATCATAATTTCTTTAAAGTGTACATTTGTAATCATGAAATATACAAGTACGTGATCCAGTTTAACGAAGTTAATGTACATCCGTGATCAGAGGCGTTTTTGACAGATTGAGACTGAGATCAGACTGTGAACGTTCTTAAAATTACGATATTTTTAAGCTATAGAGACCAACCACATCAGTAGAATCTTATAGCAAACATCTTGACGTACCTCTGGCGGTATCTGCATCGCCACATCCGAACTACGCGTCATACTGACTTGAACCGAGTTCACGCCGTCACACACCTAACGGCAAGACGCTACATGCGGCCGATGACTGAAGGCGCGGGCCCACCGCGGCGCATGCTGTGCACGGGTACGCGGCGCATTTTAGCTGCGTGTATTAATTTGCTTGACAACGTGGGTCTACGTTTCCACTGGAGTACACGAATATGACCCACGACTATGTATAGCGTGGCACGGCGCACAGAGAGGCTACGCACGTTCCACTGCAATCCACGGACACGGGCTTCACTGCGGGAGGTGTGGGGAGGTGAGACGGGCGGGAAAGCGAGCGACGCCTGCGCCATTTTGTAATTTTTTTTAGCTGTACATAGTCGTGGGTCATATTCGTGTACTCTAGTGGAAACGAAGACCCACGTTGCCAGCGTTGAGCTATGTAACCGCCTATTCGAGCAAGCCACGCGTGTATCAATGACGTCAATTCATGCGTAGCCTCTCCGTGGGTTGCAGTGGATACAACCACATACATTTTCTTCCAAAGCGAAGCTTAATACACGTGCGTAGCCTCTCCGTGCACCGCGGTGGGCCCGCGCCTTTATAGGAGATTTTACCCTAAAACTAAGCGCATATTGCAGACGCGTCAGGTCGCCGCGCATCGCATTTTAATACAAAAAATATGCGGTGCGGCCCGCCTATAGACGGTTCATATTAAATGTATGAAAGTGATGTAGGTGGATTTTTGCAATGCCTTGCGGCGCAGCCCGCCCTTATCTGCACTAGTTTTTACACCACAAAACACAATGACGACAAAATTGCTATTACACTATTAAAAATTGACAAACATTCCACTATTTATACTATCCTAAAGAAATCGAAAGTAACATTCAAACTTACCTCGTAAAGCGACGCAAGAGACTCAAGGGTGCGCGCGCGTCTTGAACTGTAGCGGATGGAGCTCTGCCTGTCGAACTACGAAACGCATGCGCGCAACAAACGACAATGCATAATTATCAACATATTCGTATAATAAAACAGGGATCCTATACATGCTCTAATAAAATAAATAGGGGTATAGTGAATAATAGCTATGAAAAACAAATGATAGGACCCATAAGCAAGCTGGGCTTTCTAAGCTAAAAATAAATTAGAATTTTGAAAACGTATTAATATTCATACTCTATTGATCTATTCAATAGAGTTTCATCATTGATACCTTTCTAAAATATAACAATAAAAACAATAAAAAAAATTTGGGCACATGACATCTAATAAAAAAAAAACAGTAACATTGTACGGGGACATTCGTAAAGCCAAAGTAATAAAATATGAGACTCGGCCATAAATATGGGACATCGACTTTTAGAAAGAGTTCGTTCTTTGTAGAGAATTGTCTCTGTCAATCATACTCATGTGACAGTCTCCTGCTAAAGCTCGATATCTCATTTTAACGCCCGGATACATAGTTCGTTGGTTAGTTGGTTATATATAGTTGTTGCAAATCACGAGTGTGCGTCATGTAACTTTTATATCATTGACATAAGGTTTAAATTACAATGACTGATGCTCGCTTGTGAAATGCAACGACTTTACTGTAAATTGGTTCGTTTCTCACCGTTAAGTTACGATTGGAGGCATAAGTGAGATTCCTCAGTTGTTCGATGCCTGGCGCTCCAATCATGACGACGAATGGAAGAAATTCTCCGCTGTTGTGCAGCAGCTTCAGAGATTGTGGGGCGCAGTCCAGAATGCACATTTTGCCTGGAAAAATGATGAAATGAATCTTACCTATAAAAAATAAAAGAGAGGTAGGTATGGATCATAAACAGGTCCTCGATATTTGAACGGGGAACGGATCTATCGACTATGGTAGTATAGTTCATCGCCTTTGAAATTTCTTCAAGGAAAAGGAAAGAAATATGCAAAACAGTCAACTGGATAATGGAAGTCGACAAAATACGTGTCGAAGTCGAATGCCTACTCTTCAGCTTTTTTAAAGTCTGTTAACTGGTGACCCAATGTTGTAACTCTAACATCAGTATGGTAGAAAAGTAACCTTTGATAAAACAACCCTACCCTATTACTTTAGTTCATTTTTGTATTTTAAGTTTGTGATTTTTATCCAATTTTACTTTTGTATTTTTAGGTAAGTACTGTAGGTACAACTTATTATTTGACTAACAACCTTTGATTATGATTTGCACACTAGATACCTGGTGGAATATGACGGAAACTTACTATGTATTTGGCAACTTCTTGTACTGTATTCTTGCTAATAAAATATATTATTCTTATTCATACACCAACATAGACTATTTATAATTCAAGAGGCTAAAAGACTCACCTTCCTTCATAACAGCACGTATGGAATCAAGATGCGTGCCGTAAAGATGTCCGTTATGATCGCCGTACTCTAGGAAGCGGCCTGCGTGTGCGTCGCGTTCCATCTCCTCGCGGGAGACGAACCAGTACGATTGGCCGTTCTCTTCCATTGGTCGTGGGGGACGGGATGTGTCTGTGGGTTGGAAAGGAGTAAGTATTAAGGAGTTTTGCTACAACCACTAACTGGCCGGCTGCATTGCGATATTTTGAGCTCATTGTATGGAAGGTTTTGATATACTAGATAGTTAGGTATAAGATTACTTTTGGGACATATTTATGCTCAACAGTGATATGCAGATTTGAAAATGTAAGTGCTCCAACCCTTTGCAAATGTTGCGTTAAAAGAATCAAACGATTTTCGCGTTTCATTCAAGAACTTACTCGTATAACAGTGCTGACCCCATCATTTAATTTTTATACAAAGGTTCAACAAACCTCGTATTCGAGACAAGACTTTCAAAGTCTTGTCTTATCTTAAGAAAATTAGCAATAAAAGGTTCACTTACGAGGCACAACAGCACCAAATCTGTCAGGATGTTCTGCAATCATGCGGTTCTTGATGGTCCGTCTGCCCACTCCCCGTGTGCCTACCAATGCGAGTACACGGCGCAAGAAGGGCGGCGTGCGCGCAACTTCTTCATACAGCGCTAGTTCAGCGCCCTCTAGCTTTACGCTAGAACGGGACTCGTATACGAACTTCTTTTTCTTCTTTGATATCTGCGTTTTAAAACAAACAAAAGAAGGTGAGTTTGAGAAGAGGAAGTAGTAGGAGTACCAGCAGGGGTCGGGATTACGTGTAATATCTTGTGTCTTCATAATATATTAAGGTCATTCATCGCGAGCCTTGACTTACGTGTCGTAGGTCATGGGTTCCAACCAGGGTTGTTGCTGATGCATATTTTTTTCACATCAGCGGATGCTTTTAATTATTTTCTTAAAAAAACAGTGGCCATTATGAATTATACCTAAAAGTTGCACAGTTTTCCTTGGTTTTGAAACAAAAGGTCTTTTTTATTCTATAAAATTCTATAAAAAATAGAATCAAACTAACTACCTAGTTTTTAGTTAGTAATTAAGTACCTAGTGGTAATACATAATATGATGTAGTACCACTACATAGTCTAGTTATTTCCAATATTAATTATACAAAAGATAGATCTATATTTCGTCTATTTACCTAATATTGGAATTTAATCAATCTCTGGATTGGTCAAAACTCGCAAGTGAAAACAACACGTGTTATAAGCCCCGCCCCTGCTGCGGTCATGTCACGACTCGAACTTCAGTATTAATAATCAGCATCGATCAATGCGGATGCTGAAGTTCCGCTGAAGCTGATGCTGATGTTCGCATTAACCCTGGTTCCAACCCACTAGGCACATTACTTTGTGTAATTTATTTCATCACCACTGAAGAAAAGAAGCAGGTATATGCGGAACAGGCTCGATATTGCGTCGCTGTCTCCACTCTGTTTGAATGGAGTTCAGATTGAATACGCTCATACGGTTAAAAACCTGGGGGTAACCATGGACTCTTACTTGTCGTGGACTGCTCATGTAGCATAAGTCAGTCGCAAAGTGCACTACACGTTCCATTCGTTGAAATGTCTCCAGGGCTTCTTGCCCTTGAACACCAAAATCTCTCTTGCTCAAACCCTCATTCAGCCCATTATTGATTACGCCGATGCTTGTTATTTGGATGCCACAGAGGAGCTTTTAAATAAACTTGAGCGTTTGCAAAATATCTGTATCCGCTTTGTTTTTAATCTTAAAAAGTATGATCACGTCTCCAACTTTCGCAAGATACTCAAGTGGCTCCCCATTCGACTTCGCAGGAACTCTCGGATATTGTGTCTGCTATTCAATCTCCTTCACAATCCTAAAACTCCATCCTATCTGCGGGAGCGTTTTTCCTACGCCCGCCCTGCAGATGCGCCTTGCAGGTCACATCTTAAAAACCTTCTCAAGTCCCCTCCCCACTCCACCAACTTCTACTCCTACTCCTTCACAGTGCACGCGGTGCGGCTGTGGAATGCACTACCGCCTGAAATTAGGGACTGCCAAACTGTTGCAGTTTTTAAGAGAAGAGTAAAAGAACACTATCTTTCCACTTTATCATAGTTGTGTATGTATTTATTATTGTTTTTCTGATTACGTTTTAATATTTATTAACATTCTAGTGATATTTATTATAGAAGTATGTATGTTTATTTGTATTTATGTAAGTATATTCTTATAATATTTGTTTAGTTTTATTAAGTGAATTGTTTTTAGATTAGATTGTATGTATTATTTTTTGTCTCCTTTACTCTTTCACACGCTGTCTACATCTCTCTATTTATTGTCCTATTGCAGGTATGCTGGAAGAGATTTCTTATGAAATAAGCATCACCTTTGTACCTATTTTTCTGTTCTGACTATTTCGTATCTGTTTATATATGTGTGTACATAAATAGTAAAATAAAAATAAATAAATAAAATAAATAAGAAAAACATCGTGAGACAGATGCGTGATGACGTCCCCAACCCGCACTGGGCCCGCGTGGTGGATTAAGGTTCGTTCCCTCTCACAGAGAGGAGGCTTGTGTACCAGCTGTAATTATTTAGGGCCTGTGATGTGAAATGATGTCATGGTTATAGGGTTTATGTGCCAAACTACTCATACCAAGTTGGAAAATGACAATCAGATTCTGAATGAAACGTGGCGAAGATTAGAAAATATTTAAGATCCCTTGATATCGGGTGCGATGACCTACGAAGCGCTATTAAATGCAGATATACCCATAACCTAAGTCCACAATAAGAAACGTGGGGGGTCTTGTCCAACAATAAAGTGAAATCGTTAACCCCGGGTCTTACTAACCGAATCGATTGCTACGGATGAACGATTCTCGAGAACTGTTATGTTGTTTAGATGATAAGGTAAAAAAGCGTAGGTAGTTAAAATATTTTAACAAGTCTAGAGAGATTTTCTTGATTCTTTTTTGCTGTATTTTTTTATTAGAAAACGAAAGCAGTATTTGGTTATTTGATAAAAATGGCCAAGGATCGAGCGTATAAAGAAACGATCAACGTCACGGTGATGGACATAACCATTTCTTTGCCTAGGCTGATGAGGGTAGCGGACGATATTGGTTTAGGGCTATTTCTAACAGAAGACGTAAATATGGAATTTGTCACTTGGAGAATAACAAAAAGAAACAACATTATTAGTCATCGAATATTTAAAAGTAGTCAAAACACGTCGTGGGCAGAAAGTGGGCGACTACTCGTTACTAATAAGAATCTTAGGGGCCATCTCCACGAACGAGAGAACCGCGGTGATAGGCGATAGACTCGCCGTGCCATCAAATTTTCGCCGCGATGATATCGCCGTGTGGAGACACGTTCTAATGTTACGGCTACACTACCTTACCGTCTACCGGGTTGTTACCGCAATAATTATAGCATTTAATTACCGTTTAAATTACTGCGTGAAGTGGTATGGTTACACTAGAGTTTACCTAGATATGTCAATAAATTAGGCGGTAAAAATTTCATTTTTCAAGATGGAGGTTGAAGCTGCAGCTGTGTTGTATTTTATGAGTGCCAATTATTTTTACATGAATCATTTAAATTATTACACTACGATTTTTATGGGCTTTTTGTCGGGTATCCCAAAGAGACGGTTCGGATTGGAATATTTCCAAAAATTCGAGCGCTTTTTCATTTGACCACTCCATGTCGCATGTCGGTCGATACGTGCGTCGACATTAAGCTCATGTTGCACACTGGACAAACGGTAGTGTGGCCATAAACGCAATAATTACTGCGGTAATCTTCTTTGATGTGCGAAAAAAGACCGCCGCTGGAGCTATTGTCTACCGTCATTTGCCATATTGATTGGCATTGTAAAATTATGACCATAAATCGTGGTTACACCTAGGCGTTATTGAAGTTATGGCAATAATAATTGGCATATCACAGTAGTGTGGCCGTAACATAAGAGAGTGTATAGAAATACAGTGCGTGCCACGTAAGAAGAGACTTGACCCCGCCTCCCCCGCCTCTTTCCGCCGCCCCTATTACGTCCGGTCCCGTCCCGCACTCAGATCTCATACCGCTAAGATACCTAAAATCGTGTTCTGCGCATGTCAGACCACGTGGTGTGTCAGGTCTCTTCTTACGTGGCACGACGGTATTATCGTCGCGATTCTCTCGCTCGTGGAGACGGCCCCTTAGGGTCATTAGTTTTATGTCTAGACAACTATGTAATTGGAGCTTAGCAACATTCAGTGACTCATAATTACAGTATTTCGTCAAAATGCCGGAACAATAAGTGTTTTGTTAACATGGCACGTCTGTGCATAGCATAACAATGAAACCAAAATCGCTGACATGAAATGTTCGTGAGAATCCCTTGATTCATAAATTGACAATGAAAGGTAATATTATAAACAATGTGTATTGTGAATGTTTAGTCATACAAATGTGCTGATGTTGGACAATTCCGGGTACATTGACTGTGGTCCATAGTTCACGAAAGTCAATTCATTAATAAGTAATTGTATGCTTCCGAAAATTTGGTTACACTTCAAATGAATTCGAGCCAACAGCTGAAATAAATTACGTTAAGTATCTACATCCTTAGCACTGACCCTGATTTTTTTTCCTGGTTCTAATAAGAGAATCGTAATATTTATTGTATCAAGTTGCTAATATGGCAAGCGTAGCGTAGGACGCTGCCATAATAGACCAACAACCTTAAAAAATAAAAGGATGTTGGGACAGATTAGTTGTAGAAGACAGAAAACTGGATGGTGTAGCGCTATTTCGGAGAGGACCTGTGATAGGAGAAGTTATGTTGAATTTGACGGTGAGTTCACCTGCGTGAAGGTCTGAGGTCCCACGGGAACGTACTACCAAGATAAAACGCATCCTACGTGCTAAACCACTGCAAGGACACGGTAACATGGGTAATAGACACACAGTTACTTTCGCATTTATAAGATTACTAGCTATACCGTAAAGTTTTGCAAAAAAAAAAAAATAGCCTACGACTATACCAAATATACACAATTTAAAAAAAATCGCTCAAGCGGTTTCGGAGGAGTTCGATAACTAACACAGTCATACGAGATTTTTATATACTTGTATTAGAGATAGTACCTATATAAAGTAATAGTCCTCCGGATCAAAATTCGGCGCGGGAGATATTATACATAGTGCACAAGCGTGTGTGCAGACAGGTGCAGTCTCTTCGGTCACTCTCATAGACCGATGGGACAGCAATCCGACACGATCCGAGAGATCAGGCGCAGGGCCAACGCGACGGATTGACGTGTTTTTTGAGACAGGGAAAAAAGTTAAGAGTGTAATTTTAGATTCCATGTTCCACAAGTACACAAATAAAACTTACCCTTGCACCACAGATACTGATTTTATGCACGAAGTCAGCTTCGGGCGCGACATACGCCTTACGCCTCTCCTCCAACTCTGGCGAGGGTATCAACCCCACTGTGTCTGGGTTCTCTACATGACTTGCTTGCCACCAGTTAGGGTCCTTTCTGTCTGAAACCTGCAGAGTAATAGTATTGCATATTAGTAACTTTTATGGATTTTATGGCACAGTAATTATGTTAGGTAGAGATTTCAAATTTAATGGATAATTTATTTTAATATAGCAAACTTATTTCAATCAAGATGATTATTAAAAAAAAAAAATCTTCGAGCAACCATAACTCATATGTAGACTACATAAAAATACAGAAAAACACAATACAAAGGATAATAAAAATAAAAACAAACTAACATTACCACACCATTACAACTATTAACTTTAATATCTTGGCTTCACTTCTGGATGTCTTTTTACTTGGCACTTCAAGTATTACTTTAAGGCCTTTGGCCATTTACCAGGGGGCCTAAAAAGGCCACCTTGGCAGAATCGTAAAAGGATAACGTTATGAATCAAAATATGGCGATGACAGTCCGTGTTTTTCTTTTTTTTTGCTGCACTACGTAGGTATAATCAAAGAAATAGGGATTGGATTGATTAGTATTTTAGCACAGACAAAAATTTATAACTGAAAAATCCTTCATCAATGGGATTTGATTCGATTAACTTAACAGTTAACTGTACATTACGATTCATAATGTTATCCTTTTACGATTCTGCCAAAGTGGCCTTTTTAGGCCCCCAGGTGTTTTAGCCAAAAGATGGTTATAACATTTCCAGCAATAACAAACCAAAGCATTTTGAAATAAATTCCTAATCCATTTTTTTTTCAGGATGCGAAATCATCAAATGACTCCTCCCGCTCTGGGTGGAGCGGAAGGGAGTGTCAGACTCTTACTGACTAAAACCCACCCGTGTTCCTTCGTTCGCCCTTTATGTTCCGGGCCAGCGGTAACCCTTTCGGACAATCCCGCTGACCCGGCAAATTCCTAATCCATTGCTTCATAGGTTTGAAAAATGAGTCTGCACCTTAATTGCGTCACACACTATCAAACATAATCTGAATCATTTTGAAGGATATTGATAACCCATTGCTCCATAAATGTTAGAAAAATTTGTCTGCTCAAAAGCGTAAATAACGCAATGAATGTTGAATGAATGAAAGCTATTGCTACTGATAGTGTTCCGCAATTAATGTGAACTGTCAAAATGAACGGCATTGCCATTGTGTCTTACGCAAACACCCTGCTGGATACTTAATTGTAGCTATGTAACGCTGAGATTCACTTACAAACCATAAATATAGCTGAAACTATGAATAAAACTTACTTGTAAAATATCTCCTCTTTTGAACTCTAAACCAATTTCCTTGCATGGCAGTAGGGTGTCTTCCTTAGGATCATAGTCAAATAAGGCTCTCATGTAGCACTGAAAGTAATAATTATTCCTCAGTACAGTAATTCCTCTCTTGTTATCATTTGAGTATTCATTTTGTCATATAGGCTGTTGTAATAACATAATAGATATTACGCAACTATCTTTCATTGTTTGTTATAATGACTGTACATTGTATTAAAAACTCTCACATGGGATATTGTAATTACTACAATAATTTTGTTGTCATGATTATGTTTTAAGAGCATCATTTGCAGAAATTCTCAAAAAAATAAATAAACTGCAGAACTAATTAATAGAATATTATACAGGAAAAAAATTAACCAGTATGCAAACGGTAACCAAGAATTCAGCTTTATGCTTCTAGACCCCCAAGCTAAGAAATTTTTAAAAAATCATCAAAAAAACTGCTGTTTCATAGAAAAGAGCAATACCTAAGCGGTCAAATTCTATGCTAAGAGGCCTAGAATCATATATTCATATGCTGAAGGTCATAATTATATACACAGTTACAGTTTGCATACTGGTTAATTTTTTTCCTGTATAGTTTATTGTTAAAAAATAAAAATAAAAAGTATTTAAGTACTTTTTAACATTATTAAAAAGTATTGAAGTATATTTCATTGTAATTTAATTAAATCCAAACCATTATTAGAATACTATGTTATACTCACACTAAGCTTATTTGATAACTGAGCAGTCTTCTCTTTAAGATTAGGCCCAACTTTGAGGGTGATTCTGTCATTGGGCTTTGCTACGGCTTCCTTGAGCTGGTCTTCAGAGTCTATGTGGACACCATCTACTTCTAATAATACGTCTCCTACCGAGACTAATGCTTGTTTTGCGGCAGCACTGCCCGCTAGTATCCTAGCTACGATGAGCTGTCCATGCTCATCTGTTGTTACCTGTTTTAATAAAAAGATGAATGAAAAACAGGGCTTGCAATATACTTTTGTGGTAGAAAAATCATATGAGATTGAGTTGCAGGGCTATTTATTTCATTGATATAGAATAAAATTCTTAACAATGTGATAGGTATATCAGATTGAGATACAGGGTATAATTCTATTATGAGAGAGTTAAATTCTACACAACTGTAGGATAAATTCATATTTCATTTCACTGGACCTTGTAATGCAAGGTCAAAATAGTACAAGTAATTATTTAGTTTAGTAAATCAGATAAGGTCTAGCAATTAACTTATTTATTGACCTTTTGTCTTGTGCATTATGAAAACCAGTTAACTGCAAGTTATAATTTAATTTTTTTCCTTATTCAGTTAAACTAACTTTCAACACATACAGGTTATTGGCACAGAACAAAGCTTGTTATGCTTGAATGAGGTTTTAACACTACCACAGACAACAGGAATTCATTATTGTGCTTCATAGGTACTCACAGTTAATCCTAAAGGCTGTCCAGGCACTTTCCTGAGCCCCACAACTTTCACGGTTTCTACAGGCATGTCACCGTTCTCGTCTGTGGTTCCGTCAGCACCTTCTGCAGTGTCTTTACTTCCTTCTAACTCGGGTACTGGTTGCTTTTCTTCAATGCCAGAACCTCTATCTACCCAAATTGCACCTATTTGGTCATGAGCATCTATTAAAGCCTGTAATAAAGGGTTAATTTAGAACATTGTAGATTAAATAAAGATTGTTAGTGTCTAATAAAAACAATACACAAATATTTGCTATTTTTTAGGAGTAGTTTGATTTGTTATTTACTTGGTATCTATGGTAACTGTCTTTATTGTCATTAGTAATTCAATAAAAAGTGCAGTATATCTGCTGAAGAACTCATTAAACTGGCGTCTACTACAAACAAACCATGCAGTAAATATTTGTGTTACTTTGTAAACAAGTCGCTGAAGGCTGGCTAATATTGGAAGGGGCGTACCTACCTTAAAGTGTGCCCTGGACACAATAATAGCGAGTTCGGCTTGTTCAATAGTCCGTATATTGTTGCCACGGTACTCGCTTAGTGAGCGTATTATGTTTACGTTGCCCAGCGAGACTGGTTTTACGATCAAGTCCTCCTCCGAATCGATAGACTGTAATAACAAAACTCACCAGTAATTAAAACAGAACCCAGGAACTGCTGTTGGCACTCCAAAATACGAGCTTCGAGCATTTATAGGCGTGGCACTGCTTGTCGTTAAATTGTTGAATGAAAACTACAATATTAGCGTGCAGTCATCGCGTTGCATTTCCAATAAGAACTAAATAAACTATTTACGCGCTAATACTGGAGAGAGTAGCAGAAAACAGCTACATTTATGTACTAATTCTGTTTTTGTTGTAATACAAGAACACACCCAAACGAAACGTACACTGGCACGATTTCGCTAAAATGCTAAAATCTTGTTTTCCAACTGCGAGTTTTTGACAGTTATTAGTGTGAACTGTATGCAATTTTGAACCTTATTCCATTGACACAATGTTGATAATTATGTCATTATTTATCGATTCTCTGTGGCTGTGTCGCTAGAACACTGTGTCTGTCAGTTCAAAGAGAATGGAACCGTTCTTTGTTCCGAAGCGACAGAGTATAGCATTAGAAAAGGATAGCATTATGAACTCTACTAACTTTGACATGTTTACGATTTTTCTGTTGGTGTATAAGAAAGAAGACACGTTCTGAAAATACCTTAGTATTAAAAATGCTTAATTAAGTATTTCTGTACTTATAAAATTTGCGATGCCATTAGCTAGAGTGAAAGTGCGTTAGCGGAACCTACGGCGGAACCGGAAAAGGCTCTATTTGGGGTATTTACACAATGAAGGGCGGAAGATTATAAAAAAAAATGCAACAGTATGGCAGTTTGGATCTAAATACATAGGGTAGGGCTCATGTTTACGCTAACTGGGTATCTTATGCATGTGTCTAAACCTAGGTATTTTAACAATATTTACCTCGCACTTTCTTCCGAAATCAGGACTCTCAACTATACTTCTCAAAAATATTACTTCATGATTAGCTAAATCTTGTTCAGGCTTCTGCTCCTCCTTTTCTAAAATAAAATAAATTTGTTATAGGTTTTACATTATTTGACGATTTTTTTTACGAATAATTTCTATAACGTCAGTCAAATCGTTAGTTTATCGTCGTCAGTTTTTATTGGGTCGTTTATTTGTTCTTACTCTACGTATTCTGTAAAAATCTCACCGTGAAAACTTAGGTAAAGTGAGCGTGGAGTGAGCTGTCAATAGTGTCAACAATCACCTAAGTTTTCACGGTGCGATTTTTACAGAATCGACCCAAAGTACATACCTACCTATGTGTACCTATCAGCCACTCTTCACATGAATAGGTATTAAATTTCGTACGCAAAATACGCGCATTGACGTGGAGTTGCGGACACCAGCCCATATTACCTATTACCTAGGTATTAAATTTATTTTTACTTTTTGGGGTCATCTACCTATCTAGGATTTATACTTAAAATACATAGACATGATTTATGTATGGCAATATTAGTGGCATTCAAATCCCTGCTCTATTCTAACCTATAGGCACAGACAGGCTACAACGACTCCGTGGCATTTCATAACGGTAATGGTAAAATATCATTGTTATAGGTAGGTAAGTTCCCCATGTCATTGTGACTCATTGATTTTTTATACGAACTTTATTGACATAAAAGGTCACGACTCACGCAAACATGTATTTTATCAATAGATAACACGCGGCCTGACATGGAAAGGGGATTTGTATTCCACCCCTAAATGAAAATAATATGTCACAGGAAGGGAGTATGTTATTATCCAGAATACCTACCTGGCCACCTAAGACCTAGCGCGCACCACGATTTTACTTTTTGCGATACGGTTTTAGAATCGCGCTGTAAAATATCGCAGAAAGTACATACAATGTACGCACTGCGATAAAAAATTGTTGCTCAGTCTCACCAGATTCGGTACAAGTTGCTTGTCTGTATGTATTTACTACTTCGGAGGGAAAGAAGACAATAGAAAAAAAAACGTCAAATCAACTCATCCTTTTTCAGCGGATGGCTTTCTTTTATAAGAAATATACGTACAATGATCTTCGGCTAGGTAGGTATATCCCATAAAATTCTCTGGCTAATATTTATGTAGAATGAAAATTAAAACATTTGTCAGATTACTGAGAATGTTCCACATCTAGCCTCGTTTCGTATTGAGACTATCTCCAGTGGACCTGAACATGTTTATTTTCGAAAGAACGGAATATTTATGGGCGTCGGCCGGCCAGAGTGCGCGATTTTTCTGTCGCAGTGCGCGCGGGACCATAAAATTCCATACGTGATACGCTGCAGTTTACTTTCGCTATAAAAGGTCGCGAGCAAAGGTCGCGAGCAAAGGCAAAATAAAAATAAAATAATAATTGTGACAAACCACAATTTTAAAATCGTTGCGATTTATTACTCGAATGTGCGCCCACTGCCGTACCTACTAACTCATACGTTGCATTCCTGCGTCAAAATAGGGATGTTGCCTGGGTAAAAATAAATCGATTCGATTTAGTCCCTCAGTAAGATTATTAAAAAATATTGAACACGTATTTTTTGTTTTATCAATTAGATAAAAAATTACAAAGATATATCACATCAAAGTTCAGGAGTGGGGGGCTTTGACGTAATAACGTGCTAAAATTTGTAGCGCGGCGTGACGTCATACGAAATTTCCAAGCGCTGTATCTTCGTAATTTTTTGTTTGCCAGACAAAAGAAAAAATACGTATACAATATTTTTTAGTAATCTAACTGATGGACTAAATATATTTTCTTAGTCAACTACCCTATTATCATCATCACCATTTCAGCCGAAAGACGTAGGCCCCAAGCACTTCCACTTCGACGGGTTCTGTGTTTCTCGCATACAACGGGTTCCTGCGGCCTTCACAAGGTCGTCGGACCACCTTGCGGGAGGCCTTCCAACGCTACGTCTTCCGGTACGCGGTCGCCACTCCAAAACCTTTCGGCCCCATCGGCCATCCATTCTACGAGCAATGTGCCCTGCCCAGTGACACTTGAGTTTAGCAATTCTTCGGGCTATCTCGGTTACCTTGGTTCTCCTGCGGATCTCCTCATTCCTGATTCGATCACGCAGGGAAACTCCAAGCATAGCCCTCTCCATTGCCCTTTGGGTGGCTTATAGCCTTCTTATAAGGCCTATTGTGAGCAACCACGTTTCAGTGCCATAAGTCACCATGCACTGGCAACACGCACTGGTCAAAGACTTTCGTCTTGAGACACTGCGATATGTGGGACGAGAAGATATTGCGTAGCTTCCCGAACGCTGCCCAGCCGAGTCGGATTCGACGATTGACCTCTTTCTCGAAGTTAGACCTACCTAACTGGACAGTTTGTCCTAGGTAAACATACTCGTCCACGACTTCGAGTGTAGTGTATCCGATCTTTATGAGACTGGGTGTTACATGGGCATTTGACATGACCTTCGTTTTGTCCATGTTCATTTTAAGACCCACTTTTTCGGAGGCTCCTCTGAGGTCATCTAGCATTGCACTGAGCTCCTCCATAGTCTCAGCCATGACTACGATACCGTCGGCAAACCGAAGGTGAGTTATGTACTCGCCATTGATGTTAATGCCAGCCTCTTTCCAGTCCAGAACCTTGAATACTTCCTCCAGTGCAGCGGTTAACAGTTTCGGAGAGATAACGTCTCACTGTCTCACACTCGCTGCAGAAGGATAGGTTTGGAGGTCTGATCCTGGAGTCGGACTGACATAGTGGCGTTTTCGTACAGACACTTCAGCAAAATTATCGCATGCTAAAAAATCGTGGTGCGCGCTAGGCCTAATTGTATGTCGTCGACTACAAAAGCAAAAAGCTTTATTGACAAAAAAAAGCGATGACATGCATAGCTTCCATTTAACACAAGTTTGTACATCACAATGTTTTTGCTTTATCAATGGAGTGAAAAAGATTTATCGAGATTACGAGACAACGCTGTTTATTTACTTGTCCGTCTTCTAATTTTCTAATGCTATTATTACTCGGAATGTGGTTCGGAGTACCTTGAAGAATGATTTTGTTTTTGCTAACGTTTCCTTCCAGGAAATATGTAGAATAGAATAGAATAGAATACTCTTTATTATGTACACCATATAAATTACAGACATAAATATAGAAACTGTAAACCTACGTACCTACGTTAAAATTCTAAAACGACAAATAAAATGAGTTTCTTTATCCGGGGTGGTGAATTAGTTTAGAAGCATGGTATTTAGGTCTGAATCGCACCCCAATTCCATTTGTTTTTATGAGGCCTATCGCATTGGGAGTTGTTAGCAAACTTTAGAGCAAGCTTAATATATGAGGAACATTTTCCAAAATTATTTTGCAGTATTGCTGCCTCGTTGGTCAAGTGGTCGTAAACACAACTGCTGAATGTGAGGTCTTTTTTTTTTTGAGGATGGGAAATCATCAAATGACTCCTCCCGCTCTGCTTCCTTAATCTTTTATGTTCCGGGCTAGCGGTAACCCTTTCGGACAATCCCGCTGACCCGGCAGGCTTCGGCCCTGACGGGCCCCTTCGGTTGATGCTGACATCTCTTTGAGGCGCGCGTGGAACACGTACGCGCCGTCCGGCACGGGCCTGGGTGCTTACTCTTCAATTTAATTCCGATAGATCGACATTGGAATTGTGACGTTTCGTACTCTTGAGTTCGATGCTAGCGCCAAATGATTTTTAGATTGGGTGTCCATTTTGGAGAACTAAGTGGAATTGGGTTCGGGCTTGGCGTGGGGTAATTGTTGACAATATTGTTTTCAAGAGTACCGAATCACGTGACTGTAAAATTAACATTGGAATCATATTGGCATCTATCTCATTGGAATTAAAATTAGTTTGGAGAGTAAGCCCCCAGGTCCTGATCGGACGGTGAGCTTGAATGTGAGGTCTTGGGTTCGATTTCTAGGTCGGGAAAAGTTTTATTAGGGTTTGCCATTAGGAATTTTCCAATAGCCGCCCGAAGTTAGCAATTTGTGCCAGGTTGATGGGAATAAGGTACCCTCTATTACATACATGGAACATGAAACATAACTGGTGAAACGTACCGTGGGGGTGGGTTACTATAACCCCTGCCCAATGCTTTGGGGAATATAGGCTTTTTTTTTTTGTTTTTTTTTTTTTGAGGATGGGAAATCATCAAATGACTCCTCCCGCTCTGGGTGGAGCGGAAGGGAGTGTCAGACTCTTACTGACTAAAACCCACCCGTGTTCCTTCCTTAGCCCTTTATGTTCCGGGCCAACGGTAACCCTTTCGGACAATCCCGCTGGCCCGGCAAGCTTCGGCCCTATCGGGCCCCTTCATTTCATACTGACATCTCTTTGAGGCGCGCGTGGAACAAGTACGCGCCGTCCGGCACGGGCCTGGTCCTGATCGGACGGTGAGCTACCCATTACTCTCCGCCCGCAGGCCCGCGCCTACGGTGGCCGGGAGTCGTCGCGCGGCTCCCGACGCCCGGAGCGTCTCCCGCGGCGGCTGGGACGGGAGGCTCTCTCCCTCAGCCGTCCCGCCGCCTCCTTCGCTAGCATGACTGCTTCGCAGAAGGAGGCGACTGCACCCCACTCCCTCTCGCCCCGGACTATGGCTTGAACCAGGCCCGGACGCGAGAGGTCGCCGCCGCTGCTGGGAATATAGGCTTGATCTTATTTTATATAGGTATCGTAATGGTGACTAAGGATATCGAAAAAGAAGTAGGTATACCTAGACATAGTTTGCTAAATTGTTAGGGTGATGTTTGAGTATGCTGTTTGGCTGTCAGACCTGTAGTAGAGGCCTTTACCCCGTAATGGATCGCGAATTCGCAATAAGTACACAGGACTAGGTAAGTGATTTTTTCAGGTAGTTCAAGTGATAGGATTCTCATTTATTTGAGGACTTGATCCCATGAGGCAGACTCGGCTCAGCGTGTCAGGGGAATGAGGATTTACTTTATTTCTTCACCTATGTAGATAGATTTCAATTAAATTTTTTCACGCCGCCGTCAAACTAACCTTCTTCAAGTGACCACTGGGGGTTTTATTGTTTGGGGGGGGGGGGGAGTACACTACATAAATAATAATACGAAAAACTTTATTCCGACAGTCACAAATACGAATTTCAAAATACCGAATTTCATAATTCGAAACATCAAAAATACGAATTCTGATTAATTAGAATTCCGAAATAACAACGCCTTGTAAAACTGAATAGCAAGACAAATATACGAGTAGAATACGGAATTTCGACGCACAAAATATTGATAAATGCTAATACGATGCTACAAAATTGCGATGCACGTTACTGCAAAAGACCGTCTCTGCGACGCCACAACACTTCAATGCACGTTACCGCGATAGATCTTCACTGCGCTACTACTTGACTTCGATGCACGTTATCTCGAAAGATTTCCACTGCGAAACTACTTGACTTCGATGCACGGTAACGGTATTTGTATTGTCATTCGCTTGCTCTTGCATCCTATGTCGACGGCCCCTATTTTTGTGTAAAGGGCTTAAAGTAACCTAACCAAATCAAACCTCGGGGTACCCTTAGCTCGCTCTTGCATCCTATGTTGACGGAGCCCCGCTTCGCTGGGCACCTATTTCTGGGTAAAGGTTTTAAAGTAACCTAACCAAACCTAACCTCGGGGTGCCCTTCGCTCGCTCTTGCATCCTACGTCGCCTATCGACCGACCGCAACCATGCAACCGATGTCACCCGAAGTGTTTGTACTATCGCGTGTAGGGAGAACTGGTTTGACCTAGACGAAACTAGTTCATCCTAAAATCGTTAAGGAGAAGAAGAAAACCCAAAAAAATTATATTAATACACAAATTTAATATGAATAACAAAGTAGACGTTTTTAAATTACATTAAACGTTACCTATAGATTTTGAATTTATATACGTAATTGAATATTATACTAATTGAATTTGAATCCTAATTTTAGCAGGTTATTCGAACATATGAAAATCGGAAACAAACAAACCGCATTTATGACTTTCGGTAATAGTACATTACTTCAGAGGGAAGAAAGTGACAGTTCCATACCGAGATTATGGCATTTGCGCCACGAGCTTGCGAGGGGCGCAAACCATTTGAGGTATGGAACTGTACTTTATCCTGAGGGATGTATAGTGCTTTTTATTACACCTACGAGGAAAATTATGGACATAAATGCATAGAAATGTTTATATTTAGTTAAAAGTACAATTATTAAAAGTGCAGCTATTTTTTACACGACGCCTTAGTAACAAAAAATACTTAGGTACACGTTGAAGTGTATCAAAATCATACATAATCAGTCTATAATGTTCCCACTGGTGAGACAGGCCTCCTTTCTGTTCTCAAACTCAAACCATTTATTTTCAATTAAACCATTTACAGGCACTTTTAAATTGTTAAGAAGTCCGCGTTTTATATACAAAAATAATTTCGTTTTTAATTTTCTGTATGCACCAAGGAGGTTGGTAACTGGTAAAAAAAAAAACTGTATGTGGCCAGTAACAATTTACTTGAAATTTAATTAGTAGACAGTTAAAGTCTCTTGGCAGTATGACTGCTGACAAATTAAAAAAAAAACACTGGCACTCCGGTAGTGCCGACAGAAGTGAAAACTTGAACAATTACGAGTGTATTTTGTGAATCGTCTTATAAACAAAACACGCGTGTTAAGGTGTGTTCCTTATTTTATAGGGTTTTTTGCAAATCAGGTATGATGACCAAAGTGACTGGTTTATTCTTCTCGTGAAAGGAATTTATTCAGATTTACAAATAAGCACACAGGATAGACTTCAGTTCGTGGTGTTGGTCTCGCATGGAGCTCGTCGTCAGTTATATATTCGTGGTTCAGCGCCATCTCGTCGTTGTTGGATGAACTACGTAGTTAGTAGGTACGTAACTACGTAGTTAGCGAGGCCCTCGTAGTTCTTCCCGATGTGCATAGATGGCGCTGTCCTCAACAACGCGCGTCTTACGTTTTACGTCTTACGTCTTACGAATTTTCGATCAGGGTCACGTGACCTGACGCGAATTTAGAAGTTTTTACCCATTCCAAAAAAAGTACACAGCGCCGCTAAAGAAGTTTTCACTTCAAAAAAATGAAAAACCGGGTATGTAATGGAATTTCATACATTTTTCCCACCCTTGGGTCGGAAGGATTTTCATACAAACTTCCATACCTTGGGATGAAAGGATTTGAAGGGCGGGATAAAGGCGTTTCTTCCCTCTAATTGGTATAATTAGTATGTATTTTCAGAGCAGGTGTGATAAAAAATAATTTTCGTGACTTTTAATAATAGACTTTAAATTCTTAGGTATTATGAAATTCGGACTTTTGAAAATCGGAAATTCGAAATTCGGAATAATATAATAATAATATTTTCGTACCTACCACTTGCTCAAAAAAGTGACATTCTATGCCACAAAAAGCGAACATAACAATAGTCATTTTTAATCTGTTAAAAACAGGGAAAGAAAATTGTACTGAATTTCATTCATCCTCTAGGGGGAGAATGTGATTTAAATTTGGAATACTTACCGAAATTTATACTGAACTACATCTGTGTTTACACCATTGAGTTTATATGTAAAGCATTATACATCTTTTTGAAAAAGGAATACGCATTTAAGCAGTCAAATTAACAAAAATATAAAACCTAATCCATCAGAGCCACAACCATCAACTTTCGGCATCTTATCTTCGTCCGTAACTCACGATGCACCACTACCACTATCTCCGACGTATACTATCTACAATGAAACGCAAGTTCCTCAGACGCAAGAACAGAGAAATACTCAAATCAACTCATCAACAATAAATGTACCAAACAAAAATATAACTCTCTCTATCAATAATTTGACCAATGTGTCGAATGTTAACTTTTACTTTTAATTGTCATTATTTTTAATAAATGCTTATCTCAATTGTGTTAATTTTTTCGCAAATGGTACGAAAAGTAGAGTATTTTCCTCGGTGATAAGGCTGTCTTAGTCTTGGGTGAACTTAAATCCCTCGCTACACTCTGGACTCATCTCTCGCTTCGCTCGAGATTTATGTTTTTAACACCCTCGCTACGCTCTGGAGTAAACCTCGAGTCCTTCGTTACGCTCGCGATTTAAATCGTCACCCGCGACAGAAGACACTGCTTTATCCCCTTGGTTAATAATATTATTATATATATTTTTTTTTATATTGCCCTTGTTTAGGATATGAGTTATTAAATTCAGGCATACGCCTACCAAGTCTTGCGCGAGAGCACCCTTTTGTTGCCATTGTTTTTCGACAGGCTTAATATCAGTGGTCTGAGCCTTTCATTAATAATTATTATCCAGGTGCAATGAGGACACTTATGTACAAGAAATCGCAGTAGATGTTTAGATTTACATTGCTAATTACGACAATGCTGTGCTGCCCATAGGCCGGGCAACACGCAATGTTACTGTTAACCATACATATACATACTTACTCGATTCGTATTATTCATATGGCGTGAACAAATGTACCTACCTAAGTATTAATATCTACTACTACTGAAAAAGGAAATCGGAACATCTGACATACATTATGAGTATGAAAAAGGAAAACTGACATAAATTGTTTATGTAAATTATGCATATAGGGAAGTACTTAAATTAAGTATGACAAGACGGTATTTATAATTACGTATAAGTGCTTGGCTAGACTGGCAGCGCGGCGCGGGTGCCGGAACGCGCGCGGTCTTACTGTCCGCAGTCGAGCGCGGCTGTGTTCGGCGTGTTGTCGTGTCCAGTGTTTGTCAAAATATAATATGGATGAAGAAGACTTATTTTTACTAGCAAAAAGCTCGAACTAGTTTGAGAACTCAGGTCCCCGTGCGGGCCGCTCGCGCTCTCTGCGGCCTGTAGCGATATCTACAACGCCACATGCGAACTACGCGTCATACTGACATCACGCAAAATCCTGCATCTCGCAAAACAGAGTTTACCGCGCAACTAGCATATATAAAACGGCCCGACATGAAACATGGGGCAGTTGCTCGCCAGACACAACACCCGTCTGGCCGGAGGATCTCCCTTTTCTATGGAGGATGAGTGAGCTTTACACACTGTTCCTCCTACCTCTATACGCCACTTGTATGAATGAGCTATGGCGTGAGTTGCTTGAGCGCTCCTCGCGCCGAGCAGCCCGCGCCGCTCACCACGCCCGCGTGCCCACTACGGACAATCAAATGAAATTCTTATGTTTGAGTACGCCGCGCCGCGCCCGCCCTGCCAGTCTGGCCAAGCACTAAAACTAGCCCGCTATTTCGTGAGTGTGTATTCTATATTTTATCGTTTTTTTAATGCAAATATCCAGGATGCCTAGCCTACTGTCGCCTGTAGTCCTTCTCCAGGACTATAGGCTACTTTGCATCTGGTCTCAGGCTACCGATTTGTCAAATGTCATAATGATCGTTGCAGTCGGCCTGAACTTTATTATGTAGGATTTAAATTTGTTTTTCCTTAAACTCATATTTGTTTACATTCTTGGCATTCGATTATAGCAACAAGACCTAGTAAGAAGAGAGGAAAACATATTAAGACAGGTTACATGCTTAGATTGGGTAAGTCTAGGTACCTACTTCTAAAGTTGTGTTCAGGAAATGTTCAGGATTGTGAGATGAAGTTGACGATATGGCAAAAAGTGTAGGTAGAGTGACGAGATTGACTTTGGGTTTCGGAAACCACTCATGCACTGCCGCATTGTATTCTGTCAAACAATGGGACAGTGCACTTATGCAATATTCGTCTGCATCGACAAGAGTTCCCCGACCCCGACTTTTACTTTTTAACCGGTAGCGGTACAGCAAAGACAGGGTTATGTTTTCACGCGTATCGAATTGAATCTTTGTAAATGGGATTCTTTAGACCCTCGAAGCATCGTAACGGCTGGATGGACTATAAAATACATGAGGGGTGTCCATCGATTCATCAGGTAGTAGGTCGTGCAATGGTTATAAGTTATATGATGTTAGTGATTTGCATTTTGTGGCATCGCATCTGAGACTGAACTAAAATAACTGCCACAAATGCATCAGAATGTCTGAAAAGTGTTCTTGTTTTGATCTTTTTAGTTTGTTTTTTCAATATATTCCGGAAAGGAATGGAGGAAAAAATTGAGACTTAGTTACACTCGGCTGGTTACATAACTAAACTGGTCAGAAAACGGCATCGTGGTTATTGCGCTCTGTATTGGCCTTAGCCTTACACAATGACACGATAACAGGCCAGCAGAGTAGGTCAGGTAAAGTAAATCGTTTTTATTAGTTACGGGTCGTTACTAATGCATATAAGAACTTTACTATAGCTGATGATCGACGACGCGACTAAGTTAACCGCAGTTGCTAGAACCCAGCCTATTTTTTAGAGTTCGTTCGAAGTATAATTTGAACCTATGGCCCAGCCTAGACACATTAGTATCCAGTCTGGGGGTTTGGCCAAGTTTGAATAGTTTCTATAACGTCGCCCACAAAAGTAATAAAGAAATAAAAATTGGTATATTTGTCACAGAAACGTGCATACAAGATATAATTAGTAGTACGATACAGGATATCTCCTAGTTATTTTCTGAAAATACCATGCTTGAGTTATGATTTGATTTATACATACTAATTATATTTATTTCCATTATATATATATTTATATCCATATGTAGGTTACATATATCCATATTTTTATTACATATTCCATATTTATATCCATATGTAGGTTACAAAAACTACACATCGACGTCATAACAAAAGTAAATGTTTTGATATTGGTCAGTTGCTTCCAGCGTTGCCAGAATGTTACTTTTGTAACATTTTACGTTACTTTTGACCCTCTCATGTTACCTCCATGTTACACGCCTCAAAATGTTACTTTTATGTTACTTTTAAGACTTAATAAAAAATATTTAGAATAGAATAGAATACTCAGCGAACAAAAAATAAACATGAAACAGAACGCATACAAGAAAGGTTTCGTTCGTCATGTTGGCGCACTTGATTGTCTTGATTTTGTGACCAAAAAATTCTGACGCGACGACAGCGCGAAAATCTTTCACTTCGTTTGTCGTATCGCATATTCTCACTCACTCGCGTGAATTTCTAAATGACCCATCCCGCTTACTTAGGCAAGTGAGCGACGGCCTAGTAGTGGCATCCGTGTTGGTTCAGTTCAGTTTGTTATTACGATTCTTTCGAAGCCTACTAAGGGGACAGCTTTTTTTATGTAATAAAGTGCCATGTTATTATTAGTGTCGTTTTCCACAAAAAATAAGGTAATGTTACTTTTCTCGTGAAAATGTTACTTTTAGAGCTCTCTCATGTTATATTTGACTATCTGTCACTGGCAACACTGGTTGCTTCATGTGTGTTTTCGTATGACATAAGGTAAAACGACTGTTTTCTGAGTCCTAATTACAAATAAATTAAATTCTAAGTATTAACAAAAAGGTTGATACGTTTTTTATGCACTCAGCGCTTTAGTGATTCATATTGTTCTTATGCAGGATTTTTGATTCGAAATATCTGACCTACTTTTGTACCTATGAAAAAGTTTCTTAAGAAAATGGGTTTTTCTCTTTACACTTTTCTGGAAAAGGGAATGATGAAACTAAGCCCCAAATTAATGATACCATTCAATGTAGCGGTGAATATTATTGGCCTATGGTCATTAACATTGTAGTTAATATGCAATCAGTCTATTACTCAGTACTTACATCCATGTTTATTATGGTTATTAACTCTGTTGAAAACAAATTAATCGAATACTCAGATAGTGTGGGTTGATGCCAGCTTTATAGAGTCAATACTGACATTTATTGTGTTCAATTGTTGATCGTAGTTCGTGAAAACGTAATGTTCATTGTTGTGCATGATTTCAGTTCGGTCGGCACGATTATTCAGTAGTGAACTGATCGTGTTTAGAATTCCACTTAGATTCCGGGTCAGCAGTTTCAGGAAAATAGGATAAGTTTCGCCTGATCGGCAGAATATTATCGTAATTTTCTTCGCCCCGCATACAATTTTACGATGTTTAAATTCTCAAGAATTTCAGACTGCTGCAATTGTTTGCTATATTTTAAACATCGAAACATTATTTGAGGTTATGCCGTAAATTAAGATTTTCACCGAAACAAATCAGACGTACGCCTACAGACTGAAACTCACCTTCGTCAGGAGGTTTATTACCGAATGCGAAATCCTTAAATCCTCGCCAGTTAACAGTGTATCGTCCGCTGCGTCGCACAATCATATTTAGGTAAACACTGCACGAAGCGTGCACTCTCGAGGGGATAACACGTTGTTCACTAGCGGAGGACAGCGTTACCGGGCACCGGCAGATATTCGCAATAGACGTGCGGGATCGATGCGTGGTGGCGACGCGTCACCGCCGAGCCGCGGCGTCAGCTGAGCGCACGTCACACCGGCGCCGCCTGCCCGCCCCGCCGCGCTTGCGCACACCCGCCCGCCCTGCATTCGCCGCCCGCCCGCTCACAGTTGGCATGCCGTCTACGACGCTACGGCTCGCTTTTAAACACGATTAAGCAGTCGCCACTTCCTTCAATGATCGCTCACTGAACAAAGATACGGAATGAGAGTAAATGATGACTGATGCTGGACGGATTTAGTCTCTGAGGCCGTCGTTCTTTCACAAATAATACGTTGGCGCCGTGTTGCGGTGGAATGTTTACACGCTTTTTAAGTGGTAGACTACAGTTTACTAGCGCACGCGATGTCTACCGACAATAGCCTCTCTACACAGATTTAGACTTTTATTGCGAGACTAAAATAAAGATTACGGAAGTTGGCTTCACACTTTATTGAAGCTGCAGGAAACGTTGCGAATAGTATCCTCGCTCATAAAAAATACTCTTAGGTATTTATTGAAAGCTAGCTGCGCCCCGCGCTATCACCCGCATAAGTCTCAAAAACGTGAGAATCAGGAATAAAAAGTATCCTGTGTCCTAATCCAGGTCATAGTCTGCCCATGTGCTAAATTTCATCTAAATCCGTTCAGCTGTTTTAGCGTGAAAGCGTAACAAACAATCAGAAAAAATCAAATTCTTTCTCTTTATACTATCTATTAGTTTAGATGAAAATTCTTCTCACTATTATATGTCTGCAATGTATATGAAGTTATCTTATTTAAAGCTATGAAAATATAGCCATAAAGCTAGGAGCATAAAAATATTACGATCGAACTATAAAAATTGCGTGCCACTCACATTCGATACTTCACGTACATTTAAACGTTAATGTTACATCCTTCCTATTTATAGAAGAAGCGGGATATGAGAGAACGCACGTATCATCAAAAAGTATATCTGATCTGTATATATATATTATATTTAACTTTACTAGTAATTAAACATAATCTTAGGTTCAAGGGTTGTCTGTTGACAATGATGAAAACTTTCATGATTTGTTTTCTTATCGAGGTTACGTGCGTACGTATCATTATTGTTTAGTTGTTTAGCTGTTACCATGTACTGTTTCATCAGTAAAGTTATTAAATAAATAAAAAATAGTTTTATAAGTAGGTATATCTGCGATGTCCTATTAACCCCGTTTCTTATTAAAATTTGGATGCGAACAAAACAGGTTGTGCGTAATTTTAGCAACTTTTTGTTAAAGTCGCATCATTGTTTGTCAGTCGTTATCATTCAAACTATTTTTATAATGAATGCTAACGTTATCGAGTTCTTCCGAAAGTCTCGAAGTAATTTAGCATTCATTTTTGGCACATTTTTAAGCTGGATTTGCAATTTGCGACCTTATGCTAAAGTGATTACACTAAAGTGAGTCCGTAACTTTGAAAGTGATTGAACAATATTATTTATACATATGTATGTATACATAATATTGTTCTATCACTTTCTTTCTAAGTTTATATAGTATAATATAAACTCAGAAAATACAGTACGCCACCTGCTACGATCTTTACAGTCATACTCCTATTGGGAATAGAATATAATGGAATACCATTTTCCTATGGACACATTGGCAGAATATTGCAGAACTTTACGACTCCGTATCACGGTCATTTCAAGCGTGACGCACACCAAAATTGATAAGAAATGTTGCTACTTACATATATACATATATATTTACTGTTTCTAATTGAAGATTAGAAGAGCAACCACACCACCCCAGCGTGCTTTAAAACGTGATAAACGCGTGTGTCACTTTATGCCAAAAAAAAGTCTAAAGCTCACCCTGAAAACCCAGGTGAAGTGAACTTGAATTGAGCTGTCAAGAGTGTCAATCCCAAATATCAGGTGGCATGACAGCTTACATCAAGTTCACTTCACCTAAGATATCACAGTGAGATTTTTACAGGACCTCGGTCGAGAGTCCGATAGCTGTCACACGTATCAAAGAGATTTAATTTTTTCATTTAGTGGATTTTAGTACGTGAAATTGGCAAAATTGTGGTGTTTATTCCACAGAAACCATTATTCAAGAGTTGAAGTTGAGATTTTTACAGAATAGATCGCAAGGTGATTTTTTCAAAAAACTAACTACGATCGCCAATACATTTGCCAAGCACGGTGATAGGTGTAAGACCTCATTTCATTTCTTTAGAAAACACAAGGTATACCGATCGCCAATCTGTCTGAGAACTCTGCCAAGCGTGGTGATTTGTAGGTAATTTTCGTTGACCGTTTCCTTGACAATTCAAAAGTGCCTGTAATTGGTTTAATTGAAATAAATACTGCAGTTACCGCTGCTGAACCGTTTAACTTAGCGGTCATTAGTTGTTAAGGCTGCTTAACAACTAATGACCTGCCTGATGTCTGATAGATTAGAACTGCCTGATATAGGTAATCGTAGCCACTTTATATCTTTTCGCTCGTTTTTTTTTACGGCGGTTAACAGTACCTACTGTTACCGTTATGAAATGCCACGGAGTCGTTGTAGCCTGTCTGTGCCTGTAGGTTAGAATAGAGCAGGGATTTGAATGCCACTAATATTGCCATACATAAATCATGTCTATGTATTTTAAGTATAAATCCTAGATAGGTAGATGGTAATAGGTAATACGGTAATAGGTAATACGGGCTGGTGTCCGCAACTCCACGTCAATGCGCGTATTTTGCGTACAGTACTTACAGCGATAACGCTGAAGAGTACGTTGGCACCGGCTGAAATTTCAAGCAACAGTTACCTACTTGTTGGTTTTCCTTCGTGTATAAATAATGAGACCTCGTTATCTCTTCTGCTGTAGTAGAAATACAGCAATTTCTTAGGCAGTTACTGGCATCTGGCACGGAAAGCAACGGCAACTTTTCTAAATGGAATTAGTTTTCAAAGAACTTGTTATTTACATAAATATATTAGGTACCTACAATACAATGTAATTAGTTTAATTATGTTGAACCAATTTTTTTTACTATAAATCTATATAATTAATCATTTAGAAAAATTGTAAACAACTTTATTTTTTTCATCCATACTAATATTATAAATTCGAAAGTAACTCTGTCTGTATGTTACCTTTTCACGCCTAAATCACTGAATGGATTTCGATAAAATTTGCCAGAGAGATAGATTGCATCCCGGGGAGGGACATAGGATAGTTTTTATCGACATACCTCGCGGGCAAAGGCGCGGGCGGAAGCTCGTTACTCACTCGCTAGGCCCTCAACAATAGTGGATTGTAGGTAACAATTATTCTAAAATACAGATGGATAACCTTCTACTTATCTATGTTTTAGAAGTTTTTCGATAAAGTACGGGTTATTAGAATAAAGAGGTTTTAGAGTTTTTTTTTGTCCAGCTGTGATAGGTATTTAGACACATCCGAACTATTTTGTCTCCAGAGTATCCTCCATACAATTTTAAATATTAGTCCAGCTTACTACGTGATCATCCCCTGAGAAATTTAGACCTTCAACATCAGGTTAAGTAGGCAAGGCTCCATGAATCAAGTCAGGGATTTCCGGTTCATTAAAGACAGGTCTAAAGTCCCTAGTGTGGAAGGAAAGTAAGCAAATGTGCGCCACGCTTCATGTAGGTAATACGGGCTGATGTCCGCAACTCCATGTTAATGCGCGTATTTTGCGGCGTACCACGCTTCGTGCACGCCACGCTTCATGTATAGTACGGTATAGATATAAACACTTGAATAGTGCCAGTGACGGATTTAGCTAGCACAGTGCCATAGAAAATGATATTCAATTAGTGGATGAATGATTTAGACAACAATTTCAAGAAGTATTAACGATATTGGTGTAGCAATTCTATTGTAAAAAGAACATTGAAAAAAGTTTCAGATTAACGGTCTTTGTCCTTTTACTAGGAAGGGCCTACTTAAACAGTTGGAGCCCTTAGTATTTGCTGTTTAATTGTGTCGTCAAATCCGGCGCTGGACCGCATTAGATAATTAATGAGTGTTACAATATCGCGTCGGCGCGGGCGCGTGCTCGGCGCTGATAACGCAGGTCACAGGTTACTCTTATAAGTGAGGGCAGCATCTCTGCCGGAACAGTCAGTTCGTTGGGTTATGCTGCGACGCGGTTTCCTACATTCTCTCAAAATTAAGTGATTTAATCGATTTATTGGCTTGAACAGAATGCCGTGGGCAAGCATCAACAGGTAATAAATTAAAATTAACTTTGTGATTGTCAAGTTACTTAATGTGTCGTTTTGTTTTTGTACCCATCAATTTGTTTGTTAACAATAAATGAACCCAGAATCGTTATCTGGTTCTCAATCCCAAAATAGACCATCATCGTGATTAATTAATGTTTAAATTAAATATGTTTTCAGAATTTACGCGAAACCATCAAACACGAGTTCAATGGAAACTCCTGGGACTAGCAGCATCAACGCTGGTCCAGCTTTGACAGCCTCTGCCGACTCCGGTGGCCGCTTTGAACTGAGCGACCATGGATACGGCAAGAGTTCTGTCAAACTACTCCATGTTCAACGAGATGCAGAATACCACTCCATCCGAGAGTTCGAAGTGTTCACGGAATTAAAATTGCAATCTGAAAGCGCCTACGTGATCGGAGACAATAAAGACGTGGTGGCAACGGACTCTCAGAAGAACACGGTGTATCTGCTGGCGAAGAAGCATGGAGTGAAGACTCCCGAAGAGTTCGGTGCAGTAGTTGTGGGCCACTTCTTGTATATGTACAAGCAAGTAGTAGAGTGTAAATGTAGAGTGGTCGAGTACCCTTGGGAGCGACTGCAGGCGGGCGCGCCTCATAACCATGCTTTCGTATTTTCACCGTCTGCGACCAGATGGTGCCAAGTGAGCCAAGCTCGACACGGTTAGTTGTGTTTACAAGTATTCGTTTCTGTGATTGTTTTAGTTATAATTTCAGGTATTTTATTAATGGTTTTTCCTTTGTCAAATAGAGGCAGTGACTGTGAAATCCGGTTTAAGTGGCCTCCGTGTACTTAAGACAACGCAGTCAGCATTCGTAGATTTCGTTCAAGACGAATACACTACGCTTTCGGATGCTGCCGAAAGAATATTTAGGTAATTGTTTACTTGTTTGTTTGTTGATTGTTTAATTGTTGTTGTTTACTTTGTTTTTAAAAAGTGAGTAAAATGAGTGTCATATAATTTCGTACTCTATAACATATTTAGGTTTTGGATTATAGCAAGAGTTATTGTACATAACAACTCCCTAAATGTTAATATAAAAGATGTGGTTTTGCTACAGCAAATTAAAAATAAAATATAAAAGAATTATAAAATTCTATCGATTCGTATTCTAAAAAAATCTCAACCATTTATGCAAAGGTGGGTCAGCTAATTGCTATAACTGACTGTACATATATCTTATCGACGACTGAAATATTATAATTTCTTTTCCACATCCAATTAGTGCTAATCTTATCTTTTTTCTTCCACAGTACTGTGGTGGAAGCAGAATGGATATATGACAATATGCGGACAGCAGACTTCGACAATGCTTGGTTAACTGTTAAGGACGCTATTTTGGACAAATTCGCCGGCCCGGCAGATATTGGCGTGTACTCGCCATCAGTGCAGCACACCTTGTATCAAGCACAAAAAACTGTGTTGGAGAAGGTTCCAGAGGTAAGATTATCTTATTCTTTTTCATTACCAGAAAAAGGTATTCAAAAACAGTTTGATATGTTGTGGTAACATAATAATCAGTTAGTAAAGTCGCTAGCGATGACGCTGACTGTCCAATTCCCAGGGTTTGCAGAACGTCGCTCCAGTGTCTCTTTTCCCCAATTTATCAGGTTAGCAATTTGCCATGCTGCTTTTGGTCATCAGCAACTCGTTAAAGATAAAGGCAGCTGTGCATTTCACCTTCAGCAAATGACCCCGTGTACAAATTCTGATTAAAATTGATGAATATTTGCACACGCCGTCCATACACTGAGACTGAGGTAAAAGCAGGGTAAATAGACAGGCAGGCAGGGGTAGACTTAATATTGTTATCAATAACCATGATAATTTTTGCCATTTAGGTAGCTAGTGTGTTTATATATGCTGAGAAGTAACCTGTAAACTTACGCTAATTCACCCTATTTTAATTAGACAAGTAATGTTCGTACCAGTCTCCTGCGATGATAATATCCCTTTACAATTGACTATTGTCAACAATTAGCTTAACAGCTGTATTTCATACTAATTTTATGTTGCTAAATGTTGTCCGTTCGCACTATAAGTGATGTTTTTTATGGTTGCGTGTACGGAACACTTGGGAAATTATTTTTCGTTGTTTTTTTAACATCAGCGGTGATCCCTGTTATTACTTATCAAAATTGTTGTTGAGACAGTTATTTTTGTTTATAAAATCAACTAAGATAATAGATAAATAGTACGTACCGACAAAAGTCTGCAAAATGTCATCTTTGTATTGTTTGAAAAACATATTCACTTTCAAAGAAACTTCTTCTCTCTCTTCGCGACGGTTCACACGTGAAATGTCTTTTGAGTAGTACAGAAATAAATATTGCAAGTTTCTATGTTTAGCTACGGCGGTCAATAGCCCGCAGTGTTGCCGCACTCATGATTTCTCCTGGGAACCTTTTCTCAGGATAATATGACGTAGCCGCAGTAGTAAATCAATCGTTATTTGTAAAAAGATAATAATCACCTACAGTATCAAAAAATGTCGTTTCACTTTTATAGGTGACATTCATTTAAAAAATAGCAGGATAAAGAAGTAGCATTCTTTACGTTTTAGTTACCTCTGCTGAGGAGCTTTTTCGCTTTAAGAAGTTTTTTAGATAGTTGCTAACTTGCTATATATAATTTATTTTGTATAGGCAAGTTCATTCAATTCTTTATTCGTGTGAAACTGTTAAGGGAATAGGTGTTCTTTATTAATAGACATGGCACGTGCCAAGATAATTATATTTATTTATACTCAATCCTTATCGATATAGTCCACGACGACTATTCTATATCTATACCCTAATTTAAGGGCCTTGTCCAAATTAAACAAACTTAAAAACAGTTTCTACGCGGAAGTGAATCCTCTTTAGGGACATGTCCTAGTAACAATATGAGCGATATCGGTGGCGACGTCACAATCGGACTTTACTTGTTTTCGAGCCAGTCACGTGAGGCAAAGGTCACAAGTTATCGAGTTCAATTAAAACCGAACTAGGGGCTTATTCGATTTATTTTATTAATATTTTTTTGGTTCATGAAATATATATACTTAGCCTTATTAATTGTTATTATACTACTTTTAGGGTTCCATACATCAAAAGGTAAAACGGAACCCTTATAAGATCACTTCCTTATCCGTCTGTCAAGACCCTTTTTTTCAAGAACGCGTGGAGTTTGATAAAGTTTACGCCGTACGGCATTTCACACAAACTTTCAAGCCCTTGTTTTCCGAAATGAATGAACCGATTTTAATGAAATTTCATACGCTTAAGCTGGATACAAAGGTCTAAAAAGTTACTTAAGAACATTTTCGAAATGTCTTATGTAAAAAAAGATAACTGGAAATCTGTTTCTATGGAAAAATTAAAATCCGTCTAATTTGGCTGTAACACTATTTTTCGAAAATATTCTTAAGTAACTTTTTAGACCTTTATATCCTGCATAAGCGTATGAAGTTTCATTAAAATCGGTTCATTCATTTCAAAAAACAAGGGCTTGAAAGTTTGTATGTTATGCCGTACGGCGTAAAATCAACGCAATCAAAAGATACGGGCATTTATGTTGCATTTATGGCGCATATTTTGACACTCGCAAGAGAATCAAAACCTATAGGGTACTTCCCGTTGACCTAGAATCATGAAATTTGGCAAGAAGCAATATCATGTAGCACAAGTAAAGGAAAAAATCCGAGAACTGTAAACTTGTAGTTACATGCCTACAAATGTGTACGGAACCCTCGGTGCGCGAGTCCGACTCGCACTTGACCGGTTCTTTTGCGAAATGGATTATACGAAAATTGAAATAAAATTTGTGAGCAGATATAGGATCTTTAAATAATTAAATTGCCTATTAATCTACATAGAAAACGCTTTTGTAAGTGACGTGATCAAAGAACAGTAGGTAACAAGAATTGTTGCATAGTCGATCCACACCACACATTGTACACATCTCTGAAGTATGGTTACTCAATTAGTGATAACGATGTAACCAGTAGGTACTAGTCTACGAGTCATATGACTGGTACACTAATGTATGATAAAACTGTGATCTCATGAAATCGTAACAACAAATTTAGGAACACCACGTACCTATCACAGTTAAAAACATACGATGTATCCGCCCGGACTCGATCTCGCGACATTATGACGTAACGTATGAAGATACGCGCGGTTTCTACCAGAACTTTTTAGTTCTTATCATGCCAGATAATAATTAGTTAACGTAAACATGTATATATTTTTTGAAACCGTTTTTAATTTGAATTTTCTTTGTTCACAGATCAATTGGATCAAAATGACGATGCCGAACAAGCACTACCTCAACATCGACATGTCTAAATTCCCCGCAAACGTGACGAAGGGCGACCCTCGCCACGTCATCTACCAACCCATCGACAAGCCAGCCGGCCTCATCTACGCGCAGCTACGTCGTAGACCCAAAAGTCATTTGTGACACCGCGTCGCTACGCCTCGTAGCGCTACGCTTTTTTAGTTTTATATTCGTTCCACCATTATCTTACCGTTATCGTAAACAAGGGGATGTTTCTGTTAATCAACCCTAACTCATCTTTATAACTCTCTCAGAATTATAAAAATATCGCCATTGTAAGTCCATTATTTTAAAATAAAACGTTAATTAATTGTATCTATATTTAAACCACACGTTATGTAATCTAGTCAAGTTCTTATTTTAATAATTTGAATAACTGTACTAATTGTGGCTACAGGCTTAATGCGGTTTCTAACCATATAGATAAGATTGTTACAAATAATCTAATAAGTATGACTAAGTTAAATAAACATTCAAAGTATTAAACTTGTGTTTGAATTTTTTTTTATTTAGTAAATTGGAAAACTTTGGGGGTACCTTTGCCCAGTAGAGGAACAATATAGGTTAACGGATTAAGTAATAATAATAAATTAAATGTATTTTACACTATTTGCGCTGTAGCATGGTGCGGGTGACAGTTTCAGTAACATTTCGTTTCACTCTTGAAAGTTGCCGCGATTTACAATTTATGACTTAATATTTCAGTTGTACCACATTCGTAATATATTAAATAATTAATAACTGTAGTAAATTAAATTAAACCCAACCAGAATGTTCTAATCAAGAAATAAAATCAAATTGAATGAAAAATTAAGCAAAGTGTTATGCGTATAACGTAACGCCATAGACGTATTTAGTGATGGGATGTACTGCTACGAAGGATAGTCGATATTTTTTATAATAAAAAACGTATATTGTGCGTAGGTCAATTTTTATTTTTAAAAGGTCTAATTATACAACAGAACATTTATAGGGTAAGGTTGCTTAAAAGGTTGCTAAAAAAAAATACATGTTATTCGTCTAAACTCATATCAGAGTCAGGAACATCTGAATTGTCACTCAATTCATCATCTGAATCTGTGACGGATATTATTAACGATGACTCAATTATGTTGTCAATATGTATGTCACGATCCCAATCAGACATAATGTCCCTTTTTGTTTTATTCACGACCTTCGACCAGTCTTCAGGTTGAACATTGGCCTCTTGTAATAGGGCCAACATCTTATTTGCCGTAAATGGCGGCGAAGTATTATTTCTTGCGGCGTAACCTAAAAATAAACGAACTTATAAAAAAAAGTATTCAAATAATCATCAATCAGCCTAATCTAGTATCTGGTAATGTTTTTAAACTAGGTACATGCTACGATCGGAAAGCTGATTTTTTTATAAAGCTTCAAAATGGGAATTGAAATTAAAAGCATACCTTTTATTTGGGCCCAAATCAGCTCAATAGCGTTATACTGGCAATGGTAGGGTGGTAGTCGAAGGACCTGGTGGCCTTTTTCTTTTGCCATCTCGTCCAGAGCATAGGTAGGAGTTGGTGGCTTATGGCGTCGGACTAAGGCAATAAGCTCCGTCTTTAACATTTTTATATCTGCTGTAACTCCGTTTTCACTCAGCCACTTCACCAACTCGCTTTTGCGGTTGGATTGGTTTGGGGGTTTATTAACTTGCACCGAATGGTAGGGTGCGTTGTCCATTATTATGGTCATAGGCTCTTTTAAATTGTTTAATAGACCTATGAACCAATCTTTAAATTTTTCGTAATTCATCTCCTCATGATACTCCGTAGTTTTTTTTGACTTAAAAGCCAGCAAACAATCAGGGACGAATCCACTTGCTGTACCTGCGTGACAAATAATAAGGCGTTCGCCTTTGCCTTCCGGCACTTTGGTACACGATTGTGCCGTATCGTCGGTCCAACTTTTACCCACTGTGTGGTTGGCGTTTAGCCACGTTTCATCCAAAAAGACAACTTTGCTCCAATCACTTATGTTTTTGGCCTTCCTTAAAAATCTACATCTTGCTAGGGCAATGTCAGTCCTATCCATAATAATCTTTCTTTTGTTAACTTTTTTGTAAACAAAGCCAATATCTTTTATAACTTGCCGTAGCGAAGTAATACCTCCTTTGAACAAGTCAGCTTCTTTTAATGATTTTAGAAGCTTGAGCAATGTGGGTAGCTCCATTCTTCTATAATAATCATAAATATGATTTCTAATAGCAACCTTAGCAAAATCATCCAAATCTGTGATTGGCTTCACCTTGGTCCGCTTTTTGTTGGGTGTCGATAATTTATTTTCAAACATCCCATCTTGGCCAATTTTCTCACGTGTTATACGCGAAACAGTATTGCGGCCAATATCAAGAGCTTCGGCTACTCGTTCTACAATATGATTCAATGGTAACAACGGTCCATTATTTTGTTGTTCTCTTTCAAAGTAGTCTCGGAGGCGAACAACAAGCTCCCTGGCCTGACTACCCAAAACAGTTTTTTTTGTATGCTTAGGCATGGTAATAACAACAAACTCAACAAACTTATAACAAATAACAATTTAACAAAAATGAAAACAAACAATGAAATCGTAATACGTGTCACATTAAGTCACAATATAACGCGCTTGCACTCGTACTCGCACTCACAGCATCGCACGGGTAAACAACATGGCCGCCGCGCCGATGCACCATAGAGCAAAAATGTTGTCACGAAAAAAAAAACATAAACCCGATTTTGATTATTTTATATAAGTACAAAGATAATTATGTAGCCATAAAACATTTATATTGACAAGTTTATACACGTAGCACACACGTAGTTACACTGCACAACTGAATAATACACTAATTTTCATAACAATATTAAAGAGAACTAGATTCACGCTGCGAGTATCGTTAGCGATAAAAATGAATTGCATAACCTCACATCCCTACGTGGTACTGACAAATGTCAACGTCATACGGGCAACTGTCACCCGCACCATGCTACAGCGCAAATAGTGTAGAGTCACTGAAAGAAATTTAGTTTTTATGGACATTTATTAAATACAAAATACATGTTCCTTACTTTCACTACGTTGAAGTTTACAATGTTTTTAATACTCGTAAAGAGACATTAATGGTTTAATATTATTATGACGAGGACTGACCAACGACATATTATTACGTATATATTGATAACAGGTACATAATGTTATACATAAGTTACTCTTAAAAATAAAAAAAAGCTTTTTACAGACGTTTGGTTCCGATGATTTTGTCTGCCAAAGCATAAAGTTCCTCGACCGTCTGTAAAGAAAATAGAAAAGTTAAGTAATGAATTCTTAGTCAAATAAACCTACAGTGCGGCCGACGAGAGAATGCGACCTGTCAGTTTCATACAAACGAATACGTATTTTGTGAATTTGATGATAAATGATTTTATTTTCTGTAAGTACAGGTTTGTACAAGATGTAGTTATAATTATGTAGTTAATAGAAATATCGCACTGACAGGTGTCAGGAACGCATTCTCTCGATGGTCGTACTGTAATCTTGTTTTCGATTAAAGACAAATGACAATCATTTTATTAATTGTCAACTCATCGTAGAGTTCAGCAGTATAACTAATTGTACTATGAAGTTTAGTATAGTCCGCGCGGAACTAGTTGGCCGCGCCTTAGGCGCGAATCAGAGACGGTGAAGGCGCGGCGCAGGCATGATGCCGCTTCAAAACGTTTTCATACAAAATGTACGAAGGCGCCGCCCGCCGCCGCGTCGCTTGAGTGTAATTCACGACGGGGGGTGAGGCGGCGGGTTGCGTAGTGTTCACAACGCACATTAGATTAATGACAGCAAGCGCCCCCGCCCCTCCGTCCCACCGCTCACATACCTAAGGCGCGGCCAACTAGTTCCGCGCGGACTATAGTTATTCGTGTAAACACAAAACTGCTAGAATACGACAAAATTATTGAGTTAAAAATGGGATCGTAGACCGTGCGTGTAAAGATCGAGGGAGCCTTTGTCCATGGCCTTCATAATATATCCAATCAACCGATACATATTTCCTTAGGTAGGTATTTATGTGTGGACATATCAATCTGGCTATCCTTGGATAAATTGTCTGTTAATCAGACATCTGACTGAAAATTAAAAAGAAAAGCAAAGTAAGTATTTGCTTTTAAGCGTAAGTGGTTGACGTTGAGCAGAGAACGAATGAAACCTACCTACATGACGTCATATCTTATTAGAGTATCACGCAATATGTTGTGATGCAGAAACTCTGAAAACGTAAACAATATCTAGTTACACACGAATCAAATACGGAAGTGGAGTCGAAAGACAAAACTTAGGTATACGTTTTGAAGACTCATTATGGTTGTTATAGTCCAATTTAAGTTTTCCAGTAGTCTTTTTGTACACATTTATTATTATTTTTTATTATTAACGGATAAATCCATACTAATATTATAAATGCAAAAGTGTATCTATCTGTTACCTCTTCACGCTTAAACCACTGACCTGATTTAGATGAAGTTTGGTATAGTTTCGAGCCCCGATATTCCCACGGGATCGAAACTTATGCGGGTGAAACCGCGGTGCACTGCTAGTGGAATAGATTTTCGTAGGTGTTTTCCTCAAATTAACGCGGGTGAAACCGCGGGGCACAGCTAGTAATTAATATGTATATATATAGTATATAATGTTCGAGTCATTAACTAATCGTGTAACTGGTTCAGTATAAAAAAACAGTGGCACTCCGGGAGTGCCGACAGAAATTAAAACTTGAACAATTACGTGTGTATTTTGTGAATCGTCTTATAAACAAAACACGCGCTTACGAATTTTTACATTACAAAAAAAGTGTACAACGTCGCTAAAGAAGTTTTCACTTCAAAAAAACTCTTTAGAAGAACATCTCTGAGATATGAGTGTATAATAATAACAAGTATACCCACGGCGAACATATCCTAGCAGCTTCTAAATTTCCAAAATATCGTGTATTAGTTTAGTACTTATTCAGAACTTAGAAAGAAAAGTTTCAATTTCAGTATGCGGAAACATATTTATGATGATAAGACATATTTATGCTTTAAAATTAACTTTCAACATGTTCACAACGACTTTACCCTGAATTCAGCCAATTATCCACTGCAACAAAATGTCAGTGGAACAGTTTTTTTCTTTTTCTTATTGTAGAGACGGGTTATTACCGTCAAAACATTTTTTATTGTGTGATACCTAGTATTGAAAAGTTTAGCGAACTCTTTAGGCCACACCTTAACTATGGAAAACAATTGATATTTTTGTTGACAAAATAACTAGATGTTTGATAAAATATTGAAAAGCCACAAGATTATAATAGCATGAAAATGAATCCAAAAATAAATCAGACACTGGCTGAAAAAACTTCAAAGCTAGGCACACAATAGGTACGCACTAAATTATCGTATGTTCAAGTCTGTAAAGCCTAACCTATTTAATGGTTTCAGTTTGTTATGATTCTAATGTTGCTAATATTCTATAAGTAACAAACGTTTGGATAGCACGAGTTTGTGGCGAGGTTGGGTCATTACTTATCAATCGTGTTCTAACGTGGTTCATGTCCAGTTTCTAACTGGTTTGAACCGAATTTATTAAAGGCAAATACATACGACTCATTAAACGCGTGAGTATTTGTTAGCATACGTCTTAATGTGTTAAAAGATTACAGAGATATAGACGTAATTTCTTGGTCGACCAAATTCAGTGGTGTGCAAAGGATTTCAGTAAATCATTTAGGCGTAGGTATAAATACCCAACCCAAACTAATCCAACCCTAACTTTGCCCATTTACTTTCCGGAGTTACTGTAAACAGTAACTCCGGAAAGTAAATGGGCAAAGTTTGAAGTTCAATGCACCAGAATCACGCGATTTTGTATTAAAAGTTCTCTGGGTATTTCAAGCAATCATTGGAACTCACGAAAGGAAAGGGAAAATGGGTAATTAAAGAAAGTTTTTATCACCTTTTATGGCTTTAAAAATTTATGAGAATTTTTGTGGAGAACATAAGTTCAATATGTATTATATTCCACCACATACTTCTGAAGTCTATTTGGAGAACCAGCACTAAATTAATGGATTTAAAAGAAATACTTAACGGAGTAGCAAGAATCTTAGAATTAAACAATGTCCGGCAATTTGGGACACACTACGTGTTCGGTATGTGAATCCTCTAGGAATTTGTAGAATAGTTTATTTATTTAATACTTTTTAAGCACAGTAATGTACAGAGGCAGACTTAATACCATAGGCATTTTATGTCACTCAACCTTTAAGTCAATACTTTTCGCAGTTATGGAAAATTAAAAAAAGCCAAGTAGTACGTACTTACTTAATTTGTTGGAAAGAATATAAATTAGAAATTACAGTGGAAGACATTTTGAGATTATGTCATGAAAATTAGGAAATCAATTTACAAAATTATAAAAATTAAGCCCACTATAACGTAGACATCTAAAGTTTTGGATATTTTCATAATATTACCTGGATATTGCTTAACTAAAATGATTCATAAAAATAATTTTATGCATTATTGCCAATAAATATTGAACCCCATGGGAATGTCCTACTTTTAGGTATTGTATAAGAAACTATTGGAGCAAAGTATTAGGCAGCTAGACTCGGGACAGCAGAGCTACGAATCTGATAAGAAATAATGCGAATCTCTACAATAATGTGTGCTCAACACGCGGTTACTAAAGTATGAACAACAGCAATTTGTGTGAGTTTACGGCACATATAGTTTGATATTATTTCGACAATAATTATTCACACCACATATTTCTATAATATTTGTGAGATAAGGCAAGTCGATAAGTCTTACGACTACTTTAAAGTAATAAAAATTATGATTGAGTTATGACTATAAGAGTGCCTGTGCGCAGATGTATCGGCTAATGATTGTTACACGCGCGCTAGTAGAGTCCATAGGTCGTTATATTAAGGGGCCAAAATAAGCTGGAGTCAATCCGCTTCTAACCGGTTTACCACGAGCTATCACTGCTGCACTAGACTATATAAACAAAACAGTTATGTAAATCTTTACGATAGCAACCGCAAGACCGGGTGACACGGTGATATCCAGACAATTCTAGTTACCAAATCCTACAATGTATCAGTGGTTCCTACCGTGAGATTCTTCAGCTGTTTGATCTCATTGGTCTCATATTTGAGTTGTGCGAACTGCTCATCGGTGAAGCGAACACCTTTCTCTAGGTCCACTTGCTTCTGTTCTTCCATATCTGCGCGACATTTCGCTAGCAGTTGTTCGGGTGTTAGCTGTTCGCCCTCCCCCGTCGCAACCTCTTCTTCTGGCATCTGTTCTTCGGCCATGGACTATAAAATAAAAGTAATTCTTTTAGATAACTGAAGTTCTAATTACACGTTTTAAGATTTAACAAAAATGCCGTTACCAGGTCCAATTTCTGTGAAGCTTTCAATTTCCTAAAGTAAGCTTCGGCACGTTTCTTGGACGCGCGGTTAACTTCACGGTTGACCATGCGCCAGAACACGAACACTGGGTGATGGAACAGCTCAGGTGGACATTCCTTCAGCGGCGTCTTCCCGGCTAAGATTAGTCGTTTGAGCCTTTCCATCTCATCCATCTGTCGATAAAACATGACTTACTGTTTATGAAACTATAAAATGCACACGTTCAAAAACATTACGTATGTAGGCTACACGGTAATAAAAGCTGTATTGATTAGGAAAGTACTTTAGGGGAAATTGTTGCTCGTCGCGGGTACTTAATGAAATCGTAAAGTTCGTAAAGTAATCTTTGGCTGATGGGTGGGTAATTAGTTTCACGTTGACTGGCGTTTAATAAGTGAAGCACTCGGAAGGCATGCAGACTGTCAGTGATGATTGATTGGCAGTAGGTAGACAGTAGATAATTACTTCTTTTTCCTGAAAAGAGTGTTTAGAAGCAAGATTGTTTTATGATAATCCATGTTATTTTTGCAACAACAACCACTCTAAATACATTAAATTGGCTTTTAGAAACCTGAGTTAAACCTATGTATTATTATACAATAACCTTGTATGATAATACATCATTAATAGTTTTCAAGAAAGTTGCTCATTAATTTTGTATAATATTGGCACTTTTGATTAATCGATCTCGACTTAAACCTCGATTCCAGACTGAGCAAGTCAGCATAGTTCTAGCTGACTGGTTACTGTAGTGCTGAAAAAGGTAGAAAGTCGTGATCTACTCACAACTCGCGTGTTGATCCTCCTGTTGAGGGTCTCCTCATTGACTGCGCGGATCCTCTCCTCCAGCTCCGTCATGAAGGTCTTGTCCGTGAGCCGCACTAGGTTGCAGCCCATGTGCTTCTCCAGCCGGGCACGGACATGCGGATGCGAGAAGCTGGACAAGATACCAACAGATCAGGATTTTGATAATCAGTTATAGGAGATTTTATTACATTGATTTTGCAAAATCTTTTTATGAAAAATTAAAAAGTGTTCTATTTTTTACGATAAAATTAAAGGCTTCCATAAAGCAGGCAATATGTGATTTAGACTCAGGTATCCGTGAGGTTGATGAAAAAATTTTTTTACCAGTAAGTAATCGAAAATCACCAAATTGATGACAAAAAAAAAACTTCATAAAATGCCCTGAGGCAAAACCTATGCGGTAACACAAAAATTTGATAAACATTGCTAATGAACTAAACGATGCGTTAACAACACACAACGCAATGTTGGCGCCAATTCACCTTCAAAAGGAACTTAAAATAAAACGAAATACCAATAAAACGAGGTGCCATCGATATGATAATGTGTGAAAACAATAAAAAAGGAAACATTTCATATAAAGAAAGCGTACGTGAGCATACAAATTTTATGACCTAAAGTACTAAGTGTTACGTACCAGAGCCGCGAGGATTCTTTGAAACCACTTTCAGCACTCGTTATGGCGGTGGTTCAGGCAGAATGGGTATACACACCGGAGCCGACCAGACGTCTCGACGTTGCCGTAAACTTTTAGTAGTTTTGACGCTACATGCTCAGTGTCATAGTTGAGACCTTTATCGTGGTGTACGATGGGCCTGACACGGTATGGCACGGCCCCCACCGACACCACATTTGGTACAAAATTCGTATAAAGAAGTATTCACACCTTTGTTTGGATCGGTATCAGGCGTGAAGCCAAAATGATTTTTTAGAGTGTTGGGATATAATAGCTGTCGTCTATTTTCAAATTTTTGGAACTTATTAGAAACATTCTTAGCAAGTAAGAATAACCCTTTTTAGTCAATATAATCCTTGTTATTCATGTAATTTCACGGGTTGTTGTGAAGTATTGTTTAAGTCATAGTTATCAAATTTTACTAGGTCCAGTTAAAATCTTAGGGGTCAGGGATGACAAATATTGGTTAATTTATTTTTAGTGTTATCCCTCAAGTTGCGGTCAATAGAACGGATGAAGTAAAGTTCAACAGTGCAAGGTTACCGATTAATATGTACTCGTATATAAGAGAAGAGAATAAGACATCATTAAAAATAAACATTTCAGATAATATTATATAAAATACCACACACGCTATTTGAAAAATAGTATCTAATGCATCGAGATATAAGTACTAGAGAAGCTACGTCAAATAACTGATATTCTTCGTTATTTATTCTCGGCAAAAAGGTCTTAAGCGCCATGTAAATCACGGCACTTACGCGTTTTCTTCGAAAAGTGCAACAACATGTCTTGTGAGTTGCGGCGCGATCGCCGCAGTTGAACGAGACAAAGTAGGAATTTACGGTGTCTTCTCTAGTACGTTAGTACTTATATCTCGATGATCTAATGCCTGTTTTTCGTATGTAAAAGATAGTTGCTTTATGTTAGATTTTTTGTCACAAAACGAAAAAAAAAAATAGTTTGTTCTAAAAGGTTCTTAAGCTCACGTGACTGTGGAAAATTTACTCAACGCCATACATGGCACCGGCAGGCAATTTTGACTTTTTGACTTACTGTTCATCGAATGCATAAAGCTGCATATATTTATGTCAATTTGTTCCCAAATAGTAATATTCTAAGAGATATACGATGTTAGCACATTTTTGCTATGAAAGCTATCTGGATGATTCAGTTGGTGGAGTAAATCACTTTATTTTGTAACCTTATACCTACTGAGGTGGGTGCGAAGCGAAACACATAAAAGCGCCATTATGTAGGGAAAGCAAATAATTGCTTATAGACTTGTTTATTACGCAGAAAAGACAGTTGAAACGAATAAAGAGTTTTTTTACTGGTCTGGGGGCCTAAAAAGGCCACATTGGCGAAACATAAAAGGATAACATTGTGAATCGTAATGGACAGTTAACTGTTAAGTTATTCGAATCAAATCCCATTGATGAAGGATTTTTCAGTTATTTTTTTTGTCTGTGCTAAAATAATAATCAGTCCAATTCAAATCCAATCCCTATCTCTTTGATTATACCTACGTAGTGCAGCGAAAAAAAGAAAAACACGGACTGTCTTCGCCATATTTTGATTCATAACGTTATCCTTTTACGATTCTGCCAAAGTGGCCTTATTAGGCCCCCAGGTCGCCGAATTTTTGCATGTTTAAAAAGAAAAGCGCTGTCAAATAATAAACATAATCAACCTATGATGTTCCCATTGCTGGGACACAGGCCTCCTCTCGGTTAGAGGGAAGCATATTATAATAATAACCAAAGAAATATGAAATAGAGGCCATCCGCAAAGTACAATGCGTGCCACGAAAGATGAGACTTGACACACTACGTGGTTTGACATGCGCAGTACACGATTTTAGGTATCTTTAGCGGTATGAGGTCCACCTGAGGTGAGGGACGGGACCGGACGTCATAGGGGCGGCGGAAAGAGCGGGGGAGGCGGGGTCAAGTCTCATCTTTCGTGGCACGCATTGTACCTACTTCTTATTAAAATTGCTTATCGTCACAAGATAGCGACTTAACAGGAAAATGATTTATCTCTGTAAGGGCAAATAACTCGGACGATTACGTGTACTACAAGTACAAACAAGCTTTAAAGTGATGCTGTTTGTATGCTGACCTGGGTTTACACATTATGCTGATAGATAGATAAGATCATGTGTTTAGAAAATTTACTCTTCCGTTAAGGAAAATAAGAGTAAAACTCTATCCACATGTATAGTTTCAGGTTAGGACTTTCCGGAATCCGTCATAAGGTAGGACGCCCTCAGGCTACTGGCTAGGTGGAGCGATCTTCAAGGTGGCTGGTAGCAGTTGGGTGAGAGTTGCCGACTAGACAAATGATATGTGATTGGAGAGTCCTATATCCTGCAGAGGCAGCTGGCGGATGATGACGATGATGAAAATCTATACATAGTAGGTATAGAATAAAGTCGTCATTCGTACCTGTCTGTGTGACCGCTTAGATCTTCTACGTTCCGTAATGTTATTTCATGAGGTTTTCACCATCATTTAGAGCATTCATTCAGCGTTGCTATTCTGTAAAAATCTCACCGTGAAAACTTAGGTGAAGTGAGCGTGGAGTGAGCAGTCAATCGTGTCAATTCCTAGCAATAACAAACTCACTTCACCTAAGTTTTCACGGTGAGATTTTTACAGAATCGACCAGCTGGAAGGATTATGTTTTTAAAACTCTAGCGGCCCGCCCCAGGCTCGCATAGCTGCATTGCTTTATTTTCCAAATTTCAGAAAATTTCTTTGATAAAATCCTTGTCCTGGCAATACCGAACATAACAAAAAAGAATTATCCAATTTGGTTCAGTCATTTGGAAGTTATGCGCGTACAGACATTTCGGCAACTTTGTTTTATATTAAAGGATAATGATTAATATTTAACTTAGACATAGCACAGAAGTCTCGATATTTGACATGTCTTCCACTCGTGCGAGGCAGGGGCAGGTCCCTAGTAATTAATATAAAATGAGTCGTCCACATGTTTTCTATGTTCTATGGTGTATGCTATAAACGCTACAGTTGCTAGGATACGGTCCACCCTAGTTTCTGTGGTGACACGTAGACACGGCTCCGAGGCACACATTGGTAAAGATATGGTTACCTATATGAGGGGTGTATGTTCCTATTGTGAGCTAAAATGTCATGAAAATGTCAACAAAAATAATGGGGTTTTATTTTTATAAAAAACTCAGATTTTTTTTTAAGCTGCTGGGGCACGTAATTACTGGATAAACTTTAATAATGGCTATTAGGTGACCAATTAGGTACTTCGGAAGGTCCTTTATTATTATGACTTGCCTGAGTACTTATACGTCCAACTGTAGATACTAGCACCTATAATCTTCACTGCATCCTCTACTAAATCTTTAATTACTCTAGATTGGATTACTGGATCAGTCCACTCACTAATCACTACCCGTTAAATTCCTGCATTATACAGGCAATGCAATGAAACGTTTTTGCCAAAACAAACAATAAAACTAAGGCATCAAACCAAACGGACCGCGAAATGGAGAGGGCAATGGTTGGGGTTTCCTTGCGTGATCGAATCAGAAATGAAGTGATCCACAGGAGAACCAAGGTAACCGACATAGCCCGATGAATTGCCAAACTTAAGTGGCACTGGACAGGGCACATTGCTCGCAGAACAGATGGCCGATGGGGCCGAAAGGTACTGGAGTGGCGACTGCGTACCGAAAGACGTAGCGTAGGAAGGCCTCCCACAAGGTGGATCGACAACCTTGTGAAGGTCGCAGGGACCCATTGGATGCGAGAAGCACAGGACCGGTCGAAGTGGAGGTGCTTGGGGGAGGCCTATGTACAGCAGTGCTCGTCTTTCGGCTGAAATGATGATGACCACAGAACAGATAAAAGAGATGATGACCAAACCAAAGGTACACGAATTGTATCCAAACGAGTATAATTTTGAAATACAATATGTTAACTAACAGAGGGCGTTCCCGTTAACCCGCAATAGTATAGCATCCATACATGCTAAAAAAAATATTACCATTCGAAAATAAAATGTTTTTATTTTTTTTTATATTAAAATATTCACTAAATATCGTAAATTGATACGTTAAAGAAACACTCTGTACACGCGTACTTGAAGGACAGCAATGTCGGAATTTATTTATGAATGACGGGCGCGGGTGCGGGCGGGGCGGGGCGGCCGTCTCACTCCGCTTCGTGAACTCTCGGAAACGCTCGGCCAGCAACGTGCGTATTGCGTTTGGGCATTACTACTACGAATACTATTCCGCGCTACTATTTTGATTTTAAACAGGAGGTTTCGAATTTATTGACAATTAGTTATTTTTTTTAATTCGGATTATTTTATGCTTATATTTCTATGCTGATATTTTTATTTTAATCTATTAATGATATAGATTAACGAGTTTAAGGGAACGCCCTCTGTTATTTAACATACTGTATAAGCAGATATTACCATAAGTAGGTAATCTTCGTATATCTGGAATCTATGACTTACGTGCTCATTTGAATTCATACCTATCGATATCGATAGTTAAGGGTTGGGTTCAATAATAAGTAACATCATAATTTCCTGACAATAATTACCTAAAAAACTTTTATTTATTCATAAAACAGTGTCATTGTGTCGCTATGCTATTGTACTCAATTTTATTTAGTAACCGCTTTCAAGAAGCTTGCTGTTTTTGTTATATGTATCCTCAACTGGTTTTCTTGAAAATATGTCTACAGAATGGTACACATTTATACACTGTTTTGACCTCGACGGCTGTATTTTTGTATGGATCAGATAGATAAAATATGGGTAAGGATGAAAACGCATGAATAATAAAATCTAGGTTTCGTGACTTAGCTCTAGGTCTGACTTGGTAATTAGTTTAGTAGGCTAGGTATTTCCAACGCTACGACTTATTATTCAGGTTGTGTACGACACATTCTGACAACTTAATTAGACCTACCTGCTATAAATCGCAAGGCATTGTTGTTATAACATTAAAAAAGGTACCTACGTTTCAAAAAAAAAACTTTTTTGTTGCAGCCGCCAGGATTTGTCTCTGCATCACCATAAGGTTGACTGGTATAAAATGCCTCAGGCATTAACATAATATTTACATTCTCGGGACGGAGTAGGTATGTACGAGGCGAGGGGTTGAAGCTAACTATTATTATTTATATTCAGAGATGATCAATTTTATTAGTACCTAAAATAGTACTTTAAATTATGTAAGTTCACACAAACGCATACAATGTTTGAAGAATGGACACTCATACCTTTTATTTTTTTTTCAGGATGGGGTAATCATCAAATGACCCCTCCCGCTCTGGGTGGAGCGGAAGGGAGTGTCAGACTCTTACTGACCGAAACCCACCCGTGTTCCTTCCTTAGCCCTTTATGTTCCGGGCCAGCGGTAACCCTTTCGGACAATCCCACTGATCCGGCAGCAATCCCGCTGACCCGGCAGACACTCATACCTGTCCTATTAATAAGTCTGTCTTTGTACAGTATTTTTTCGTGAGCATAACTAAAGCTCTAATAAATACATTCGACGATTCCTAGTGGATTCGTAGCAGTCTACGAAAAAAGTGTTACGATTTTTTTTTGTCGTAATTTAATACTTCAAGCACATAAATGTACAGAGGCGGACTTACTGCCATAGTCATTTTCTACCAGTTAACCTTTTGTCGTCGTAATATGCACAAAAAATGTTACGAACTTTTTTATCGTAATATGCTAAAAATGCTACGATGTTTTATGTCGTAACATGCTAAAAAATACTACTTTTGTTTGAATAATTTGTCAGAGAACAAGTGCATATCTAGGAAAATATTACAACGCATAGAATTCCACTCAATGAGGGTTTTCGTGAAAATTTACGACACCAGTTGGCACCACTGTGACAAGAGGTCTTCCAATATAAAATATATGATGACGTTCATCATTCGATTCATTCATTCATCATTCAGTCATGACTAAAGAAAATATAGGCACTTTGACAGATGTCTGGACCTGACGTGTCAGTGCTGCCACCTGGCGAACGTCATTTCAGAAAACCCTCCCGCTCCGCTTCTGAGGACATGGTTTCAGCGGAAAAAAAGTAAGATAAGGTAGCGAAATTTCTTGAATCAAACATAGCTAATCTTGGTAAAAAGATGTCGTTGCGGTCATAGCCTGTGGTCATAGCTAAGATTTAAATTTACGCATTGCATTAACATTTTTATTAAGGTTCCTGCAAACAGGAGCGACGCGCGACGCGAATCGCGCGCGACACAAAGGCACCGCTCGTTGCGCGACTTGCGGTGCCTTTGTGTCGCGTGTCGCGTCGCGCCTGTGTGTACGAGCCTTTAACAATTTTTGCTACATCTTAGGGCGTCGGTACCAAATAGAATAGAGTACTCTTTATTATGTACACCATATAAATTACAGACATAAATATAGAAACTGTACAAAGGGTGACACAATGGGCGGTCTTATCGCTAAGAGCGATCTTTTAAAGACAACCTTAGGATGGATTTGAAAAGGGGAAGGACAGACAAATACTGTAGGTAGTCCGTGGTATACCATTTACATAATACAATAATTACACACATAAAGTATATAAACTGAACTAAAATATTGATTATGTAGTGCGCATACACACGCGCGACAAGCGTCAATGGAAATTGCAACCGTCGACAACGTGCCGCTCGTGTACGGATTTTGTTTGACTTACTAATCTAAATAAATATATACACATACATATAAATATATCCATATAATAATAAACATAAAACAGGAGCAAAGAAAATATAATGATGATGTGGAAGTGCTTTTTTACCATAATTTTAAACGTGGACAAAGATTGAGCACGCCTTACCGACACGGGCAAGTCATTCCATAACCGTACTGCTTGAACAGTAAAAGATTTGTCATAAAAACTGGTGGAATGCATCGGCATCTCTAGTCTCAGGTTTTCCGATGACCTCAGATATCTATTATGTGTGTCATGAAGGAACTTGAAACGTTCTTTAAGATAAATGGGTCATGACCGTAAAATCTGTAATTCATCAAGTGAAACCTTCATTTACAATGTTTAAAATATGAGCCATACTGTCTGTCTATTAATATCATCGGTGACGTATATCGTAGCTAACCATTACATCTATGAGCGAATACGACTAACACCCAGTCACACGCAGTCTGCATTTCAGCATGATTAAGTAAACACAGCGTATCTCCGTAATAAACCGACCAGTTTTTAGTTATCTGTGCCATAACGTAATGCCGTCACGTCAATGTTTACGGAGCCCAAATTACACGTGACGATACATTTACTCGTCACTTCGGTTTTTAGTTTCAGTGTAAACGCCAACAATTCTGACCAGAGTGTATGAATGTACGTTTCATTTGTATGTGATTAATGCACGACTCTGACTCATACACGTGACTCAGAATTTCAGAGAGCTTTTCTCCTAATTCTGTCTGTTTAAAAATATAAGCGAAGCTTTTACGAAAACGTCTCTTTGTCGTTCGATTTTTACTAGATTTGATAAGTTATAGATAATATTTAGCTATATACGTTTACTGTCTGTAAAATTCGTACTTTTGACCGAAGAACATTTTTTTATGGTTATTCAAAGCTTAACATAATTTTTACGTTGCTAGACAGGACGTTCGTCGCCAACATTCAGCAGTAATAGTGCCCTAAAGTTCTGCTTTTGTGGCTCGTTATACTAACGAATAAACACTAAAACAGCATGATTATGAAACATGGCAGCGCTTACAATAAAAGTTTATTGTACCCTCTAACTGTGGGGGCGTGACTCGATGCTACTTAGATATGGCTGTATAACCTTCCATAATTAAGTGCTCAATTATTTCTCTGAAAATTAATGTACTGACTCATACTGACTTATTGTCTATTGCGTATTTTTCATGTGTTCTTCACACAATGTAAGGATACGTACGGCTACCTTATTTAACGTTGTATTTTCATTTGTAAAATATACGAAGAATGGGTCAAGTAAATTTCACCCAGCATTTAAATGAAAAATGAATAAAAATCTGTTTTGATACTGGAAAACTTGACCTCAACTGCGTAACACAATTTCAATCCCGATCCGATGGATTTTGAAAGAAATTCCTAATCCATTCCTTCATAGGTTTAAAAAATTGGTCTGTTTAGCAACATAAATAACGCAATGAATGTTGTTGAACTGTCAAAATGAAAGAAATTGCCATTGACAATGGCAATTTCTTTCATTGTGTGTTACTCAAATATCCCGCTCCGTCTATGATAGAAAATGCTGTTTTGTTTCTAGTGTGCTCACTGTGTAAAAGTTAGTGTTTAAATAAATGAAGGTTTTAATTACTTCTATGCAACGGCGAGAATTTACCTTCAATCGAATGAATTGTGTGATGCAATTTGTACACGAAACGCGGCAGTAAAGCCGTAAGCATGATATTTTTAAAGCTACTAAACGTCACGGACATTAAATTTCACGGAAATTTATATACTTCATGTTTCTACTCTTCATGAGGATTAGGATTTTATGCTTTATGCATAAAAATGTTATTCCAAGTGTGAATGGGCGAGATTCCAATGTGTCGTCATTAATGTTATTTACGTTATAGTGATCGGTTGTTCGAGCGGAGATATGTAATATATAGCGCATGTAAAGAGTATGATCGTGTGGTGGGTACATTGGAAACTCTAGGAATTGGTAAGTTTCACGACGTGGACCGTGGCTTTATCCGCAGCGTGACGTTGTACATTACTGAGTGCAAATGTTTAGAGAGGGAGCTGACCATTCTACCATCTGTTACATTTACGTATTAGCCATTCTCTGTACAGACAATGTCGAGTAGGTATTCAATATTTTACGTGGTCCTGCTATGAAAACTGTAAGGATACCTAGCTGACCGGACAGAAGTTGTCCTGTGTCCTAACTCGATCGCAGCGCCACCTACCGAGTACAACTGTTAATCTAAACCATCCAGGGACCCAATCAAACACCCGCAAAAATCATCAAAATCGGTCCAGCCGTTTAGTAGGAGTCCAGTGACATACACAAAGACGCACAGAAGAATAGTATAAGACATAGAGCAACTGAAGAATATGAAGACCATGGAAATGAAAATAAATGTGGATTATCATATTAATTTTCTTTTCCATGGTTTTCATGGAAATGAAAATCAATGCACAAAGGTCACAATCACAATCGTTAAATTAATGATAATGGATTGGAAGAGAAATCCTTTTAGATTTAAACTGTAATGTAACTTCACTATTCGTAGAAAAACCGGAGATTTAGGAAGTAGTTCACCGACTGAGGATTCCAGATGTGGGTCTGCAAATCAATGGCATGAAATGAATACCGTCCAGGTGAATGTATTTCGGATCACTCACCTAGGAGTGATTTAAATGTTTTGAGATTCACCTGTCACGTTTTCTGTGAGCCATTCATCAGTCAAGACCATAAATTAAGTGTTAGTCATCAGACAGAATCTTGGCTCACGGTAGAATAATTCTTCAAGTGTTTGTGGCGCTACACGGTTTGTCATTCTTCAAAGTTTTGCGAGCTATAATTTCCTATAGATCTCCCTTTGCTAGCCTCCATATCGCAGCATCATGCTGAAATTGGGGAGAGCCTTTTGGCTTCGAAGAATATACGAGTATGTTTTTTTAAATATAATTTCGTTTTATTAAGATTGTATTTAGTTTAGTTTGCGATCTTCCTGTGCGAGTTCTAATAAATACTTTTTTCTTTCTTCCTTTCTTGTCCTACAGGACAGGTACACACGACGAAATATCAAGCTAAGTATACATAAATCTAGTTTTAGCCGACCTCGCATTATATAGGCTTTTTGTACAATAAGATGGCAGCGCTTAAACTGGAAATGTATAGCTTTATATAGCTAGCTAGCTAGCTAGCTCTAGCTTTAGCTTTGGTGTACATAATAAAGAGTATTCTATTCTATATGTATGTCACCGTGCGTACTAGTGCTAGGCAATTTCAAAATAGGTATTCGCAATAGTGATGGGCGTTGAATCAACGAACTAGTTGAATCAACCGTTGATCTCCTGGCCAACGTTTTAACTTGTAACTGTTTATGAAACAACTAGTTGAATTCGTCACCGACGTATAGCTCGTTTAATAATCAACTAAACTAAATTCGAGAACGCAAACGTAACGAACTGAGCAAATTAAAAAACTTACGTTGAAAAAAAAACATCAGAAATTGCGAGCGATGGTTAAATAATACAAACATTGGTTGATAGATGTAGAGACTCGTTGGACGTTCGCAGCGTTGAATAAAACCGTTCAATGAATGAACGGTTTACGTTGCAAGTTGCCAATAGTTGCATGTTAACTCGTTGAAGTATTTAACTACTTAATTGATCAACTAGTTGACGAACGTAAATAAACGTTGACGTTACGTTGCGGAAAAACCGTCAATGACCCATCACTAAAACGCACAAAATTTTTGAAATTGCGGTCTCTGAGAATACCTAATTAAGAAAGTACAAACAGCTGCATTAATTGAGTACCCTTCACACATTTAAATATGTCTTTTACCACGCGTTTTTACGCGTTTTTTTTAAATTTCATAATTATTTATTACTATTGTCAACACGGTTTTTTTTCTTAATCTCCTGTTTATAGATTAGTGTTGCGTTTATGTGTAATGACCTCTGATTATACGGGTTGGAAACCGCGATATCGAGATCCGTAGAATTATCTAGGTTACTTGTGGAGACAAAATAATGCCTAGTTTGATAATGAAGAATAACAATTAAAACTCATTTTAACAATCTAAAGGCCGTAGACCTGAGGAATAGGTGAATTATTACGAAGATGTGTCACCGACACGTGTTTTTAAAAACTTCTGAAAGAGTGGTTTAGCTGCGCTAATCGCTTTCAGTTTTATTAAATAGGTGAAATTCCCCCTAAATGTGTCATTAGTAGATTGCCCATTTGCAGTGAGAATATGTTCAAATATATATTGAATTGATAAAAATGTTTTATGTTTTTAAGGTTTCCCTGTTTTGTGCGTTTGGGATTGTTCAATATTCAGAGAATTACTTATCTTTTTATTTTTGGTATAAATAACATTGAACTGATCACCCGAGCGCCTCTCATGAAAAATACGGAACGGATTTGTCATGATTTATAAGATGTAAAAAGTAAAACAAAGATTTGTCTGTATATTATTGATAAGCTATCAGTTAATTTTATATTCATTTTGATGACGGCTGACGCCAATTATTATTGTCTGTTTTGTTACTTACAGATGTCCCCCTTGACAATGACGATTTTGTTAACGTAAACATCATTACCTATTCTCAATGACAATCGGGACACGAAAATCTAGATAATAGAGCTTACAAATAAAACAGGAAACATAACATCTGTGTAATTCCTCATCTATCAATCATAACAAACGAATTGGAAATTTTTAAGAGCGTTTACGACGTACGGCATTTCATACAAACTTTTTTATCGAAATGAATGAACCGGTTTTAATAAAACTTCATACACATAAGCAGGATACAAAGGTCTAAAAGTTAGTTAAGAACATTTTCGAAAAATAGTGTTACAACCGACAAAGCTCAGTTATCGAAGAGATCAATAAACTTTATTTGTAACTGATTTATGCAGTGGTTTCTTCATAAAACTAGATTTGCCGAAGCACATTTCTACTTTTTTTACGCGTCTATCAGTTCGGAACGCGTCTAACTGCTCATCAATGATACTATCTCTGTCGGGCACGAAGTCAGGTGAGAGAGCATGCTTTTTGGCCATGACCACCAGTGAGATCGAGCTCGCGACTAGTTAACTCTTAAGGAAGTTTATTTCCGATACCGTACTAAGAATCTAATCTAAATATAGGCTATATTGTCACACTACAGGGCAAAGGTCTTCCTCTCCCTTTTCCACACAATTCTGTCTTTTGCGAAATTTGTTATTTTTTTGTACTAAGAATACCTAAGGTACTAAATTACTTAGTTAAGAAGATTTCAAGCAGATATTTCATTGCACGATTCCGAAATTTCAAAATCCTAGCTTCACGAAACGAGGCGCCCAAACATCCGTTTCCTTTGTTTCTCAATACCCCGGATCAATGTTTATATCTAATCTTAACTTGATAAATTAAAACTTTAACGTTAATTAGGTATACTATGATATCCAAAACTACGTGACGTGACCTTTTGTTAAAATGAGTATCTACGCAACAAAAGTACAAAGCTTTTCAAATGATAACCGAATTATCAGCTATCAATCTATAACGTAACACGATGTTTTATTAGTGCCAAAAGGAAAAAGCGCCACCGATAACTCTCCAGTAATCCACTACAATATTTACGTGAAACCAATATACGGTGCGAATAACGCAAAACACTTCGCGATACGCATTTATTATCGTCAGAGTACTTTGAACCATAACAATACTACAATAGCGTGTCTCGCCGCCCCATCCTGCCAGATAACACGCAAAAACTTGCGACAATGATTTACTATCAAATTGTAAAATTGGTCACAGTTATGCCAAAACATACCAATCTCTGAAAAAAATACGTTCCTAATCCAATGCCAAACTAATCCAATATTCCAATTGTGGTACATTACTATCGAGCAAAAACAGTTACACACACAATATATAACTACGCCAAAAAGCTAGGCTTTCAATAGATTTAAAATAATCAACTTATAACATATACATATATATTAAATACTACTATCTAACTCTTTACAACTAAGGCTTTATTAGTATGTATTCAAAATCATAATTCTAATGATTTGGAACTGATATAGCTACATAATAATTATGTCGAAAAATGAGAGTAAATTTTAGGCAGGCTGGTGTGTTTTGGCATAACTGGATCCAATTACCGAATACAAACAAGCTTAAAATTCATCGCTTGTTTTGATTAGCTGTGAGAAGTGCAAATATTTTACGAACGTGATTTATTAATATCGTCGCTGGTACTCGTATGACGATGGCGCCCTTAGTGAACAACGAAAATAGCAACGAAGATTCATTGATATAAAATTATAATACGATCGTAAGCAGATTGTGTTTTTGCTTCAAAAGTTGGGTGTGGACGTAATTTGATTTATTCCCCGACTGCTTTGCATGCGATGTTTGTATCCGGTGCGGTGATAATTACAATATTTGCTGACATCCTCAACAGCTGATAGTTATCAATGATACCTACTTTTATAGTGCAAATGAAAAGTAAACAACAATGTTTTTTGATAAAATTAGAGGTGCTGGTTGTGAAAGTAGTAACAGCGATGATTTGAACCTGAGTGTAGATGTTCTTCTTGGCGGGACATCGAGGAAGGTGGTATAGTCATCAACATCAGCAGCAGATCGTCTCCGGCCGCGGCCAGCAAGTAGTTCAATGGTTTTCCAAAACGAGCCCTCGGAAGCACTCGACGGTGTTCGCTGCATCTTGAGGTGGTAATGATCACAGTTGCATGTTGCCCGACCCGCGGCTTAAGGTGCAATGACTGCCGCCGCCATCATAGTTTCCCGACCACCCCTTCCCCCATAGATTCGACACCCGGCGTGTTCCACACGCGAACATTAATCTCCCGCTTCAACACCTTTCATGGCTGATACCCCACGTATTCACTGATGTCTGTAGACACTTACAACACCTTTTAATGGTTATTTTGCAAAGTTGATAGGTAATTTGCTAGTCAATGCAAAGTTGTGAATGTGTTTTACGTTTTCTTTGAAACCTCAAAAGATTGGAGCTTTACAAGGTTTTCTTTATGATATAATGTAAAATATAGGTAAGAGGATATTGAATTAAATTTTTATTTTTATAATAACTTATATTATAATAGTTTTATTCCCGTCAAAAATCGTGTTTATCTAGTGGACACTCGGCTTAACTGCGGCACATTCGTAGAGCCGATTCATCCGGAGGTGACCCGGATAGCACCAACGTCGCCGGTCGCGACCGGGTCAGCCGGATGCCTCAGCGGCGGCCTTCGCAGACTCACGACAATAATGTGTTTTTTTAGGTTAACATACAATTTTCTAATACAAATGAAATGTTGAAATAAAATGCAGAAATTTATCTACAAGTGACTAACAACTACGGTGACTGGAACTTTTGAAGAGTACCTATGTGGCGTTTTACTTTCAAAGATAGAACGTAACTACCTATGTATAGAGTCATTTGAGCTTCTAATACCTCGTATATTTCAAAACACGCTTGATTTATGAAAGCAATCGTCGTGTGATGGGTAGCGGGTAATGTCGTTTTGTCGTTTGTTGTGGCACATTTGAATTTTTGAAATAAAGATGTTACGATACTGTAACTGTAGGAGGTCACGTGAACTTCTGGCACGTGCTTTATATCTTTATGTTTACACTAGAAATATAAAAATAATAAGCAATAGGGCTAGGGTGACGTCAAGCAATTCGATAAAAAACATGTCACGTCATGTCTTAAAAAGAACTTTTATTATCTTAGTTCGCGGTTGCTTATATGTTGCATAGAAATGGTAGTAATAAATATGAAACGTTATGAGTACAATAAGAACCATATGGTGTTACCATGTGAACTATGAAATGAAACTGCCAATGATATCGTATTTTCCTAATCCATCAAAATGAGGAAAACCAGATATGATTTTATCGCAACGTCAGTTCCGAATCTGCGCAGCGGTGCTATTCTGTAAAAATCTCACCGTGAAAACTTAGGTGAAGTGAGCGTGGAGTTAGCTGTCAATAGTGTCAATTCCTAGCAAAAACAAATTCACTTCACCTAAGTTTTCACGGTGAGATTTTTACAGAATCGACCGGCTGCTCTATAACAAAGTAGTTGATATAAACTCGTTCATCGCATTGTAGTAGGTATGTATTATCTTCACTAATTATGTCATATTTAATGAAGCATTTAGAAACCATTTAGTTTTCATTACGTAATGCATAGAAAAGAGGTTAAGTGACCAGAGAGGTCGCGTTCCTGATGGACGTCAAATAAAAAGAAAACCAGATCACTTCCAATCTTTTTAAATAAAATGAATAAATAAATTGGATTCACTCTTCACCTACGGAAAAGCTTTTCGACATTGATAGATGTTACTTACGAGTAGGTATAGATAACACAAGTCAACAAAAAAAATAAAAAATTTTGGTGCCGAGATATTGTTAGTGGTTTTGTATTAGGTATGCACTGGCAACACTAAACATATTTTTTATCTTTTTTTCCTACGTGTAATTTTTGATCTACCCGCAGTTTTAAATATTGGTAATAATCAGTACTTTCTTGTGCATGATTTGTTATCTTATCGATACATTTCTATAAATAAGTTGATTTTTATATCATGTCTTCATCGCGAAGAAGTTGTCTCAATGACCCAAATGTGTTTTGTTACATTTGTGGTGAATATACAGTTAAAAAGTTCAGAAAACCAATAACATATTTTATAAAAAGTGCTTATTTTTCTTACTTTAAGTACAAAATTGTCGATGAATACAAGCCTCCTCCACCTCAAATTGTTTGTAAAACATGCTATGAACATTTGCGACAGTGGATCAGTGGTCAAAGAAGTCGTATGAGGTTCGGAGTGCCTATGCAATGGAAAGAACAAAAAAATCACTTCGATGACTGTTACTTCTGCTGTGTCAATTTGCGTGGTGTTAATGTTAAAAAAATGACTTATCCTGACTTGGAATCGGCTAGAAGACCTTTGCCACATTCAGAGGAAATACCTGTTCCAACATTATGTTCCATTCGTGAACCATCATTTGAAGAAATCGTTAATAAAGGGAGTAGCGACAGTGATTTCGAAGGAATACCATCTACAGAACCAAAACTTTTTACTCAAGAAGAATTAAATGATTTGATTAGGGTTCTTGAACTACCTAAAGAATCTGCGGAGGTTTTGGCTTCTAGATTAAAAGAAAAAAACTTGTTGGCGTCAGGTACAAGTGACATTCTATCGTACAAGAGAGCAAAACTTGCTACCATTTTTTCAATCGGAAAATGATATTGTTTTTTGTTCGGATGTGCAAGGCCTTATTCTCGAAATGGGTCTTTCAGAATACCATCCAAATGAATGGCGCCTCTTTATAGACAGCTCTAAACGAAGCCTTAAGTGTGTCCTTTTACACAATGGCAACAAACATGGTTCAGTTCCCATTGCTCATTCAACAAAGTTAAAGGAAGAATATCAAAACATTTCACTTGTGCTAGACAAAATAAAATATGCCGAACACGAATGGAGTATTTGTGTTGACCTAAAAATGGTTAACTCCTTATTAGGACAGCAAAGTGGATACACAAAATACCCATGCTTTTATTGTATGTGGGACAGTCGTGCCAAACATCAACACTGGGAAAATAAAGATTGGCCCGTACGTGAGACGATGGAAGTGGGAAAGCAGAATATCATAAATCCGCCTTTGGTATCACGAGATAAAATTATACTGCCCCCCTTGCACATAAAGCTAGGCCTTATGAAACAATTTGTTAAAGCGCTAGACAAAAATGGGCAATGTTTTTCTTATATTACGAGAAAATTTCCTGGTCTGAGCACAGAAAACATAAAAGCGGGAATTTTCGACGGCCCACAAATAAGAATATTAATAAAAGATACTGATTTCTTAAGTACAATGAACAATTTGGAACGACTCGCGTGGACATCGTTTGTTGAAGTTACCAAAAACTTTCTCGGAAATCACAAGTCGAGTAACTACTCTGAAATTGTAAATGGTATGCTAGAGAATTTTAAAAACTTAGGATGTAACATGTCCATCAAAGTGCACTACCTTCACAGTCATCTTGACAAATTCCCAGACAATCTTGGATCCTATAGCGAAGAACAAGGGGAGCGGTTTCACCAGGACCTAAAAACTATGGAAGACAGGTACCAAGGCCGATGGGATCGGCATATGATGGCTGACTATTGCTGGGGGATGCAACGTGATAGTCCCACCACACCTCATACTCGAAAGTCGCGAAAAAGAAAGTTTTTATTTAATTAATATTGTAATAAATATTTTTTTTATGTAAATTTGTTTTTTTCTTTACAAGACAAAATCTATAAAACTACACGTAGGATAAATATCTTTTTGCTATTAATGTAATCAGTTTATGGTCTTAAGTCAAAAAAACAATACAGCTTCTTGGCACCAAAACTAGTGTTGACCAGTGTAATCTAAATCAGTTCTACTCACGCATATTGAATGATAACAGCTTGCCACCATCGCGGTAGATTTGGCAGTTGGAATCTTTTCATTTGTTTTCGACCCATTTCACCTTCGCCCGTTTCATCTTCACCTTCAACCTAGAATCATAGTAGGTAGTATAAGTACATACATGTTTATTTTTTACCAAACTGCGAGTGCATTTTGATGTGTTAAAAGTTATATAATATCATCATCATCAGCCTATAATGTTCCCACTGCTGGGACACAGGCCTCCTCTCAGTGAGAGGGAGTGGGCCGTAATCCACCACGCGGGCCCAGTGCGGGTTGGTAGATGTCACATGTCTTCGAATTTTTGGTTCTAGGACATGCCGGTTTCCTCACGATGTTTTCCTTCACCGTTTTGTGAGCAGTGGTGATGAAATAATTTACACAAAGTAAAGCGCCTGTCTAGGTTCGAACCTACGACCTACAACTCGTAAGTCGCGGCCGTTACCACTTGGCCACCGCTGCTCGATATAATATTATATTAAACCTGAATTGCACCCATTTAATTGCCTGTGGCATAACCTGAATCAACAATAAAATTTTCACCATCTAAACAGTGCTTAGACCACGTATATCTATCGCTTTAGGCGGATACATTGCGAGGCATGCGCAGCGCAGGGCGCTTAAATTGTTTTGACGATCATATTCGTGGTGAGGTATGTGTTTGCACATGCCTCACCACAAATATCGACGTCCACACATTGTGAATCATGCGATGTGGTAAATTTAGTAGCAAGGCAGAACAGAAGGGAGTTGGTATAGGTTTAGGGTGTAAATTCATTTGTGTTACTACTTGGGGAGGTTTTCCACTTTATTCATAAACGTTGCTTAAAGTAGTGATTAGAGACTGCTTTACCATACATTTTTGACGTTTAAGGTCCGTGTCCGGAACGTGACAGGGCCGTGGCATTTGGCACACACAAGGCAGACATTAAAGCTCTGTCGCCGCCGGCCCGGACAAGGTGGTGTTAACCGATATTTTTTTTTTGAGCCCCCGACGGAGTATGGTCTGTCAACGAGCAGGGCACGGTCCTGATGTGTGGATAGACCTTTAAACGTCACTTTACTTTAATCATCGTTTATAAATAAACCCCATCAGTGGCGAAGGTTCCATACAACTCGATTTCTACCGGCTTCCCTTTAAAAAATGGCACAGTCAGTATTCTATAGACAAATAATATAATCATATTAAAGATACCTACTCCGGCCGATAACTACTCCGGCTTACCTCTTACAAAAATTGACCCTTCGCTACTGAACCCCATAATGCCAGCGTTCGGCTCAGCGTTGAAAGTTGAAAATGAAAATGGTGTAAACGGGCATGCTGACATTTTTAAGTAGGTACCTACTTACATTAATTTTGACTCTCTTGTCCTTTTCATCGTCTTCATTATCGGTAGCGTTTCCAGCAGGGCTGGGGTTTGGGACGTCACCCATTTTTACAACTTTGGGAAAATTTACTTTGAAAAACGACCACTTGAGAATTTAAACCGTTGAATACAAAAAAATCACGTAATAATTTTAAATAGATACCAACATGTTATTGTTACAATAATTTTGCCATAAAACTGGACTTTTAATTTTGGTAGGCCACGACAAAAGTGACAGTTACACATCATAAGCTATTGTTCTTGTAAAATTGTTTTATGCCAGTAACATGGTCATTTAGTGTATAGGTACCATATACATATATATGTATAATGATAGGGATATTAGTGTATACCCTAGTATATACCATTTAACCTGTTTAATGGTCTAAGACGGGTCGTGACTTTGAAGTTTGGAACATATTTAGTAAAGAACCTCCTTTTTTGAAGTCAGTTAAAAATACTTATAGACAATACTACAAAAAAATTAAGAACGATAAAAACATCTTTGGAAATGACTAAAGTCCATAGAGTATATGAATGGCCAAGTTCAAGACGTCTCTAAGTGTCCGTCCAGACTGGGGCGCGGGGCGTGCGCGGTTACGAGAACGCGCGCGGGCTGCCTGTCCCGGTCCGCGGCTGCGTTCTGCATGTTGTCGTGTCCAGTGTTTGTCAAAATGTAATATGGATGAAGAAGACATGTTTTTACTAGAAAAAAGCTCGAACTAGTTTGAGAACCCCGCCCGCGCACCACTGCGGCCACTTGTATTAACTTAGCTATGGCGTGAGTTGCCCGCGCGCTCCCCGCGCCGAGCAGCCCGCGCCGCTCACCTCGCCCGCGTGCCCACTATGGACACTCAAAGGAAGTTCAAATGTTTGAGTTCGCCGCGCCGAGCCCGCCCCGCGCCCGTTCTCTAGTCTGGCCAAACACTTAGTTCACTTAGGGATTTTATGCACTAGCAACACAGCTGGTTAACCTGGTCATTGTCTATGGTTTTACCTATTTGTGACGTTTAGTCCCTACTATACTAATTCTATGGCCCGTTACAACTATAGGTAGTTAGTTGCATCGCGCTTAATTGTACGAACAAAAAAGCCTAACACTTTTGGGTGGGGACGAGGAGCCATATTTAATTTTCAAGGAAACACATTATTGAAACAAAGAGCCTCGCCTCTATGCTTCAATATGTTAGCTTGAAAGTTGAAATTGTCGGACTTATCACGTTATTGAAGCAAAGAGGAAGATATGATAAAAATCGATTCCAACACAGTTTTTGTAAACATTTTGATTTTCAAATCTAATATCTTGTCAGAGGGGTAAAATCGAGTCGAGTTGGGACCCACCTCATAAGGTGGGTCCCAACTCGACAGCATAAGTCAATCGACATTTTATGACATAGTTTTCTTTTAAAAACAGACTTTCAAAATATGAAGGTAAATAAAATATAATAACTGTAATAAATATTACACATTTTATTGAATGTTAGGATTTCTCAAGATTTCTTAGTTTGATGTATTTATTCTTTTGTTTGTTAATTGCAGCTTTCCACAGGTGACGCATTTCGGGATCCGCAGGACCCCAGTCGTTGCTTGGACGGCAGTTGTCTCGAATGCGCTACAAAATAAATTAATTCAGGTATATTTTCATATATCATGGAACATGTGTTTAAAAACCTTATTGAAAAAATCTGAGGTAAATCATGTAGATCACTGAAGTTAAAACTAATGGTTCCTTCAAACAGGCGCGACACGACACGCGACACAAAGGCACCGAAATTCGCGCAAAAAATTCGCGCAAATTCGCAGAAATTCGCGCGTGACGGTGGGACGTGCTGCCATGCATAGTGAGGCTCAGGGGAGGCCCTTTTACAGTCTCCCCAGGGATGTGCCTTAAGGCTCGTACACACAGGCGCGACGCGACACGCGACACAAAGGCACCGCAAGTCGCGCAACGAGCGGTGCCTTTGTGTCGCGTGTCGCGTCGCGCCTGTGTGTACGAGTCTTTACAGGCGTTGCACGGGGTGTTCCGGAATTGGTTTTTTAAGAGGAACCGGGACCACCCCTATGTGCTGATGGTGATCACCGGGGCGGTTTTAGTGAGGTAAAAATCCCACACTCCCCGACATCTCTCCCGGGAGGTCGGGTGCCTTTTGAAGGGTTCCCCCCGACAACAAAGAAAAAAAAGGGCTAAAAATAACATGATAATGTAAAGTCGTGAATATATTTTATATAAGTCAAAGTTCTTTCAATTATATCATGAAGCTCCCATCGCCCCCCCCCCTATAGTACCTACCTACCTACTTTTCGTATTTTTCTGTGCTTTCCATTCCATCAGGGCTGATTGGAAAAAACATCTATAATTCACATGTGACTCACACGAATATCGGAATTAAATACTGGAAATACTTATAAAATTTATTAATTCGAGTAAATATTTTGCACATGGAAAACCAATTATTCCGATTTTATCGTAGCATAGTTTTTATTTTAGTAGGTTTGTTTTCTAGCCCGAGTTTATTAGTGGCATGTTTGTACATATCATAAAAAGCGAAATAAACATACCTGTATGAGCGTTCCTTTTGAAAAAATTAATAAACGAAGAGCATGTATTGGTATACAAATTACTGATATGAGGGCCACACACCAGCCAGCTAGTCCTGATGCTTCTCTTAGGCTGTATACTGTTATAACCTGGAAAAGAAAATCATAAATGGTGTTTTCATATCAGGCAATAGGACTCCTTGCGAATTACATTCATAATAAGTTATGAGGTTCATTGGCTACACAGCTAAGTTTAAAAAAAAATTAAGCTAATTATTTCTCGATGATAATTCTTTTTAGAAGCCGATTGGTTGTTGCGTAAATTCTGTTGTTGATTTGGTTGATGGTGACAAGCAGTACCCGGACAGAACCTTGAATTTATGGTTTTCATTTGTTTATGTAGAATCCGCCATAAGCAGCGTAGTGATTAACGCTCGTTTCTTCTCTGTACGAGAAGGGGTCGTTTCTCTGCAGTAATCGTATTATTATTATATTATTTAAATGTCCAGGGCCGTCCTAACCATATTGGGCGCCAGGGTGCGAAAATCAGCTTGCGCCCCCCTTGCCAACAAAAAGAAATCAAACTTAATTTTTGTGTTCCATTTTTAAGATGATTTTCACCAATTTTTCCAAGGGATTTTTTCGAGGCGGTGACGTGCGGTTACAGCGCTGGAGCGTTTCGGTTATAACGAGTGGCTTACGGATCCCTTAGCCACTCCCTGTGTCCGCTCGCCAGAGACAATAGACAGTCGATAAGTAAATTGAACGATAACTAAAACGGAAAATGCCGGTTACCAAACACTTGAAATTAGAACAAGTGGATCTGTCCAACAGTCAACCAACAGTACCTTTACTATACAGAAAATAATCACAATATAACAATGAGTCGACTTATTTTCCATCTAATCTTGTAGTTCATCAAGTAATATGGCCGTATGGAAATACCAGAGATAATAAATGGAGACAAGCTGTAATTACTGGAGTGCCATAGACAAGGTTTACTATTCATTTTACTGCTTTATATACTTCGTGCCGCGAATCCACCTACGTGCTACGCAACTATTTTGTGTCGCAACATCTTGAAATTGTCTCAAGGTGTTTCTTCTATAGTTAGAAATAAACTTAGAATCCGTGTGTCGTCTACCTTGTCAAAGTTTGGCAGGTACAATCATTTGAAATATGTAGGTATTTCAGTTTCTTTTTGTGGACACGGACAAGGAACCATTTAATTGTCTATAACAGTCATTGTTCCATAACTCTGTATCCACAGTAGATGTACAAAACATATATAATTTATTTTACCAAAACAAAGTAAAAGTTTTGTCCCAAGACATCTATGCACGATTGCACGAAATGACTAAAACAACGGACTGAGTCTTTCGGCGTGTGGCGAAAATCGGATTTAATGCCGCCATCTTGTTTTTTTAAATTCATTTTTACAAAAATGTTCACCAACAGCACGCCCCTGTCAACGTCATGCAAGCGCCAAAAGATCCTTGTAGCATTGTACAGTTAATTACGTAACACACTACTAATCTCTATCTGAATCATGAAGGATAATGCTAATCCATTGCTTCATATGTTCGAAAAATTTGTCGGCTCAACAACGTAAATAACGCAATGAATGTTGTTGAACTGTCACAATGAAATCCATTGCTACAGATAGTGTGTTACGTGCAATTACCCGGCTGAGATATTGGCGTCGAAAAGATTTAATGTCCTCTGCGGATAGACTAGCATTTGTGCTCAGACATTATGCAAATGAAAATTATTCTGTTTACTATATTATCAACGGCCTATGTACCTACGCCTTGAGGCCCTTGACTCATTTCCTGTTAACAATAATTTATCTATCTATTTTGTCATCATTATATAGACCTCCTGAGTGAGTCACACAAGAAAAGTGTTTCTACTATTTATTGACATTAGCTATCCGAAAATATTTCTCACGACTACAATTACTTACCACAAGTATGGCAGGCACGATGTATCTCCACAAGATCAGCCAGATTCTTCCCAAAGGTTTCCCAGTCATGAATAGGATATCAGCTGATAGCCGTTTTGGTCCGTAAGTGTAGACTGCGGCTATAATCTCGAGGGCGCACACGAGCGGAATACAGGCGATGGCCACGTGCGCGTCCAGTAAACCAATCACGTGCAGTCCTCCCTGTTGAAGATAGAAATAGATTAAAACTGGGGCTGAGAACAGCACGTGACCAGGAACGTGAGGGTGTAAGGCTTGCTTACAGAAAGAGTAAAAGAAACCATTTGATTGTGCTGTTTACACAACTTGCATTTGAAATAACAGAAAACCTCTTACGGGTTCATCACGAGAAAAATTCAGCAGCTCTATACATTAATGTTCGCATAACTAGACAAAATGTTGCTTTTTTGGCGATTTAATAGTAAAAGTATTTCATAATGATGAGTACAGTCGCCGTCAGATAAGATATATTGTAGCAGGCAAGGTGACCAAATACTTCTTCTGAACAATATAAATGTCAATAAGTTCCATACACTACAAGTTACCATTAATATCTGAACATTCATTACTTCATTAATATCTGAGCAGATGCATGTCAATAATTTCTAAAACACCAACTAAACAAAAATACTGGGGGAAAAGATATATACTGGGGGAAATACAGTTGACGTTGTAAGTGTTCACATCAACGTCAACTGTATTTCCCCCAGTATATATCTCTCTCTTGTGAAGTGTTTTAGTTATTTAAATTACACCTTGTGATTAGTCTCCAATAGCAATTAACAAAATTAATATTTTATTTTTAAAAAAGATTACACAAATATTAAAGAAAATATGTTTTAATTATGCTTTATATGTACCTACTTGATTTTAAAATTATTTAATGGCACACACCAAATAAAAAAATTCATTCGCAGCCATTGTAGCCTTGTAGGATAATTAAAACCCACATATCGTGAAACCTTATCGTAAAATACTACTCCAATTAATTAAACTAATACCTGACAATCCGTTGTTATCATAGGTACCTACTAAACGAGTTCGCAGTCATGCATGTGAAAGTTTCAAGCGCTGGAGTCACGCGAACCCGTCATTCATTTGCATGTAGTGAAATGTACGAACACTACCGACAGCCAGCAAACTATTTGCTAGAAAACAATTTGTATGTATTTTTCAGTGTGTTTACCGTGTGATATAAAGATATTTGGATACAAACCTCTGTATTGCAGATGATTGAAATGGCGAAAAGCGCCAGGCACGTGAGGAATGTGATGAGTCTTTTTCTTGCACGGAACGCTGGGAATTCGTCAACTAGACCTGCTATAATTGCTTCTATGGTGACGAACTGTAAACAGTGAAAAAAAACAAAATCTAAATCGGTTCATCCGTTCGGGAGCTACGATGCCACAGACAGACACACACACACAGACACGTCAAACTTATAACACCCCGTCGTTTTTGCGTCGGGGGTTAAAAACACAAATACCTACTATTATACGGAAAGTAATAATAGTTTTTCAAAGTTTTCTCATTATAAAATAATCAATCAGCTTTCAAAACGGTTTTAATCATGGGCATGTCGCTCAGATAGCGATTAGGTTTTAGTAAAAGCTCATGATACAAACTTTTCGTTTTTCTTGGCGAAAGCAGTTATTTATAACTGTATAATTATGCTAAAAAATGGTTAAAAAATCAATAATCCTATAAACGTATAGTCGGGTACCTACCATTGTATCAATTCCCAGGAAAAACAACATAACAAAGAAAGTAACGGCCCATAAATTAGGTGCTGGCATCATACTGACTGCGGCAGGGTAGGTAACGAAGGCGAGTCCAGGCCCTGCTGTGGCCACTTCACCCACGGGCACCCCTGACCTATCCGCTGCAAAACCCAGCACGGAGAACACCACAAAACCGGCCCAAATACTTGTCCCACTGTTCACTAGAGGTATTATTACTGAAGACCTGGAACATTACAGTACTCACGTAAAAGTTTTCAGAAAAAAAGTATACGTGAAACATAGAAATGGATAAAAACCAACCTCAGATTCCTATAGTGGAATTTATTGAAACTAGCCATACTGATTAAACCACCCCATCCAGGACCTAAGGAAAAAAATATCTGTGTAGCTGCGTCTGCCCATACCTGTGAAGAACGTTTATAAAAAATAAAGCACTAAAGTAATGTAGGTGAGAGATGTGTGAACTTGGCCTCATTGCTATGTATAGACACTCACTTTCGGCTTCTTCAATTGCCCCCAATCCGGGAGGATATAGAACAGTATGCCTTTCCAAGCGCCAGGCAATGTGACGCCGCGAATAAACAACACGATGAGCACCACGTAAGGAAACATCACCGTGAAGTACACGATCTGCGAACGAAAATACACAACAATTCAGAGAACTGAAGGTTTGAGGAAAACTATTATATTTCTTTTGTGATTGACAAAACGGCAGCGTGCCAAGAAAGATTAATCGAAAATTATTGGAAAGCTCACCTTTCCGACGCTCTTGACACCGTTACAGATGCAGAGGTAGACGATTATCCAACAGATGACGTTACACCAGAACACTGGCCACACAATGCCGCCGATCTGACTGAGGCTAGGAGACATTCGTAACAAACGAATGCTGGAAACATAAAAGATAGAAAATAAACAAACATACGTCATAGCATTGAATAAGGTTTCCGATAGCTATGTTGAATACACTTACTGAAAAAACTCATCCTCCGGCGTAGTGATAGACCCATTCGAGGAAAAGAAACTGGAGTTACCGCTTATCTGGAAATAATTTCTCCATTCGTAAGATACGATCATATAAACAAATTGCTTAATCCATAAAGCTAAAATTACCCAACCTCGGTGCACTTGTCCGTATTCCAGGAATTGCCACAATTTTGCCAAGGCAAGGGTGAGCTCATTGAGTGATAAATGTACAGCACGGGATATGACATGATGGCTGAGAAGTACGTTACACCAATTACGTTGGCTATTATGGCCGCATAGCCCGCTCCTGTCGAGGAAGAACTAAACATAAACATTTGAATCATAATCAAACTCAATGCCATAGAAAATGTTACCTTTGAATAACGGGTTAATGTTGAAAACTGAAATGCATCCGGCGCTAGCGAACTGTCCTAGCGTTGTTTCTAAATAAACAAGCGGTATGCCGCATACTACTAAAGTGAGGAAGTATGGGATGAGGAACGCTCCTGAAACAAAACCAAATAATGGAAATACTCGTATTATAAAGACAAGATTGTCTGTTCCGTAAAACCGGAATTTGTGATTATGAAAATCTGACTTTAATTTCGAACCACTAATACAAGTCTCTAAAGAAAGTTTGCGTTTGGATACACTTTCCCAACTGTTATCTGACCGACTTTGGAATACGTTAAGTTTGATTTAGAAATGACAATTTTCGTCCATTGACGTCATTAGGACGGTGACTACAACAAAGAAAACTCATTAAAAGAAGCAAAGGACAACAGTCACTCACCTCCCCCATTCCGGTAACATAAGTAAGGGAATCTCCAAAGATTGCCAATGCCTACAGCGTATCCAAGACATGACAGCAAATATTCCGTCTGGCTCCCCCAGCGCTCGTGAGGAGTTTCAGCCATTAACACAAACAATCGACCGTTTGGTCCTTTAACTGATCCCGTACTGGGACTCCCTACTGTTGTCCATAAATTGAGGATATGAATACTTGCTATAAAACACTTTAATCCGATTAACATGGGTCCTTAAAAACAAGGATTTGATTCGTGACTGGCCAAGCTAGCTGATTTGTTGGGGTCTCCAATAAACGTTTAAGCAATTTAAGCTGTTGACAATAGGATAATGGATTCTATAAATAGTGTAGTTCAACTTAACTAACTTCAAGTATTGGATTAACGGATCGAAACTGTATTAAAGCCAGCACTAAGGCATATAAGGTGAATTGAAGTGACCATGATTGTTCAAGACGAAGATAGTCGGCACGATCTCTGCATGAGATTTGGAGGTCCTAATTTTAATAAAATGTCTTACTTTCTTGTCTTGACATGAAAAATACGGAAACGTACCTAACGCCAAAGGTGTTGACATCAAAAATCACGGATTTTCTCAAAGGTATAATGTGCTAAGTACAAAAAAATCTTTAAGAAAATTAAACACATTTATGTAAATAATTCTAAAGCTTTATTTTTTACAAAATATTTATATCCATGGGCGAAATGTGGGTTTATCACCTCTGCCTAGCCTTTCAGGGAATCGGTGTGATGTTACCTATGTTATGTTATTTATATAATTTTTTTCAATTGGAAGGATATCAGAGGTTTGATGCTAATCTGCTGAAATCAAAAATGGCACGACGCCAAAATGTAAGTAACTCACACTCACGGCTTCAATCCAATGGCATCAAGACAATAGTATTAAGTCATTGCAATGTGACTGTTATTCAATTGTATCAAAGTATGAATTAGAATGATTGCCGAAATGATTGATCAGTCCATTCAGCACGTATACGTATGCGGCGCGAGCATTTTTATATTATTGAACAGTAATAAATAGTGCATATTTTAAGGGGAAAATATAGTATTTCTTTTGTTTTTAACCGGAATTACAGACATAGCTTGCAGAGTAAGCAAACCGAAGTGGCAGCGGACTGGCCATGTCTGGCGAAGGTCTGACGGCTGGTGGAGCAGACGAGTCCTGGAGTGGAGATCGCGTATCGGCAAGAGTAGTGTGGGACGCCTCCCAGCTAGATGGACCGACAACCTAAAGAAGCGAAAGGTGGAGGACAGGTTGTCGTGGCGCAGCCTGGGAGAGGCCATGTCCAGCAGTGGACTGCGATAGTTGGCAACCCTACGTACAAGTGATGGAACGATGGAATAAAGGCAAGGAAAAATGGCATGACGCCATAGACTACGGAGGGTCTATGGAGGCCTGACGCGAATGTTTTACTTTATGATTCGACACTTGCGTTAATTTTTTGGCCGGATACCATTCCAAATGACCATTAATGTGCTACTTTAAAGTATCAATTCCGAAACCAAAATGGCAAGTCAACTCATCCGGTATCACGTGCCGCGAACTGGATTCCGCACCCTCCGTTTTTCCTTTGACGGCTTTTGCTGTTTTTTCTAGCTGACTGTACTGGAGAATCTGTGGGATTAAACATTCTTTATTTGCATGTACCTTTGAAGTATAATAACCATCACATGGGCGTAAGGTGAAAAATTTATTCACTGTTCATTACTTTTCTGTTATGTTGTTCTTGTAGTAACGAAACTTTGACTAAGGTGTAGAGTTTGTGAAGTTAGGGCTTGTAGAATTAGGGCGTGTAGAGTTAGAAGCTTGGCTCTAGATGAGATCTGATAACTTATTGACAGTGCGAGCCATATGTGGTCTCGTCTTGGCAAAATTTTACATGAAAATGTTTTTAGTGGGATTTGCTTTTAATACATTATTGGTTTCTTTGCGAATTGCGTTTTCTTTTCTGACCACAAAGCTTTACAGAACCATCATCTTAATGTTTAACATTGGCCTAGTTTACTATCATATTTCATTTTTAAGAGCACTTTTATACTGATATAAGCATTTACGACACCTAATTTATGGGTTTTTAGAATAGAGTTCTATCATCCTGTTGGAAATTTATTCATGTCTATAAATCATCTATACAAATAAATAAAATTGGAGTGTCTGTTTGCAATATTAAAATAACCGCTTTTTACTACATGCATATGGGTGTATACACGGTACATACACTAAAATAACATTTTTTTACAATTTTTGTGTCTGTCTGTCTGTTTGTTCGGGCTAATCTCTGAAACGGCTCGACCGATTTTGACTGGACTTTCACTAGCTGATACAATAAGGAGTAACTTAGGCTACTTTTATTACGGAAAAAAATAGGGTCCCACGAAAAAAAAATTGAAACCAATGAAATTAAATATTGAAAAATATCCGATTCAAATAGGGAAGTTATATTATACTCCGTTTATTTAGGTACTTAACCAAATGTAAACAAATCATAATAAAGAAACGGAGTCTATTTATGTTTATAAGTAGATCCTATACGTGAAATATCCATAGAAATTGATTGAATAAATAATATATAGTATTGTTGTTTTAGCCCAAGAAAATCTTACACTGAATATTGTATAATAAGAGATTTTATAATAAAGCTAATACGAAAAACTAAAAATAAATAATAATTAAACTAAAAGCAAAAACGAAAAAAAAAAAGAAGGTAAGTGGAGAAATATGTACGAAAACAAAATATCGATTCATAAAATATAAGAATTTAATTAAAATTAGCATAGGTATTTCTTTGAGCGGACTACAGAAGTAATAAGTTATCGCAAACTCTGCGAACTGAACGAATAACTTTTTTGTTAAATTCCACGCGGACGAAGTAACAGCTAGTTAGATAATAAATTATGCGAAATAGAAGCCTGCACTGTTTATATGTCACGAGAATGGTAAAGACAGATTCTTTGTTGTTGTTTCAGGTGTCCAGTGGGTAATTCCGTAACACACTAACAGTACCTAGTTATGGCTTTAAATTTTTGACAGTTCAACAAAATTCATTGCGTCATTTACGTTGCTGAGCATTTGGAGCAATGGATTAGTAATATCCTTCAAAATGATTGATAGTGTGTTTGGCAATTAGGGTGCTGTACCAAGAACGAACAATCGAGTGGATTTCTGAAGGTCAGTAGCACGCAAAAGTTGGCTCACACTTCAATAATAATAAGCGAACCACAGTAAAACTCTACAAATCATAAGGAATACTGGTTTGATGGTATGTCCATATTTGTAGATATAATTATGTACTTGAGGAGATGCAGATGCCAGCACATGAAGCTACCCGAAACTGTCAAATTTTTCCAATCAAAGAACCTTAGGCTGTAGCGATAAAGTTGAAAATCTATCAAAGAAATTTGACAGATTGTGGTAGCTTGATGAGCTGGCGTCTGTACATATATGACTTTGAAAATGCGACTTACAGCAAGGTCTCCGTCTCCCCAATGGATCGCATCATTGGTGCCGAGGGTTTCATCCCAGTGAAAGTGTTGGCCGGACTGGCTCCAATCTGGACTCTTCAGAGCACACCTGATCGTAGCCACGGTCACTCTCATCTCTCCCGGTGTTTGCAGCACCACGGTACTCATCTTCTGTTTGCCCGCTTTTTGAGGCGTATGCGTCTGTTAGAAAAGGGAATACCTATGTTTCAATCAAACTGATTTCAATCGAACCTTGTATTATTTTTGAATTTTCCTGATGAAGACGCCTCGACTGTAATCAGACAAGGTAATTATCGAAGTGTCTTGTTTTGAATGAGAGGATAACGCAGTTATTCTTTTAACATAATCCTATTGTCGATAATTTAGAGTTTAGAGACTATTCGACTTCTACATCGGTGTTTAGAAAATGTCTGCAAATGCAATGCAATGAAAACGCAGCATTCTAATTGTGTAAAACACTTTCAATCAGAATCTGAATCATTTTGAAGGATATTGCTAATCCATTGTTTCATATGTTCGAAAAATTTGTCTGCTAATAATAATAAATAATTTTACAAAAAAAAAAAAAAAATTTTTTCTTTTTTTTTTTAATAACGTAAATAACGCAATGAATGTTGTTGAACTGTCAAAATGAAATCCATTGCTACTGTTAGTGTGTTACACAATTACCCCGCGGATCAACCTTGTGCAAAGCTACACTACACCGCCGATCACGAGTCCACAAATAGCAGCTTTTGTTATTAGGTGTCATACAAAATCGATGAGATAAATCGAAGACTTACAACTGTATAAATCAGTCTGAGGGTAATTATTGATCGGAAAGTGTCCCTCAAGGCGGCCAGGTCGGGACAGAAGATCTTGAGGGTGGGCTCCTGGAAGTTCATCATTTTGTTCCACTGCACCCTGTTGCTCTCAAATGTGGTGAAGTTGTGAATCTCTCTGGGATTCTTCATTACCATGTTACTGTAGATGTCTGACGCATTGGACGTTGCTTCGTCGTTAATAGCTAAAATTGTTGTTTATTTCGATTACAATCCCGTGGTGGACGAACGTTTCTATCCAACTTTATAAGCATGGTGGTAAATGAATTTTAAAATGAACAACGTTTAAATTCAGTTTCCTCTGAAGGACGCCCAGTTTTTTTGGTAGTCAGAGGCACTAACTGCAGATACCTCTGCTAAATAAAGTCCGGCCGCCGAGAGAAACCGTTCCTGACACCTGAGGGGCAATTCTCGTAATTTAAGAACGTTCACAGTCTGATCTCAGTCTCAATCTGTCAAAAATATCTCTAATTTTCCTACATTTTTGACACGTTTTTGTCAATTCTTTCCATAACCTACTACAAATTATTATGCAAAAATGCAGTTTTGCACAAAGTTATTCTTTATATCCAACTGTGCGGGGTTCTCTAACTAGAATTAGGTCAAAGCTACACAGGTGTGTGTGTATCTTTTGACATTTTGATAAAACGCCGTATCTTGGATGTTATGGCCTTCGACACCACGTCAATTCCTTAGTTCATCACGACATCAGAAGGCCAATTCTCGTAATTTAAAACGTTCAAAATCTAGTCGCAGTCTCATCTCAGCGACAAAGAAATGTCAAAAACTTGTCAAAATGTAGGGAAATTTGAAGTATTTTTTGACAGATTGAGACTGAGATCAGACTGTGAACGTTGTTAAAATTAGTAGAATTGCCCTCCTGCTATTCGTATTCTCTTTGATTGTCGCCGAGATGAGATTGCGACTAGATTTTGAACGTTTTTAATTACGGGAATTGACCTTCTGTAAGTGGGACAAATCTAGTAGGCAGTTAATAAAGATCAAATTCGCAAAACACGTACCTATTCGTTTGTATGAAACTGACAGGTGTCAAGAACGCGTTCTTTCGTCGGTCGCACTGTAATATGAACTGTATGGGGAATTCTTCAAGTGATCTTTAAAATATAAATGGTAATAAACTCGATGGACACAAGAGAAACTTACTCGGAGTAATTTTACTTAAAACGGGCACAGAAGGCAAAGGCGCCCATTCCTCATCTTCGGGTGGCGGCAACATATCTATGAGAGATTCATTTCTTCGAAACATTAGGAATCTCCTCCTCACTACGTCTAGCAATGGTATCTCCAGCTCTACGTGGAAACTCGTGAGTACTCCCTGTTGAAAGTGTGAAAATAATACCGTAAGAATCAAAACCTGCCAAAGCTGAAGATTATTCTTCTTAGGTGGAGGGTGCCTCCCGAATGTTGTTCATCATGAGAATCAAAGTTCATACCATATCTACCCTGGGCAGTCACACTGACAGCACTAATATACTAAGTCAGGGGCGTTTCCGTATAAATGTAGGTTATGAAACTATCCTATAACACTTCCAAGGACACTAGATTTATGGCTATGGCCATCAAAAAAATAAAACTTCTATTGTGTCTTTTTTACCGCGCCTTTTAAGAAACCAAGTTACCTTTTCGGCCTTCGGTGGTTGAGGAACGGACATAATTCGAAAAATAGTGAAATGAAAGTATGCAGATCGTAAATCATCTGGATGTATTTCCACAGGTTGTGATGGTGTTGGTCTGTCAGCTTCGAGGATTTCGCGGCAATCAAGCCATCTTAAACGTGTTAATTTCGTCAAAGTAACACGAGCATAGGCAGCACAAACCTAGTTAAAAAAAGACAAAATATATTGAGTATTCCAGTTAGCGCCATCTGGTTTAATCGTGACGTACTCTTTAGTAATCGTGTACCGTACCGAGCATGGGTTTCCCGATAGCTGCAGCCCACTAAGATTTGGCAGTCGTGCCACAGCTTCGAGTACTGGATCCAAATAATAGATGTCGTTGTCTGATAAATCTAACACCGTCAAATTGAAAGGTAGCAATCCTATTGCATCGATGTTTTCTGGAAACCAGGATAAGCTATAGCACTTTATCATAAATATTAATTCAATTACTTAATAATAGTATAGTATTACCGGAGGTTAAAAAATTCTTCGACAAACCCAAGTATAGCAGTTCAATGGGTAAAGATTCAGCAAATCCTGATACATCGCTGAAACGATTTGCTTGAAGCTCAAGGCTCCTGAGAGATGCTGGAATAAAATCTGTATTCAGATCAGCTAAAAAGTTTCCGCATAAGTTAAGAGATATCAATTTTTTATACTCAGTTAATCCATCATCTAATTCTGACATCTGAAAAAAAAAATGATACCTAAAGGAAGCATAAGTAGGTATATTTTTGGCGTCAAGTACCTATTTGACGCCAATAATGTACCTAACCCTAACTAACCAGTCCCTAGTCCTTAGTCCTAAGTTTCCTTTATTTTCTGGACTTATCTACCTAAGTCCAGAAAATAAAGGAAAGTTAGGACTCATCATTCAGCCGAAACCCGCTTGATGCGACAAGCACAGCACCGCGTCGAAGTGGAGGTGCTTGAGGGAAGCCTATGTACAGTAGTGGACGTCTTTCGGCTGCAATGAGTTAGGACACATGTAATTCCTTTATATATAACACAGGATGAATTTTTCAAGTGGGCGTGGATGGCCAAATCCGAAACTATGAGGAATAGCGAAAAGTATAACTTCCCAGAATTCGAGCCTTATCAGCGACATTATCGAATGGTGTAATAATACAGTGTTTTTTTTTTAAATCAACGGGTTCGATTCCTGGCGACAAATATTGATTTTTAAAAAATCCAATGATGCAGTTTTGGTTTTCATCAAAATTAAGCCTGCGACTCCTTTGAGTACTTTTCGCTATTCCTCATAATTTAGGATTTGGCCATCCACGCCCACTTGGAAAATTCTTCCTGTATATGTATACTCAAAAACTTATTTCGTTTAACGTTATTGGATATAACGATTAGTTAATCAATTACTTAATCAAATCATTAGGTATATCGTTTAAAATATATAATTCCGACTCGGATAGGTTAGGTTAGAAGGCCTTCGTGGCTTCGTGGATTAAAATATTGTCTTAAAAAGTCAATATGTTGTGCTACAAAAGTTAGTGACAGAAACGAATCGCTGCAAAACCGACTCCATGTAGTTAGTCTTGTCTGCCTTACCCCTAGAGTGTAATTTAAGCCCGCGTAGGCGCGGATCAGACGAACGAAATTATAGGAAAATTATCAAGTTGTCCTGTAAAATTATTTCAGGCGACAGTTTAAAGTGCCCGTGGTACATGTAGACAGCTCCATTTAAATTCTGATCAAAGCTTCGTCGTTCTTACTTACAATACAAGCCACGAGAATTTAGATCAGGACGACTATCTTCGAATATTGTTACGACGTAATTGAAACAGTGTCTTTAAATCCAGAAAAAACTATAGACTAGTTAAACTTCAGTGTTATTTACCTCCGTATCATTCACTCGTAACACGTTTACCATTTTCATAGCATCTCTCAAGATCTGTCGGTCACCTGATTTTACGGTATATTTCACCAACTGAACCAAGTCGTCTGTGATACAGTTATCGTTGTGGAAACATATTTTCGCTTCTTCATTTGCGAATTTCTCATTGTCCCACAACACTGCCGGTAACAGGAACTCCATATGCTGCTCAAGAGTCAGCCCAGACTCCTCGTCAAGGAAGCCGTGTATAATGCTCTTCCTTATTTTATTTTCTACTGCTTCAGAAAAGGTTACCCTTGGTATGTCGCTTCTTTTACATAGGGCCTTGTGACTGCGTACTCCGTTAGAGATAAGTGTCCAATCTACGTCAGTTTCTAAACGCGTTTCAAAACCTAGTCAAACAAAGATAATAGGAGATTTAAATACCATTTTATGGTAATCAGATTAACCTGACGAATACTGTTAACCCCCTTTTCAATGTATTTTAATGTGTGAACGATGTAATGAGAAATGCATTATATGCATAACAACAAGAAGAATAACTGAAACTAATTTCCTTTCTTTTTTTTTAAGAATAAGTAAGTTAAAGGAGTTTAATGTAAGAAGACCGAGCTTGCTGAAAAACCAAACAAGAATAGTGTGCTCATAGATGGTTCAGAAGAATTGGTAGATTGTTGTCAGTTCAGCAGACTGATGGTAGTAATGTTGCTAACAATATGATTAAGTATATTACCTATTCTAAACAATCTTTGGTTGTAGTACTTGTAGTAGACAAAGGAGTTAGTCCAGTATCCAAGGTAGGTATATACATATCTTTAACCTTTCACAGGCATAGTGTGGTATGTAGAGCCATTAAACATTTTTCAAAATTAATAACCGTGAGTCTAATTTTGCAAAGTTATGAAAGCATTGAATGTACCTACCCTCTATAGCATCTTCAGGGACATAAACCAGACTAGAACTACTGATTGCCTGTCGTATAACTGTAGGTGTTGCTTTTTTAGGTGCCTCCTTAGGCTTTGGAGGCATAATATATCTTTAAATTAAACTAAAACCAATAACAACACCAATTTGCATCTAATTTAATAATGGTCGTTCATTCATAATTTTCCAAAAAGATATGCCTGCAGTAGGACAACCCACAACAAGCCGGTTTAATGCGATCTATTAAATGCGAAATAATTTAATAAACAAAACGAGTGTTAATTTGACGTTGCTTTAAAAATCACAGATACATAAATACAAAAAATGTGCGAATCAGAGGTTGTAATGCACAGCCACAAAAAGGTTTTCCTTTTCATTTCATACAATTTTCCTTTTGCATAAGTAGATGTCGATAAAACAGTATGTATTAATGAGCTTTGAATACTCCACGCTAGGTGTCGCTAGCTAGAATTACTAAGAAGAACTATTTTAATTTTGTTACAAAACCATGTGGTTTGTCACAATCTGTGGCACGGTTTCGCGACAGACGGCAGACAATGAGCACGTCGAATAAAAATCATTTTGGTAGTTTACGGAATGACATCAATAAATGAACGATAAAGTATTTATTAGGTAGTCTTTCAGGTGTTGTATGACAGTAAACACAAGGTTATTGTAAAATTTTGTGTGAAATAATTGCGTGTGATAAATTGTAAATATTATTTCTTCCTAGTGCAAATTCTTGAATGGTTTGATTTATGAAGTGACATTGACATGTGATTGCGCGGGAATTTCAAGTTTTACGGCGACCGCAGATTCCTCCGCCGATGGATGATCGCGTCAGTGTTTTCTTGAAGTTATGTTGAGTGAAAGTGAACTGTGCAATGCGGTTGTGTAGCTTTGGTGACGTTGTTCTTGCCAATATATGTGTGCACGCCCTTGCGAGGTTGGCAAGATCCCATATATGGGGACTATTCCTTTTGTTTACTTCCGTCACTAGTGAAGTAACTACGAATAAATTCCTTTTACGTACAAGTTAAGGTAAGTTAATATTTTTTTATATGTTAAATGCACATTCACAAATAAAAAAAACTTTATTCGCAAAAAAAACAATTGTCTAAAGTACAGAGCTAATACCTATTAGTTGTGGTTTCACTCGTAATAAAATGCTCTGATATAGAATGAGTGACCTAAGTGTTGTGACCGTGGCTGAAAAATAATTAGAAGTTGTTAATCTACGATCGCTATGGAATAGAAACTAAGTAAGTACGGTCGGCAACGAAAGTTGATAAACACTTCATGTCATCTAAATTATTGAGATAAAATTATTCGATACACTATACGCTTTTCAGCATAAATTTTAATGTAATAGTCACTCCTTACTACCTACTACATTTGTGTGATAGTTTTTTATTGTGTTTGTATTTAAATGTATCTAGAACTGAGCCAGTCTATTTGAAAGAATAAAGTGTTACATGCTGTGAAAGACGATCCATACCTACCCACAGACTTGAGCGGATACAATGACGTATCATCATTGAGCGGATAGTATTAATATCATCAGTTCATTCAGGGATTTTTCCAACAAACACCTATCCATTCGAGATTTTGTACTCGAAATATTAATAACCGGGAATTGAATTCGGAAAATCGATTCGCCGTGCCTATATATTTGCTAAAAGCCACCTCCTTCTACATTCAGACGTTTGTTGTAAAGTTTTCGTAAGGATTTTCTCCAAACATAATCAGCCTATAATGTTCCCACTGCTGGGACACTGGCCCCCTCTCTGTACGATAAAGTGGGCCATAATCCACCACTCGGGCTCAGTGCGGGTTGGTGGATATCACATGTCTTGGATTTTGTGGTTCTAGGACATGCCGGTTTCCTCACGATGTTTTCCTTCACCGTTTTGAGAGCCGTGGTGAAATTAAACGTACAAAGTAAAGTGCCGGCCGAAAGGGGGACGATACAACTGGGCCTCTAGGCCTCTTATTTTCTCCATGCTTTATGAAAATTTCCAAACTCTCGTTTTATTCAATCGTAAATACAGACTCCGTAGGTTACGTTACCCGTTTTAGGACATACATTCCAAAGTTAACAGTCTAGTGCTCATGGTTATCGACGTTACAAATCAATCACGACGTAACCAATCACGCCGACCAATCGTATTTCTGATCTATGAAATTATTTTCAAATCAAGTTTACCACCGATTTTGATTCTGATGGTCACGGCGATGTCACATGACTTCCGGTAATCGTGCATGCATTTATGCAGGAATGCAGTTCAATCATTTTTTGTAAATGCCTTACAAAGGTATGCCAATCTCAATAATACCAATATTTTTAAGAACTGGTTTCTTGACCTCATTTAAAATCAAAGACAGATAGCCTTGAGTGTCTAATCCATGTCTTAAAATAGCAAATGCCTGCACTTAAAACATCGTGTTAATTTCGAGACTTCGCCGATAGTTTCATTGAAACAGTTCACGACTACATTATAGATTGTATTCCTGCAATAATCCCAATTTCTTCCATTCATCTGTATTATCAGTTTTCTAGGCACATGGTCCTGGTCAACAGTTAATTTGTACTACCTACCAGCATGTATTTGTCTCAAATCAGGACAAAAGTCTTTTCTCATATGAAAGATGCAACAATGATGTTCACGTTTGTGTTGCTTAGCGATTTTTAAATTATTGTAAGGTCAGGTTGTTTTCCTTCACCGTTAGGCAGAGGTGGCTGAGATTAACTAAAAAAAACAGTTACATTGTCACTTCCTAGTTTTAAACCTGCATGCTCTGGGCCGTCATAATATCATGTTTTATTGTGACTTTTGTATAGTATTAATCGAGATTGTTAATTTTAAAGTTCATCGTCTTAAAACAAGTCCTCAAGGTGAGGGCGGACAATATGTGAGACTATATCTGATTCAAGAATTTACTAATGACAATGTGAATATAAAAAAAAATACAAAAACAATGACACGTCTGTTCACATATTTGTAGCAGAAAATGCATTTTGTTTAAGCTATTAGATTCTTAATTCTCAAGCATATCAAACATGCAAGAGCGTAGAAAAATTCCATTATACAATGACGTAAACGTAACTACGTCAATCAAATCGGCCATAACCACTACAATGTTTTTGTCAGTCAAATTAAAACGGTGACGTTCTGCAAATGAATGCCGATATTATTATCCATGCTAATTAGGAATGGTAAAAAAAGTGCTGCGTAGATCCCAAATAAAGATGATGACGATATATAATATACAAGTCTTTTAGAGGCAAGCGCCACTGCTAAGCACGAGGTCGAGGTCTTGGGTTTTGTCAAGAGCAGCCCAGATTCACGGGGCCCGGTTGATGGCAATAGGCCCTATTTCATGGGACATAAAACGTACCTAACTGGCAAAATGTGGGTGTCACATCTGCCGAACTCTACAGGAAATACAGGCGTCATTTTATAATATTATTTCAACAGGTCGCACAATCAAGATGCAGCCTTCATTCACAATGCAGGAAGGTGGTTTCGGGGTCGGCGACTATGCAGTCTTCGGCGTCCTATGCGCAGTGTCATGCGCGGGAGGACTGTGGTACAGCGCAGTCGGATCGAAGGTCAAAAAGGTAGTGGATGTGAAGGACTACCTTCTTGGTGGAAGATCATTGTCCACCTTCCCTGTTGCTATGTCACTTATTGCCAGGTGAGATATTAGTGGAGATGGTCCCATTTTTATTAATTTTGGAAGAGTGAATAGACTTCTTGCGGGTTATATCCATCGTAGAGCTTACTATCGCTTTTCTTCATGCGAGATTGTGGTCAAGAGTGATTTAAAATAATTCGATCTACTTATCAAAACGTCCTATGTCCTATTAAATTTAATCTTAGAGAAACGAAATGCAGTGAAGTTATTGTATATTTTTGACAAACGAAAAAAACGAGGAGGTTATCCCAAGTCGATGTGTAGGTAGGTACTTATATATTTTAATAGTTTCGTGTAGTCATGAAAGTCATGACACTTATGTCTTTTAATTTCAAAGAGTTTTTCATGACCTACTTTGGGTATGTAAGAGATACGTAAATTAAACATAGCGACTTCAGCCTTTTTAATGTTTTTTTTACGTTAAAATGTTTTACAAAAGTATTTGAATAAAAATAAGTTGTTTTTATTTTTTTATTCGACAATACATATAAAGTTGTTTTGTATTATTATAAATTATGGCAAAGAGCCCGAATACAAAACTTTAGGATCCAGTTAATGATGATTGTACTAAAGTTTTCAGCCCTTCGAAAAACTTGCAATACGTCTAGGAAACTGCCTTGATTTTAAAACTAATTTTTATCACATCTATTCAAAAAGAGCTAGTGTATTCTTCGTAAACAGGTACTAAAATAGTCTTTAATCCCTAGGGACTAAAAGTTATTTTAATTTGGAATGTGGATATTGTTAGTAAAATTTCCAATCACCAAAAAGATTAATCACGGACATTGTATGAACAAGTAACAGGCTGTATGATAAAGTAAAACGTGCGAGATCCAAATTAAAAAAAAACCGTTTGTGAAAAAATAAAATAGGCGCATATATAGCATTCTGCCTTCGTTCGATTAAATGTTAACTCAAAATTGTATGTAAATAAATAAACGTATTATTCTTATTCATAGGTTGCACTTGCTTATTTTTTCATAGAGGGCGTTAAAAAATAGTAGAGTGTCCACCTCGGGAGCAACACTATTTTAAGCTCAAGTGACGTACTTTGGATCCCTCGCTGCGCTCAGGATTCTACTTTAGAACCACTCGCTGCGCTCGGGATTCTACTCTAGCCGCCTCGCACTCTCGCCTTCAAATTAGTTGTTTGCTCCCTTGGCAAACAATCTACTATTAAAATAGTACGTGTCTGACCAAATGTTTTATTTCAGTTACGTCTCCGGGGTGACGATATTGGGGACACCGGCGGAGATATACAACTACGGTACACAGTACTGGCTGGTGGTGATAGGAGTAACCTTGAGTTGTATTGCAGTAGTCACGATATACTTGCCCGTCTTCTGCACACTCAGGCTATCTTCTTCGTATGAGGTACGTCGTATTAATGCCGTTTATGCTACAAATGCAATTTTTCGTCAGTGTATCTTCTTTATCCTGTCAATATTTTGTCTACTCTTGTATGTCAGTGTTATGTACTACAAATATAAACTAGATTTCAAAATGTTGTCATTAGTCTATCTTTTATAGGCCTTGTCCAATCAGTCTATTTTTGTCTCTCCTCGCTGTCTACTTCCCAGTCTCAGTCTCAATATAACAAACACCTTCTATTGCTGGTTATGATTATGGCGATGAATCTGAAATAGATGCATCTTGTGTAGAAATAGGTTTCTTTTACATACATATCTCCTAGATATACCTAGGTCTTTAATGCTATGCAATATTATCAACACAACGGAATGCTCAAACGATACTTAGTTGAATTAATGCACACCTAAAGGTACAACTTATTACACCAACAACTACAACATTAACGAAACTACTAGAGGTGGTAGTTTTTGCAACTAAAGGATCCAATTTGTAATTTTATAAAGAGAAGAATTAAAAAAAAAACGCGGCATAGTTACAACCGAATGGACAGCTATGGCTGCCTGGTAGGTACAGACGCCAGCACATCCACTGGCGACTGTACCTAGTATCTACTAAATGATAATTTCAAAAGCTCTAACATAAATCACAGAAATCATTAACTAAGATTGTATATCAATGAAATATTAATAACGTCGAACAACAAGTTGTCTGTGCTCGAATAATTTATCTTATGTCCGTGTAGATCTTATCGTTAAGGTGATCTATCACGAAATGACAGCCGTTTTGCACTGGACTTTGCCCTCGCGCAGCAAAAAACGCACGGGTTTTATTTTATGTGACCGAGGAGTCTGAGGACTGTGTTAATAGGATGCATGGAATTGTTTTTCTTTTTTATTATCAACTAGCTGACCCGCCGAACTTCGTTCCGCTTCAGAATTAAATAATGTGATCACACATTTGATTGACTTCTACGACCTAAGTCAGGTCGTCTCCTCCTTGGCATTGTAATTGTAAATACACTAAACTATTTCACTAATACGCTAAACTAAAAAAAAATGGTAAATGGCAGTAATTTCACAAAGTCACAAAGGAAAGAAATGACATATTTGTTTGTTGTCAAATATTTATAGTGCGTTAAACTTAGAAAGATATATCAAGCTACATAATAAAATGTCTGTCTTGAAGATAAACTAAAATAAAGTAAAAGAGTAAAGAACAGACTAAACAATTGAATAAATCAAACTATACCATCTTATTACCTCCGCATTATTTAATTTCTGAACGCACATATATACGAGCAGTTTGTATGAGATAATAAAATTGTTGCTTTTTCTTTTTCCTTACAACTTCTTCATATTTTCTCACCTTTTAAACCTTCCTTGAACTTCTACAAATATTTTCTCGAGTTTTAGTGAGACTAACAAACATCATTTCATTTATATATATATATAGATCAGATAGATGTAGGTAGTTTTATATCAATAGGATTTGAATTACTAGCTAGATATAAGGCTATTCTTAGGGCAATTTTTTGTAAAGACAGATAATTTTATCCGAGGAGTAATTTTGAATTTTTGACAGTTCTTCTATACAAAATCTGTCAGACGTCAATTTTATTCCATGAATAAAAATTACCTGTCGATTGAAAAAACAGCCCTTAGTTTGATTAATTTTTGCGATGATTTTTTTGATTTTTGTAAGAAAATGTTTGTACCTACATAAGTAAATTGCAAAAAGATAGGATTAGTCACACATACGGCATTTAGGGGGACGAGATTTACTGAATGGTTGTCTCCGAAGCCACAGTAAAAATATATGACTTCGTTCAGGAACACCATATCAAAATGATTGAAAAGTTAGGACAAAGCGGTTTTAAATTAAATAAGTTATTCAGCTTCAGGAACGTAACTACAACATTATGAAGAGTTCCGTGACTAATAAAATTGTAATATAATAATAGATAATATTATTGTAAACGGTGTGTAAGGACTATTCGCAATTCCAGACGTTTTGCTACTAGCTCATTCTGCTTTTATGTCGTCCAGCTGAGTTGACTCTCTGCTGACTGGGTACTCTGCTTTTATGTCATGTAGCTGAATTGTCTTTCGGCTATCTAGGTAACTTGCCTTCATGTCATCCAACGTGAATTGTCTTTTAGCGAAAAGGTCTTTTCGATAGAGACCCTAAAAATTTAACAAGCGTATTATCTCAAATTATTATAATTTTGCATAACCCGAAGTCATATGGCCATTGCTTGTTTCAGTACCTAGAGCTACGGTTTAACAAGAATGTTCGCGCGTGCGCATCAGTGTTGTTCTTACTCGACGAGGTAAGTTCATTTGCTTAATTAATTATACTCTAGTACAGAGCCTTTGAATTTATTATGCTTGAACCCACGTAATTTAAGATTATACTATGATTTTATTAAATCACTATAATAAATTTAGACTGTATGTCCTGCCTAGAGGTTTTAATTTATTAAGATAACCACAGGATAACCCGGTTAAGCAGTCGACAACCTCCTAGGTTGATCTGCGATATACCATTCAGAAAAAAAGAGAGACATATAGAGGAAGAGGACATGATTTTCTCATCACAAACAATGTAATAAAGACAGGACGATGTCTTTCTTGATTGATAAAGTTTTCAGTTATGCCTATTTTATATTGTAATCTAGTCAAAAAAAGGTATGTATGTGTTTATCGATTTGGTAAAATCAAACAAAATTGGTTAACTCCAGAATGTAGAAATAAAATATGTTGCCTTTTAAAATACACTTAACAATTTTCACGTATGGAATATATTTATTACTTACACACAAAGCAAGGGCCTTGCCTACTTTACATATGCACATAACTTACGTGTAGGAAACAGGAATACCTATATAATTATTATGTCATGAAAAACTGTTACTATGTGCCCTTAGTAGTTTATCTAAGAACATTTCATATGCGGATATCGAGGGGCATTGAATGATAATATCAATGTATGACATAACAGCTTCAGAGGTACATATCTAAGTAGGTATACTATTATATTATACAATAGATCTTGGCCTAAGGCTTATTTGTAAAGAGTTATCTACTTAACTTAGACAACTCTTTACTTATAAGCTTTAGGCCAAGATCTATTGTATAAACGTTATTTAGCACGTAAATTCGCTAAGCGTTATTCCTCTCACTGTCGCTCAACTGTCAAACTCAAAGTGCACGACAGAGATGGGAACAAGCACAATTTTTTTATAAATGGTATCTCGCAGCTGCTTAACTAGTTTGCCTGTGGGTGCCTCAATAAATTAAGGCCTCCAGCCAGGGCTTAAACAACATAAAAACTAAGCGACTACAAATTAAGGGCACCTTTTGTAAAGTATGGACCTCGGCTTAGGGCTTCGCTGGGGGAGGTCAGTAGATGCGCTAAGAATGTAACGTAATAAATTGTAGATTTCGACCTTAGAGATACTATCGATATCAAAGGTCAAATTGCGATTTGGTTAATTAAAGAGAATGTTGAAGAGATACTCGTAGTGTCTAACTGTCAATCAAGTGGGCCTAATGCAGTCTAAAACAACGGATACTTTCGCAAGCGACGCGGCGACGGTACGGAGCCGATCGTATGCGTCGACACGCTGCCGGACGCGATGGGCTGTCGCCGCATCCGTTCGTATCCTTTCCGATCCGATGCGATGCGAACCGTTTGGTGGAAATCATCCTTTATTTATCAGAAAGTGAAACCTGACTACTGTTAATATGATTAATATCTCAGATGTACGCATGTACGTACCGTTTAATTTTTTTTGCTGGTAAGTCGCACTTTCCATTGCCAAAAAATGCCTCCAGTCTTGATTTCTTGGCCGCATTTTTTATGATTATGTCGACTAGATCGCTGTCTGTCTATATATGTATATTACAGTATATTCATAGAGAAGTGTTAGACATAAGTACCTATGTGAAAAGGAGTACAAAACCTTAGCAACAATATCTAACTATAGAAGTGTAATTTCCTTTGTCAATACACTTCAAGTGATGATGTAATAAATCAGCCTTCACGGAATCACGGAAAAAGTATCAATTAGGTACTTAAAGATAATTTATTATTGTTTTTAATTCAATTCGCTCTACAATTAGGTATTAATGTGGTTACTGTAAATAATCTGAATTTAAAATACTACCTACCTTGATAAGTAAATAAAATAAAATAATTGTTTATTATGTTTCTAATTTATTGCAATAACCTACCTATATATTTGCAACATAATATTACCTAATATAATGCCCTAAAGACCGAATTTTGGCCGTGGCGACCAATCTCAATGGGGACCAGCCTTCGGCGCGACAGATATTATGGTGCACAAGTGTGTGCGTAACACACAGCTAGGTGCACTCTCGTCTCTTCTCTCGTTCTTATAGTCCGATGGGATGGCCTTTCGACACGACCGGAGAGAGATCAGGCTTAGGGCCAACGGCTTAAAGTGCTTTCCGAGGCAAGGGGGTTCAACACCGCTAACTTCCAAACTCCAAGCTGTTGTCATGAAATGCCCAATGGAAAAACCCAATAAAACTTACTTTAGTGTACCTAATATACCAAATGAAGCACATAACTTTTTTGCACTAAGTTTTTTGTTCTGTTCACAGGTTTAAATAAATAGTGAATTTGAAGAACTTGTTAAAAGTACACTGAACTTGCACTTTGTACTCAAGTAGGCAAACAATACATAGTTAAATAATGTCTCGTAACAAAACACTTGTGGTGTACAAGTATGTAGGTGTCCTCACCTACGTCATTGTACACCACAAGTGTTTTTTGTTTTGTTTTGTTTCAAATAAGTTAGGGAAACTTTCCAACTTCCCTAACTTATTTTAGCATCCAACTGCTTTTTTGGATTGTTAAAGTTACATGATCAGTTTATAACTGATTGAATTATCCCTTTTGATACCATTGATCTTTTAGGTGTGCAATTAGTATTTTTTGCAAGCTACAGCAGGGAGGGAGATCGAGGAGGGTTGTAATAATTTTGGCGCCAATGGACATAAAGTATCTCGGCCGAAAACAGTCTTAGCTCTATGCAGGTGTTAGAATCATATAGCCAGTTCTATCCTCTATAGGATTTTGATGGAAAAAAAGGAAATTGTCTAGCTCGGATAAAAAACTAAATAATCTAAAAAAAAAAATAAGTGTAGAGGAGCTTTTTGATAAGGGCGGAAGGTCGTTAATTTGGTTTTAGTATCATTAATTTCTAAATTATGTGAGGTCATCCAGTTACATGTTTTTGTTAGTGTAGAGCTGAGTTTTTCTTCTATGTTTGTGTTGTTTTGACATGAGACTAATAAAGCGCGAATAAAACACATGGCCCCTCTATGAATTTCGGTAAGTCGTTGATGTAAACGAGGAATAATAGGTAACCTATGACACTTCCTTGGGGGATAGAAGCGTTAATTATTTTGCTTTTGGATCGGATTTTTTCTATTTCTCTACTATTGTGGTTAAAGTATTCGAATTCACTTGTTCTCTATTTTGTAAATACGACGTAAGCCATTCATGGAAAGAGCGACTGTTCCAACCCAGCGCAAGGGCACACCACGGTAACGGCGATAAGACCCCTCTTTGAGGAGTGGCTAGAGAGGCGTCACGGCGCCCTCACCTAGTGCCTGACGCAGGTCCTCACCGGACACGGATGTTTCGGGAGGTTCCTGCACATCATCAGGCGGGAGGAAACGCCCGGGTGTCACCATTGCCAGGATCGCCCTGAGGACACGGTGGAGCGGTGAAAGTTTGGCCCGCTTGGGCGGAGCACTGCCATGTCCTCGTAGAGGCGATCGGCAGCGGCGGCGACCTCTCGCGTCCGGCCCTGGTTCAAGCCATGGTCCGGGGCGAGAGGGAGTGGGGGGCAGTCGCCTCCTTCTGCAAAGCAGTCATGCTAGCGAAGGAGGCGGTGGGACGGCTGAGGGAGAGAGCCTCCCGTCCCAGCCGTTGCGGGAGACGCTCCGGGCGTGGGGAGCCGCGCTACGACTCCCGGCCACCGTAGGCGCGGGCCTGCGGGCGGAGAGTAATGGCTAGCTCACCGTCCGATCAGGACTAGGCCCGTGCCGGACGGCGCGAACGTGTTCCACGCGCGCCTCAAAGAGATGTCAGCATCAAGTAAAGGGGCTCGTCAGGGCCGAAGCCTGCCGGGTCAGCGGGATTGCCCGAAAGGGTTACCGCTGGCCCGGAATATAAAGGGCTAAGGAAGGAACACGGGTGGGTTTTAGTCAATCAGAAGTCTGACACTCCCTTCCGCTCCACCCAGAGCGAGAGCGGTCATTTGATGATTTACTAAACTCAAAAATAAAAACGCCATTCATGGGCTTTTCCGCGGATCCCTATTCCATACAGTTTAATTTAGCAGTATTTTGAATCTTACCTTGTCGTACGCGTTGGTCACGTCCAGCCGGCGTAAATCCCCACGGCGTATTCCTTGTTATTTATAATATTAAGGGCTTCTTGAATATATTTGTAAACAGCTAATGTGGTGAAACGATTTTTTCGGAAACCGTTCTGACAATCGCTCAATACGTTAAATTTTTCGCAAAACGTATTTATAAATTCGATCACACATAGCTTTTTGGAAAATCTTGGAGGCTGAGGGCAAGAGAGCTATTGGGCGATAATTATTAGGATCAGTTTTTGTGTTTTCCGACAGTATGACGATGCAATATTATAGCCACTAATTTGCATAATGAAATTTTGTCTTCGGATAGCCAGGTCTGAGATATGCATATAGCTTTGATAGATAGGGTTTTCTGTTAAAAATTCTTCTATAATGTGTACCTACTGTGTGTAAAACCTATACCTACTGTTAAAATAAACATATAAATGAACTTTTATAGTGCCGAAGACGTCAGATATATTAACCTCAGTTAAGTAAGTAGTTGCTTTAAAATCAGCAATTCTTATTAGTATACGTAAGGTCGTTCACTCCGCTGTCACATCGGACTTTGACCACGCGGTGTCGGTTCGTATGAACAAAATCAACATCAATTGTCCGTGCTACATTGGCGGAACTGTGCCGCTTGGTTGGCCATAGTGGCCAATTCTATGGGCCATGTATAGCCATGCTTTTGTGGTTAGAAAAACAATGACAATCTATGTAACCTGCTAACTCGGCGAGAATCGCGTTATATGTATAAAAGCATAAATGGATTGCTTCCGCATGCTGCAGGAAAAGGTTTGATCTTTATCTCAATGTATTAAAATACACAGTGACGATGTTTTCAGTATTTACGAACTTATGAATATCCGGAAATAACTGGACAATAATGCCAGAATTATGTAGTTTATTTAGCCGAATTGGAATAATTCTTCATCCAGCAGGACAAGTCCGATTTTTGTGTCAGTTAAATCAAATAACATAATAATGATTTCAGTGTATACTTAGTATTAGTATTTTTCAAGTTCAGTCACTGATTTCATTAAACTTTGATCTTTGCACAGTTTTTTCTGTTCCATAGAGCCAATGTTGCGGACATAAGTACGTACAATCGTACATACATAATATTTGCTCTCCAAATTTTTCTGAGTACGTACATACTCTCGAAGATCCTTTGTCCCAGCAGTGGGAAAATTATAGGCTGATGTTGATACTGTACGAATGTAGATATACCTACATTTTAATAATCACGTACCTATGTTGCATTATTTTAAATATATTAGAATATATATTTAAAGCAATACAATGGGCCCATTTAATAAAACCAACAGGTGACAGGCGCCACTGAAATCAATTTTTTAACAGTTTTCTGCTTTAAGCCTCCTGCAAACAGGCGCGACGCGCGACGCGAATCGCGCGCGACATAAAGGCATCGCTCGTTGCGCGACTTGCGGTGCCTGTTTGAAGGAGCCTTTATTTAACAGCACACTGTCCAAAATGTGTCAATTTTGTAATGTTTTTACAAATATGTCACATTGTCAGTTATTTATATTAAGTATTAGCTGAATATATGCACATATAGTTAAGTAAAAGTATCGCCCGTCTTAATTGTTTTTAGATTCGGCACACTTCGTCACGAGCAATTGACATTATGTAACAACTTTCATACGCGTAGAAAGTGGGCGTCGCACAGACGACGAGTAATTTTATTCGTCTACTTCAATGACGAGTTAGTCTTAAATCTATTATTTTCAATTTCAGTACAATTTCAGTCAGACAAGGTCATTTTATGATTATGGATGGACTTTGATCGGGGCAATTTGAACTGAACAATACACATACATATACACAATGTACTCATAGATTACAATGGTCAATTGACCACTTGGGAAAATATGTGCACACGTAATGACTACGTTTATGTATAAAAATATAGGCGAAGTGACCGCTGAACTGCTTCGCTCTATCAATTTGCATAAACGTTATAGCATTTGAATCATAAATGTGCCATACTTAGCACGTAGGTACGACGTACTGTCAATTGTTTTGGAAAAGCAAACAAGGGGTAATCAGTAATCTGATTTCTAACCTTAATAAAAAAATCATATGGCACGGATTCAGCCATAAAATACAAATGCTACGTAGGTGTATTGTTTCTTGGTAATTGCTCTACCTAATATGCGCTTTTCTCAACAACTTTGTGAAGATCGCAGGAACCCGTTGGATGCGAGAAGCACAGAACCGGTCAAAGTGGAGGTGCTTGAGGGAGGCCTATGTCCAGCAGTGGACGTTTTTCGTTTGAGATGATGATGATGATGATGTGCGCTTTTATAATTTCTAACGTAACGATATTGTCGTGGACGTCCACGGCATCACAATAAAACAGGGAGGCAAAATGTATGTGAATATATCAAGAATAAATTTCTTTACACGATAACGTTATAACATACACGTACTTCCATAAATGTTATTGACGTGGACGTCCGCGATAATATCAACACGTAGAAAATAGTAAATGCGCATTTTTTAGGAGTTTAGGACCCAGTTCAATAGTCATCGTACCTAGTCCTACATAAAAAGTATCTAATGAAAAAAAAGGAGTTCGTCCGTTAACTGAACCTTGCACTAGTCGTAATTATCCCCGCCGGTTATTTAACCTTACAAAGGTTAAGTAACCGGCGGGAATAATTACGAGTAGGTATACATTGGCAACCTTTGTACCATTGATTTGATGGCTTAATAAGCGACAAGCAAATAGATTGGTACAAACAAATTAATGAACTAAACAATAGCTAATTACAGCAGAATGCGGAAATACAGTACCATGTTCAAGCAATATAATAATTAATTATTAATTGGGGCAGCAAAAATAATTAATTAATATGAAGTACCTACCTATAACAGATGGGCTATTCCCATATTTTTAAGAACTTTCGCATTATAATCTTCAGTGTCAACATATCAAAAATACTCTTATTTTCATATACGATACGTGATTGCGACTAGGTTTTTAATTACGAAACTTGGGCTTTTGTTCTGGAAATCTATTTTTAACTAAGAACCTGGATTCTGAAAGCCTACCTATTGAAATGTATCTGTTGTTAAATCTCATGTTAAGTGATTTGATTGGCAGTTGTTATTTCGGACAACCAATCACGTCAGTTGACATGATATTTTGATAGCGTGTTAGTTAATTTTTGTGCATATTTTATGTATGTCTCTCTCTGCGATATTTGAAAAGTGGTGAGAACCTCTTTTAAAAGTGTTTTATGAATAATCTTCACCATTCACTTCACTATTTAATTTTCCTTAAATTTTTCAGTCTGTTAAATGATTTTTCATAAAACATAATTCAGCTAAAGAGTTCTTAATGTGTTGGTGTACTTTATTTTTCGATTGTAACGTATTTTATGTTCTTTATTTCAGGTACTTTTTCTGCCGATGATCGTATTTGTTCCTGCATTAGCGTTTAATCAATGTGAGTCAAAATTAACTCATATAATTTTTGATATATTTTTTTTTTATTTATTTTATAGTTTCTTTCATGTTTTAGATGATTATATTTATTTTTTTTCTTTATTTTTGTATGGCATTTCATTTATTTTATTTTATTTTCAGTGACGGGTTTCAGTGTATTTGCAGTAGCTGGTACTATGGTTACAATATGTGGCTTGTATACAGTATTAGTGAGTAGAATTTAGTTTTTTTGTATTGCTTTGTTGTTCTCATGCTTTTTATTACTCAGTCATGTTAACACTGCCAAGATAATTCAACAAACTATTGGCACTTTAGTTAGTGTTATGCAATTTAGTTTAGTTAGTATTATGTTAATGTTATGACTTATGATAACAGTAGGGTGCAACTAGAAATTCAGGAACGCGTAGGTAGATGCGTGAGCTTTAGTAGTTTATTTATTGTACTTTTTAAATTATCTGTTTACCATCATTTATAACAAGGTGGTGTTCCTAATCCGCAGTGCGATTCTGTAACCATCTCACCGTGAAAACTTAGGTGAAGTGAGCGTGGAGTGAGCTGTCAATAGTGTCAATTCCTAGCAAAAACAAACCCACATCACCTAAGTTTTCACGGTGAGGTTTTTACAGAATCGACCGGCTGCATACAAAAATGCAACCAAATATATACCTATTCAATAGTCAAAGATTGGCATAACTCATAATTGGCCCATCACTACTGTTTAGTTTGTTTGAAAAAAAAACACTTTTTTAAATTTTAATATTGGCTTATTAAGCATAATCAGCGTATAATGTCACATGTCTTCGAATTTTTTGTTCTAGGACATGCCGGTTTTCTCACAAAGTTTTCCTTCACCGTTTTGATTATTTTACACAAAATAAAGCGCCATTTTTTTCCATATTTAATCCTAACAACATTTCGATGTTAGGATTTATCTAACAGTTTCAAAATGCTACCTTGTTCTAATAGTGCCAGTGTTTTCATTTATTGTCGTCTGCACATTGTATAAGCGTAATAACACAGTGCAATGAGTGTTGGTTACGCTGGTGTTCTAATGTCAACTGCTTGAAATCAATTTAAGAAATAACACGGAATAACTCATATGATCTCGTGTCGCTAATTGCTACGAAACATTTTTAAAACACGTAACAATGATGTTATGTTAGTGTCTGGTTAACAGTAAAAGGGGAAAAATTCATTTTATTACCACTTTACTGAGGACTTCTACATGGATACGATTTATTTCTTCATTAAGATATATATGACTGAGGTGCATTTTAATTAATTATTGTTCCTGAACTTTCGTATGATGTGGATAGTCTATAGCATAGGTTCATTATTTATTAAAAACGTAATTTTCTTCTTAATTTTTCAATATTTAATGATTTTTTTTAAACTGTTAACTGTTTGTTATGTAACAACATACGATCTAGGTTTTAATATACATACTATTCTTTTCCATCCAGGGTGGACTAAAAGCCGTGGTATGGACGGATTCAGTGCAGACAGGCATAATGTTCATAGGAGTCATCCTTGTCGGGGCCGCCGGGACGATCGCCGTCGGCGGGGTGCAGGAGGTGTTAGATATAGTCAACGAAACAGGACGATTTGAATTATCCAAGTAAGTGTAGATTAGCATTCTTACTTATAATCTTTGCTTAAAGTTAAGACAGGCTTTAAAGTAAAAAAAAATAATTTTACACTGACGTTAAACATGACTTTAATCCAACCGGCGATTATAAGTAAAAGGGAGGTTTATAATTTGTGTGTATGTTTATTAAAGTTTTAGCTTTAAAGTTCAAGCTTGCAAAGTCCTTGGTCCTTTCTGGTTCAAAAGACCAAAAATTGTGTGTATAACATATGTGTAACATGTGTGTGTGTGTAACATGTGTGTTATGTGTGTTTGTGTGTATTTAGCATAGTGCTAGCCTTCAAAGTCTACTTTCTTTTCCCTACGGATAAAATACTAAGATAACGTCGATATCAACTGAATCTCATTGAAGTTTATATTATTAATTAGCTGGGAGAGAGGGTCTCGTGGCTAAATAATAACAGCCGCACAGGTCGATCAGGTTAAGCAACGCTTGCCGCGGTTGGTCTGTGGATGGGTGACCATCTTTACATACCGAGACCCTTCCGTGTTTCACAAAGCATGTTAAGCCGTTGGTCCCGGCTGTCATTCGTGGATCTTTGACAGTCGTCACGGGTAGTCAGAAGCCCGAAAGTCTCACAAGGACAACCAGTCTTACCAAGGGGTATCGTATTACCCAGTAACTAGGTTGTGGAGGTCAGATAGGCAGTCGCTCCATGTAAAATACTGGTATTCAACAGCATCCGGTGAGACTGGAAGCTGACCCCAACATAGTTGGGAAAAGGTTAGGCAGATGAACATTATGAATTAGCTGGGAAATAAAATTGTCTAAGAAAAAGCCTCAGTAGGTTAGCGTTGCATAATGCAAGAATTTGAAGGCCATCCGATCAAATTCTTGTATTATGAAATGAGTTTATTAGTAGTCAAGAAAAACTTTAGATTGCTCGTTAATAAACTAAGGCTTATGTAAATAAGAGTTTCTGCAACAGTTGCAAGATAAGAGCGATTCAACATTTCATATTTTAATATCTGAATAGTTATACTTAATTACTCATAATGTAACGTATTGATCATAAGCTAAAGATAAGATACAATTCACTATACCGAGCCGAGATACTGAAAAGTAAAAGTAAATGCTATCTCTAAGCATCGATTTTCCACTTATCAGATAAACAGTTATCATAAAGCTGTCAAAACATCAAAATTATCCACATGTTAAAAGTTATCTGTCGATTAAAGGCTCCTACAAACAGGCGCGACAAGCGATATAATCGCGCGCGATACAAAGGCACCGCTCGTTGCGCGACTTGCGGTGCTTTTGTATCGCGTGTCGTGTCGCGCCTGTTTGAAGGAGTCTTAACGGCCGAACCCAATAACCTATTGGCCGATCACTACTGATGGTAGCCAGTACAAATTATAAATGCCAGTATAATATAATCATTAAAACTAGAGATAGATAGTTTTTCTACCTCCAGTATGCCAAAACTGGAGATGGATAGGTAATTGGGTTCGGCCGTTAAATACGTATAGATTAGTATATATTAAAACACAGTAGGTACCGCTATACTTTGTCTTTAATGATTTTCAACCTACAATCAGTGTTTACATATAAAAGTAACTCATTTTCTTATGCAAGTGTGTAATCTTTAACCCGACAACAGCTAAGGCTGAGGCTACAGTAGGCAGCGATTTGCGATGCGACTGGAAGAGCGAAACGAGAAAAACATGATATGGCTACATTACAAGCGAAAAAAAAGCAATTTTCTAATAAATTCGCTTCAATTTCGCTCATGTTGATGTAGCCGATGCCGTGATTTCAGTAATGTTGTTCCTATCGCATAAAGAAATCAAAGATTGCTAGTAATATTTGATGTACGGTGTAGCCATATACGTGAGCATTCATTTACTTGTTTTAATCGCTCATGTGTCGAAGGTCCCGTCGCGGCCTAATGTAGCCTCAGCCTAACACACGTGGCTTTAGTTAAATGGTAGCAATGAACTTATTGTGATAACCTTTGAGGTATTGATCTATATAATTATGTTAAATTCTTTGAGCTTGTACTTTTAAAGGTTTATGAGGTTTAAGTTACAATGAATTGTGTCTCATTTCGAGAGCATTGTAACGGCAGCGACTTAGTAGTTGTAGATTGTAGGTTCGAACCCTGACTGGGTGCAGACACCAATACGTCAATGAATGAAAACACTGGTACTACTAGAACAAGGTAGTATTTTGAAACTATTACATAATAGTCCACATAAGTTACGGGGCAAAGGCATTGATATACTAAATATCAATGAGCAAAGTCTCGTTTCGCACAGAAAAAGTTTTAATTATTTATTTATTTAAACTTTTCGCACAAAGTTACAAAGGCGGACTTAATGCCTTAGGCATTCTCTACCAGTCAACCAAGGGTGGTGAAGAGATTGAATGGCAGGTGCTTTGGTTGAGAGGAATGAATATAAAAAAAATCTATTAAAACCAGGTACACAAATACATAAATATTAAATATACACATACATACTATTTACTATAATATATACTCGTATATACAAATTCAAGGGAGAGAGGTGTTGAGATGACTCTACTCTCTATTATAGTGATCATTGCGTTTGCTCAGTGCGGGTTGGCGATTTCAGAACAATGTAGGTCAAGATTTTCTCACGGTGTTTTCCTTCACCGAGAGCATACGGGAAAATTGCCAATAAATTATGAGAACTTAAGGTACTTATTGCTCACCTTTGTTAAAATAATTTCACACAATTTTTTCCTGTGGCGAATTTGTTACTCAAGGAAATTGATTGCTTATTGTTTACCTCGAAGGCAACTGTTGCAACCCGTTACGGGCTATTCAAGTATTACGTAAGCACTACAGGGGGCAGGGACCCTTTATTTTGCTTATTTTTTACTAGCAGTGCCTCGCGGTTTTCATCCGCATATGTATCGATCTCGTATGAAAGACACATGGCGCCATCTATTATCATAATACCGTTATTATTGTTTTCCTCGGGAACAGCACTTTTTTTCGGGATGAAAGGTACCCTATGTCCGTTTCTGTACACCTGACAACGTATAAATGGATGATCGGTTCAGTGGTTTAGGCTAGAAAAGGTAATAAACAAATAAACAAACTTAAGGATGACATGAGGATGGGGGGTCTGGATGGTGATTACGTCAGTAGTAAGCATTTATTTTTTTACTTTTCGGATTTTCTACAAAATTTTGTCGATTTTGGTTTGAACACATATGGCAACCTTACTTATCTATGCTTGAAAAGGAAACGCATATTATTATAACTGCTGCTCATGAATCAATAAAGAAACCAGAACACATTGAAAAAAACAAATGTTTACGTAAGCATGGAAGGAGGGGGGGGGGGGTAAGAGATTTGCTTACTTTTGCTGACGAGGGGGAGGGGTGGTTAATAGGTAATTGCAAAAAAACTGCTTACGTAATACTTGAACGGCCACATATGTTTAAAATTTTAGTGTTACAATAAAATACATAACACGTCATCACGCCTGTATTTACCGAAGGGTTAAGCAGAGATGCATCTTTAGCACACACACATTTCACCAGTTCTTTTAAGACCCATACTACCACATATATTGCGAAAATTGTCGGTCTTAGCTTGTATGGCAGTTTCAACACTACTGCAGCATTCACTTTGTAATTAATTACAGTAACGATGAGGACTACTGCTAAGTACCATCGTTTGCAAATACACGATTGCATACAATATTCTCGTTACAAAGAAATCTCAAAGTTACCTCTAAATCGTACAGGAAATGGATAATGCTCTATGAAAATTTTCAAATTAGGTCATGAAACATTGCAGGATAATCGAACTGTGCATAAAGCTTATACAAGCGATTAGAAGCTCTTAAGTCCTTTATAATAAGGTGAGCCTGTCGCCATCAAATGGGCATCACGCTAATATTATAAAGGCGAAGGTTTGTGAGTGTTTGTATGTTTGTTACTTCTTCACGCACAAACGGCTGGACCAATTTTGATAAAACGTTTGGACCAATTTTGATAAAATTTGGTATGGAGGTGGCTGACACCTTGGATTAACACATAGAATACTTTTTATCCCGTTATTCCCGCGGAATCGAAATGTTTGCGGGTGACACTGCGGGGGGGCGCTGCTAGTAGAATTATACATACCTATTACTTACAATTCAGGTAACTAATGTTTTAATGTTTGTGTATAAAGTTTATGCTATAAACTAGTTTTGACTAGTTTATACTATAAACCCGTCAATGCAAGGAAATAAACAGCGTGAAGTATTCTCAGTAGAAAGTAAAAGTAAGAACAGTCATTAACTTTTCTACGAAGAAAGACAAGCTGAAAGATGACGAGTATCAATATTATGCAAATACTACATGTGTGACTAGACATAATGTCTACTGACGTCACAGAATATCTAGAGCGGCGTCTGATCTTTGCTTACGTTTCGCGGAACTCAGGTGTCTAGGCTCACGTCGAAGTAAAGCAAGCGGACAGTCTTATAAAAAGGTTTATTAGGTGGTTCACAATTATAGCAACCTAAGTACTTAAATCAAAAGGTATGTCCGAGCGCGGTCGTGACTCGTGTCGGACGCCGCGCCGTGCCGCGTCGCTCGTTGATGACGTCGTAGTGTGTTCTTTGGATTTGGATGTATTAGGTATGTGTGTGAACATTAGAAGGCCAATTGTCGTAATTTTAAATGGTCAAAATCTAGTCGCAGTCTTATCTCGACGAGTCAAAAACTTGTCAAAATGTAGGGAAATTAGACGTATTTTTGACTGTTTGACACTGAGATCCCGGGGTCTTAAAAAGGGCACTTTGGCAGTATCATAAAAGGATAACATTATGAATCATAATGGACAGTTAACTGTTAAGTTTTTTATTTTTTTATTTATTTATTTAATGATATCAAAAATACAGAGGTGTAACTTAAATCTAAACTCGCTAAACTTTTACGTTTGATGGCGAGAGTCGCTCTTTTACATAACAATGCACCACCTTATTACATACCTACTACTTATATGGTTCAATCTTATACAATGTAATCTGCATTCACGATTTTTTGCCAAAGATGTAATCAAAATATGAGTTTATGGCAAAATAAATTTAAACCCTAGACAATATAGTTAGTTTACACTACATATATTCAGACATTTTTACAACGTTTTCAATAGTACTAGTCACTCTGAGATTAACTTAATTACCATTTGAATACAGTTGATATTTGTTTAACTTGAAATAATATTAATTTGAAACATAAGTTTGAATTGACTTTATTTAGTTAATGTTTGCTATCCTGTATAATGTTTTTCAATTTCGTTTTAAGTGATCCTTTGCTAATTTTAACATTTTCTCTTAATAAATCTATTTTATTAAACACTTTAGGTACCAAATACTTAGATGTTCTCTTACCATAATAGTTTTTTATCTGTGGTTGGACCAATGGTACCAGGGTTGAGTTAATCGTATCAAATCTCATTGATGAAGGAATTTCAGTATTTTTTTTTTGTCTGTGCTAAAATACCAATCAATCCAATCCCAATCTCTTTGATTATACCTACGTACTGCAGCGAAAAAGAATAACATGGAATGTCTTCACCATATTATGATTCATAATGTTATTCTTTTATGATTCTGCCAAAGAGGCCTTTTTAGGCCCCCAGACTGTGAATGTTCTTAAAATTACGAGAATTGCCCCTCAAGTTTTACAATCTACCTTTCTATACATAGGTAATAAATATTAATAATTCTGTGATGATCAATCAATGTGAACTAAATATGGTATATAAATACAGTGTCATAATAACGTTGTCATTGTACCTATGGGAATGTGATGCCGAGGAATGAGTGAAATACTTATCGTGAGGAAAGTGTTGAGTATGAATGTGGATAGCTATATGAATAATGATAGATGGACTGTCATACATTATATGGCTAGAAAGGGGGTGACTACCGAGATGATGACTAAGGGCCTGTGCACACCATGTTTTTTAAACGCGCCGTTGACGCGCGTTTTAGAAACGTGCGTCGACGGCGCGCTTTTATCCTACAGAAGGTCTGGCTGCGTCTGACTCGCGTGCGTATCTCGTCTGTATCGCTACAAACGCGCGACAACGGCGCGTTTAAAAAACGTGGTGTGCACTGGCCCTAATAGAGAAGTATGGAATAAAACATGTTGCGCCGACCTCAGATAAATTGGGATAAGGGTTAGCCCTGAGGTCATCATTATTTAGATAATGATGACGTCATACCACAGTATAAAAAGAGATATTATATGATGTATAGACTGTGGTCATACTATACGTACTTTTGATGCGTCTCATTGTTATCCAACATCTGTTCTGCTAGATATAAAGATTCATTAATTGCGTAACGTTCGCCGTAATGACGACAATGATGATGTATTTATTGGACTTCTGCCCAAAGTAAGAGAAATACTGAAACAGTTTAGCAAAGTGAATGCAGTGTAGTAATTTTATTAATGAAAATGTAGATATAGGTACAGTACCCGGCGATAAATATTGCACATCGACCTTTGGAAAGAGACAATCGGCTAATTTCGGCTTCGTAGAGCGTTATCTCTGTCGCACGAAATACAAACAGTCCGGTATCTATTAGGAGCTGTTATAGTACATTATGATATAAGTGCGGTAAGTTGAAAATTACAGCCGAGGCGATATTGCTTGCCCGAGCCGTAGGCGAAGGCTAAAAGAAAGCAGAAGCTGTAATTATCAAACCGCACGTATGTCATACAACGTTTTATAACATATTTGCGAGGAAATAAATAAAACTCGGACTGAATTTGCATATTTGCTTGTTTTCCATATGATGAAATTTTGATACGTTTGTAAGTATCTATCGGTCGATTTTTCGGGCAAGAGGCTTAGAGTAGCCTTTTTCGCTGCCTCTGAGACTTCTGGCGGTGTGGAATTAATAAATTCATCATTACTTGACGACATTTTCAAATAAAAAAAAAACAGCGAAAAGAAAAAGCGCGCGGAATAATTTTTTTAATACAGTTGCTCAAAAAGTGGCGTATTGCAGGGACGTATAGCGTTCGGGATGTGGGCTATTACATACTCGTGCTTTTTTTTACCTTTCCCGAACTCGTGCGTTCTCTTTCCCAACTGTCAAAATAATGTCTATTAAAAAGAAAAACCAACCATGAAGTTTTTACTAAAAATATTCATTAGAAGTTTTTATGATTCATGCAAATACGTATATTTCTAAAAAGTCTACTAATTTGTTTCAATATCAGATTTAATGATTTGATTGAATAAGTTAGGTTAGGTTTCATTTCATTTTATCTCATTAAATTTCATTTTCATTTCATATCAATAAAAAAATTCTATTGAAGACTTGGCTGTATGGGATAGCTCCCTTTGCCTACCAGAATGGGTGAAGAAAAAAAATATCTGCTTATATTCTACGGTTGGCGCCATTAGTTAGTTGAGTTTATTGTGTTTTTATTATTTTATTAAATTGCTTAATTTTTTCGCAACTGTATTAAAAATAGTCGTTCAGTACACGTGCGAAACCGTCATTGCAACTTGTTCCGACTGTCAACCCTCGCCTTCGGCTGCGCCTCGGCTTTTTTTTTTTTTTTTTCAGGATGGGAAATCATCAAATGACTCCTCCCGCTCTGGGTGGAGCGGAAGGGAGTGTCAGACTCTTACTGACTAAAACCCACCCGTGTTCCTTCCTTCGCCCTTTATGTTCCGGGCCAGCGGTAACCCTTTCGGACAATCCCGCTGACCCGGCAGGCTTCGGCCCTGACGGGCCCCTTCACTTGATGCTGACATCTCTTTGAGGCGCGCGTGGAACACGTACGCGCCGTCCGGCACGGGCCTGGTCCTGATCGGACGGTGAGCTACCCATTACTCTCCGCCCGCAGGCCCGCGCCTACGGTGGCCGGGAGTCGTCGCGCGGCTCCCGACGCCCGGAGCGTCTCCCGCGGCGGCTGGGACGGGAGGCTCTCTCCCTCAGCCGTCCCGCCGCCTCCTTCGCTAGCATGACTGCTTCGCAGAAGGAGGCGACTGCCCCCCACTCCCTCTCGCCCCGGACCATGGCTTGAACCAGGCCCGGACGCGAGAGGTCGCCGCCGCTGCCGATCGCCTCTACGAGGACACGGCGGTGCTCCGCCCAAGCGGGGCAGACCTCCACCGTGTGCTCCACCGTGTCCTCTGGGCGATCCTGGCAATGGTGACACCCGGGCGTTTCCTCCCGCCTGATTATGTGCAGGAACCTCCCGAAACTTCCGTGTCCGGTGAGGACCTGCGTCAGGCGGTAGGTGAGGGCGCCATGACGCCTCTCTAGCCACTCCTCAAAGAGGGGTCTTACCGCCGCTATCGTGGCGTGCCCTGCGCTGGGTTGCGACAGTCGCTCTTTCCATGCCGCCATGAGATCGCGCCGGAGGTCCGTCCGCTCCGCCGCGATTTGCTGCGGAAGCGGAGTTTCCCCCCGGCGTAGTGCCTCCGCGCGCCACTCATACAGGCGCGCGAGGACTATCGCCTCCAGATCCCATGGCGGCAGTCCGGCAAGGAGGCTTGCCGCCTCGCCCGAGATCGTGCGGTACCCCCGGATCAGCCTAACGGCTACCACCTTCTGGGGCGCGTTCAAATAATGGGCGGCTCGCCGCCGCAGTGAACGCGCCCACACCGGGGCCCCGTATAGGGCCATGGACCGCACGAGCTGCGCCTCGGCTCGGGTAGACATTTGTCGGAACTCTTTGCAATGACAACCTTTCCGCACTTGTAATGAAATATACTATTACTTCGCACTTTTTTTCAGGCATAGGCACAAAACAGCCAGTATTATTAATAAAGTAAATTAATATTTTTGTTTTTGTTACAGATATTAATGGTTGTAATTTATTGTCAAAATTAAAGAATTAAATGTTTATTTATAATATTTTATCTCCCAAAGTTAATTTTATTCATAAAATAAAATTAACTTAATACTTTTCTGAAATAAAAACTCTTTGCTAAGATTTAAAAAAGTACCGTTCGTTTTGACGGAGCATCTTGATAAACCGTGCGATTTACATTACATTACCGCACAAGTGCGTAATAAGATACATTAGGGGAGACCGAGGTGTTTTGACACAGAGGTGATTTGAAACAGCACTGATTTCGCGGAATTTAAAACTGTTAGCGAGCTAGTACCGACACAAATCAGCCGCTCCCCACCACCCGCCGGGCCCCGCAGTTCGCGTGCGTGCCTCTGACGCTCGGTTGTGTCGTTGTGGCTTCCACGTCGCAAAAATCGTGAAAAGTAAGTTTTAAACGTTTTTTTAAGATACCTGTATTTTGATAATGCGTTTGTATTTTAGGTTGGGTTTTATATGTTTCGAATGCTCATTATCTAACGATTGAAACCATGGCGCTGGTAAAACTAATTTCTTTGTGTTTTGCTTCTGTATTTTTGTTTGTATAAAGATTGGGAGGATTTTTCTCACTAAGGGGATTTGAAACAGACTGTTTCAACTCACCTCGCTTAAGTTTCATATTGGTAATCGATTGGTAATACGGTGTGGTTTATCCTTTTTTTTGCTAATTTTGTTTCAGTATGCCTACTGATTATAAATGGAAGACTGATAGAGGTATGGCAAGTCGCGAAATTTACGATCTCGCCGTAGAAGAAGTTACATTGCGTCAGAAAAGTCTGCGTGATGCTTCGAGCATAGCCTCTACAGGTATATTAAAAAAAAGACGGCTTATGAAGCTAATGAAACGACGACTCCTCCGTCAGTTGGATATCCCGAAAAGACTGTCTTTTCATCTTCAGAGGAGAACATACTTCGTGACTATCTCTTAAGCTGCGCTGCTGCTAACTTCGGCCTAGACACTCAGGCCGACAAAATTTGACGAACACTCTTTCCCAGAAACCAGACTATACTTTTCCGAAGGATTTTGACGCGCTGAATTCGAATCTGGCCTCAAAATTGCTCTATCACGTCAGGGTTTCGAGATATCCTAACCTAAAAGTGCAAAAAATACCGTTTTTTCTCATTTTTGAGGTTATGTAGCACGGACGATACAATTTTCTTTTAAAAAGACTAGTCTTCCTCTTTAAAATGACGTTGAGTTTACTCAAATATCTTTGGTTTTTTGCTGAGAAATTGCATTTTGAAATTTTCCAATAGACTGTATGTGTATGAATTCTCAAACGTAGAACAATCCACGTACACGAAAATTTCAATGCGATATCTCAGCGAAAAAAAAAAGATATTTGAGTAAACTCAACGTCATTTTAAAGAGGAAGACTAGTCCTTTGAGATGATATTAATAATTTTTGAACTTTTTTATCACAATCAGGCCGACTGAAAATTGATAATAATTGAGTCGGTAATATTTAGTTTTGTAAGAATATAATTGTAGATTCTAAACTTGTTGCTTTAATTAATATTATAATTTGTTAATTATGATCGCGTATCATAATACTTTATTTCTGTTTGTTTCTTGAGAATTTAATAAGAAGAGATGATTATTTGTTCATGATTTTATTAATAGTTCAATACGATATATTGTAAAATATGTTAGAATGTTTTATTTCAATAAATACCTGCAAATTAGCTCGTCGTTTCTACTTTACAACCCTTAATTATACTCATATATCAAGTGTTTCAACTCACCTCGACCCCTGTTTAAACTTACCTCGGTATGAGTGGAGTTGAAACAAAATGACTTGTTACATTCGAGTTCATTTTTCACCGCCAAAATTATACTTACACGTTATTTGTGACAGGTATTTGAAAGTGTAAGAAATAAACTATCGATTGGCACTTAACTCATACGATTAGTGTTTTTAGATTTTTGTATATGAATTAAAATGTCAAAATTGTTTCAACTCACCTCGGTCTCCCCTACGATACTGAAATTGGTGAAATAAGAGACCTTTTACGAGCAAATATGTTATAAAAACAATTATGATTTGCTTCTTTTGATAATTATTTTTATTCTTTGTATAAAAAACACCAATTTCCAAAGGTCGATGGGCAATATTTATCGCCGGGTACTGTACTGGTTATGAATTATACAGTGGTGGACTAAGCCAGTCGCCGGCACGGGGCGGCAAAACTATTATGTAGATACCTATTTGTTACATACATACACACATAAACTCACGCTTTCTTCCCATTGGGGTAGGCAGAAACCTCAGAATGCCACCTGCTACGATACTTAAATACTCCTTTTGCTTCGTTTACATTCATAATATGGAATGGGTATATTCCAGTGAATTCCAGTGCCGGTTCCAATTATTCCAATGGCATTCTAGCGCTGGTTTCGATAGCTGGACTGGAATGCTTCTGGAATAACGTGAACCGGGCATAACGGTTGAACGGATTTTAGTGAAATTGGGCACACAGGTTTACAATGACCTAGGTTAGGACATAGGATACTTTTTTATCCCGGTACTATGTTCCCGTGGAATAAACTTTAACCCTCATGTGAGCGAAGTCAGCGCAAAAGCTAGTTTACAATAAAGAACCAATAAAATGCCTCCTAAAGGCTCCTATAACATGCGTACATGCATACCACACAACACGCGGCACGCGATATAATCGCGCGCAACACAAAGGCACCGTTCGTTGCGCGACTTGCGGTGCCTTTGTGTCGCGCGCGATTTTATCGCGTGTCGCGCCTGTTTGAAGGAGTCTTAATTAGGATTATTTTAACCAGGCGATCAGTACGCTTACTCTTGAAACCAATCCCAATCTCGAATGTATTCCAATCCGAACCAATTTCAATTCCAATCTTTAGAAAATTGGCACTCTGGAACGAATTCGAGACTGAGATTGGAATCGACTGCACGTTCGACTACACTGATTCACGTGGGGTGGCCATACACATCAAAACGTTAATTACCAAATTTATAAATAATGAATAACTCGTTAAATCTATTAATAAATCTATTCTGATATTTATTTTAACATATATAATCATTTAAGTGTTCTTTGCTTGCATTTATATGTATTTTAGGACTAAATATTTAGGCAGCAGTGGCTCATTGTGTACGTCATTGCCTACGTTACATTAAAAAAAAAACTCACGCATTTGTCATCTGTCATCCACTTAAAATTTGTTAAACTAGAATCTTAAAATAAGTTCCTACTTGAATAATAAAACCGGCCAAGAGTTGGACTCGCACACGAAGGGTCCCGTAGCACCATACAATATTTAACACTACATATAAAGAACCATAAAAAGTGTGAATTATTACTGTTGCGATAAACAAAAGTTTCAAAGCGATGTTATCAAAATGTTCTCAAGTGTTTAGTTTGGAATGTATTCAAGTATGTTTATATCCACAAGTTCAAGTTAGTTTTACTTTAAGGGAAGTATTCAACCGAGGAAGACGAAAATATCAAGGTAAGGCCACAATTCTAATAATAATACTTATTGTAATTCCTTTAAATTTTAATATTAAACACTTTTGCTCAATACAAACATTTATTGTTCTTACAGGATGAGCAGGCCAACACACCAACAACTGGAGACTCTGATAGATTTCCTGGTACAGAACCCAGGAATTGCCAAGGGGTTATTGCGCACTGCTCATGCTAAGCAGGAGACAAAGAGAAAGTGGAACGACATAGCAGTATCCTTAAACGCACTAGGTGGTGCACAGAAAGATGGTAAAGGCTGGGCTAAGGTACTGTCCTCACACTAATCATATTTTTTTTTTCACTTAATTATATGACAACAGTTACAATAATTAGTATGTTTATTTCCTTTTCAGTATTGGGCTGACAAAAAGCATACCCTAAAGAAGACATGTGGCGAGCTGTAGAACAAATGGAGGGACTTTCAGCAGCCATAAGAGAAGGCTCTCAAACTGTGGCAAATGCTCTCAATAATATTGCTGATGCCCTCAGATAAAATAGGCAGTAATTAAATGTTAATAGCTATTGTAAGTAGGTACTAGTTTGGACTTTAAAATATGGAAGTTGTTTGCGACAATGTGTCACCAAACAGTTTTATACCTAGTGTTTTTTCTTTTCATTAGCTCAAATTCAGTGATAATATAAGCTAAGTTAAGCAAAACCTTGTGGTAAAATAGTGATTCTACGATAAATAGTAAGTACAACCCTTATAAACCTCAATTAAGTGGGCTATAAAGCCGTAATTTATAGTTTTTATTTTGTATGTCCAGGTACCTTAGCTCTGGACGTAAAATTGTTAAGTCCTTCTGAAAGGCCTGCTTAATTGAGTTTATATATTATGTTGTAAAACTTTAGTTATGTAAATATAGTTTTTGCAACCATCATTCGAAGGCGCGTCACGCCCTGAAAAAGATAGTTGTGTTATTTTAAATATTGTATTGTTATAAATAAATAGACCAGCCTGAGGTGACAGGTTTTTAATTAAAAAAAATTCCTATTTACATTGAAGTATCTTTTCATTGGAAACACATACAACATATATCTCAGTGGATAGATAATTTTGTAAGGAATCCAACGATGTGTCACATGTCTTATACAGTATGTACTTGTATAAATATGGTGTTTAGACCTAACTTATGATGTGAACAAATAAAAATTAGTTATGTGTGTATGGTGGAAATGCCTTTGTGAATATAAATGAAAAATACGTAATAAAGAGGCTGTAATTATATTTATTCAAATCCTTGTTAATAATAATTAGACATTACCTTTTAAACATAAGCTCTTTAATAATTGTAGAACTTCTATTATAATTTTTATTAAACTTATTAGGTAAGCTCACTATTATTTTAATTATTATTAACCCTCAACACAGCACATTACATTATTTAATACACAATACAAATCAATCGACACAATAGAACAATAGTCTTACAATTATAATAAAAAAAGCACAAATTGGTCACATAAATATTTAGTTATCTCTAGAAATAGTATGTGTAGTGAAAAAAAAAGATTAATTTACAAAATAAGTTTCATTAAAGTAGGTTTTAAATTACATATAATAAGTCTTAGTCAAAAAATAGTTCCTAAAAAAAAATATATTAATGAAGATGCTGAGCTGCCCACAGTTCTTGTACAAGCTGTGTACGAGCCTCGCGACCCCTGCGCAGCTCCACGGAGGCAAAACCTCGATCCACCTCTAACCCACTCTGTGCCAATTCCATTTCTCCCATGGGTGGTACTGCATCCTCAACATTATCATCCAAACCCAATCGTGCTCGGTTACAAATGTTATGTAAAACACAGCATGCATTTATAATTTTAGCAGCTGTGTCTGGATGATAATGAAGAACTCTATGGTTTAAAAGACATCTCCATCTATTTTTTAAAACCCCAATTGTGCGTTCAACAGTATTGCGAGCCACACAATGCAGATTTGTATAGTACTCTTCAGCTGATCCTGGCGGTGCATCCACTATTGGGGTCATCATATATTCCCTTTGAGGATAACCGGAATCACCTATAATTATATTAAAATGACTAATTAGTTATTATATACACATAAGTACAAAATATATTGTAGACCTAATGTAAAAAGTGTATGAAATGCTTACCAAGTAAAAAAACTCTTTCTCCTGCATTTATTAAGTTTATTAGGTGATTCTTAACAGGATGTTGGTTCCAAACAAAACTATCATGTGAGGCTCCACCGAATGAAGCATCTACACTGAGTATATTGAGATCTGCATCACAAATCTGTAAACAAATACTGTATATAGAAAGTTACAGTTACTCTAATAATTAATAACTAGATAAATAGCCAATCTAACTCACAATCAAAACATTTCTCGAATGGTAACCTTTTCTGTTGTAGAACCGCTCTTCATTTTCTGATGGTCTTACAATAGCCACATGAGTACCATCAATACATCCTGTGACTGCAGGAATTTTAAATTTTTCATAAAACCTGGGAATTAATTTATTATTAGCTTAATATTCTTTACAAATAAGTTAAAAAAAAACAGTAAGTATTAAAACAACATAATGTCTAAAGTATAGAATGATACTACATATTTAATATTGAGGTAAAAATAAGTAAGTTCTTAATAACCTTTGTTTAATTAAGTCTCGTTGTCGGCGAGTCTGTGGAAACTTAAGCCATTTATTTAAAATATTGTTTGAATTAAGAGCATTTGTAACTTCTCTTATTGCTCTCGAAACTGACTGTTGGGACATCATTGTACCTTGTGTTCCACCTACTAATCTCTGGTAGCTGCCTGTGGCGTAGAATGAAAGAGCCACTAATACCTAAAAAATAAAATTTGTATAGTTAATTACTTACCTAGATATAAAAAATACCTACCATGTGAAAATGGAATTGCTAGTTTACAAACCTTGTATTTTCTTGGAATGTCGCTACGGCGAGTAGGCTGGGGCATCAAAGGTTCCAAATCCTTATAAATGACTTCGAAAAGCTCCTTATTTACTCGGTAATTTTTCTTAAATTCATCGTCGGTCATGGCAAACGCGTTGTCTGCATAACGCGCCATTCGTCTCAAATTCCTCCTTTGTCTCATATCTAACTTATGAGCATTGTCCAAAATATCACAAATAAGTTCTAAACGTGCCATTATTCACAATAAAAACTTCACAAATAAACCAAAATAATAAACTCGATCCCGAAAAAGTAGACTTTTTGTAATCGTTCAACTTTGACATAAACACGACTTCAAACTCGATATGTTAACGTCAAAATCTCGTCAAGAGTACCGAAAAAAGTGCATTCGTTCGAGTAAAGTCGAATTCAATTAGTACCAAAAAGATCCACCTGAGACGATTCCAATCGTGCGCTAGTACAGCATTCAAGAGTGCCAACTGACAAGTTTTCGAACCCAATTTCCAATTCCGATTGAGATCGAGGTTCGAGAGTAAGCCTGATTAGATTATTCCTCGTTAATGAATTAGTGGGTAACTACAAATTATTAACCAAGAATTTTGTTGTCAGTTGGAGTTTTTCTCCGTACGAGCGTCAAACTGGCTGGGGCGCTGTTTTCGGCGGCTTCCTATATTGGACATGCTTCAATTCAGTCAACCAGACCATGGTGCAGAGGTACCTTTCTCTGCCCACCAAGAGAAAAGCTATCACGTAAGTATTTTTTTTATTACACAGGGTGTAATGTTCCACATTGTCCATAGAAAAGTGAGGATTCTTCGTCCAGACGGGCATTATGTCTGGTGGGCTACTGTGGGCCTGATAGTTGTTTTCGGGTTTCTGTTTCTGCCAATCGCGCGGATAACGGAGTTCAGTCTGGTGTGATGCGTAGTTCGAAAGTGGCGATATAGATGCCGCCACATACCTACCTAAGGAAATCATTGCCATCCACCCAGGGTAAGAAAGACCACATGAATGGCAACAACATGTGACACTTTAAAAATAGAATAAAGCACCCATATACATACATTTTTCTTCAATATTTTAGTGTTAAGGCTCCTGCAAACAGGCGCGACACGCGATATAATCGCGCGTGACACAAAGGCACCGCTCGTTGCGCGACTTGCGGTGCCTTTGTGTCGCGTGTCGTGTCGCGCCTGTTTGAAGGAGCCTTTAGTTCCAAAGTAAAAATTGTTTATATTCATGCGTAGGTACTTTCACTCTCTGGAAGGATGATAATGATTTCAGTTACAATACAGTAGTTTTTTTGTTGTTTGTCAAATGCATGCATTCTGTTATGCTGTGAATGTGTTACAATAGTTTGAAAATGTGTTTTATAATGTTAAGTTGTTTTATCTAACGCATTATCACAACATGTTATTCATTGTGGTAGGTATTAAGTCTCGTGTCCTCTAGACAACCCCAATATTTGTAGAGTTTAGTTTAGAACAGATCAGCAAACAGTGATTATGAGATAGCATAGGTAAATTATTTGATAGGTAAGAGCAATACATCTGCGATTAAAATAATATTAAAAAAATAATAATATAAACAATATCGTCAATGGAGCGTCAGCCGAAATCCAACATTCTAACGCGGGGGTATAAGTGACACAGCAACCGGTCATTTTGTTCGTCGACGACATCGATCACTTCGACGGCGAATAAAACCTATGAATTAAGAACTCTTTGGTCAACCCGTACATTAATAGAAAATTTTTTTTTTTTTTGGTAATATTTCCATACGATATTCTCAGTTGACGTTCCTAATTCAAATCACATGAATGACCAGCGGGTCGTAATGAAATTCAGTACAATATTAATGCCCGGCTAGAGCCTAGGGCATAAATGACTTTCCTTAGGTTAGGTTTGCATGACATATAATTTGGCGTTAGCGAGCAGGTGGTGTGAAAGTTTAATTTGTAGTCAAATCTTATGTCAACCTATTTGATTAGTTGATATACTTGTTATAGTTTATTCTACCAATATGGTAGATTTAACCCCAAGTTTACGTTAGTCCGTTAACGTTAAACAGTAGTTTACGTTTAAGTTTGTCGAAGTGAATAATCCTTTGTAATTACGATTAATCCCAATTTATCTTTCTCCTGTACAACACATTTTACTTGTAATCTGTCTCTGTAATACCTACAACAGGAACTATATGTAAAACAGACGATACCTAGGTACTTATGCATTACATTTTGATGGAAAACCTTTTGAATAAGCGAGCTAGCACAGTTCACCTCTGCACACGCTTCATCAAAATCTTATCACAAAAACTTCCACAATTTTAGTAAATTCAATATTTTTCGTTTGTTGAATGTCAAAACTGTCTGGCGACGGACATCTATTTACAGCAGCGACGACGACGACGATGCATGTGATGTTGTAACAAAATAACGTAAAATAGTCTGACTTACATCATTATCATCTTCACTGTCATGACCTACACAAAGACGTGATAAAGAACGAGTTTGCAATACAAATTTCGCTTTATATAGAATAATCTTTCTTTAGAAGCTAAGATCAACAGGTAACCTTCAAAGCAAGAGTTAATAGGCAGGTCATCTTCTGGGTTCATCCATCGCTTTCCACCAAACGAAATTTGAGTCTAGAGCAGACCCAGTATTAAAAAAAAACATAATATCTCAGCTTACCAAATCATTTAATATTGTTCCGAAACAAAAACTTATTCAAGAAAACGACATCAATAAAATTCATCAACAATCGATTGTTTACACGCAAAGAACCGGATGGACCGGTGCAGGTGCTTGGGGGAGGCCTATGTCCAGCAGTGGACGTCTTTCGGCTGACATGATGATGATGAAAGAACCGGATGACTTCTACTTTTGTGAGGCAACGTGTTTTATTTGCTAAAAATACAATACTGCGATTATAAATGCGTATGTAATTGACTATGGTTTTATTTATTAATGGCTGGTTATGGCAGCAGACTATAATTATATAGCCATATCATCACTAGAGAGGACCAGCCGGTCGATTCTGTAAAAATCTCACCGTGAAAACTTAGGTGATGTGAGTTTGTTTTTGCTAGGAATTGACACTATTGACAGTTCACTCCACGCTCACTTCACCTAAGTTTTCACGGTGAGATGGGTTACAGAATCGCACTGCAGATAAGGTTATGTACCGTTATTCCTGACATTGTCTTTCTCTATGTTAGAGCAACACTCAAAAAGAGAACTGAATAATTTTTGTTTCTTAAATTGATTTATAATCTATATAGTACTTAATAGCCCATTTGAAGGCACGAGTTCCATTGACTTATATGTATATTAAACGAGCGCTTGGTATTTGAACAAGACAGCTCATAAAATCTGCCGTCAAACTGTATTTAACTATTCTTTCAACAAACTTTATCCAATGGCATCGTTTACACTAGATTTAAATGGAATTCGGAAACTAATACCTACTTAAACAAATTAAAATCTTCTTTAACACACACCAAATCTTTCAGTGCCATATTCATATTCTGCCTTGGCGCAATCCTGGCGATCTCCCTCTGCGTGTGGTGCGGCCTGGCAGCGTGGGCCACGTGGGTGCAGGGGGGCTGTGACCCAGGCGGCGTGCCCCTGGTGGACGACAGGCTTCTACCAGCCTTCGTCACCTACGTATCCAGGGCGAAGCACCTACCTGGCCTGTCGGGTGTGTTTCTGGCTGGAGTGTTCGGAGCTGGACTTAGGTAAGTTCTGTCAAAGAACGTTGATATAAGGACCAAGGACCAACATAAATCTGGAGTTCTATTAAACAACGTAGGTATTGGATAAAATGTTTTAAGGAACAAAATATTCTTGTGCTCTTGCACACAAAAGAACCGATTCGAAGAGCAGTCCCCTTGGAAAAAATATAGGGTTTAAAAAATTTGGTTACCGATGCTGTGAAAAAAATATCGGAAAATTTTCTGCAGAAGATGCTTATCAATTAAACTGTCTTTGCTATTCCAGGTTTATCTTTCTTAATTGGGCAATAAAACAGATATCTTAAAAAAAACTAGAAGGTTACGTCTGTTTTAAATTCTGTAAATGTGTTGTTTATAAACCCAACCCCGACTTCTGAAAGCCTAATCTATTCTGGTTACTATTGAATTCTGCTGCAAAATCTTGTGAAATTCGAGACATGATGACGTCGACAAGAGAATAACTGGAAAAGCTTTTCAGAAGCCAGGGGTCAACGGCTTGAAATGTATTTTTTCTTTGTTTAGTTCACTTTCAGCAGTGTTAAATGCGTGCGCTCTGGTGGTGATTGAAGATATTATCCACGGCTGGTTGAAGCTGAAACTGAAGCCTTTGACTGAAGGGATGCTTGCTCGAGGGATCACCGCGCTTCTCGCTATCGTCTCTGTGGTGATGGTGTTAGTTATTCAGAAACTGGGAGGCGTTCTCGGTAAGTTAGCTTCCTTTTTTTTCGTAAGGTTTGATGTAATCATGATTTTTCTACATGCCTTGTTTATTTCCAGGATTAATTTTATAACAACAAAATACTTTAAGTATGTTTGCTTCGCTTTTTAGTCAATTTGTATGATCCTAAATTTTAATTGCCATTAAAATTCAAGTATAGGTATTGCAAGTATCATGAATCATCACCTCATTTTATTATATCTCCATCAGGTGTAGCAACAGCTTTATCAGCCATCGCAGCAAGCGCAACATGCGGGGTGTTCACACTTGGCATGATGTGCTGGTGGGTGGGGCCTCGAGGGGCCCTAGCAGGCGCCGTGGCCGGGGCTCTGCTGGCCGGCACAGTGTCGCTGGGGACCCAGGCGGCCGCAGCCCAAGGGTTGAGGTCCCCGCCGCTCAATATCACCTACGAATGCGCCCGGAACGCCTCTTATGTGGACCCAATGCTTGATTCTCTTGTAAGTATATCTTATTGTTTATAGAAAAGTAGTCATTATGAGGACTTAGATCTGGGGCACCGTATATTCTGCCACAAATTATATTGGCCCATGTTTTACATGTATTTATGATTCTTTCTTCTATGTGATATTCGACTAAATTGTATCTGGGGACCTAAAAAGGCCATTTTGGCAGAATCATAAAAGTGAATTATAATATGGCGAACACAGTCCGTGTTTTTCTTTTTTTCGCTGCACTACGTAGGTATAATCAAAGAGATTAGGATTGGATTTGGATTGGATTGGTTGGAATTTAAGCACAGACAAAAAAAATAACTGAAAAATCCTTCACCGATGGGATTTGATACGATTAACTTAACAGTTAACTGTCGATTATGATTTATAATGTTATTCTTTTATGATTCTGCCAAAGTGGCCTATTTAGGTCCCCTGGTCGGACACCAAAAAGCACCAGAATTGATGCCAGTGGGCATACAATACGGCGGAATTAGAGCCAAATTGCCGAGAGCCAAAGAAAAATGCCCAATGAATGAATGAAGAAGCGATGTTTGAAACACGTGTTGACCGTAATCTAGATTAACGATGAATGATAAAAAGGCTTACTACACATCTTTAAAAAAAAGATGTCACCTGTTATGTGTTCAGATACTGTCATGCGTACGTGACTGTCGCGTTAATTTTGAAATACGTGTGACACGAATTATGTGATTCAATTTGGGTTAACTAGTTGCCTTTTATGCTCCAAGATCTTTTATAATTAGATACATCTAGAGATACAATTGAAAATTTTCTTGTAGATCTGTGAATATAAAGATTTCATTTGGCATACCTACCAATGTTAAAAAAGTGCCGGGCCTGGTCCTGATCGCACGGTGAGCTACCCCTTACTCTCCGCCCGCAGGCCCGCGCCTACGGTGGCCGGGAGTCGTCGCGCGGCGACACGAAATGATGACTTAATACACAAAAACTCCCAACAGGACCCAGAAACAGTATTCCCACTATTCCGGATATCGTACCACTGGATAGCGCCACTCGGTCTCTTCGCTACGCTCACGGTTGGCATGATTGTGGGCTGGCTGTTCGACAAGAAGGATACTCTGAAGTTGGACGCGGAACTCTTCACCCCGTGCGTGTGGCGCTTCTTGCCACAAGAAGCCATAGAACAGAAAGGGGACACCAGGAGAGCGTTGGCGGAACAGGAAAGTTCGCCGGCGGCACACGCCGCGCCTCTTATACTTGCTACGATTGATAAGGTAACAGCAAAATTTATTTTTTGTATTTTTGTTGGTAGTGATTCTATCACGGACGTTCGGGCACGGATACCAAACTACGAACTTGGCATCCTTCACTGAAATATGAACCAGTAAAGACGTAAAAACCTAAAAAAAATATGTTTTAGGAATGAGATAAAAAATATTTAAAAGCTAAAGATATCCTCATTATTCGCTAAAGATAAATAACGATGCAAACAACTACAAACAAAATGTTTTAGGAATATGTCACAAAAAATCCCAGTTATAATTAGTCAGATAGGTTGTCCAGTTTGACAGCTTTTTACAATATTTTTGCCCCTTTCCCTGACTGTAATAAAATATAACAATAGCATTAGTTTCCTTGGTTAAACGGTGTCAAAAATAATTATTAATTTAGCTCTTGACGTCAGCTGTGACGTCTTTAAAAAACGTAAGATTTATTTATTTCTGAGTATATGGTACATTAAGATCTTAATATTAAACAGTTTCACATACACTACCGTTGCCGGTGTAGAAATATTAAAATTAACTTATAAGGTCAAAGTGGACAAGTTCTAGCCGCAGCAATATAATCATAGTAGTTAACTTTGTCATCGAAACGCTAAGAAGAAGATATATTCCCATTAATATAATTATAAATAAGTTCAGACGAATAATTAGCAATTTTTATACAATGTCAAGTGATAAAAGCACAATTTTATTATATTTATTATTTAAGAATGAAAAATGTCAAAAAAAAACACAGCACAAGTCAATAGGTACACACAAAGTAATTATTGATAAAATGTAACGTCAAAATTAATAATTTAAGAATTCAATAACTGAATAGAAACAGTTTTCTAAAAGCCAGGCAAATATTGTTTTTCTGAATTTATTTATGGGCAACACTCTGATGCGTGGGGATAAATTGTTAAAGATTTTTATTGCCATGCAATTGGAATACCTGCTACAATGTAGTTTCTGGCTAGGTGCATGTAATTTATTTGGGCTTCTGCTTTTCACTCTTTTAGAAATGTGTTCATACAATGGTAACATATACGAATACCTTTTGCCATGCATATCTCTAAACTCAGTCCGAAATGAGTTATTAAGAAATGTCATTTTACTGCAGCTAATTATAAGTCTATACTGTTGCGACTGGACTATAGTGTTGCGATGCTTTAATGGAAACGGTGAATGGTTGCCTTTTTGGAGGTTTTCTATAGTAGCATTTGATCAATGGTGATTTTGAAGTACCTTCTTATTTATTTATTTACAACTATCATAACAGGATTAACCTAATGCGATGGTGTGGTATTTATATATGTACTTACAATATTAAAATAACCTAATAAGGAACTTCTATAACATACTCCCTATCCTAAATTATATAAATCTCATACATAACAATAACACAGAAATTTATTAGATTTTATGACTGATTAAAATGACCTCCCACTTATATCGAATTATAATCAATTTAATAAACTGATACGATAAACGCCTGCGAGAATTCTCATAGCACGAAGTTCTAAATCAATAGTTGCTATTCTATATAGGTACCATTTCGGTATGCTGCCGAGTATCCAATTATCCGTTAAAAACTTGATCGAAGGTTAAAAAACTTTTGTCACTGTTTAGGGCTGATTTTACCAAAGTCAGATAACTTTTATCCGCGGAATAAAATTGACATCTGACAGTTCTAGTATGAAAAACTGTCAAAAATTCAAAATTTATTCTCAGTATAAGACTTATGCTATGTATAAAAGTTTGGTGGAAGGCGACCATAATAGTGAAATAAAAACTACATTAGTTAAATCAGATGAAGGAAATTTTTACCTAAGACTGCACTAAATTTTGGACGGAAATAGTCCGTTTATGTTTTAATAGGAACCATGGCTTTTCACCTTTATCTGTCATGTTTAACAAGCAAATAATTTTAAGTACCTACTTATATTTTTCTATTTCAGATCGAAATAACTGGCGAGCCGAGCAGGTGAGGCAAGCAGATACCACAACTTTTCGTATTTTTTTATTCATCGTGACGAAGATATTTTCTCTAGTCACACAGTGATTTTTGTATTAAAATTAACAGTTAACGTAATTCTATTTGGGAAAAGAAAGTCGGTTAGCGGCGGCTTACTTACTTGTATGAAGTATAATTTATTATCGATATGTGCCTTGTGATTATACTAGAATCGTCGTCAAGACATTTTGCATTAATTTAGTTTTTGTGAAAATGTCAATAAAAAAGTATCTAGCCTTAATGAAGTCATTCCATTGTTAACAGTGTCTGTGGCTTGACTTGTGTGATATAGTGTTGATGCATAAAGTGTAATAAGTATGTGTCATTCACGAGATTGGGACCAAGAGACTAGCTATTAAGTAGTATACAAATATGTTCTGTGCTAAATATTTACGCAGTTTGCAAGCAATTCAATATGTTACTGAATACATTGACTATTTACAATTTTACACCAATACCAAGACAATGTGAGAATAACAAATAGGTACCTACTTTAAACGGTACATTTCATATACATTAAACTATTTAAAATGTATAGTTTTGAAACTGTACATTTTGTAAATAAACAATATGTTTGTAAATTACATCTTAAGGTGCCAAGTTATTTGTTTGTTAAAATTTCCAAAAAAATTGGATTTATAAAAAACAAATTAGTTATAACTGTGTTACTAACTTGAGGTTCTAATTTAATAAGATTTTTTAATGTGATAAGTAATCTATGTTGGCTGTTACTTTTTATTATGATAATAAATTGTACAATTTTAGTGTATTAAATAAGTATGTACTTACTTTAAGAGTAATTTTTATTAAATTCTTGTTTAGATTTTAAAGTACTTAATTAAAATGTGACAGTATTTTAGTGTACAGGTGCAGGAAAACAAACTTAAAACATAAGGTTTTTTATATAATTTTACTTAATTTTTAATCCCAGTCTTGAAAAGTTATGTAATATTGCCTCCATTACATCAGGGATTGGTCTTCAGGCGTCGTTTTTCCGATTGTGGTGAAGCTTTTCTATAAGTATTAATTATCATTGAATAAACTCGAATCAATTGCAACAATCCAATGTGTATAGATCTTTATTTTTTATTATGTCTAGCTACTTTTCTATTATTATAAGACGAATTAACAATCTCAGACTATTTGAAGCAAATATTATTGATCTTATTTAGTTTTTATCAAAGACCCAGACAAACAAGAATATTTATACAATTTAAACGGTATAGCGAACAATCTCGGGATTCATGAATCATGTTTAAATCATCTAAAAATATTAAGTACTTTATTTGTATCGAATATTCTGCGTATTTGGTTTACATTTTTCGTTAAGAATAAACTTTATTAAAATCACTGTGTTACAATGTAGAAACGATCTCAACAGAATGCTTTATATACCACCTACCTAAAGGTATCCACTGATATACATGGAAATGAAAAAAATAATGCTATAATGACCAGAAAAAAAAAGATACTAATATCTTTTAAACAGGGTGACAATCGACCCACACATCGTAAGGGTCAACTCACACCGAAAGAGCGGCGAAGCGGCGAGCAGTTTCAGTGTCATATAATTTTAAACCTTATCTTCATTACTATAATACATAGTATCGCTTGAGAAACTTGAAAGGTCGCGCGGCCGCCCGCGGCGCCGCGAGCACTCCGACGACTCGGGATAAATAGTAGCCTATGTGTTAATCCAGAGTGTCAGCTACCTCCATAGAAAATTTTATCAAAATTGGTCCATCCGTTTGAGCGTGAAGAAGTAACAAACATATAAACATACACACACACTCACAAACTTTCGCCTTTATAATATTAGTGTGGTTTAAGTTGGAAGTCAATTTACTCAACAATTAGTGTCACTGGCTTTACTTAACGTTTCCAATCTGTAACTTATTTAAACATTTCTATGTTTGTCTGTTTTTAGTTAGGAAGTGCGTTTGTATGTGATTTTATTTAGTAACAGTATTAGATTTATCATCTTTGTAAGTTATTGCCGATAATGCCAACATTTTCTGACCAGTGGTAAAAATGCACAACTTTTGTACCTACTTTGCCCGCACAATAATCATGTACAAAACAATAATTTTAAAGCACATTATATTTTTGTATTGCTTTGAAAGGCTTTTAAAGCCTGGTAAAAAACTGCTTTCATATTTATTCTGATTTTGAAGCTGCAACGAGCAACGCCATAATTTTCCTAAAATTAGAAAAATGTTTGAAAATATATTCATAATATAGTTTTCTTAGAATGTTATGTGACTTTAAACTAGGGAGGAATATAAAACAACCAGTATTGGCTGTATTCAATGTATTTATAACTATAAGTTCGTATTGCACACATTATTTTATTCTTGTTTCATTTTCTTAACAATGTTAGGTGTTAGTAGATCATGTACCTGAAATGAATTCAGATAATATTATTTGTAATATATTTTGTTACTATTATCTACATTTTACTTAAGAAAATTGTAATATTTATATATACCTATAAACAATATTATAATTGTTACAAAATAAAAGTAATTATAACAACAAGTTTGGCTATTACTTATTTCAAATTGAAATGCCGCCATTTTAAATGGGAATTATTTCGAAAACGTGCGTACAATTTCGTCTTGGAAAGTTTGGAAAGTTATAAAATTTCGGGAGGAATGGAGACGAGGAGAATAACGTAAATAGTCAGGTGGTGGCAAATGTGGTTGGATGGTGATTTACATTCGACGCGCGCTCCCCGCTATTAAAAGTGGAAGACGAACTGCGGCGCTCCGGAGCTCCTGACTTAAGGGGTGTTGTGGTGGGAACACACCCTGAGATATGGCACGTGATCTTTGTTTAAGGGGATTCAGTTGTAAGGGATGGAAAGCAGTGGTGACAGATGAAAATTGTTAAAAAAACCACGCACATTCTTAGTACTTCTGAAATAGGTTATAATAGACATATAGACAATTTATTGGTTATCCAAAAGTTGATGGCATAATGATAATAGTTGGTAAGAGCTTGCGATGTTTTTGAATTGTCTAAAAGACCAATTTTATAAGAATATGGTCGGACGACCGGCGGGTGGCCAAACTTTCTACTTTGTCGAGTACTTTCTAATGAGCGAGGTCCCTGATTGGCATTTTAAAGACTCCAATTTTGAGTAATTTAACTCGTAATTACGACGCAACCGCCCAGATAATCAGCATCGATACCAATGCACAACCATTTACCGTCAACGACGCGAACAAACTTATTCGCCTCAGCAATAAAATGGCAAATTTCTGACAAAAAGCCTCGTAAAACTGATTGCGGCGTCGAAAAGCCTCCAACGGAGGCTCGATCGTAAACTGAATTGGCCTAGGAACTGTTTAATTGCGAACAGTAGCTTGCTATTAAATATACGTAAAACGAGCAAAGGATGAATTGCTGTTTGTTTTGTCGGGAGAAAATATTGTCTAACAAGACGGATACTCTAATATGCGACATACAGGATAAAGTTGGGAAAGTTCAGAAATAATTAAGGAAAACGGACAAGTGCGAGTCGTACCACCATACCTACAATATTTATCACTAGGTAGGTACATAATTAAAGTAAAATACTTTAGTAAAAAACACACACTTTCTTGTATGGGTCCCCAAGATATGGGTTTACAAGAAAGTGTATAATTTTTTTAATTGTTAACTTCTTTTAAATTAATTTTTGCTATAGTGGCCGTTAAAGTGTCTAGGTACAGACGCCAGCACATCAACCTACCACAATCTGTCAGATTTTCCCAATCAACTTTGAACCTTATGCTTTAGCGATAAAGTTGAAAATCTATTAAAGAAATCTGACAGATTGTGGTAGGTTGGATGTGCTGGCGTCCGTACCTAGTACGGTTCAAATATACAATCCTGTGCCAAACGGACGGACAGCGGAGTTAGTGATAGTCCCGTTTGCAACCTTTGAGTACCTACGGCACTGAAAATGTAATGTGTTTTTTAAATATTCTATTTAGTAATTTGACAATAGGCCTACTGTAGTCTTGCAACTTAATTACGGGTTTTGTGTTTAAGGCGAATGCGCCAGGGTAGCCCGCGAAATTCAATTTTTTTTAGGTTTTTTGGAATTTGCTGGTCAGTATTAAGTTGTACGTTGATTAATATATGAATCGCGGCCGTAAGAAATATGTATTTACAGAATTATAATCATTAAAGTCATCAACACAACTCTCTAAGACCACGTAACTCCAAAGAATAACTGTTTCATGAAATCATCATTCTTCGGAGTTACGTGGTCTTACAGAGTTGTGTTGATGACTTTAATTATTATAATTCTGTAAATACATATTTGTTATGGCCGCGAATCATATTTTGATCGACGTAACAACTTAATACTAAAAAAACTTGGTTACAAAGAATGATACGAACGATTATGTTCACCTAGTTAGGTAAATCTATTCATATTTCGAAGGCGCCACTGGCGGTTGAGGTCACTCTAGCTAGTGTAAGTAGGCACGGTCAGCAACAAAGGTTGATTAACACAGCTTCTTTTACACATCATGTTAATTGATACAAAGTGATTTGATAATCTCCTTTTTATCATTTCATATAATATCTAAGAGTTAACATTGTTTAAACTTTACTTCTGTTCCGATTTGAATTAAATGACTTGCGCAATAATTAGGATTTAGAAAACTGAAGTGTTAATCAGCCGCGCTGCTATCGCGCGGTGGTTCTTATATTGTGAAGGTATCTGCTTCTGCCGCTTTCACATTAGGACGTTAGCAGCGCGATAGTAGCGCTGCTAACGTCCTAATGTGAAAGCGGCCTAAGTATACAGGGTCAGGGGGGTCCAGAATCATGTTGCGCGTCGATGTCCCGCCACCCTGTTTTATACATGATAACACTATTCACTAATGTTCTCAACATCCTGTCTTCAATTTCTCTAACAGGCTCTCAGTCGCCTCTTATGACTTAAGTAACTTGTCTTGTACCATGGAAGTTTCCTCCGTGTTAAACCTTCGTCTAAACAGGACTATCAGATAATGAAGGTACCCACAGTAACACAAGTTTATTATCATCGTAAAAAGCACGCGGCCCATCGCGGTAGACGCCAATTAATTAATGAGCCAACTTGAAAATATATTACCCCATTGGGACTTGGAAGGTGTTCCGTATAACGGTCTTACCCGCTTCATACTTAAGACTTCTGAACGTAAAATGAAATTTTATTGTTTTTGTGTTATGTTGACGCACGTTTCATTTGTTGTTAGAGTAATAAATTTAAAGTGTGTCTTTTATTATTGTTAGTTAACTGTTTGATAGCTTTATTCTTTATTTGGTTTTAGAAAATGTCAATAAAGGGCAATTGTACGGTTTTCTGTGGCATATATTTAAATTTGTAGCAGAGCAGTGGTGCGCAAAAGGTAACGGTCGCGACTTACAAGTTGTAGGTCGTAGGTTCGAACCCTGCTTTACTTTGTGTTAATTATTTTTCACCACTGCTGTCAAAACGGTGCACGAAAACATCGTGAGGAAAGCTGCCTAGAACCAAAAATTCGAAGACACGATATCCACCAACCCTTACTGGGCCCGCGTTGTGGATTACGGCGGAGAGGAGGCCTGTGTCCCAGTAGTGGGAACATTACAGACTGATTATGAAAGATTTAAATCATTAGATTTGCTCTCACTCACGAAAAAACTCATGTCCACACTGAGAAAACAGCAGCTCACACATTCCGTATATGGTGTTTCCATGGCCATTGCAACATTGTGTGTGTCAGAGATGTCAAAACGAAACAGGAACTCGACCATATTTCGCCATTTGGGTAAATCTTTGGTCAGAGGTCATTTGTTCGAGTCCCGCTCGTCAGTTGTTTTTAGATTTATACACAAAAATATGATTTAGGCGCAGAATGCCCACTTCTCAAAATGGCAATTGAATCTCTAATGGACTAATTCTCAAAATTGCTAATTCTATAAATGACTAATTCTCAAAATGCCTAATTCTATAAATAACTAATTCGCAAAACGGCCACTTCTATAAATACCTAATGCTCAAAAGGACAACCGGCATAGGATGCAAGAGCGAGCGAAGGGCACCCAAGGTTCGGTTTGGTTAGGTTACTTTATTGGGTTATTCCTTTAGCGTTTCAGAATACGGTGCAGTGCAGACTGCAGAGTATCTATCTACCTTATAGGTTCTTTAGCTAATACTAAATCTCTAAAGTCATTACCCACTGCTCATAAAACGTGCCTAGAAGAAATATCTTTGTAACTTTTGCAGCTCATACAAATAAATGCTAACGTTAAACTTCTAAAGCAACAAAGCCCTTCCAAAAGTGACTGAACAGCCTCATTTATTACAGCAATTTAGTGGCTTTCTGTGCAGAATCACGGAATGTCTCCGTTATCTCCAAGTCGTATCGGAGTCCTCCCTCCGAAGGCGGTCATTGGTCAGATGGTCGCACATTTACGCCCCACACTAAGACATTACACGGATACCCGAGTCATTTACACTCGGAAAAAGTTTCGAGACGCTGGTATATGAGCAGGATAGAAAATGTCCGCCAGATTAAGGGGTTTATTTATAAACTATAATTAAAATTAAGTGATGTTTAAAAGTAAAAAATATATGGTTAAACAATCGCTAATAACTACTTAACTTTAAGCATCGTTTATGAATAAAGGGGTCTGTATACATACCTGTACTACCTGTGCGAGGGGCTTACTCTTATCAATGTTACAGGTGAGTGGAGCCCATTGCCACCAACCCGGTATAAATCCAGATTTCGGACTGCTACTGAGAAAGTTGAGATAAGTTGTACCAGTTCATTAACAGATAATAATTTATGTTAAAATGCGTTAACTTAGGACAAATAATCAGCTGCTTCTATTAAGTATGCAAGGTGTGAAACAATACTAAAAGTAATTATGCAGTTTATTTATTGCCTTAGGAATAGATAATATAATTATAATAATAGCGCCTGAGGTGATAGATTAATAGCCCCTTGAATTAAACTGACATTATCGAGCCTTTATGATGTACTTTTTGAAGTTTTTAAAGTGGGTCATAGTCATAGCATATCTACCTTAATGAGACCTTCTATCATCCGGTACTTAAAATAAATTTACAATCTAAAAGCCTTTTCATTTCTTCAAGCATGTGAAAATCGTCAAGCTTATCCCAGGAAAAATACTCGATTTTCCACAAAAATAATACGCTCAACTATTCAACCATTTCTAATGAATACGGTAAGATCAAGTATATACGCGACATTACCTTAGATCAAACTTAATCGTGTGGTAATGTGAGCCGATCCGGACAAGTACTACGTTTTATGAACTCACTCCTTTACCTATTTATAAACGTTACTTAAAGTTAATCAATGATTACTGTTTAACCGTACATTGTTGACGTTTAAACGTCTCTTAACTTTAATTAACGTTTATAAATAAACCTCTTAGTTCATTTCATTAGTCTACAGGCTAAATAGCTTAAGATCTAAACTAAGATGATAATTCCTTTAAGAAGTTAATTGCAATATGCATTTTTTGTAAATTGTCTTTTTTAAATTTGTTATTTGTGGGAAATATGGCGCTACCTCTAACTCAATTAGAACTGTACAAATCGCAGCGTGAAAACTTAGGTGGAGTGAGCTGATGCAAGGGATTGATACTATTAACAACTTAGTTCACCTATGTTTTGACGGTGAGGTTTTTACAGAATAGATCGGTTGCAATCCATTTTGTAGCTAACAGAAAAATCCAACACAGTTGGCACAAAAAAAATGCAGATGGCGGGAAAACTCCTCGATTTTCCACAAAAAAAATAACACGTTGAACTATTCAACCATTTCTAATGAATACGGTAAACCCAAGTAGTTACGCGACATTACCTTATAGCGCGCTTAATCGTGTGGTAATGTGAACCGGGAGGACAAGTGCGACGTTGTTTTAATTGAGTTTTCTTCCCTTTGCACCTTTGTGACGACGAGTGGTGTCGCCCTCGAGGGTAGGCAGAGATGAGGTGCTGCGGGGCGAATGAACTGGAGGTGGCTCCACTGAGAACTGGACGATTGAAAATAAAGAAAGAGTTTTTGATGTTAGAATTTCTAATTGAGTGAGCCTATAGGATGAGCTGGACTCCTTAAAGATTGGTCTGTGGCAGCTCTCGACAGAGAGAGGTGGAAAGAGAGTAGGGGGCCCTTTGCCCAGCGTGGGGCATTAAGGGTTAATAAAAAAATAAGTGGTTCACTTAAAATATTTAAGAATGCAGTTAGTTTAGCATTGTAAAGAGATGCACAGTAGGATTCACCTGACACAGATTCGATAAGCATATCGACGGCGAAGTGCCAATAACTCCTAACTGACAAAGTCAAAAATTTACACATACTGGAAAAAAACGTTCAAAACTAGACACGTTGTTTTAGTTGGGAGGTTTATATTTCCACATTTTCATTTAATGCTGTTGCATCTAAAAATACACTAAGGCGATTTCACTAAAACATGCGAATAACGCCTTTAAATTCAAAACGAAAAAAAAGAAAATTTCTCATAAAAAAAAATCTGTTAGGAGGTATTGGCACTTCGCCGTCGATATGTCGCTTGGTCCAATTTGCAGTTTGCACTTTACAGATGTTAAATTCATCTCCACTGTAAATACAGAAACGATAGGTCACGAATGTTTGTAAGCATGTCTCGCAGAACGGGATCACTGTACAAAGAACAGTTTGTTTTACAAAATTATGATATCAGTTTTATGGCGCAACATTTTTCCGCTGAGCGGCAGTCGACGTCGGCACAGAACGTTGTTGTCTCATTTAATCGCCGCATTACATGCAAAGTGCATCTCTTACATGTAAAACAGTCCCGGCGGGTATTTAAATTTTCGCCTTTCCCCGTAATTCGTTGAGTGCAGACAAAGGCTTTCAGGGGAAACACTGTTAATGTGTTACCCAATGCATTGTACCTGACACACGCGGCTATACATCGAGCGCGTTCGCCATGTTTTTGAAGAAGTGGCGCGGAAATTGATAAATTAGATAAAGTTACTCAAGCGGGAGAAAATTAGCATTGTTTTGCCACTCCACAGTTTGTGTGCTCGAGGATAGATAGGTAAAGCTCAAAATCACACAGAGGCGTTGTGCTCCAGAGTAAATCAAAATCACAACGAGGTAATCCTCAAGTGTCAGTATTTCACAAAGCTATCGAAATACAGTTAAAGTGAACATACGAGCAGTTTAACCGCAATTAAGCTTTCAAGAAAAACGGGAAAACAGTGTGAAATAGACATTCGAAAATAGCGGCGAAGAGTCAACAAACGAATTTCCGACGTGTCAAAGTAAATCTCTAGCCGACAATACGAATGGCAATAAAATCCGCCGTCGGGGGTTCAACTGGCGATTGGTAAGCTGCCCGCCCCTACCACGAATTGGTTTCGATAAAATGTTAATAGACTGCGATTTTTTGGCACGCGATAAAAGTCATTGTGCATTGTTGTTTTAATTTTGAATATCTTATTAGTTTTTATTAAATATGCAATAGTTTGAATGCTGTTTTAGCAAATGAATAGCATTGATAAGAATGCTAAGGTGGCATTTGCAATGGACCTTGAACCTGCGTAGGCGCCTACGTGACGTCTACGAAACGTCTACGAAACGTCTACGCCGCTACGAAGCCTACGCTGCTCAAACGCGTAGTGCGAAGGGACTATATTAGAAAACCCAGATATACAAGGACGTATTTATATTTGTAAAAGTCAGGACTTATTACTCAGGTCTAGTGGTGCCCAAAATCGGTCTTGGTCTTGCAGTCTTGGTCTTGTTCTTGCATTTTTGCAAGACCAAGACCAAGACCAAGACCGACTTATTGTAGCAAGACCAAGACCAAGACTGACCCCTGCAAGACTTGAGCAAGAACAAGACTAAGCCTGCAAGACTTGCGTCTCGCAGTTAAGTCAAACTGAGATTTGGGCGTTATAGTAGGTATTTGGTTTCAATCCCGATTTTGATAGACGTTCCCCAGTATCAAAACCGTATCGTCATAACACTAACAGGTATTGTATTGATTATTATATGTTTCGACTATTTATTAAGTAGGTAGGTAGCGTGTTACTTACAAATTGTTCCCATATGTGATAAAAATGTACCTAGCATAACTTTCTAGCAAAGTTCATTTCATACCTTGTAGGTATATCTACTTAGAGTATTATATTATACTTGTATAAGACTAATGTGCAGATCTAACGTTAGTAGGTTGGTAAAAATTATGTCTAGGTACATAATTTTTATGTTTCAAAGTTTATATTATTCTTCTATTCAGCAAAATTTAAAACTAACAGCGAGTCGAGTAGGTCTAGTACTAGTAGCAGTTTTTAAGGCAGCCGATGTTATGGTACAGACGCTAGCACATCAAGCTACTACAATCTGCCATATTTCTTTAACAGATTTTCAACTTTATCGCTAAAGCGTTAAGGTTCATGGTTGATTTACCTTAGCGCTTCCCCCTTAAATCGATGAAGCTTTAGAAAAATAACTATCCCCTCATAACGAATCTAAAATAAAAGTAGTAAATGGGTCATTCAATTATGTAGATGATTAAAATGCCTCATGTGACGCGTCTGTTAGATTCATTGGGATTCATGGCCGACTCGACGCCGCGCGGGGATTCCCGCAATCTTCCGCATTTTTTGTCAGGTTCAAGCATTTATGCACTTTATTGTAATAATTTTAAAGTTTATTTTCAAGTGCGTTAATAATACGAGGAGACCGCTTGGCGCTACGGTCCCTTTGTCGCGGTATTTGAAAGCGAATAGTGTGAGCGCGAAGACAGTGTTGACCTCGCAAATGAACTTTAGCAATACCGCTGATCAGGTAGCCCTTTCGAGTTTTATTTACATTGCTGTTTTAAGTGAAATAAGTGAATTTACTATTTTTTATTTAAAAATCTTATTGGGTCAGATAGAAATAATGATTTTATACAGTTTACAGTAAAAAAAAATGCAGAAAAAACGTAAAAAATTAAGAAAAAGCCGACGAAAAATTTCAACGCAGCAGGGTCCAGAATCATGTACTGAATCCATGGTAAGCGGTTGCGCGTCGATGTCCCTGCCACCCTGAGCAATAGACTAATAGGTATTTGAATGTAGTCTAGTCTAAGTAGTAGAGTCTCGCAAGACTTGCGAGACTCTTGCTGCAAGACCAAGACCAAGACCAAGACTGAGAGCGCAATACCAAGACCAAGACCAAGACCAGGTGTATTGACGCAAGACCAAGACCAAGACTGGCTAAGGTCTTGTCTTGGTCTTGCATTTGGGCAACACTACTCAGGTCGTTCTATTAGTAGGTAATGATACCTACCAATACAATCTATTTTCGCATAAAGTAGTTCAATGTATTGTCAAAAGATCCTTGCTCATAGATAATGCTTATATTATAATACTAGCTTCTGCCCGCGACTTCGTCCGCGTGAAATTTCTTGTTCCCCGACCCACCCCGTCACAACTCTGCGTTTTCACTTAGACTAATTTCTGACTTTTATCTTTTTGCTCGGCTCCTAAGGGTCATAGCGTGATGTTAAATACCCTATAGCCTTCCTCACGAATCGGGCTATCAAATGCAAAAAGAATTTTGAAATTCGACCGGTAGTTCTAGAGATTAGCGCGTCCAAACAAACAAACAAACTCTTCAACCTTATACAATATCCATACTAATATTATAAAGGCAAAAGTGTGTCTGTCTGTCTGTTACCTCTTCGCGCTGAACCGATTTAGATGAAAGGTATAGAGATAGTTTGAGTCCCGGGAATGGACATAGGATAGTTTTTATCCCGATATTCCCACCGGATCGACTATGATGCGGGTGAAATCGCGGGGCGCAGCTAGTCCATATCCATACTAATATTATAAATGCCACGCGTGTGCTGCGAACGGTGCAAGTCAAATTCAACCTTCAGCACTACATTTACAGCATAACTTAGGGGCGCTGCACACGGCTAAGATACTATAATATTTTATCTTAAGATACAATATCGCTCGCCATACAAATTCATCTTAAGATACGAAAATATGAAATATTATTTATTATCTTCGTCGTGTGTGATAGTCCATTGAATTGTATGGCGAGCGATATTGTATCTTAAGATAAAATATTATAGTATCTTAGCCGTGTGCAGCGCCCCTTAGTGAACTCCACTGCGGGTGACGTAACCTACGACAAACTTATTATTTGCGGTTGGTACAGTAATCGGGTCTAGGGATCGAACCGCAAAATTAAGTTTGTTTTTTGTTGTATATACTTTTCCGGGATAAAAAGTACCCAGTGTGGTGCCCAGGATATGAAAGAATAATTATACCAAGTTTCATCGTAATCTAACCAGTAGTTTTTGCGTGATGCCTGAACAAACAGACAGACAGACAGACAGACAGACAAAAAAATTTTTAATCACATTTTTGGGTTCGGTGTCGGTATAGTAACATGCCATTTATTTTTTTGATATTTTCAATGTACAGAATTTTCACTTCTACAGATTTATTATAAGTATAGATGTCCAACGAAGAATTCAACGTATTCTCAAAGACCTTCGCACATGGTAGGGGTGATGTCCTAAGCTGTGTTAAAAAGGTCTACTTTTCGCAGTTTTCAAGAGGATCGAGTAAAATGGTGTAATTTGTGAGATAAGCGGCGGTTCAGCTGGACGCTGGGCGCCGATAGCGATCAGCCAATAAGAGGGTGTCTCGATAGAGTGTGGTCTAAGCTTTAGTTTTTTACAGATAAGGATTATGGATTGAATACATTAGTGGTATCTGTGATTTTTTTTGCTAACCGCTGCTGTTTTGTCCATTATATTATACATCTGCGCAGACTTTTTAAATTTACTAGTTGAAGAGATGTGACTGATGATGTGACTAAGATCGAATAATTTACTGTCCACTATGATTTTCATTTCAGTTTCATATTATAGATAGATACATAGAATACTTTTTATTATGTAGTTGATGAATGATGGTGATGAGAATTACTGTTTGATGTTAGTTACCTGTAATAAAACCTGATTGTCTGCTTTCTGTGAAGGCAAAAAAGTGCACAGGTAAATAACTTCAGACCGAGTGCTGCAATAATGGAATTAAAGTGTAATGTTTTCTATAATTTGCAGCCAAAGGCGTCTCGCAGGCAGTAGGATGTGAAGAGACTTTCCGGCGGACGCCTCGCGGCCATTAATTGAACTCCGTCGCCACCACTTAATTTTCAATAGACCGGAGCACCGGGCGCTCCACCAGGTGCACTCTTTGTGCCTCAACTGTTTGCTAAAGTCCTCGTATTTATTTTAGATTCCATTGTACCACCGCTCCGACGCTTTGTCGGGAAATAGCCCTCTCGTGTACCACTGCTTTGTTCATTTTATTAATACGTGAAACATTTATAAAACGCGACCGCACGAGCGATTTAATGAGTTTTATTGTTAAACAGAGAGTAATGTGCTCGAAATGAAGCGCGCTCGGCTTAGATGTTGTCTAAATTCATACGAAGTGGGGGAGCGAGGATTTTAATGTTTTAATTCGAGCAGCTCATTTTACAATACACGAAGTAGCAGCGAGTCTACACTACAAACACTTGCTGCATTAGATTTATTTTATTACATGTTTGAACAATTCATTTTCCCCAAGTTTGCAGGTGGGCCCACCCTAGTACGTGGAAAAACACAAAGATGCAAATAATCCGTTTCATCCCACAATCTAGTTGAGTTCAAAAGACAAACACGTTGGAGATATTTACGTTGATCCCGTAGAGCCGGACCACGGCTAAATAACTGGGCATTCCGGCAACAAAAGAATTTAATAACACCGTGAGGCTAGGGCGGTCTCTCGGGCGGGCGGCGCGGGGCGAGGGCGGCCCGCCCTCGGCCGGTAAGCTTATTATCGCGCTGGGCCGGCGCCACCGCCAAGAACATATTTGCTTTGTTGAATGTCAACGACGACGGTGGCCGCGCTCCGCGCCTCCGCCGCCAGGACCCCGTACACACAGTTGCGCGATCGCTTAAACATTTAAGAGCACCCAATGTTTAGCGACGGCGCAAATTAAAATAGGCTTTATACCAAATCTAATTTGCCAAGTA